>CM057229.1:102208937-102933475 GCA_029891385.1 Erythroxylum novogranatense
TATTTATTTATTTTATTTATATAGAAATATATACAAATCAGAATAATTTTTAATATATTTTTATTAATGAAAATAGAAAATATATAAAATTATTATTTAATTATTTTATATATTTCTATATAAATAAAATAAATAAATAAATGTTAAATATACAATTTTATATTTTATTATAAAATATATATAATTTATTATTAATAATATGAAAATATTATTATTAATTATATAATAAAATTTATTATATTAAATATTAATATATACAAACAAGAATAATTTTAATATATTTTTATTAATGAAAATCGAAAATATATAAAATTATTATTTAATTATTTTATATATTTCTATATAAATAAAATAAATAAATAAATGTTATATATAAAAGTTTATATTTTATTATAAAAATATATAATTTATTATTAATAATATAAAATTATTATTATTAATTATTTAATAAAATTTATTATATTAAATATTAATATATACAAACAAAATAATTTTAATATATTTTTATTAATGAAAATCGAAAATATATAAAATTATTATTTAATTGTTTTATATATTTCTATATAAATAAAATAAATAAATAAATTTTAAATATAAAATTTTATTTTATTATTAAATATAAATAATTTATTATTAATAATATGAAAATATTATTATTAATTATTTAATAAAATTTATTATATTTAATATTACTATATTCTATTTGATATATTAATATTATGATTTGGTCGAGTTGATATTAAGAAGAATTATTGAGGTATATTAGGTAGTATGTATTTATTATGTTATTGCCCATCCTAAACCCCCAAATCGGAGGTTTCTTATTTTCATTGTTTAGGATAGAATGGAACGTAACATGAAACCCTCCGCTTCCATCCCATTCCATTCCATTCCATTATGAAACCTTCAAACAAACGATAAAAGTGTATTACGTTCTATTCCATTCCATCCTTAACCCTCAAAACAAACAGAGCCTAAATGATCAATAGTCAATTGCGTAAAAGCAAACATGTAGTTATTTCTTATTGATGTTTTGGGATCAAAGGGAAAGCTTTATGTATTCCATAGTGGATACTGATAATCTTCTTATGATGAGGCTATTAATTCACCTGGATAAATTGATTATTTCTCTAAAGGATGAGATGGACTCAATGGTTAATTATTATGTGTGGGAATCAAATAAGTTTTCAACTAGGTGTAAGACTACTGTAAATAAGTGGATTTTAAAAGTTAAACATAAAGTTGATTAATCATTTGAAAAATACAAGTAACAATTATTAGAAAAATCATATTCCTAAAAATATGATGTTGACTATGATGGGACACTCTCATCTATAGTGAGGTATGCCTTATTATAACTATCATTGTACATTTAGATTTAGAATTATTCTAAATAGACGTGATAACAACATTCTTCATTAAGAATTAGATGGATATATCTATATGGATTAACTAATGGATTTTATGGTCAAAGGTTAAGAGCTTAAAATGTCTCATTTAAGACATTAATATATGGCCTAAAATTCATCTAGATAATGTATTATCGATTTCATTAAATCATCATTTCAATTGATTTTATTTTGATTAAAGAAGGCCGATGTGTGTATGTCAAAGGATTGAAAACAATTTTCTAATCCTCTCATTATATATGGATAATATTTTGTTAATTTAAATTATCCGAGTTGATCAGCACCACTTAAAAATGATTATCCTCCATATTTGAGATGAAAGAAATAGGTGAGTCTAATTATATTTTAGGAGTCAAAATTCACATAAATCAACCTAAGAGAATTCTAAGTTTGTCAAGAGAGAATAACATTAAAAGATCTGGAATGATTTCATATACATAGCCCTAAATTGTTAACAATCTAATGGAAAAGTTTATATTATTAGTTTTGAACAATGTTCTAATTAAAAAGAAATAAGCAAATGTTCAGTGTACCATATGTCAACATAATTAGGTATCTAATATATATTATAAGGTATACTGATCAAATGTATGTTATATTACTAGGATTATTAGTAGACATCATAGTATTCCTAGTATTATACATTGGCAAGTAGTTCAGAGGATCCTTAAATATTTGGAGGTGTTGCAGACCTTGATCAACGTTATTAGGGAGGAAGCCATAAGTTGTTTGCATACAATGATATTGATGGATCAAACAAAGATAAAATGAAAGGCAACTTCTACTATATATACCTTTATACTTAGAGAGGTAGGGCCATCTTTTTTGCTATAAGAAACACACTTGTGTCTTAGTATCTAAAATGGATTCAAAGTAAATTGCGTGCACATTTACAGTGTAGAACGTTAATTGGTTTAGGATATTTTTGTATAGCTTAAACTTGACAACACTTTCAGATGTAACTATTATGATTTTATGAATAATATAACCATTGTAACTTATGCAAAGGATCTTAAGTATCATAGAAGGTCAAAGTACAACGACATCATATATCACTACAATTGAGATGTGATGTATAAGGTTATATAGTCCTTAGATGTATCTCCACATATGAGATTATAGTTGATCTTTTTTGGCCAATCTCATAATTAGAGACATTTTTTCATACATTAGAGATGTTTAGGAACGTAATGAATGCAAGATGTATCACCAATTTTGATTTATAAATTAATAATATTGTATTATTTTTCATAAATTTATGGTACATGGTAATTAACAAACTATATTTGTATCTTAATGTTTTATCAACAAGCTCATATTAGCTTTTCTCACATAAGTGACCCCTAATTGCTTGTTGGACTAAGCAAGATGAGACGATAAATGACATTTGCAATTGAATTTGCAAATTTGAGAACATACTTTTGAGTGCATAGGTTGGTTTTTTTTAGAATGTCACTTTAGTTGAAGTTAAGATGATGAAGTTTTATAATAGTGTATGAAAATAATCCATTCTTTATATGCCAATGAAAAATCAAACATAAGTTTATAAAAACTAGTAGAAAATGTTTGTCAAGAGTTATTCAATTTGTTAAAGCTTGTATGGGAGATTAAGTTTAAAATGCCTCTAAAAGGAGGTCATCTATAACATACAAATCATATTGTATGTGCTGAAGTCTAATTACTAAAAGATTCATGACTATATGAGTGGATATGGGATCTAATATTTATACATTTTGGAACTCAATGTCTTATCAAAAAGTGAAATGTTAATATCGGTATTTTAGTTACTTATCCATCGACATCTTGCATTAAGTCCACTGAAACTTGTTTAGGAAGACAATCAATCCAAAATAACTGATATAAGTATAAAAAAAGGTTCATTGATACCACACATTTATAATTTGTGACTCATAGCTGAGCGATTATAATTAATGAAATAAAAATTATCATATTTATATCTTATTTAATTATAATTAAATCATCCTATTTTTTATTTTATCATAGTTAATATTAAATTTACATAAATTTACCAGAAAGGATAAATAATTGAGACCTTAAAAATACACCAAAAAATAAAAGGAAACTTAGAGCTTTTATTTTAGTGTTTTCTTCTCTCTCTAATTGTTCTTTCAAATGAATATTATTATAGTATCATTTTTCTTAAAGGGCATTATTTTGAAGGTTGACAACCAACCTAGCTGCGGGCTAATGATACATGTTTGTAAGTTGTTGGCCTTAGAATTGAAAAAATACGTCCAATCAGGTATGAGTTGACTGAGTTTAGGTTTAGGGTTGGTTAGTATGTCTAAGACGTTATTAGTGGATGACATTAACTATTAGCTGATTCTATCAGCAGTTAGCTGAAAGCGGATTAATATAGTTGATTTAACCAGTAGATAACAATAGCTATTTATTTAAAAATATTTGGTAAAATTAACTGTTGAATATTAGCTATGTAAGTATAAAATTACCTATAAACGCATGACTTAAAAAAAAGATTTATAAGGATATGAGATTTATCATATTTATGATTTTTTATGTTCATGACATAAACTTCAACGCACATCTAAGAAAAAAATGGTTAGATTATGGCCTTTTTTACTGTATAAAACCATGCACCTTAGCCCTGTTACTTTTGTGACTATATTCTGGGTAACGTAGAATGGTAAGAGATACTAATGTAGAATCAACATAAACCAACATAGACAATACCTATTTATCAGGCGTTCCTCAATTCCTCGTCCATGCAATTTACTCCATCCTTTTAATTATCTTTATGTTTACTTTCAAAGTTAAAGAAAGATGTATGTAATGGAATGATAACTCTTTGTATATTTTGACTCAAAATTGATATTAATTTAACTTCAATAATTAAAATAAAAAATATTAAATTTAAATAATAAACTTACTACCTCTATCTCTTTTGAATATTTTGTAATAACTTTTAGATATAATAGTATTTTAGTTCCTTAATTTTTCAATCGGCTAAAGAAAACGCTCCTCATAAGAGCATTTTCAAAATCAGTGGATTGGATTCAATGCGTCAACTCAATCCACTGATTACTAAACATAATTATCAGGAGTTTGACATGGTCAAACAGCTGCAACCTTTCAAGCAACCAAAACAATGGATGATAAGTTATTTACCAAATAAGGCCTTAGCCAAAATGACATTATTTTAATCTAATTACCTAAAATAATGTTATTCTGGTATGTAATTAGCCAAAACTTATACACTAAAACAATGTTATTTTATATAATTACATCAAAATGATGTTACTTAGGGTGGTTAAAGTAGGTTTTGGCTTCATCCTAGTCAAATTATTTTAAAGGTTGACTATGCTATCCAATCCAAATGTGAGATATCAATACCATGTTCATGAGGTTTTGTACCTAGAATCAGGGACGGAGGTAGGTAGGAGTCAATGGTGTACTGGGCCCCCCACCTCCAAGATTATTAAATAATTATATATATATATATATATATATATATATATATATATATATATATATATATATTAGGACGAGGTTATTTAAAGGTTTGTGGTGTACTGGATCCCCAAAAAATTTAAAAAATTAAATATTTGACTCATATCTTAAATTCCTGACTCCGTCACTGCCTAGAATTGACAAATCAATCTGATCGAACCTGAATTGACCAAGCTTCGAGTTAAGGGGATTAACCCAAGATCACTACAAGAAAAGTATGAAATACTGACGGAAAGAAAACATCGCCAGTTATTGATGGAAATAATACATCCATCGGTGAAGTTGCCTGGAAAATTGAGAAGGGATGAAAAATAAAGAGAAATTTACAGATGGACCTTTCCGTCGATAATGTAGTCGGCATTTGTCTGATGTCTTCCATCGTGTAGCTCGTACTTTTAATGCAAACGATGATGTTTTGAAAAGTAACCACTCAACATCGTTTTATAACACTTATGAAGCCTTCAGCAACAAAACGACGTCATTTTGTTATAAGACAATACGTTTTGCTTCAAGATGAAAACGACGTCGTTCGTTTTGTTATAAGACAAAATGTTTTGCTTCAAAATGAAAACGACGTCATTTGGTTGTAAGTCATATGATGTCGTTTTAGTTCACTAAATAAGTTAAAGGCTCCAGTAAAACCAAATGACATCGTTTTCATCGTGAAGTAAAATTTTGTTATTTAAACCAAAACGATGCCGTTTGGTTTTAAACGAAACAACATCTTTTTCATCTTGAAAGAACGTTTTGTTATTTAAACTAAAATACATCGTTTGGTTTAAAACCATATGACATCGTTTCATTGTTAGAACAAAACATTCTACCAGCAATAAAACAACCGTTTGGTTTAAAATCAAACGACGTCGTTTTCTTGGTGACAGAAGGTTCTATTCTTTAAACTGTCGTTTTGGTTAGGTTAAAAGCTCCCAACTGTCCCCTCCCCTCTCCCCTCCCCCCTCCCACACCTGTGCGCTCCTATTTCTTCTTCCTCTCCAGATCTCCTCTGTCCACCATCTGCTGCGTCTAAATCGTGGAGCTACTGCGTCTCCGACCACAAGTGTCGTCTTCTCCGACAGTTTCTGGCGGTTGACGTCCAGGTATTTTCCTCTTCTCTCTCTCTATCTTCATGACGGTTTTTTGAAAAATAATGTTTTCCTTTACCATTTCAATGATGTTAGATTGTCTATATTCATTGTAAAATTATTTTTTGTTGTTTCTTTGTGTTGGCTGATGAAGATTGATTGAGTGCATTGAACAAAATGCTTAACCATATATTCCACATGCCAGTGTAATATAAAGAGCTTCATATATGCAGAAGTAAGAACTAAGTTGTTATTACATTTATAGTTTTAATTGTTGGGTAGATATTTATCAAACCTAAGTTCATACCACTATAATGTATTCAAGCAAGCTTTAAGGTATTTAAATGGCACAACAAATTATATACTAGCATACATAAAAGATGATAATCTTATCCTTATAGTTTATACGTACTTAGATTTTATTATATGTAGATGTCAGCAAGCCAAGTCAGGATATATATTTACACTAGCAAATGATGCTAAATCTTATAAAGTGTCCAATGGAAAAATGTGAACTCCTCAACTACAAATATTGACTTAACGAAGATGCATCACAAATTGAATGATTAAGAAATCTCATTGGGGAATTTTTTAGTTGATTCAAATTTTATATCCATATATTTGTATTGTGATAACAATTAAATAGTGCAACTTAGTAAAAACAATAAGAATACCATAAGTTCTAACCATTTAGAAGTTAAATGTTTGATTGTTATAAAACTTATATAAGACATTATTAGACTAAGTAAATGTTACTTAATCCATTAATTAAAGGTTAATCCACTAATTAAAGGACTATGCCTTAATGTTTATAAGGGACATGTTCCTAACATCAGTATGCTAAAGTCTTTTATGCTAATAATTAGCATAGATTTTAATTTTAATCCAATTTAAGTTTTCACTTAATGTAATTGAATTGCATCATACGATGATCATCATTATGTAGTAATAAAGATTATTGTTTTTTTTGTATGCATTACTTCATAGTATATCATAAAGATACAAATTCTTAAAATATGTGTTAATCTTAAGTAATTAAATCAAAACAAGCATAGGGACATATACAAAGTTAATATTAAGTCTTATTTCTATATCTCATGATATAATAGAATTTTCAAAGTACAAACGGGTATTCTTAAGACATAAGAGGATATAAGATTTTCATCTCATAAAGGAATTTTCTATTGTAATTTAGCATTAAGTGAGAAACGAAGATCGATAATAATACATGGCACAATCAAATAACAAAGATATCATTATATGTTACTACAATTTATTTTCTCATTCATGTTGGTATGGTTATTAAGTATACGTAACTATACTGAAACTATATTACACATTGGCATATTCGTTTGATATTTTTTGGTACGAAAAGTCTTAGTGCGCCAAATGATGGACATTGAATTACTTTTGGATCAAATTATTTTCTAAAAGATACATCAATAAAGTTTTCTTATTAAATCTTTTCTTGATCCAAATTATTTTGTTTCTAAAACTAACGATAATTATTATTACTCAAAGGGAGAATATTAGAAAATTTTCTTAATTGAGTTGTTAGTTATGGATTTCATATTTAAAAGTTTATTAAGATTAGGAAATATTTTGATCTATTATAAAGTATAAAAGTTTGATAATTAGTCTAACTAAAGCAGATCAAACTCATGGAGTCCAATTTTGGATTAGGTAACTTATCAATTAGGGTTGTGAAGATTTATTTAGATTGTAATGAGAAAAGATGAAACAATGTGTATTAGGGGAGAAAACATAATAGACTAACTTTGTTTTCAACTTTGTATTATATTGATAAAGTCTTATTTAATTAAGTGTTAATTAAAGTTGTGATTAAATTCTTGAATTTTTAATTTTTCCAAAAAAGCCCGACTTTAATGTCTCTATTAGTGGAGGTGAAAACGTAAGCCGCACCAGATATATTTGTTTGACACATAAGATAATAGGAAGAAAGGATGTGCAACTTAAATTTTTTTAATTAATTAATTAATATGGATTGAATTGAGAATAAATATATAGTTTGGAGACCCAATTTGAGTTGTGGTTATTGGTCGATATAGAAGTGCATTTTTATTGCAGAGGGACCCTTATTTCAAAAGAGGGATGTCCATTTTATCAAAAAATTCTGCCGAATTTTTAATAAGATCCTCGTAAAATGTGACATAATCGTTTTTTATCTTATTGTGGAGGAGACTTATAATCATGTCTGTCCTTTATATCTTTAATTTTTATTAAAAAATATATTAATAAAGTTATGAGAAAGGAGTACAACTTTAGACACTTTTATATATAAAAACCACCGTAGACAATCACTATAGTAAGATCTTAATTGGGATTTCTTCAACCATTTGGACATCATAGTACCTAGATTAAGTATCGTAACAAAACGAGGATGGTAAGGGAAAAAGAAATAATCATAAAACTAGAAGAGTAGGAGGGAGAAAGACAAGAGAAAAGCTTCACTTATGTTAAGTACTAGAAAATAAGAAAAATAAGATTTAAAGATTGGTTTTATAAGAAATTAATTTTTAACTTTGGATAATCCTTGATTTACAAAATATTATATCAATGAAACATTGAAGTGTTTCTTTAATATAAAGTAAGTGGTTTAATTAAATTCTTAAACACAGGAAATCTAAATGGTAATAGAATGTTGTCACCATTTAGAGTTTGGATGAACTAGTATAATTCAATAATTTAGTGGATGCATTACCATCATCACCTAACAAAAATTTAATTAATAAAACAAAAACTTTGGCAAAACTATTTTATCTAGAGTTAAACAATATAAAACGAAGAACAAGAAAAAATATTCAATATCTATGTGCAAGAGCTAATATTTCAATGCGATACTCGTCTAATTTGTGTGAAATATTTTTTTTAGTATGCTTAGTGATTTTGTCCGGATCTATCATTAACATCTCCTCTTGAGACTTATTGTTCACTTATATTATCCTTTATTGGCGCTTCCTAGCATCTTGAGACTTCTTCTCTTTCCTTGTCATTTTACTAAAATATTAATAATTATTCATGCATAAGCCAAAATATCATAAATAAGCATATTCCCGGTAAGTTATTAAATCCTTACCTTTGCCTTTATAGTTAATGACCTTCATTGATTATAATATTTCATAACAATTGTTTTAATATATCCCGCTTTCAAAACTGTAAACGAATTTGTTAATGGTTATAGGAACTCATTTGTTGCTAGTATTTATATTTTGAAGGAGATTGAAGAGAAGCTTTTGCAAGTATTCATTCTTAATAATTATAACTTACTAATTATAATATAAGTATTGCCTCCTAATAGTACCAAATACAAGAAACAATACAACGATAGTCTTAGGGAGAATAAGTTGTTGATGATAGCTAGGCATATTTTGATGCAGTGGGTGGTAGGGATAGTCGTGGAAGGATTTTCGGACTAGGCTCATTTGAAAACATGTGTTATTCACACTCCTCTACTTCCAATATAACAATAAGTACACGACCAACAGTGGAACGTATCCATCATCTTGAGATCGTAGTGTAGACCTTGACAAGTCAATTGTAACAGACAATGAAGTACATGACTAAGCTCCAAAATGACATGGAGCAGTTAAAGAGGAGGCCTATAGACTCAGACCATCCACGCTCACCAGAACAATACGATTGTAGTAGTCATTTGATTTGAATTTATGTACAATTTAATATTTTTATCATCAATAAAGAAAAATTTTCCTTGATATGATCAATTAATTTTCTATTTAAACAAATTAAATATATAAACAAATCAAAAAATTATGCACAGATAATTTATAGCTGTTCAAATTATCCAAATCAAATTTAATGTCAAGATTTTAAAAAAGAAAATACTTATGGAGGGAAATGAGGTGGAATGTGTATTGTCGTTACCGACGAAATCTAAGTCTCTGTCAGTAAGTGAACACATATTTACCAACGGTTTGCGGTAAACCATCGATAAATGTTTAGGGATCTTATGGACGTAAGTTTGATTTCCGTCTGTAATTTGAATGATATTTACCGATGGTTATTGAAAAACTGTCAGCATATGTTTACATTTTTACTGTACATTTACCAACGGTTTATTATATGTCGTCAGTATAAATACCGATGAAAACGATTCTCGTCATTGGTAAATTTACCGACGGATGTAACGTTCCGTCAGTAAATTTTCAGACAGAACAAAAATTCCGTCGACAAATTTACCGACCCAGCATTTCGTGTCAAAACCGTTACAAAATTAAATTATCGACAAAAAGTTAACATTTTTTGTCGGTAATTTCTATCGGTAAACACCCTTTTTCCTATAGTGGATAATGTTATTTTGGTATAATTACCTAAAATATCATCATTTTAATTTGCGAGTTTAAGAAATTTAAGTTCAATGCGAAGTTATTTTGGACCAGGGATGTGAATTTCATTCCGTTCCGGGTGGTTCCGGCCGGAACGTACCGTACCAGCTGAAATCTGGAACGGAATTGACCACTATGGTACCGACCTGAAATACCGACCGGTACCGGTAGTTTTCGATTGGTACCGGCTGGTACCGTTAGTACCGAAAAATACTGGACAGTACCGTAAAAAATCTGAAACTTTAGGGACTTGTTTGCAATTTTAAGAAAACTAACCCTAAATCCCTAATTTTTCTCCCCAAACCTGACTTCTTCATCTTCTTCGTGATTCCACTCCTCTCTTAAGCTTTTTCTCCTCTCATTGTCTCACCTCACCGTCGCCGCCTCTCTTCTCTTCTCACCGTCGTGGGCTCGCCGCCTCTGTCCTCTTCTCGTCGTCGTGTCTTCTCCTCTTCTCCTTCGGCCATCGCGAGTCGCAACATCGTCTCATCCTCCATCGAAGACATCAAACTCGACGACGCTTCTTCCTCCACTGGCCACAACCTCCTCCACGTGAAGCCACCGCACCGCACCACCGGAGACGCGTGTGAAGCCACCGGAGACGGGTCCACACATTGACCCGTCTCACCTCTCTTGCTCGTCGCACCACCATCGCACCTCTCCTGCTCGCCGCACCACCACACCAGTTGTAGATCTTCTTTTATTTTTTACCCAATACTCAGATTGCACGCCTCTGTTCTTGACTTCTTGTGTGGGTGTCTTTCTTGTACTCTTGTTGGAAATTGTATTTTGTTTGAGTAATCCGACGTGCTATTAGAGATTAAATGTAGCGAGTAACCCAAGACCCTTTGATTAAATGTAGTTAAGTCCTACATTAGAATTCGACGTGCTATCAGAGATTCAGAGACCATTTGGCATTTGTTGTTAAAAAAGGCATGGGAAAAAGTTGTCAGAATCTTAAAATGTTTTTTTAATTTCTATAAATAATTATTTTTAAATTTACAAAAATAAATATTGAATAATTCAGTATTATTAATATAATAATTTAATATTATTAATATAATAATTTAATATTATTAATATAATAATTCAAATTGTTTTGGAATGAAATTTTAACGGTTTTAGAATGAAAATTTGAAATTGATAATTTGAAATTGTTGGATAGAAGTTGAAGAATACCTAAGGTAAGTAATTTATTTTATTTTGTTATGAATTTGTAATTATGCAAAGATTAAAATGGAATTGAAAATTAGAATTGAAAATTTGGAATTGAAAATGGAATTGTAAAATGGGGTTAGTAACTTAGTATGTAATTAATTAATTATGTTTATGCAAAGATTGTTAAAATTAAAATTAAAAGTTGATAATTAACATTTAAACCTAAATGTAAAATTAATAATCAAATATGAAATTAATAATCAAATACAAAATTGATAATTAAGTGTGAAATTGTAAAATTGATAATAAAGTTTTGTAAAATTGTAAAAACTTGTTTGAGCATAAAGAAGTGATGTATTAAATGTTTGTTGTCAAATTGTGAATATGTTGTAGACTTGTAATTGTAGATTTTAATTATTTATACTTACATTTATTAATGTCAATTAAAATTGTAAAAGCAACATATTATTTAATAATGAAATATGAAATGATGTATATAATATTATGGTTTGTTAAAATGAAAAGAATATCAAAGGTTTAAAAGGGAAAAATTTCAAAAATTTATATCATTCAACTTGATCTCATGTTATGAATAAATCTTTGAACTTGATAATTGTGTTATGAATATATGTATATGAACAATTGTATAAGATATGTCATGCATTATTTGCCAATTTTGTAAACCATATTATACCCTTCAACTTGATCATTATTTTCAAACTTTGAATTGAAATTGTTGGAAATGGAATTGCAAATTGTTGGAAATTCAATTGGAATTATGAATGAAAATGGAAATGAAATTATAATTGTTTTGAGATTGTTGAAATTGGGAATTGTTGTAAATGTAAGGAAATGAAAATAAAATTATGAAAGTTTTGTGATTGTTAGAAACTTAGAATTAGAAATTGTTGTAAATAGAAATGGAATTATGATTGTTTTGTTATTGTTGGGATTGGAAATTGTTGGTTATTGTTGGAAATTCAATTGGAATTATGAATGGAAATGGAAATGAAATTATGGTTGTTTTAAATACTTTGTATATTATTAAAATGGAAATGGAAATGTAATATTATTTATTAAAATGATGAAATTGTATTATTGTAATATTTTAAATATTTTGTATTATTCTTAATTTTATAATTGTATGATGATTGTTTTTGTTTATATTAATTGTGGTTATTATTTATATGTAAAATATTTAAAAAGTATTGTTATTTCATATTAATTATTATTATTATTTATTATTAAGATTTTTAAAAACATGGTTGTTGTAAACAGTAAACTAGTAAAGTGTACAATACAACTGTATAATATATCACTATGGACTATTTTGCAATTTTTAAAATTTTCATGGACTATTTTATAAATTTAAAAATTACCCGAAATGAGCATTTCGATCTTTGAAAAGATTTCAGACAATTCGCTCCGAATTGAACTGATATCGCGCGATATGATATTCATAACATTGTTTTGGACAACTACACCGAAACAACGTTGTGTGACCAGGTGACTAAAACAAATTTCAGGCTCGAACTTCGACCGTACCTTATGGAATTGAGTTGGATCATGTCGCCCTACCATTCCTAGTTGTAGTTATAACTAATTGGGATACTGTTCCGGAATGAGAATGGATAAAACAAAAAGATGACCAAAGTGGATGAACAAATCCCGCATGCTCTTGAATTCAATACTGAAGATAGAAAATTTACAAGGAAAAGCCAAAGACGGCTATAAAGAAGATCCTCGGGATAAAATATCTCCAGTTGGCAAAATCTCAGTGATAGCCGGAATCCATTTACGTGATGGCTGTTCAAACCCCTCCTAGTCGTGTCCTAGTAAACATATTAACTAGCCCACGAGGAAAACGTTAGACTGGAGAAACAAAGCATTGATCACGTGGTACAATTAAACAGTCGATTTGAAAGGGTAGGTCACCGATGTAATTGAAATCCGAATTGCCAAACCCAGTGACTCCCCACAATCAACGTCCCACGAGCTCAAATGGGATTTTGCTTGTTCACGTCACATATTGGGGATTTAGGATAAACATGCATGCATGAGCGATAGACTAAAGCTTTTAGGCCTATTGGGCAGTGTATAGACTAAGCTTTGATCTCACTCTATAATTAAGCTATAGTTCTATCAGCTCCAGCATTTCCTACTTTCCTAAGAAACAATCATGAGGATTAAAAGATTGATCCTGCTATATATAGGGTATCATCAATCGTTTTGTTTTATGCTTGATTACTTTGTTTTGGATATAATCTAGGCAAGTGGCGATTGTAACACACGTTGCCTAGCAGCTCTTACCAAAGAGTATGTGAAAGCTGAACTTGCAGACCAAGTTTCTTATATGGTTAAAGGTACCGCATGTTTTTGGTGAGACATGAAGGTGACCTTTTTTGGGAAGTTTCTCCGAAGAAACGTAATTCCTATTGAATGATGATGAGGTTTAGAAAACTCGATGAAGAAGAAATTTACAAGGACCAATCATGAACTTACCCCTTATCACAATAGATCAATAGCATCAACATGATATCGTCAACTTTATAAAGTAGAATCTTCAGATAATCTTTCCATAGTAAAACAATGATATAGTGCGGTCAATTCAACTTTATATAGTGTTGTTGTTAACTTTCATAGTAAAATATATATATGCATATTTTCAACATCAAAACCTCATGCATCAAGACATAAACCAGCCGAGTTAGGCGGTGTCCGCCGAATAACGTGGTCTCGTCTCATATTGGTCACACCATATTTCATATACCACAAATGGAAAGGGACAAAGGCAGCCAAACCTCCAAATCAGGGGCATTGTCTTTTTTCCTGTCAATTCTCTGTATGTGTGGTGCCAATGCACTAGTTACAGCCCCTTTTGAGTGATTTACCAAAAATGGGGGGGACAGGTCATTTATACCCTTCCAATGTCCTGTGTGAACACTACTTTTTTCATGTCATAGGATCGAACAAGCCTTACCGGGTGGATTCAACTAACAACCGGTCTCTTCCTCTAATTATGTCTGCGTGGTCAGTTTCGACTTCGAAGGAGGTCATTCAAAACAAACTTATCATTAATCAAATAAAAATTGCTAGACCTGCTTAAATGTAAATGGAAACACATATATTGTGAGAAAAACATCAATTTCTGATTATCATAATGCAAAATACAATCTCATAGTACTAACATCTTTCTTAATAAGAGTCTTAACCTTAACCAAAAGAGGATTAATTCTTGAGGGTTCTTCAAGTTGGTATCTGGTACATTCGGGAGATTAGAAATCATGTGTATTGAATGTTAAAGCCCTTTCTCGATCCATGGACATCGTGCATGCTTTAATGATCACAACTTGAAACCAAAAAAAAGGAAAAAGATGCACCCTGTCAATTCAAGGCACGTCTGCCTGAACACGGAACCTGTACAATATTCCAGATGATGAGTGGTGTATAAGTTCTGATCATAAATTAGAGGCATGTTCCGCGTGCAAAATAATTGAACATGGGCTCCGCCTATATAATATCCCCGTGACTTGTGTTTATCTGAGTCACGTGTTTAACCTTTATATATAGTGGTCAATGAAAGGGAAACCCACCCCTCATTTTGTCCATGCCATGCATAAGAACTAGGGAGCAACAGCACATTAGTTCCACAAATGAAACCTCTCTTTAAATTTCACATCACTCATAAACCAAACTCAATTTGTCTTCCATACTTTCTCTCTTTCTTCACCTGATCACTCTGTGAAAAAGTTCTTTGCGGGGAGTGATTCTGAATATGAGGAGGAACTGCAATATTGACCTCCGTCTTGTACCGTTCTCGGAGCACTCCGATCACCTTCATCACCCCATGTACGTAGGTGTCTTAAAAATCTCTTACCTTTTCTATTTTCCCCCCATCTTTATCTCGTTCTACGATTGAATATATGTACACGCATTAACATATGTGTGTGAGGGAAGTTAAATTTAATGTGTTCTTGTGGTTGAAGTATGGAGGAGCCGAGTCCAAGCCCATCGGAACAGAATAAGCAGTTAACCATTTTCTACAATGGGACAGTATGTGTATATGACGTTACAGAGATGCAAGTAAGTGTATTCCTACTTATCTTCCTGGTTTCGTTTATGGAAGATCATAAATGTTCAGATAGCACACTAAACTGTGTACTGCAAAACATAATCCTGTGAACATTGGAGATACAAGCATTGGAGTCTACCTTTCTTTAGAACTAGATATCTAGCAGTATTATTTCGTAGAAACTATGGCTCCTTAGATTCTAATATGTTGTATAACTGAGTTCTTGAGGTGTTCTATGCGATCACGCACCTGGACGACTCAGAAAACGTGCTGGATCTGTCTATAAATTAACAAATAACAATGCCACATGCAGTTTCTCAGAAACTTCCAAGAGTTCATCATTTGAAGACACGGGGTACTTGACCCACATTTAATGCATAAAAGAATCAATTTCGGTTCCTAGCCAACATTTTCTTGGCCATATGACTTTTCTTTTCCTATTTTTATGCCACACATATCATTTGATCTAATACTGCCCTCCACGCAAAAAACCTGTTGAATTGACAGTTTGAATTAGAATGTGTATATCAACAATAAATAAAAAGTTTCAAAAGTCATGGCGTATGTGTTATGCAATGATCATTCAGTCTAAAAACTTCAATTGGTTGCTGACTAATGCTTATCAGGATTGAATCATATGTCCAGACTCAACAGTTTGTGGCATTATTAACGCAACAACTGTTAACTATGTATGTTTTGTGGAGTAATAAATATTAAGATTCTTCATGTAGGCCAACATGATCCTATGCCTTGCACGAGGTGAAATGCAGGAATTCGAAAAGTCGAAGACCCCGAGAAGATCATCCTTGGAAACTAATTCGACATCTTTAAGGTCTCCGACTACTCCAATATGTAGTCCATCTGCCAATCTCTCTTTGCAGAGATCATTGGAACATTTCCTTCAGAAGAGGAAGCATAGGGTCCAAGCTATGTCTCCTAACAATCATTGATCATAAAATTGCAAACTATTAATATGTACTCGTTACTAATTGATGGAATTGATTTGGTTTATTTGTGACATGGATGATTGTCTACATGATGAGTTTCTTATGATTGGGATTTGGGAGGTAGATGAAGGAACAGTTTATACAAGATATTATTGTAAAACAACTAGGCTTAATTTGTATTTTATATGGTCTTTTGTATTTAAGATATAATAATCTCAACTTTTCCTTTATTGTTGTTGTTCTTATTATTGTTTAATTAAAAACTAAGATATAAGGGCCAAGTCACAAAATATTTACTAGCGATTTGAATAAATAAATCTATTAATTTGAGAACATGACTAGACTTTTATAAATTGATCCCATTCATTTAGCTTTATGAGTTAAATCTAAATCAAAATACTAAAATCTTCAAGATAAAATAAACATGTGAATGGTCTAAATTTATGAATTAACTTTAAATAAATTAAACAAGTTTAGATTATATAATTAAAATGAAACAAAGATCAACCCTCACATCATCATCACGTCAAGTCCGAAATCTCACAATAAAGCGAAGTCTGCGGAGGTTTAATAGTACGCAACCTTACCCTTACATAGTAAAAAACCTGTTTCTGATAGACCCACATGCAAATGTGACAATAAAAAAGTGATGCAGGTTAAAGAGTAAATAAGTAAAACTGGTATGCTAAATCATTATGTAAATAAAATTACAATAAATACATAAATAAATAAAATACTATAAAATGATCAAAACCCATCCTCTTATAAAAATTCAAGTTGATAGGAAAAATTATGTATTTAAGATTAACATTTGGAAAAATATACACAAAGTATTGTCTTTTTACACATTTGCAAATGCGCATTCATGGAAAGACAAGTGTCTTAAATGACAGAATCAACTGGCTTTGTCATATATATATATATATATATATATATATATATAGCATATACACAAGCAAGAAGGTTGTGCAATCACGAGAGTTACTGTAATAAGAAACAGGCAACTAGTGCTTTTGAAGAAATAAAAGCACTTAGTAAGAATACGAGCATTATAAACTAGTAAAGATGAGAATGTGAATCCACAAAACCACATCAACGATCATTGAACTCATTTATGCATTATCCATTATGTAGTCACAATTCAATAATTTTTCAATGGATAACAACAAAATCTGGTAAACAAGAAGAATGAAAATGTGACTAAAACTAGGAATTCCTTTGAAATTGCATAACTTAGATGAAATTGTTACAATTGTTTATAAATTTTATAGAGAACATTTAATGAATATTGGTGAATATCCTTTTCAATCACTTATCAAAATCGATTCGCTCTAACTAACTCACATCATAGTATTGAATTCAAAAATACGAGATAAAATTTATATTAATCAATTATTTAATGAAGTAGAAAAAGTAGGTGCAATTTAAGAACTACTTTACAAGAAATACCTAAAATAAAATATCCAATCAAATTAATAGAAACATAATATTTATAAGTAACTTAATATTATTTTAATTATAATTATCATTCAATAGTACTATAATTCTTTTAATATATAATGTTAATATATTTAAATTTGAGTTAAATTTACTAGATCCCTTATGGTTCTGTATTTTATTGATGCATCTCTTAAATTTTAGAAATTATCAACAACTTTTATATGACTTTGATTTTATAACAGTTGTCCCCTCTACCTTTAACTTTAGTTAAAAATTCTAAATATAAGTGCAAAAATGACATTGTTTTCTGTACGTGGCATATTACAAGACATCTTAGTTCATACGGTGTCATTATGCAATCCACACAACATTATATGAAACATAGATCCTCTATGAAACAACCAATATGAAAAATGAAGTTATGGTAAAAGAAAGATACAAATTCTTGTTTCAATTTCAATTGAAAGCAGTCAAAGTTAAAGTGGCACTAGAAAGAAAGCCAAAGTGGAGAGACAATCAAAGTGCAATTCATTAGAAAATCATCATCCATATAAGTTTAAAATAATGTAATTTGGGAAAATTAAGGTGGAAATTTAATTAGGGACTTTATGCGTGTATGAGTTTGAGAAAATATGGAGTAATTAGGAAAAGTTTTGTACTTAGCCAAATGCATTAACAACTTTGATTAATTTTACTTTTGTTTTCTCTAGTGCTCGAACAATAAAAATGAATTCCAAATTTTCAAGTAAGGACCATGGATTTTATCATAAACTTTGTGAGAAACATGAGTTTTCTTATTTGGTTTTCTTTAATGCCTGATCCGTGAAAATGAATTATAGTTATCAAGTAAAGACCATGATTTTTATTATATACTTTTTAGAGAAATACGGGATAGTTGTATTAAGTGGACTATAATACTATGTTTTATAAGTTTATTTTAAAAGATCAGTTACAACTTTGCTCTTTTTGTAGTCAACTATTTTGTGCAAAAGTTCATTCTCAAACCTTTTGTTCTAGAAAAGTTACCTATAACTTTCTTGTAGTTTCAATCCATTAAAGTAGGCGTGATTAATAAATTGCTCATTTGTTTTAATTAGTAACTATAAATCTATAATTGACTTCTTTTAGTGAATATTACTTTAAGGTTATGCAATGGAACATACATGTACATATGTGTTGCTTTACCCTTTATTGTTTGGCATGGAGTGAATGTCTAATACCTACAATATAGTCCTCTAAAGTCATATGAATCCTTTTAACATCTTGATTTAAAAATCATAGTTTGAATTTTCAAAATCACTCCATAATTACATAAATTTTGGTCTTATGTAGTATAACTTGGTAAGGATGTCATCTTTTGAAGGACATCTGATTTCATCATGGCTTCAGCTTCCAATTTTTAAATGTTTACTCTTGTCTCTATAAGCTTTTCTTTTCCTTGAATGGAATATGCATGCTCTTATCTTACTTAATATATCCAAATCATTTAATTAAGATGTGTTTTATTGAATAAGAAGTTAAAAATCTAATTGCCAACCAATTAAAACTGTTATGCTAATTAATTAAGTTTGACTACGTATTTGAATTGATTGTTTCTTAAGCTATTACATATGCTTTCTCCATACGATTCACACATTAGTAGGACATTTCTTTATACAATTCATCCATTAGAGTAACCTTTTGTTATACTAGTCATATAGTTATCATTAAGATTATATTGGGTTTGATTGGCATAGTATCAAGCAAATTGTTATAACCTAACAATTTACATGAAATTCATAATCAAGCTTAGCATCAAATACAATGCCTACAAGAGAAATTAATAATGAAGGATAATTTTGTTACATTATAGATTTGTTTTAACTATTTATATATTAAGTATGCAATGACATTTTTAATTTCAGTGACTAAAAATGCTTTGAGTGTTGATGTTATGGTAGGTGAATCTTGTTTGTGTTTTGGAATTATCAATATCAACAAGTGTGCATTAATATATCCATGTATATAGTGATTGTGATTGCAAGCTCCTTTGCAGACTTCTTGGATAACAAAAGAACTCTAGAATTAGATTCTTTAAATGTTTGAAATATGAGGCATATTTTATACATAGTTTAATTAATCTAAAGAAGTATTGTAATAAATAGATGACTATTTATCTTGTTTATTGCAGGAAAAGAAAATTTTTAATTTCTTTGAGTGATGTGACAAAAAATTTACTCCAAGAAGCATAGATATCGTAAATGCTTAAGAGAGAAGAACATGTTAATAATTTGCAATGAACAAAAGGGAGATGATAGCAAACTTAGTTGGGTAAGGAATTTGATGATATTGTCTTAGATTTTGTACGGTGATGTCATTGGTATTTATATGTACAAAAAATGAGGATGAAATGAGTTGTAGCTTTATAACATTATATATTAAGTTATGTATTAAATTTATAACGTATATATTAAATTATGACATTATGTATTAAATCAATGGAAAAAAGCTTAATTTGTTCCTTCAACTTTGATATTAGTGCACATTAACCCTCAAATTTTTATTTTTACCAATTTAACCTTAAACTTGTCAAAATTTTCTCATTGGACCTTTAATTCACCAGCGTATAGAATTTGTGGTGCTTTTACAAGTTAAACCAACAAACTCCATCTTCCTATAGCTTTGTTTATAAGCTTTTGATCTCTTTTTTGACATTTTTCCTAATATTTTTTATGCAAGAAGCTAAGCAATATTTTGAAGTAATATGTCATTTCTAAGGGTGGACTTCACTAGTAATACAAAAATGGTAGAAACAAATAGGAAGCTTAAGGTATATCCCCACGCCCAAGAATATGAAAATGAATAAGAAGAAGAAACTTGACATAGGAGTACCAACCTACCAGGAGAAATATGTAATCTTGAAAACAAAGCTGTGGAAGAAAAAATGAAGGAGGGACGATGGAATAGAGATGATGTTTATAATAAAATGTCCTTACTGGTCTCATTTTGTATTAAATCTAGACCATATGAACAGAGTTTAAGTAAGTTCAAGGTTAATTTAGTAAAAATGAAGGTTTTAGGGTTAATGTGAACTTAACATCAAAGTTAAAGGATCGAATAGAGTTTTTTTCCCCCTAAAATGACTAAAAATAAGTTGTAACTTTTAATTCATATTTGTATATACAAAAGCATGCATATGAACATATGCCTCTGAAAATAAATTGTACCTTTATTTAAAGCATATGGGATTGTCAAAAAATATATTTAATCAAACATCTAATTCAGTACTACACATGGTCCATCATTCAAGTAATCAATAAATTGAAAAGATCAATGAAATTGCACATAAGATTGTATAAAAGATTTTCAAATGTGTTCTAAAAATTATTAATTGTCCTGGTATACGGTGTTGTAATTATATATAAGATCACACATCTAAGAAGTACATATGAGTTATATAAAAAGTCCACATGAGTTATTTATAAATACATAGGACCATCAATTGTTCACATGTTTTACTTCTTGTTCTTTTGGCTAGTATAACTCCTTATGCTTTTAACCTTGTTAAGATGTCAAATCTTCCAACTTGATTTTTCATTACCTTCCTCTGTGTTCTAGTTTCCTAAACATGTTCTTTTCTCTTACTTTGTGATGCTTTTAGTACAATGCATTTTTGATAATATATCTGCAATTGAGCCTATATAAAAGAAATAAGATGTTATTTTTATATACCATAGACATGTTCTCATCACTTCTTCAACAAGAAATAAATAATATTACCATCATTTGCCTCATGGCATGTGAACCAGGGATTGGCATTTTATATGTTTCGAAATTGTCTCCAACTTTTTTGCATTTCTTATAGGTGACATGTCCTTCGGTCTATATTGAAATAACTTCCTTCTAAACTTCATTAACTTCTTTTATTCTCTTTTTCTTCGGCCTACCATCTATTTTCTTATATGTGAGAGGATTGACCTTCTTTCCATGGCTAGAATTGCTCATCTATTTTCTTATATGTGAGAGGATTGACCTTCTTTCCATGGCTAGAATTGCTCACCTGGTGTTATATTTATGCCTTTTCATTAACAACTCAAATATATCTCCTATATATAGTACCAATCTACATAATCCTCAACATTTCCTTTTTCTAAGATGATCGCTAAAATGATATGGCTATAAGGGATCTCAATTAGCTCTTACCTCCTACAAGTGCAATCATTTGTTTTGAGGTTTATTATATCATGGTCATTTAGATAACACTCAGTTTCAAATTTTTCATCATCTACAAAAATGAGTTAAGTTATTAGTATCATTAAGTGAGTAGGTATGAAATCCAAATAAATAATATCATTAACTATAAAATGAATTAAGTAATTAGTAGCCTCTTTTTTATTTTTCTCCAACTTTGACATTATATTAGGACATATGTTACTAGTGTATGTAACCATCCCTAGCTTCTTTTGATGAAATCTTTTCATGATAACTTTTCTCATCACTTTCAAGTAAGTCAAGATTGGTTTGTCCTTTACATTTCTCAAGTACGTTCCAAAACACTTTGTTATGTTGCTTGATAACAAATTACTCTTACATCTTCTATCAAATGTATGTTTACGTCATCTCTTGTCAAAGAAATATCTATGCCATCTTTTCTTAAGAATATCTGTCAACCAATAATGTGTATCCGTTTTTGTACTCTCTATTTTTCTCATTTACCTCTCATACCCTTATCAAGTACAATCTAAACTTATACTCCACATCTAATCTTTGTAAATAGTAGAAAGTTTGTATTTGCTTTATGAATTGGCCAAAAAAATTTTAAATCAGTAAAGATGTTTAAATGCATGTACACATATTCAAACATTTCTTATAGGCCCTTCATTACATGATTAAGATATGTTCAGTATGAGATTAGGTGACATTTTTTATTAAAATAATTTTGAGATTATCTTTTATCTATTTCTCATTACCACCTATGAGTGATCATTTTCAACATCTAGATACGTTGATATATGAAATCTCTTACTGGTAATCTTGTGAAACAACCCCTTAACCCTAAAACATACCATATAGAATTGTTCCTAAAAAGAGCTAAATACTTTTTAGCAATTTATTGGTAATCAACTTTTGTATTGTTAAATGTTCTCCCATAATAATGAATGTCTTGGAATGTCTTGATCTGAAATGCATGTCCATCTTCTATTAGGCACACATGTATTCTCCATCCACAATTCTTTTTGCACTTTGCATTAACTCTTCAAGTCTCATTTGGATACTTATATTTTTTAAAGTCTTTTTTTAATATGTTCACATAATAAGAAAATTATTCATTGCTTCAAAAAACAACTCTTTCATCATCTAAACTAAAAGAACTAAAGTAAGAATATTTAGGCTTCTTCTTCTTCTCATTATTTGAACTTCCTTCTAGACTATCAATGTGTTTGTCATCAACTTTAGTTTTATCATCCCTTAAGCCAATATTTTGAAACTCCATACACCATTCACTCATATTAGGTAACTCTTCTTCTATAGCATATTCTTATATATCACTGAGAATTTCTTCAATAGAATATTGTGAATCAATAATATATGTTAATTACCTTTCATTATATGATAGTTCATCTAAATCATTTGATGCTTCAAGCTCAACTTCAATGGCTATTATAATGGGTGCATTTGTTAGTGTATTAATGCGTACATCACAGGCTACCATAGTAGCTTTTTCAAAACCTATCTCCATATCATCATCCTTAATTACCTCAATAAGAATATTTATTGCATTATTGTTAAGTGTTCATAATTTGGTATACTGCTCCGCATTCATATAGATCTATACTTTCTTCAGTTTTCTTTCTTTAGTTACACCTATCAAGTCCCTCACGTTGTTATCATTTTATAGTAGCCTTAAATGAATTATGTAGGAATTGATAGGTAAAATCCCATGGTCCTTCATATCATAACCTCTTAGCCGTAAATATGAAAACAAGCAATAGAATCTCATCAACCTCAGAACCAAAACACCTCAGAACCAAAACTATCTCTCTTTACGAAAACAATCAATAGAATCTCATCAACCTCAGAACCAAAACACCTCAGAACCAAAACTATCTCTCTTTTCACTTTCGTATTTCATTTCTGGTTTGAATTTGAAGCATCCATCATAAAAGTAATCAAACTTAATTCTTAGGTTTGAAGTGTTAGTTATTCCTCAAACAAAACCTACAATAGAAAGAAAACATATTCAGATCAATCTATAAAGCAGTATGTTATATAGCTTTCATATCTTATAGACCATAATATATATGTACTACCAAATAGGTGCAACTATACATACTGCATTGTAGAATCATATAGCATTTTTCTATTTTATTACGCATATAATGTGAAATTATCTTGATCACATATTTTTATATGATAAATTCCTTGAGAGTAATTATGCTAATAGAAATATAAAGGTTAATACACACAAACAAGAATTAAAAGAACATAAATAGTAATTTAACTTTCAAAAGCTTGGAAGGTTGAGAAAATACAAATATGAGGCCAATAAAAAGTAGTGGGATCATGGTTGACATAAAACAGTCTCGATTACCGGTAAGAACCACTTTATGCAAAACCACAAGTGATAATTCACAAATCTAGATATAACTACTACATGGTGAAAAGATAATTATCAAAACTATAAGTATGAGCTAAGCTTAGTTGAAATTAGCCAACTCATGGGAGTTCAAAAGCTAGAATTAAAAAGAAACATACAAACCAACATTAAAAATAAATTAAGGGAGCAGTGAAAATAGAAAGCAATATAGGATAAACAAAAGGAGCATTATATTTTTAGAGATAATAGAAATAAAATGTGTGCAATAAGTTATCATATATAAAAAAGACAATAGGCCAATCAAAGGAGTCTTACAAACATCACATTGTTGCATGCACAAAAACGTTCTCTAAAACAAACCAAAGCAAGCTGATACAAAGATGTAATTATACCTACTTCAAGTTAAGGCTAATTCACTTATAGTTACCAATAATTAAAGCTTTCTCTAGATGGCCAATTCACTTATGGTTTATTGAAGGAGTCTTACACATATCAGATTGTTACATGCACAAAAAGTTTTCTAAAAATAAACCGAAGCAGGTGACATAGAACAAAGATAAATAATCAAAGGAACTAATGAGCAAGGTTAATTCAAGATTTAAAAAAACATGATAGTGAACAAAAAAATGACCCTACTATAACAAATACAAAAGTAAATACAAAAAGACCATACTATAACAAACACAAATTTGGAACTTAGATCTCCATATTAAAACAATCAAACATACTAATTAAGAAAATAAAATCTAGAGGAGATTCAAACTAGTAAGAGGAGAACATTAAAATGAGGATAAACCCTAGCTATCCTGCCTTGCTTTTTCTTTATCGTGAATTGAGTTCACTTTCACTTTCGTTCTTTTGACGTCTTTAATTTTGCTTCTCCTCCAATTAGGGTTTCCCTCCACTATTGCTTGTTCTTTCTCGTTCAATTTGTAACAATTTCTCATGTCTCAATTATTTTCATAAATTTGTGCTTTGTGAGCCCACACGATGTTGTTTATTAGATGGCATTTTTACGTTTGCATTTAGATTTTTTTAATATAAATTGATGATATAAGTGACAATACTTATAATACCAAAACCATAAGAGTTAGTTTTAAAAGTTAGTTGATACATTGATAAAATATAAAACCACAGGTCCAATGAATTTAACACCCTTTAAATTTTATCAACATTGTATATTAAAATTAGTTCATTCAATTTATTGTCCATAATAATGATTATTTTGTATAAATTCTTATAAAATTTCTTGTTTTAAAATAATTTTATTGATATTATTTTTACTTTAGTAAATAATTAAATATTTTAAATTTTTTAGAAAATTATGAATATAGAATATTTAAACTGAATTTTATTTAGACCAGACTCAATTCAATTCATATAAAAATTGATAATATGTTTTATAAATATAATTCTTAAAACCCAACATATGGACAAAGAAAAATATTTCCCAAAAGGGTCTATATTTAATTTTCCATCTTGCCACTTCTAAAGCTCATCCAACGGACGGCCAAAAACACTTAGCTACAACTTGTGGATAGAATACGAAGATTACGACGAGCGTCCTCTTCTCTGCCTCTTACACGATGAAGCTATAACTCCTAAGCACCCCGCTCTCTCTCGTACCAGACCAATCTCCGCTGTGTATACGGCTGTGGGTGTCTAATTTGCCATCTGGTTTAGGTGAGGCCTGTAAGTGCTACGTCTATCTATTTGTGTCCTTTGGTCGTTTACTTCTATGTGAAAATCAATTGAATTCTGGAGAATTGAAAAGCTATTGTGCGGTAAAGGGGCAATTTTTTTGGTCCCCTACTTTATTTTTTGTTCTTATAACGGGTTGTTTGCACTAAGTGGATGGTATCCATGGTGGTTTTGGTGGGAAGCATGCCTTCTCTGGCTTCTTTGGTTACTTTTGGAAGCCATGGACTGGCTGCTGTTGCCACTACTTCTTCGGAATTCTCTTCTTGTTCGCTTTTTCGGAGAGTTTCTTTGTCGAAA
Organism: Erythroxylum novogranatense; assembly: GCA_029891385.1. Taxonomy (NCBI): domain Eukaryota; kingdom Viridiplantae; phylum Streptophyta; class Magnoliopsida; order Malpighiales; family Erythroxylaceae; genus Erythroxylum; species Erythroxylum novogranatense. Next base: position 102,235,474 of record CM057229.1, read on the forward strand.
AGGGCTTTAAGGGGCGGGAAAAGATGGCGTTGTGTTTGTAAATATTCTGTCACTACTACTGATTTTGTTGCTTCCGAGCAAGGCAATGCTGTGTCATTTGATTATAACAATGAGACGTTTAGAGGCTCTAGTGGTGAGACTGATAGTGATGTTGTACTTAAACCTGCTCCAAAGCCTTTGTTGAAGCCCTCTATTGCTTCTGGGATTAACTCTGTTGGGTGGGATTCTTCGAGCAATGGTGCAAATTCTGAAAATGAAAAGTCGGATTCTGCTGAAGATGAGGAAAGGAATAGGGTAATTGAATCCCTTGGTGAAGTGTTGGAGAAGGCTGAAAAGCTTGAAACTTCTAAACCAAGTGAACTGGATAACAAAAATAGTATTGGTTCTAATAGGAAGGAAAATGCAAATGTTAATAGAAGCGCACCAACTAACATGAGAAGTAATCAGAGAGTTCCTAAACCTGTGAATGCAATGGTCAATCGTAACACAAAAAATGTGAAAAGCGTGTGGCGCAAAGGTGATTCTGTGTCAGCAGCACAGAGGGTTGTCAGGGAAGTGCCTAAGACTTCCAATAATGTTGTTAATGAACAACCCAGAGGAGCAGAAGAGGCCAAGCCAAAATCCCACCCTAGTATGCCATTGGCGCCTCCCCAACCACCCTTGAGGCCGCAACCAAAGTTACAAGCAAAGCCATCTGCTGCTCCTCCACCAACTTTAAAGAAGCCTGTTATCCTAAAAGATGTGGGAGCTTCTTCAAAGTCGTCAGTTAATGAAACTGACCAAGATGCTAAAAATAAAGAACGACAGCCAATATTGATTGACAAATTTGCACGCAAAAAGCCAAGTGTTGATCCTTTGATTGCTCAGGCTGTTTTGCCTCCCACAAAACCAGGAAAAGTGCCTGCTGCTGGAAAGTTCAAAGACCGTAAGAAAAATGCTTTACCAGGAGCTCCTCGGAGAAGGATTGTCAATGAGGATGATGATGTCGAGATACCTGATGAGGAGGCAGCAGAGCTGAATGTCTCTATTCCTGGTGCTGCAACAGCAAGGAAAGGGAGGAAATGGAGTAAAGCATCAAGGAAGGCAGCTAGACTTCAAGCTGCAAAGGATGCGGCTCCGGTTAAGGTAGAGATTTTGGAGGTTGGGGAGAAAGGCATGTTGGTAGAGGATTTAGCCTACAACTTGGCAATTAGTGAAGGTGAAATTCTTGGGTCCTTATACTCAAAGGGAATTAAGCCTGATGGAGTGCAAACCCTGGACAAAGACATGGTGAAGATGATATGCAAGGAGTATGAGGTTGAGGTAATTGAAACTGAACCAATAAAATTTGAAGAAATGGCAAGAAAGAAGGAAATACTTGATGAGGATGATCTAGACAAGCTAGAAGAGAGGCCTCCTGTCCTGACAATAATGGGTCATGTGGATCATGGCAAGGTAAGCTGTACATTGTCAATCTCTTCATTACTGATTTGATATTCCTGGATGTTTGTTTTTTTAACATTACGGTTAATTTTAGTTTAATTGTTGTAAGTTGAAGTTACATCTATGAAAGATATTATTGATGTTTATTTGATGTTATCACATGGCAGACGACCTTGCTGGATTACATTCGTAAAACTAAGGTATGTTGAATTCTCAGCATTTCGCTCCTATTTTATTTATGTTGAATATGGGCTTGTGTTTGATGTGTTAATGATCTTCACCAATAAAAATACAAAGGAAAATGAAAAAAAAAATCATTGAAGGGCCAGGAAGTCTAATATGCGATGTAGAGAATTGTAGTTATTGGTTTTATCTCGGTGTTGTGGATTTGATCATTGCACATATATTGTTAATTGATGCCTGACGATTAGATATTATAGGTAGCTGCCTCTGAAGCTGGTGGAATTACACAAGGGATTGGAGCGTACAAAGTTCTGGTGCCTGTAGATGGAAAGTCACAACCATGTGTTTTTCTTGATACTCCTGGACATGAGGTAAGTTCATTGCTCAATTATCAGTTCCAAGTCATGACAACTGAGTCTGAGGCCAGTAAACAAAATAAACATTCCACTTACAATGGAAAGCCTTTAAAGGATATTAAAGTTTAAACCTGGTTTGTCTCCATATAAAAGTAATAGGTCAACAAACTATATCTAATATGAATCATGGAGCTGTTATGGGTAAAGCTGGATCTACACATCTTTTTTATTATTGATTTTTTGGGGTGAGAGTGGTGGTGGGAGGTAGGAAATGGCAGCACTGGAACTGTTTGCTTAATAATAGCAGAGGTTTCAGGTTGGGGGATATGTGACTCACTCAGGAGCCTCTACCTCCAGCAGTCATTATTGAACAAGAAAAAGAGAACGTTGATATTTTGTTGTGCATTTTATTCAGTTGATTTATAATATTCTATGGTTCTTTTGCAAAGTCAATTGTGAACCATAACATGCTTGCACTCTCTTGCCTTTAGATGACACCTATATTACCCCCTCGTGTAGGCATTTGGAGCAATGAGAGCTCGAGGAGCTCGAGTTACAGATATTGCTATCATTGTGGTGGCTGCTGACGACGGGATTCGTCCTCAAACAAGTGAAGCTATAGCACATGCAAAAGCGGCTGGGGTACCAATCGTGATTGCGATAAACAAGGTTAATCAACCAAACCAATCCTGGTTCTTGTCAATGAAAACACTTGGATGACAAGGCTTGTTCTGTAGGAGTTGCTGACATTTATTTGTTTTCTTTTCCCTTTGCTAGATTGATAAGGATGGTGCTAATCCCGAAAGGGTCATGCAAAATCTTTCTTCCATTGGTCTTATGCCTGAAGATTGGGGTGGTGACACGCCAATGGTTCAGGTTTTTGACCTTTTCCAAATCTGGTTATTCTGTCTTAGCATATAAGGATCCTTACATTATTCTACCTCCTTTTAACAGATCAGTGCTTTGAAGGGGGAGAATATAGATGACTTATTGGAAACTGTTATGCTCGTTGCAGAGGTGAGCTAAACCATATGAGCATACTGAGTTTATCCTTAGTTCACTTACTTTATTGGTCATTGGTTGTAATTGTTCCCTGAACTACTTGATAACAATTATTTTCATGCGAAATGAATATAATCACGTTTTTGTTTGGTTTTTGGCAATGTTTTCAAATGTTCACTCAATTACTTATGTCTCATTTGGCGGTGTCAAGTGCCTAAGGGCATTTGGCTAACGTTCCCAAAAAGCTGCAGCTATTTCTAAGTTCTTCATTCTAACATAATATTTGGTTCTGCCAGTTACAAGAGTTGAAAGCTAATCCTCATAGAAATGCAAAGGGTACAGTTATTGAGGCAGGCCTTCATAAATCTAAAGGTCCAGTTGCTACATTCATTGTACAGAATGGGACACTTAAAAGAGGCGATGTAGTGGTTTGTGGAGAAGCCTTCGGAAAGGTTGGTTATTAGAGTTTGAAGCTCTGCAATACCTCTTTCAGATACAGATTCCTGCTTTAAGTGGTTTAAATGCTTATGTAGAAAATTTCACTCTTATGAGAACTTTTTTGTGTTGTGTTGTCTCTACCTTCAGGCTCGGGCACTATTTGATGACAATGGGAAACAAGTTGATGAAGCTGGACCATCCATACCAGTGCAGGTTTCTTTGTTTCTTTTTCTTTATTTTCACTTCATACTGTTTCGTAATTGTTTATTGGTGCTGGTTTGTGGGAATTAAAGGCATCAGGCAAATCAAACAAAATTGACATAATGAATACTGCAATTATGCTTGATCAGCAAACTTCTCATAGTTGAAACTAGAAGCTGGAATGTTGTTTATTGATACTCTTATTTATTTTGTCTATCAATGATTGTATCTTCAACTGGTTGGCTTGCTAATTGGAAATAAATATGAGCACATTAATTATATGCCTCCTTATTTGTTATTATTGTTTCTCTGTAATTGTAACGTGCATGTCCCAATGATGTAAGTTGAGTTATATGTATTGTTTTGCCTTGTTATCAGCAGCATTTGAAATACTTTTAAGTTGGAATTTGGATTGATTTGTGGCATACTTTTTCTGTAAAAAGGTGACACTAGAGCTTATAATTGCTTCCATATCTATCTGGGTACTAAACTTTTTGTATTTTTGTTAGAGATTTCCTAACAATCTTTTGGATTTGGTGCTTCTTTTCGGTGAAGGTTATTGGATTGAATAATGTACCATTGGCTGGTGATGAATTTGAGGTCGTTGCATCTCTTGATATTGCACGTGAGAAAGCAGAAGCTTGTGCAGAATCATTACGAAATGAGCGTATATCAGCCAAGGCTGGGGATGGGAAGGTTACGCTTTCTTCCTTGGCATCAGCTGTTTCAGCTGGAAAGCTCTCTGGGCTGGATTTGCACCAGCTGAATACTATAATGAAGGTGGATGTGCAGGTATACATTGTTTTTATGTGCCCTTAGCTTCTTAATTAAAAGAACTTGGTGGCCTTATTTTGTTCACGGTATTGGGAGCTTGAATTGTGATTGAGGCATGTTTGTTTTCACGATATTGGCTTCTTAAATTCAGACATTAAAGTCTCTGGATGCTTGCATTAAATCCAGATATTTAATCCTGTGTCTAAACTAAATTATGCTGCTCATGACTAGGGATCAATTGAGGCTGTCAGACAAGCATTACAGGTGCTGCCTCAAGATAATGTGACCTTGAAGTTTCTATTGGAAGCAACAGGAGATATAAGCACAAGTGATGTTGATCTTGCCGTAGCTAGTGAGGCTGTTATCCTAGGATTTAATGTTAAAATGCCAGGTCCCGTCAAAACCTATGCAGAAAAGAAAGGGGTTGAGATTCGGCTTTATAAGGTTATTTATGACCTTATAGATGACATGCGGAAAGCTATGGAAGGGCTTCTGGAACCTGTTGAGGTTAGTTTCAAATTTATTTGCTGCTTAATCCCATCTTTACGTGTATGTAGATACATATGCATGTGCATAAGCTTGGCTGGATGTGTGTTTTTTGAAGGCTGTCGCCCATTCTGGCTTTAACTGGAATTTTAGTGCTGGAGCTGCGGTAGTTTGGTTTACTGCTTTGAATATGTAGCAATGGGTTTCTGTTCTGTTTCTTTTTTCTGTTTTTATTCTCGTATTTATGCATCAGAAACTACTTTAACAAAGGGTCTTATTGCATTCCAGTTAGATTTTTGCTCTGAATCCTCTTTATCTATGAGGCCATTTGCTAATTTCGCATAATAGTCTATTGAGATTTATACTACTGAAGATTCAGTGCTGAAAGCTAATGTTCATTGAGTAGGAGCAAGAAATGATTGGCTCAGCAGAAGTCCGGGCTGTATTTACAAGTGGCAGTGGTCGTGTTGCTGGGTGCATGGTGACAGATGGAAAGTTGACAAAAGGCTGTGGTGTAAGAGTTCTTCGAAAAGGAAAACCAGTCCATATCGGTGTTCTTGATTCCTTGAGAAGAGTTAAGGAAATTGTGAAAGAGGTAAGTTTTGAAGTTAAAAAGAGTAGGTATAAAGCCGGTGATATAACCTTTTTCTATATAACATATATTGAATACATGGCTACTTTATTGTTTCAGTATTTCTTTTATGTTTTAGCTCTGTTCAGCATCCATCTCTTCCTTTTCCTTTATGTCTGGATAACTCGTAACACAAAGTCCTTTCAATTCACGTGCTTTTCTTCTGAAAACAGGTGGCCGCTGGACTAGAATGTGGTATTGGTGTGGAAGACTACGATGATTGGGAGGAAGGAGATATTGTTGAAGCCTTCAACACTGTTCAAAGGAAACGAACCCTTGAAGAAGCATCGTCTTCAATGGCAGCGGCGTTGGAACAAGCAGGAGTAGCTTTTTAAAATGATGAACACCTTTCCAGGTGAAATTGAGCCATTCTGGGTCAACAGACGGAGGCACTTGAATGCATATGTACGCCAGTGTTTTTGGCTGGTGAAGAATACTGATACTGAATTTAAACTTTTCATAACGTCTACTTCAATACTTCCAAGTGCAGGGACCTCAGACCTGGAATCTAAGCTCACACTGACCTTGTACCATCTGTTGTATGTTATTTGTGCTGTACATAGTCATACATATATCAAATCTCAAGCTTCTTTCTGTAAAGAAAGAATAATGATCCAAGTTCAAATTGTGGAGCAGCATGTGAGAACGGTTGGTAGAAAGGAAGACCATCATTCTTTCTATGAAAATGATTGATTGTTCCTAACCCTCTTTTCTTTGGTAGCAAGGGAGAGGCGTTCCTCTTTCTATTTTCTGAAAATTAATAGACTTCATTATAAAAATATATATACAATCTAGAGGACAAAAAAACTAGTATAATCTAAAGTATCTAGTTATAGAGATTTGTGGTTTCTAGTAATCGTTTACATCTTGAGATTGAGGGAAACTTACGAGATCACTTTGGCTAGTACTAATCCAATCCTCATTTGCTCTTCATGTTATTTGTCAGATTTGTAGCTATTCTTCTGGCTAATATAGTGATACGGAAATCTCGGAGACAACAAGATTCTTGAAACCTCTTAATTTTATTGAATCAAAATTTTAATCTTTCTATTATAAAAATGTTACATGTAAAAATATGATAGTTGTTATACAGTTGTAACGAGTATAAAATTGTAATTGTTTCTCTCCCAAGGAACAGATAGGAATTAACTAATGTTTGTGTGTGTGTCTCTCTTTCTAGGGTTCTTTGTTCTCTCTCTCTTTTCTGGACTCTTCTCTTTCTTCCCTTCTCTTTTTTGTTCTTGAATTTTATTAGCAACAATTGGTATCAGAGCATTCAAATCTGGGAGAGCATTCAAATCTCCTTCTTCCCTTCTCTTTTTTGTTCTTGAATTTTATTAGCAACAATTGGTATCAGAGCATTCAAATCTGGGAGAGCATTCAAATCTGGGAGACGACATGGCTGAAGGTATTAGAAGTGCTGAATTATGTAAGATGAAGGATAATATAAAAGGATTGATAGAAAGAATGTTTTCATAAATGAATATCAGAATAGAAAAGGTGGAAAAGGAAATGACAGAGTTGAGAAGTATGATTATACAAACGTTACAAAAAATAGGAGGCGAGGATGGAGCAGTAGACCCGACATCTCAGAGTAGTTCGGAGAGACTGACGGAAGCGGAAGCTACTATTGCAGTTACTTCACGAAGCAAAACGAGCAACTCATGCAGGAGAAGGATTACATAAAGTTTTTGGCTATAGAGTCCACCCCGCTCATGAATAACAAGGGCATCGCCTCTCAGGGTTCCTTAGTCGTCCCCTCTCCTAACGAGCCTAGTAAGATCGAGATGTACTTTCCAGCTTTCTACGCTGCTTGTACGGCTGGTGGTCTTCTCTGCTATGGTCTAACCCACATGACAGTTACTCCTCTTGATTTCGTTAAGAGTAACATGCAGAATGACCCTGCAAAGTATAGAAGTATTTCATCTAACTTTGGGGTTCTGTTAAATGAGCAGATTGTGAGCTTTATGGGAGCAATTGCTGGTGATGCTATGAAGAAGATGGGTGGTGAAAAGAAAATCAGATTATTCATTTTTTGACCATTCTGTAAACCTCCATAACCTTGAGGACAAGGTTTTCTAAAGGAGAAAGAATTGTTACGTATAAAAATACAATAGTTGTTATACAGCTGCAACTAGTATAAAATTGTAAGTGTTTCTCTCCCAAGGAGTAGATAGGAATTAACTAATGTTTGTGTGTGTGTCTCTCTCTCTAAAGTTCTCTGTTCTCTCTCTGCTTTCTGGACTCTTCTCTTTCTCCTTCTCTCCTTCGTCCCTTCTCTCTTCTGTTCTTGAATTTTATTAGCAATAAAGAACATGCTATATCAAACCCCAAATTATTGAGTAATCTTTCTATTCTAAGAACATGCTAAATCAAACCCAAAATTATAAGTTTGAGATCCAATCCCAAAAAAATCAGAAATCAATTTACGTTGCAAGTACTTACTTATTGATGCAAATCAATTTCTTGAAGTAACCATGAAGACATTCACGCCTCACTTGAAGAACTCAATTTCAAAATTTTATTAATCATCCAATCTAGGGTTACAAGGTTATAATAAGGTATAAATACCTTGACCAAGTCCTAACCCTAATAGGAATGAGTTTGCAAGCCCATTTAATGCAAACTAGGCTAATCCTAACAAATCTAGGAGCATCTAGCTCATTGAACATAATCTGATCCAATTCCTTTTAGGAATGAGCTAAACACATTAAAACAAATAAGTCTCAAAATATCCCAAACAAACAAAGCACATGCTACTAACTAAAAGAACAACCCATAAATAAGTCCTTGGGCCTAAAATAAGAGATAATAAATAATAAGCCCAAATTATTAAAAATGGGCCTAAATGGCTAAGTGCTAGCCTCTTTCAATGCCTCCTCTAATAAAGTCACAAGCTTGGGCATGCCTTGGTGTTCCTTTATGGATGTTTCGGCCTCCTCATGTACTTGACTTGTGATTTGGGCTTGAACAAAAGCTTGCATTGCTTGTTTAAGCCTTGAAGTTTGTTGCGTTGTAATTGGACCACTTAGCATGTGTAGCTTGTCAGGTTGATGTGTAAAACGTGGAACGTCATTGCGAAGGCTGGTTGTATCATTCCTTCTCTCTTCAAAAGGATTCGTCCTCAAATCAGACCCTACATTAGTAAACGAAGAGAGATCAGCGACATTAAAAGTAGCAGACACTTGATACTTACCTGGCAAATCAATCCTGTAGGCATTATCATTAATTCTCTCAAGTACTTGGAATGACCCATCGCCTCTAAGATCCAACTTGGATTTCCTTTGCTTAGGAAACCTCTTCTTTTTGAAATGCACCCAGACCCAATCTCTAGACTCAAACCTCAACAATTTGCGCCCTTGATTAACCCTGTGCGCATTTACTTCATCCCTCTTCTTTATTTGCTGCCTCGCTTTCTCATGAATATTCTTCACCAATTCAGCCTTGTGTTGTCCATCCCTGCTAGATAACTCATGTAATGGTAAAAGACACAATTCCAAAGGCATCAAATGGTTAAATCCATAAACTATCTCAAATGGTGAATAACCAGTAGTAGAATGAATGCTCCTATTATATGCAAATTCAACTAATGGCAAATATTGTTCCTAAATTTTAAGATTTTTCCCTATAACAGCACGCAAAAGATATCATAAAGTTTTATTAACGACTTCAGTTTGACCATCTGTTTAAGGATGACAAGTAGTAGAAAACAAAAGCTTAGTTCCTAACTTTTCCTAAAGAACTCGCCAAAAGTGACTCAAGAACTTTACATCACGATCTGAAACAATAGTTTTTAAAACACCATGTAAGCGCACAACATCTCTAAAGAACAAATCAGCAATATAAGTGGCATCATTAGTTTTATGACATGCAATAAAGTGTGTCATTTTACTAAACCTATCAACAACCACAAATATGCTATCCCTACCATTTTTTGTCCTAGGCAACTCTAATACAAAGTCTATAGATATGTCAGTCCAAGGATACTTAGGCATAGGCAAAGGAGTATACAAACCATGTGGATGGGTCTTTGGTTTCGCTTGTCTACATTCAACACACCTAGAACAGATTTTTTCAACATCTTTTCTCATGTTAGGCCATAAAAAATGTTCACAAAGTATGCCATATGTCTTTTGTACCCCAAAGTGATCTATTAATCCTCCACAATGTGATTCATGTACAAGTATCTCACATATAGAGCAAATAGGCACACAAAGCTTATTCTCCCTAAACAAGTACCTATCATGCCTATAAAACTTTTAAAATGCAGCATGCTCACATGCACCACAAACATTCCCAAAATCATAATCCGAAGCATACAAATCTCTAATAAACTCAAATCTAAGCATTTTAGAACTCAAAGTATTGATTAGAGTGTACCTTCTCGATAGTGCATCAGCCACTAAATTTTCCTTACCTTGCTTGTACTTGATCACATATGAAAAAGTTTCAATGAAATCTAACCATTTCGCATGTCTTTTGTTCAACTTACCTTGGCCCTTCAAGTGCTTGAGTGATTCATGGTCAGAATGAACCACAAACTCCTTTGGCCATAGATAGTATTGCTAAGTTTCCAATGCTCTCACCAAGGCATATAGTTCCTTGTTATAAGTGGAATAATTCAGTTGTGGGTCATGAAGCTTCTCACTGAAGTATGCAATGGGACACCTACCCTCTATCAAAACAGCACCAATACCTATCCCGGAGGCATCACATTCAATCTCAAAAGTTTCATTGAAGTTAAGCAAACTTAAAATAGGTGCAGAACACAACTTATCTTTTAAAGCATTAAACGCAAGTTCTTGTGCCTCACTCCATTTAAAACCAACATTTTTTAATGATTTCAGTTAATGACGCAGCAATGGTGCTAAAATCTTTCACAAATCGCCTATAAAAACTATCCAAACCATAAAAACTACGCACATCACCAACAGACTTAGGAGTAGGCCAATCTTTAATAGTCTTAACCTTCTGCTCATCAATATGAACACCATGGGCAAAAATAACAAAGCCAAAAAATGCAACTTTATCCATACAAAAAGAACACTTTTTAAGTTTAGCATAAAGCTTTTCACACCCAAGCGTCTCTAGTACATATTTAAGATGTAAAACATGCTCATCAAGGCTTTTGCTGTAAATCATAATATCATCAAAATATACAACCACAAACTTGTCAATAAATTCACGCAAAACATGGTTCATCAACCTCATGAAAGTGTTAGGCGCATTTGTCAAACCAAAAGACATGACCAACAATTCATATAGACCATATTTAGTTTTAAAGGTTGTTTTCCATTCATCTCCTACTTTCACCCTAATTTGATGATAGCCACTCATAAGGCCAATCTTTGTAAAGAAATAAGCACCATGTAATTCATGAAGCATATCATCTAATCTAGTAATTGGGTGGCGATACTTTACCGTTATCTTATTCACTGCCCTGTAATCCACACATATGCGCAAAGTCTCATCTTTCTTTGGCACTAATAATACTGAAACTGCGCATGAGCTTAAGCTTTCTCTCACGTGTCCCCTCTCTAAAAGTTCCACCACTTGCTTTTAAAGCTCCTTTGTCTCCTTAAGATTACTCCTATAAGCGAGGTGGTTTGAAATTTGAGCTCTTGCACAAAATCTATCTGGTGTTCAATACCTCTCAAAGATGGAAGTCCCTTGGGCATCTCATCTGGAAAGACATCTAAGTATTCCTGCAAAACAGATTTAATAACACTAGGTACGGAAGAGTCAAGGTCAGCCTCATAATAAAGAATTTCTCTATAGTTAAGCAAAATTAAAGGCTTAGGTGTGTATAACACTTGTCTCAAATCTCTTGATTTTGCAAAAAAGGTACTCTTTTTTCTTTCACTCTTCTTTTCACTTATCTCTCTTTTTTTATTGCACTTCCCTCTATTTTTTTTCACTAGTGCGATCTCTCTCAATTGAGCCTTTATTTTTATTTTTTTGAATGGCTTCTTTTCCTTTTCTTTTTTTCAAACTCTCGGCCTCCCTTTGTTTTTGTTCTTCTGTGGCTTTTGTAAGCCCCATTTGATCCTCATGAACCTCCTTGGGTTTTAGAGGCGCCAAAACGAAGGCTTGATCTCCCATCTTGAATGAGTATCTATTCTTGTAGCCATCATGGATCGCACGCCTATCATATAGCCAAGGCCTCCTCAACAATATGTGACCCGCCTGCATTGATACTACATCACACAAAACCTCCTCAAAATACCTCCCAATAGAGAATGCAACCTTCACTTGCTTGTGTACCCTTACTTCTCTACACTCATTGAGCCATTGTAGCTTGTATGAGCTAGGATGTTTAATAATAGGCAACCCTAACTTCTCCACTAAGATTGTACTAGCTACATTTGTACAGCTCCCTCCATCAATTATCATACTACACATCTTACCATTGATTAAGCAACGTGTATGGAAGATATTTTCCCTCTACTCATCTACTCCTACCTTCTCCTGCACATTGAGAGCACGTCTAACCACAAGGGCTTCGGCTTGGACAGGTTCTTCTATCTCCACATCACTGTAATCCTCAAGCTCAGGAATTTCTTCCCCATCACTCTCCTGGGACTCAATTCCCCCATCATCTCTCAAAAATATAACTTTTCTATTTGGCCATTGTGAAGCAATATGACTAGATCCCAAACACTTAAAACATTTAATGCTAAAATGTTTACTGGAAGAAGCTTGGGTGTTAGGTGTGCCTTTAGGATCAAACCCTACATTCAGCCTTTTGGGTGTCTCCTTGAAGTCTAGTCTCTTGTTTTTCGACTTCTTCTCTCTTGGGCCATTTTGAACTCCATGATTGGCTAGAATTTGCCCCACTCCTTGCTGTCACTCTAGCTTTGATTTGCTTTTCCACCTTCATGGTCATATTCACCATATCCTCAATCTCTACATAGCGTTGCAATTCTACCACATTAGCTATCTCCATGTTCAAACCTCTCAAGAACCGTGCCATGGTTGCCTCCGAGTCCTCCTCTATATTGGCTCGGATCATAGCTATCTCCATCCCTTTGTTGTAGTCCTCCACTAATTTAGATCCCTGAGTGAGTCTCTAAAGTTTCTGATGCATCTCCCTATAATAGTAAAAAGCAACAAACCACTTCCTCATGCATGCCTTCATATCATCCCAAGTAGTAATTGGCATCTCCCTCTTTCTCCTCGTGGATGTCACCAATTGATCCTACTATATTAGTGCATAATCAGTAAATTCAATAGCGGCCAGCTTTACCTTTTTATCTTCAGAAAAATTGTGACACTCAAAAGCTAAGTCCACCTTCCTTTCCCAGTCCAGGTAAGCCTCTGCATAATTCCTTCCCTTGAAGGCTGGGATCTGCATCTTGATGGATTTAAGATCTCCATCTCTCCTATTAAATAGCTCAACTCTCTGAGCGCTCCTAGGTCTGCGTACCTCAAACTCTTCCTCCTCCTTAAAGTCTTCCTCCTCTGATTCATAGCGAGGTGGTGGTTGCTGCTGGCGTACACCAGTATACCTCCCCTGAGGTTCCTCATGTCTCCTTTGTCTGAGCTCATCCATCTGTCCCCTAATCTCAGTTAAGGCTATATTGAACCTCTCAAATTGTTGTTGCATGACATTCAAAGTGAAAGCAATATTTGCATCTCTCCCTTAGCTGTCATCATTACTACTTCCCTGTGACATTGTAGATAAAATGATATACTTTAAAAAAAAGTTAGTAATAAACAACTTTACACACTCCCTCATATGTTTCCCTCAAAATGATGTCACTCCCCTCGTGTTTAAGTTACTACAATGACTCCCTCAAATAAGCTCACACACTCTTATCTTTTACCACTCAAGTGATGTCTTTAAAGTTACTTTTTAGAAATTAATTCAGCAAAACTAAGCAAACAGCAAGCAACACAAATTAATTGGAAAGAACAAGTAAATCCTAACAAAAACTAAATAAGAACAATTCTAGAAGCAAAGTAATGCACGGACATAAATAAAACAGTATGCTAATACACGGATGGAAAAGATGTGTATGCAATGATTTTTGTTTACAATTGAACAATATGAATGCAAGATTGTCCAATTCAATGTAATGGAAGCAAAGAAAGGCACAAACAAGAAAATAAACTAAGAATCAAAGAAAAACACTCAATATATTGTAAAACTCAACAAAACTCGAGAGCTCAAAGAATAAATTTCAAATCTATCCAAGGTTTAAAATAGGCAACTCAACATGTTTTTCAATGGTTTTCTTTTTTTTTATACTATTCACTTTTTTTTGTACCATTCAGTTTTTTTGTACTGTTCACTTTTTTGGCACTGTTCATCCTTTTTTTTCACTACTGTTCACTCCTTTTTTTTATATTGTTCAGTTTTTTTTTGGGCACTAGTCACGGGGACAAGTATCGTTCACGGATCGTTACTGTTCACGAGTCGGGTATTGTTCACAGGTCGGTACTGCTCACGAGTCAGGTACTATTCACTAGTTGTTATTGTTCACGGGTTGGTACTGTTCATGGGTCGGTACTGTTCACGTGTTTTTTATAGAAACAAATAGGAAAAACATAATAAAGATACGTATGAGTTCAATAGAATTAAGCAAAAGCTTTGATACCAAGATGATACGGAAATCCTAAGAAAACAAGGTTCTTGAAACCCCCTAATCTTATTGAATCAAAACCCTAATCTTTCTATTATAAGAATATGCTAGATCAAACCCTAAATCATAAGTTTGAGACCCAATCCCAAAGAAATCAGAAATCAATTTACGTTGTAAGTACTTACTTATTGATGCAAATAAATTTTTTGAAGTAATCATGAAGACATTCACGCCTCACTTGAAGAACTCAATTCTGAAGTTTTATTAATCATCCAATCTAGGGTTAAAAGGTTATAATAAGGTATAAATACCTTGACCAAGTCCTAACCCTAAGGAATGAGTTTGCAAGCCCATTTAATGCAAACTAGGCTAATCCTAACAAATCTAGGAGCATCTAGCCCATTGAACATAATATGATTCAAGTCCTTTTAGGAATGAGCTAAACACATTAAAACAAATAAGTCTCGAAATAAACAAAGCACATGCTACTAACTAAAAGAACAACCCATAAATAAGTCCTTGGGCCTAAAATAAGAGATAATAAATAATAAGCCTAAATTATTAAAAATGGGCCTAAATGGCTAAGTGCTAGCCTCTTTCAACGCCTCCTCTAATAAAGTCACAAGCTTGGGCATGCCTTGGTGTTCCTCTATAGATGTTTCGGTCTCCTTATGTACTTGACTTGTGATTTGGGCTTGAACAAAAGCTTGCATTGTTTGTTTAAGCTTTGAAGCTTGTTGCGTTGTAATTTCGATTTGTTTCTGAAATTATGAGATGTAAGATGTAACACCCTAAATACCCCCTGGGAGGATAAATGGATGCCACCCAAGACAGGACAAACAAAATCAAACATTACACATATGCATTGTGTTAAATCTAAGTTTAACACACATATAATACATCTCATAATTTCAGAAACAAATCGAAAGAATATTTACAGGCCCAAACAAACCAAACAAAATATATTTTCGCACAACACACAACTCAGACTCTTTTGGCCACTGCGGTGACTTGTCCCAGTCCTTAATCTCTTTGCTCTATACCTACACGGGGCAAATCTACCGTGCTAAGCTTATAGCTTAGTGAGTAATCATTTATCTAATTTAACCAATTTTTTTTCACAATAACGATATAAGCATGCACTCAGAGATTAATACTCAGGAAAATGCACTTCATAATGATGTTATCATTAATGAACAAAACAAATCAAAAGTCCATAAAATAGAAGTGGGTAACGGAACTTATCAGAAGACCGAAGTCTCGACACCGAAGTGTCCATATCAGAAGACACCGAAGTGTCACAGAAGACCGAAGTCTCGACACCGAAGTGTCCATATCAGAAGACACCGAAGTGTCACAGAAGATCGAAGTCTCGACACCGAAGTGTCACAGAAGACCGAAGTGTCACAGAAGCACTACAGACCCTTCTAGGCATGCCTATTTACCTGAACTCGACGAACAAATCATTCCGGACATTTTATGTGCAATAAATTAGCACTTCCAATAAAATAATCATGCAACAATCGCCTCGAGCGTTCATTATCCTAATAATACACAATCGATCACAAACGTATATGAGCACGCGGAAATTCATTGTGGGACGAAGACACAATTCAAGATGAAAATCAAAGTGAGACCGTCTCGGTCTCTTCGATTCCGATATACTTCTTGAAATGACTTACGAAATTACGGTATTACTTACTGAAATTATTGACATTCTTGAAAGTCACGATTCTTGACCTTAAATCGTCCTTACTATTTATTGCCTCGAAGTCCGGCAATATCGGCGATGGTCGTTCCTCATAATAGGAAACAGGATACAAATTATGATTGTGCATAATTCTTGTATGATAAATGAGTATGATGCATGTTCATGCAAATTTTGGGATTCTTGTTCAACAATATGTATGATTGTTCACAAATCGTATTATTCTTGTTCTCAAATCGTCGGATCTTGCCTGTTCACTATTCACTATTTACTATTCATTTGTTCATCACTTTATCTTTGCTTGTTCATCATCTTCTTCGACTTAGAAAATTTCTTCTTTTCTTTTACTTTTTTCACTTTCCTTTCTTTTACGCTCAATTCTTCTCAATTCTTTTAGCATCATCACTTAAAAACTAACCTATTTAACAAATCTAACCTATCGAAGCATCCAAATCGTCAAATATTATAGATCTAAAATTTCTTTTACCAATATCGGATCTCATCCGACTATCTTTAAAAAGACAAAAACGGACCATAGATTCATTATCAAAGGACTAACCTCGTGATCTGCGGTAGAAAAGCGGTCGAAATCGATCGACAGAAGTGCGGAACAACACCGATGAAGCAGCTATCGGTTACGTCTCAAAATAATTAATCAACCCTTATATATTCGTCCACTTATTCAATTAGTACTATTCGGATGAATAGTTAATTACCCAAAATACACTTATGAATTCTTAGAACAAACAAATACCCGAATTCCCAGACTGACTTCCAAAAATTCACCAAAATTTCGTCATAAAATAATGACTTCCAAATAATTGTTCAAAAATACTAAATCGTCACCAACAATTTCTAAAATCATCAAGTATCCAAAAATTACTAAAATTATCTTAATACAGTCCGAATCAATCTGAAGTGTCATTAAATCAATGTACCCGAAAAATGCCATGAATGCATGCCAAAATGTCAAAGAGACATAACATAAATCGGACTAAATTTGCTTCATATGCTAACCCCTAATTTGGGGCGTTACAATTCTTCCCTCCTTAAGGAATTTCGTCCTCGAAATTCAAATCTGATCCGAAGAATTGCGGATACTGAGGTAACGGCTATTATGTAACGGTCATGTAACGGTTAACAAAAAAAAACGGCTAGTCACGGCTAGAGAACGGTCATAAACGGCTAGTTAACGGTACAAAAATGTTCTATAAATAGAAACCATTCGTTCCGTCTTCCATAAGTATACATTCACGCAAGTCAGAATAAAATTCTAGAAACTGAACCATTCCAATCTTTTGTCACAAATTTGCCAATATCTCAAAATGCACCAAAATTGATCTTAAGAATCACACTTTCAAACTAGTATTCTTATTTTAACTTTGCCATTTTTTTTTCTTTTCCCGAAAATCGGGCAGCATAACGGCTGTATTTTATCCAACCCAAAAATCTGCAATGATCAAATGCACTTCTATAATGCTCACACAATAACCAGAATCATCGGACCTCCCATCCGGAATCCAACATCAGCAAACAACGCAATGCTATACCGAACACGTCAATAAGTCTTAATCCAATAATCTCATCATAATCGAATCTCAATACCCAATGCATTCACCAATACAAATGCATTACCTCATTATTTGCTTATTTGACATCTTAGCTTCCTGAGCTACGAAAGATGAGATAGAAATAAGGAACGAATAAAAGAGAAGTTTTGTCCAAGATCACTTGAGAACAAATGTTGATAAGTGAACTTGGGTGAAATCATTCATGTTGTGCAGGAATGAAGAGAAAAAAAAAATTTGTATGCATAGAGACAAATGATGTCACGTGAGGTGATTAGTTGATACCTGATTTGAAACTTACTGCCATAGCTTTGAAAGCTTGGAGACACTGTAGGTGTAGTGACACATGTCGGATAGTTTGCGGTATTGAAAGAATTGAATACGATACGGAGTCAATGAATAGAACATAAGGTTTATGAATTGTTTGAATGAGTACTATCCTGCACGCGTTTGTGTGTCTCGATCTTTGTATAGAAGACACATGAGTTAATCAGATACCACCGATGGCGATGTGAATGTAATGTGTTCGGAGGGAGATGCATGTGACTGTATGTCAGGAAATTGGTGGAATAAGGTGACGAGTTATATGATCGATCATGAGATGATATCTGATATTAGGTTTCTTTGATCACATTGTTGCGTGATTTTACAAGAGGGAATACGTGAAAGATGAGATTAATGATCGCAAGATATGAATTGAACCTTTTGACTGATGACTGGTATGATTATGTAACTTTGTGAAGAAACATTGGTTTTGTGGCTATAGTGCTTTGCTATGATATTTGGTGGTATTAGATGATATTGGCGTTATTGATTCCGAAGTGAAAGTAAAACATTTATTTTTTCCTTATGAAAAATTACATGCCTTGCTCAAAGGCTATGCCAATAAGCAACAGAAGGATCATAGGAAATGCTAAGAAGAAAAAAAAAGTGCGAGCTTCATTTAGCTCTACACTAACACTAAGAACGAGAGAAAGATACATAATGATAAGAATTACACAAAAGCATGCGATTCGGATAACATTTTGAAATTTGGTTAGAAGAAATTTTGAGGTAGGTAAAAAAGAAAGAATGTGGAGGGATGAAGTAATGAGGAACGAATGGTCTCTATTTATAGAACATTTTTGTACCGTTAACTAGCCGTTTATGACCGTTCTCTAGCCGTTACTAGCCGTTTTTTTTGGTTAACCGTTACATGACCGTTACATACTAGTCGTTACCTCAGTATCCGCAATTCTTCGGATCAGATCTGAATTTCGAGGACGAAATTCCTTAAGGAGGGAAGAATTGTAACGCCCCAAATTAGGGGTTAGCATATGAAGCAAATTTAGTCCGATTTATGTTATGTCTCTTTGACATTTTGGCATGCATTCATGGCATTTTCCGGGTACATTAGTTTAATGACACTTCGGATTGATTTGGACTGTATTAGTAATTTTTGGATACTTCGATGATTTTTAGAAATTGTTGGTGACGTATTTAGTATTTTTTGAACAATTATTTGGAAGTCATTATTTTATGACGGAATTTTTGGTGAATTTTTGGAAGCTGTCTGGGAATTCTGGGTATTTGTTTGTTCTAAGAATTCATAAGTGTGTTTTTGGGTAATTAACTATTCATCCAATAGTACTAATTGAATAAGTGGACGAATATATAAGGGTTGATTAATTATTTTGAGACAGAACCGATAGCGTTCATCGGTATTGTTCCGCAGCTCTGTCAGTCTGATTTCGATCTGCTTTTCTGCTGCAGATCACGAGGTTAGTCCTTTTGATAATGAATCTATGGTCTATTCTTGTCTTTTATAAGATAGTCGGATGAGATCTGATATTGGTAAAAGAAATTTTTAGATCTATAATATTTGACGATTTGGATGCTTCTGATAGGTTAGATTTGTTAAATAGGTTAGTTCTTTAAGTGATGATGCTAAAAGAATTGAGAAGAATTGAGCAGAAAAGAAAGGAAAGTGAAAAAAAAGTAAAAAGAAAAGAAGAAATTTTCGAAGTCGAAGAAGATGATGAACAGTGCAGCATAGTGATGAACAGTGAATAGTGAATAGTGAACAGTGAATAGTGAACAGTGTAGTATCCGTACGTATTTGTGAACAGTAATAATACGTATTTGTGAATAGTCATACGTATTGTTGAACAGTGGAATAATCCCGAAAATTTGCATGAACATGCATCATACTCATTTATCATACAGTAATTATGCACAATCATAATTTGTATCTGTGTTCCCTATTATAGAGGAACGACCATTGCCAGATATTGCCGGGACTTCGAGGCAATAAATAGTAAGGACGATTTAAGGTCAGTAATCAGGACTTTCAATAATGTCTTCAGTAAGTAATTCCGACAGTAAAGTTTGTTAGTAGTAACATAGTCCTGGTAAATAAATTCTGTACAGGTCAGTAATATCGGTAAGTAATGTAGACAGTAAAGTTGTAATAGACCTGGGATGGTCTCACTTTGATTTGTTTACTGAAGTAACTTGATTGTGATGTGTACTGAATTGCTAATTGGTTCCGGACATGAAGGTCCGAGGTATTGATTGATGCTTGTGATATTGAAGTGTTGTGTTCTGAATTTCGGACAATGATTGTCTGAGGCATTTTTCGCATGTTTATATCATTGGAAGTGCTACTTGCTTTGCACATGAATTATCAGAAATGACTTTGTTCTGGTTTAAAACTGTTAGTCCGAGTTGTGGGTAAATAGGCATACCTAGAAGGGTCTCAGAAGCGC
This sequence comes from Erythroxylum novogranatense, assembly GCA_029891385.1. NCBI lineage: Eukaryota > Viridiplantae > Streptophyta > Magnoliopsida > Malpighiales > Erythroxylaceae > Erythroxylum > Erythroxylum novogranatense. Next base: position 102,255,575 of record CM057229.1, read on the forward strand.
TTCGTGACACTTGATGTCGAGACTTGGTCTTCGTGACACTTCGGTGTCTTCGATATGGACACTTGGTGTCGAGACTTGATCTTCTGTGACACTTCGGTGTCTTCGATATGGACACTTCGTGTCGAGACTTGATCTTCCGATAAGTCCGTTATCCACTTCTATTTTATGAACTTTTGATTTGTTTTGTCATTAATGATAACATCATTATGAAGTGCATTTTGCCCGAGTATTAATCTCGAATGCATGCTTATATCGTTATTATGAAAAGAAATTGGTTAAATTAGATAAATGATTACTCACTAAGCTATATGCTTAGCATGGTGGATTTGCCCCGTGTAGGTTCGGAACTAAGAGATTAAGGACTGGGACAAGTCAACCGCAGTGGCCAAAAGAGTCTGAGTTGTGTGTTGCGCGAAAATATATTTTGTTTGGTTTGTTTGGGCCTGTAAATATTCTTTCGATTTGTTTATGAAATTATGAGATGTATTATATGTGTGTTAAACTTAGATTTAACACAATGCATATGTGTAATGTTTGATTTTGTTTGTCCTGTCTTGGGTGGCATCCATTTATCCTCCCAGGGGGTATTTAGGGTGTTACATCTCCTTTCGATTTCCTTAAGGATACTTTTGAGAATGGATAAATGGTTGATCCAATAATTGTTAAGATTACTCAGTATTGTCCGAATTAGCTATAGTCTGCCTCTATAGCTAAGGAATTGATTGCTCCATTGGTTGATTCTGCCATGAATTAAGTCTAACAGAGGTTTACAATCCACATCTCTAATTCTTCTTTGAGAAACTGGTACCCGCAAGTATTTGAAGGGAAGTTGCCCTTGTGTTAAGCCCATCTCGATAGCTGTAGAAGCTACCTTTTTACTTGAGTTGCAAGATAAGTAGAAACAACTCTTCAAAGGGTTGCTTTTTAAACTTGAAATCTCTTGGAATTCCTTCATTGCTTGCATGATTATATCAATTGAGTTTTTCTTAGCCTTGCAAAACAATAGAAGGTCATCTGCAAAAGCTAGGTGTGTGAGCTTCATACCTTTACATATGCTATAGAACCGGAACTTTGGGTGTCGCTGTATGGTATTCACAAGGTGAGTTGACAAAACCTCCATGCATAGGACAAACAAGTAAAGGGATAATGGATCCTCTTACCTCAAGCCCTTCCTTGCTTTGATCAAGTTTGTAGGTTCCCCATCCACCAAGATTTCCATAGAAGCAGTGGTTACACATTCCTCAACCCATTTTCTAATCAGAGGAGGGTAGCTAACTGCCTTCAATATTGTAAAAATAAAGCTCCGGTTGATTGAGTCATAGGCCTTTGCAAGGTCCATCTTTATGGTATGATTCCTTATTCTCCTCTTAGAGTAATAGCCCTCTAACAGTTCCTGGCATAGCAAGATATTTGTTGCCACTGATCTCCCTTTAATGAAAGCATTATGTTATGGGTTGATTAACTTCCCCAGACTTGCTCTTATTCTATTTGCTAGGATTTTCGATGATGGTTTTATAAAGAAAATTATAGCAAGCTATGGGCCCAAATTGTTCCATCTTCCTTGTATTACTCTATTTGGGAATAAGGCAAATAAATGTTTTATTCCATTCCTTGAAGATTGCTCCTCTCTTATAGAACTTGTCCACTACTACTACCACTTCTTCTCCTACAATATCCTGATGTTTTTGAAAGAATCTCCCATTATAACCATCCGGTCTTGGGGTTTTGTCGGGGTTCATTGAAAAAATAGTATTATTGATTCCCTTGTTATTTCTCTTACCAATATCACCTTGTCGTCTTCATCAAGTTGTTTAAGCCCTATTAGAACCTCTGCAAATATATCTCTTAATGGCATTACATTCCCAAATTGTCGAGTAAAGTACTCTAAGGCAACCATCTTCTTATTTTCGATGTCCTCATGGATCCGCCCCGTGTCATCTTCTAGCATTCAGATATAATTCTTATTCCTCTTAGCTGAAATTGAGCTCATAAAATACTTAGTACATCTCTCACCCTCCTTAATATAGTATTGGTACTATTCCGCAATTGAATATATTTTCCTACTAAGGTAGCTTCTTGTGTTCTTAGTTGCAAATCTTCCTGTCTATCTAATATTCTCTTATAACATTGTTTTAGCTCCTCCAAAGCATCAGTTTGAGCTTTCAAGTCTGGTTGGACTGTTTTCTTGCTGAACAATTTCAGTTGGTACTGCAATGCTCTGAGTCTCATAGTGAGCTGATATCCTTTTGATCCAGGTATGACCCCCTGCATCTCCTCGATAAGTATGTTTCTGAAGTTATGATTGTCCATCAAGTGATTAAAGATCCTAAATGGGGTCTTCCTCTTCCTATCGCCTATTAGCAGTTCCACCACTATCAGACTGTGATCCGATACAGTTAGATCATCAAACAAAGCTCTACTTGTTAGATAAGTCTCTATCCACTTGTCATTAACCATACATCGGTTTATTTTTTTTAGCAAAAACCAATCCCCCAATTGCTTGTTGGTTTAAGAATAAAAGTTACCATATCATTTCAAATTAGCCAAACCCATTCTCTCCACCACCTTCTGAAGTTCTCGACATTCGACTTGGTTCCAATTTCTCCCACTCTTTGCTTCTTCGGACTTCAGAATACAATTATAATCACCTAAAACCATCCATGGCAAACTCATGAGATGACCAGTTTTCTCCAGTTCTTGACAAACTTGTGGTCTTTGGAACTTATGATTGACTGCATATAACATTGTAATGGCAATCGTAGTCCCAGTAGCTTTAAACAAGACATCATAATGGATCAACTAGTTTGTTCCAATAAACTGCACTACATCCACTGTCTCAGGATTAAAGCCTATGACCACTCTTCCATTGAAATGATGAGCATGATTGCTCAGTACCCTCCATCCTTTGCCTAGGAACCATAAACTCTTTTCCAATTGCTCCCTCTTTATTTTGGTTTCCAATAAACCAACAAAATCTAATTTGCTATTCTTGATAAACTCCTGAACCGCAAATTGTTTATTTAGGCTATTAAGGCCTCTAACATTCCATACTATAACCTTAATCATGTTTTTCTTTTTACCGACCCTTCTTCTCTTATATTTCCTATGTAACCCAGGGTTATACTTATTGGGTCACTTTTGGTATCAGAAGTTTCCCCTCTTTCCATCCCCGAAGTGTCGATAGTCCCTTCTATTTGTCCTACTGTATTGCTTGGTAGATTATTCGGTGCCAAACTCATCACCAGCTGCCCATCCCTAGATCTTTGAGTATCCCCCACGATTGGTACTCCATTCACTGCCATATGATGCTCCTCCTGAGTCTTTTTTGATGGTCCATGTCCAATCTCATGATTCTATTTCGAAGACAGGTTATGTGAAACCTACACTTCAAGATATGGCCCTCCATCAGCTCAAAGATCCTTCTTTTAGTTTGAGTTTGCCTCATTCATCTATTGTTGCTCCTGTTTTTCTTTCCTTTTCCAAACTTACTTTTTTTTTTAATCTTTGGTTTCCACATATATGTTGTGTTAGGAATTAAAAAACAAACAAAGATGTGCCCAAAAACTAGAGTGTGCGGATTAAAACAAAATATGTGCGGACATGATGTCGATCGAATATAGAAGCAACAATAAAACGTCAAGCAACAAATTAAAGAACACCAAAATTTTTAACGTGATAACACCCTCTCAAATATCGAGAGGCAACATCTACGGGACTTAGTCCAAAAAAACTCCACTATCAATAGAACGAGTACACCGAATGTCTCCAACAATATAAGGATAGACACAAACGACCCTTTCTCCTTCTAACAAGTGAAAACCACACCCAAAATGTATCTCGAAACAAGAAAAAAGATACAAAGTACACAACTAAAAACAACAGCACAGAAGACAACCAAAGGCACCAAAATCTAGAATAAAACTAGACAAATACCACCAACAGACAGAAGAAGGTTACCCGACGTAACTCTTCAATTTCGTGCGAGGAAGAACGCTTCCCAAACCTTGTCTCTACCTCCAAAAGAACTAATTTGCAATTGGTCCAAAATGAAAGACTATATTGCGAATAAATTAAACTAAGAGGACCAAAATGCAAATAGGTCAAATAAGGACCAAATTGCAATAGTCCAAAGTTGTTGTTGTGTTTATGGTACATATGGTATATATGTGTGGGTGGAGGCATGTATTTATATACACGAGTTATGCCACCAAAAAACCAAAATAGTTGATATGGGATTATTTTCACCTAAGTTCATTGGACTTTATAATTGGGCTTAATATTTGGGCCTAATGGTTGGGTTCCATTTTATGAGGCCCATAACATGTTACTCTAATTTAAAAATTAAATCCTCTACAAGGTCTCCATTCTCATCAAGCTTCATGATTTTTAGGGTATCCGGTAACTTCCTTGATAAATCCACGTCAATACAAACTCTAGCAAACCCAATCCATTTCATTAAGGAAGTATTCATATCAAGTCCTAAAGGTTTGCCTATCTTGCTAGCAATATAACTCATCCCTTCCGAAGACCAATACTCCAATAGAACTTCGTGAATATTTACTCATAACAATTAGACAGTAATCCTGTTTCTGTCCAAGATAACTCCAGGCTGCCACTTCTTAATCAGTATTGGATGCCCCATTATATACCAAGGCCCAGCTTCCAACACTTTCTGTGCATTCTCTTCGGTGTTGAATTGGAATACAAATAGTTCATCTTCATTTACCATCGTATTCACCAGTCCTTCATATAACATTAGCTCACTCGTTAACAACTGGAAAAACTAACCGCTTCTCTAGAAAAAATCCCATAAGAGAGGTTCGCCACTTTTGAGCACCTTGCTATAACACCTCAATCGGTGCTTGGATTGGTTTGTCCCCATCAGCGTCCACAAATTGAAGTTGACCTAAATTTCCAGAATCTCCAATAATCGAGCTCCACGTGCGCTTCACCTTCTCCGGTCCCCGCTGAGTCTTAACTGATGCTTTCCCTAAAGGTGGGAAATCGGTGATATTTAGGATTGGAGGGTCCAAAGTAGCTAGAGTATTAGGAAGGTTGGTTGTGTTGTGTGGGGGCCAAAGTCATAATTACAAGGACAATCCTTAAGAGGTGTTGAGGATGGTCAGAAGAGCAGGGAAAGGGAATTGTGATGGTGAGCCAAAAAACAAGGGGGGAGGGAAGAAGGAAAAGGTGGATGGCAAAAATGGAACTTTCGGAGAAGAAGGGGTTGTCGAAAAAGAGGAAGTAGAACTGTCGGAGAAATGTTGGTCTATGCTGTCAGGTTAATTGGAAGAGTAGGTTGTGCGTCGAAAGTGTCTGATCATTGAAGCATTCTATGTCTGGAGCACTATCGATTTACCAAGTAGCTGTATTTGATCTTACAAGATCCATGGAAAGTGACTATATGTGAAATTTTAGCTAGGATTTATTTATCCATTTAAAGTTTGCAACTAAAGATTCCTTCTCTCTGTCAGACAGACACCCTGCTAAAAATGGCACACACAGTAAAACCATTGTTCATCTATAACAGTAGTAATGATTTATTATTCTGATTCTGGTTCTCTTAACAATAGTCCAATACTGCCAAATATTGATCTGAGACAAGTTGTTCCGACCATAAATAGGTTTCTCAGAAACTTTCCTGTCTTACATTTCAATGTGTTGACAGGTTATGACACTCCTTATAACCTGGCCACGGTACGAGGACTGTCCCAGTCTGTAACAATGTGGTTACGGGTTATCTCCTTGAGTGAGCGGCATCCGCTTAGTGCCATTGTTAGTTCAAACTCGTCTCGAAGCATCTGAAGTACTTTTCTCACACCAGCCTCCCCTTCAGCAGCCAATGAATATACAACCGGCCTTCCTATCTGAAATTGAGACAGAAAATCCAAAGGGTGAAGATCGCTAAGCATTGAGACAGAGATCCTGGAGATGTAATATCATTCTGATACACAATTCTAAGATAATAGAGGTATCTTTTGAGTACAAATGTTTCAGAGAGTGCATATTTTTGTTGCTTTGCTGAAACAAGATTCTGTAAGGAAGATCACAGTTACAGGGCTAGAGATTTAGGTACGTATTCTGGGAACAGGCACTCTTTTCATGTTCAAAGTATCAAGAAATTATGTTATAACTAAGCCTCTATCCTTCTCTCCCCATGTCCATGAGTTTTAATTTTCTGGTAAGTGATACCATTTAGTTGAAGTGTGTGTGAATGCAACTAGTACTTACAAATATCCCAGATGCTCCCAGTGCCAATGCTTTGAACACATCTGTTCCACGCCGAACTCCACCGTCGAGAAAAACAGGAACTCGGCCTTGTGCGCCTTTCACAACCTGCAAAATGGAAATTCCGGCAGGTTACAGTTTCGAACGTAACTATGGTCCCATATTCACATTGAAGAGTGAAGTGAAACTGAGAACATCAAGAAAAGATGTAGCAGAAATCAAGCATAATGCGAAGACACTATGATTTTTCAAAACCAATAGAAGTACATTTACCTCTTCCAAAGCCATAATAGTAGCAGGTACATAATCAAGCTGACGAGCCCCATGATTGGAGACAATGATTCCGGCAGCTCCATATTGTACTGCTAGTCTTGCTGCAGTGATGGCAAGAAGGCAAAAACATACATCAGGAATTCCATAAAAGATCAAAATAGAAGATGAATCTAATTCATTTTGCTCTCTCTCTCGCAAAGCAGGGCAAAGATGGATATGTTCTTATTCTTTTTACCATCCTCAGCAGTGATTACTCCCTTCACCAGAATTGGCAACGAGGTTATTGTTTGTAGCCACTTCACATCCTGCTCGAGTAGCAATAAAAGTTTGTGAAAAGTTTGTCCTTGTAACAGGTTAATATCTGATACCATTACACCAACTCACCTTCCAGCTGAGGGACCGGTCAATTTGGCCAGCAACATAAGAAGCCAGTCCAGAGTCATTGGTCTGAAAAGTCAATTAACAGAATCATGAACCAAAACATAGTTGACATAACTGAATCATGTAATGACAGAATCCCTCCTTTAGCTAGCCACCTTATCCATTTTGCCAAGGTCCAAGCCCTCAAAGTTCTTCAAAGTCAAAAACGGTGGCAGTGTAAACCTGACAAGAATAAATCGAATAATTACAAATTTTCCACAACACAAATATCTTGTCTCTTTAGTCTTGGAGTTGTGAGTTATTTTAGGCCTAATAGTCACCTGTTCTTGATATCAGCTTCTCTCCGACCGAGTCTTGGAGTATCAACAGTGAGGGCAATTGCCTTGAAACCAGCCCTCTCGGCTCTTCTCACAAGCTGAGCAACTACATTCCTGTCCTTGTACACCTGAATGATGTGGACAGTAGTACTTTCAATTTGTTTGTCAACGCAGAACTTGAACAATTCTAAAGGGCAGAATGCAATACAAACTACAAGAGACGGAAGAGGTGGTCTCGCAACTCACATAGAGTTGGAAAAAGCGAATTCCAGGCCCTGTTGAAGCAACCTCCTCTACACTGGAAGTGGCCCACGAGGATAGTGTCTGAAACATCACATGCAATGAAAACTTAGTATAGCAGATAGTTCAAACTTAATTTTAATTACTTGGAGAAGCTGAGCGATGTGAGTTTAGTATTGAAAACCCAGAAGATTGGACAAAATATGAAAGTTCAAATTTCAAATTTTCAGAGGAAAAAGGAAGAACCAAACCATGATTGTGCCAGCTGCTGAAGCTGCCCTAGCAGTTGCATATTCTCCTGCATTTTATGGATCAACACAATCAGAAGTGATGCAAATAGCTTTGTTTCAGGACGAAGCACATTGATCTGAACTAGACACAATCAGTTTCCATGTACCAAAATGCTATACAAAGCATTAGAAATACTGATGTGGACAGTTAGTTTCAACCAAGGGATACTAAGTAGCTCCATGACCAATAAAGGACACCAATCACTCAGAATCTGGAACATAAAGTATGGTGTTTTTTCAGTTGCAGTCAGAAACATATACCCTCGGGATGAGCCATTTTCTGCATGGCCGTGGGAGCAATCATGATAGGCATTGAAATCTTGAAACCCAAGACTGATGTGGTCATATCAATCTTGCTTACGTCAATAAGAATTCGGGGACGGAACCTGTTTTCAAATGGTGAAAAATACAATATCATGAAACGAGGTCCTGGTGGATCATTAGCTTCAAATGTAAAGTTTGTTCTTCATCTAAGCACATCAGAAGAAGTCAACAAAATATGTCATTGCCATAGCCAGACTTTAAAACCAAAAAGATGTGAGCTCACAGAATCCGAGAGAAGGCGTTCCTGTTCTCCTTAAGAGTCCACTGGTCCTCTGCGCCAGATGCATAGTAATCAAAAACCATCTTGGGCAATTTCTGCCTAGCAATTTCTTCGTATTCCATCACATTAGTGATCTCCATCTTGTCAAACTGAACTTCGTTGCTGTTCCATAAAATTTCGACAATTGATAATGGTCATATTAAATCAAAAGTAAGACCTACGTATGAATCATCCGCGCGATACCAATCATCGATCTCACTTGAGAGCAAATAAAATTAACTTAAAAAGAATGAATCTGTTAAGAGAAATCAGAAGGAAATATCAAAATAAGTAATTGCAAAGAAAGCCGAATCCATCTATTCCCGGAAGCAAGTCCAGAAACCAAATCATTTACAAGTCGTTCGGATAACTCAAAAGAACACAGAAACTCTCACCGATGGAGGTGTTTTTTCCTATTTGTCTTCTGAAGGAACATCAGACGATAACTTAGATTTCTGAGTTTCAGAACAGCACAGATATACAACAGGCTAAGCCTGAAACTATATACAACGTGGCAAAATAGAATCTTGATTCATGTTCAGTAGATGACAACAGAAGTTGGACATTTTAGAAATAAATTTAGATAACTGATATTTCATCAGATTGAAGAAAAAAGTTGATAGACACAAAGAAGATGAATTAACATACGAGCGTATGGTAGAAAAGAGAACAGACCTTGAACCACTCTATCACTAGAGAGACAGAGAGAGAATATTGAGGAATGGGAAAACTGAGTACAGATAACGTTGGTCGAGAGAGAGAGTTCACAAGTGCTCAACGTAAACTTATGGAAACAAACAAACTTGGCATGGTGCAGAACAGAGAGAAATAACTAAAGAAATGGTAAATAGAGACAAACGTGGTGGGGGAGCTAATGTTCCTGAGATTAGACTTCAAACTGTGGATTGGTTTTCCAAGGTGTGCATCTCTACCCATGTCTGCGTCATCGAAAACCCTTTTTTTGTGGAGTGTATTTTCTTTGAATTATTATCACAATCCATTCTCAATCCTCGTCAGTCATTCCCATGATCCTCCAATCTTCGTCTTTGATATCACCATAGTTTGTATTAATTATTTTATATCTGTGTTTATTGATATTCTGTACTTTTTGTATGCGGGTATAAAGGATACAACTTTCAGATTTTCTTAGATTTTATTTCATTGCAGAATTTCAGAATGAATGTGATGACGGGCTTTATATACCCGTTATAAGTTCCGAAGTTATGGCTGAATTGAGATCTTCATTGACATTATTGTATCATCATGAGCTTTGGCTGGCCAACATGCAATAGACATTATTTTCAATGTCTGCGTCCACTCATTGATTGGTTCGTACTATTCCCAGGAACGTGATGCGTTTGGAGATTGCGGCAGGAGTCTTATGTTTTACCGAAGAGACTTTTGTTGGACTAGTCTACGGTGGTTCATGTCACAAACTTCAATGGAGATAAGAGAGAGAGCTACGCCTTTCCCATAAATCAGTTCCTCTTTAGTTCCAGTTATTAATTTCACAAAATTAAAAGAATTGGTAGAGTGAACGTCAAGCAAAAGAGACGTCAAGGAGGGAAAAATGAGAGTTCTTTAAGAAGAAACTTACCCTTCCATGGTAAAAGGTACAAAATAGCATCTTTGCTTTTCTTTCTGTTGGTACTTGAAATCACTTTCAGGCCAAACAGAGAATCTAATAACTTTTCTAGAGACTTTCATTGATGGATCATCAGAAGCCTCCTTCTTTTACTTTTCTCTTTTCTACCACACGTCAATATCACAAACAATGCAGAAAGAAAGAAACAAGACAACTTCTTATTTGGCACGAGTAGATCCTGTACTTTGCAGTTGCAGACTTACCTTATCTACCAGGGAAATAGCCACATTAAGGAAGCAAAAGTGGTGAACTTTTCAGCTTTTTTTGTTTTTACTATAATGTGCCAAAGAGAAATGCAGGCAAGAAAAGGCATAAGTAAATGAAAAAAGCATATTGAAATATGAATGGTGGAACTATTGAGTTTACAATGTTGTTATGGTACCATTGTTGGTGAATTCCCATCCCTTTGGACTCATCAGGGTTCTTCTCAGGACATAAGCTTTTGGTTCCTTTACCTTCAACACAAGAAGTACCTTGCTCTCCTTCAGTATTCAAACATGTAGGGATCTCTAAGTCTGAGTACTCAGAAAAGTTGTCCATCTTATGTGTTTTGTTGCTTGTACATAGTCCACTGTTTCCTTTAACAACTAACCTTTTGCCAAGCCTTTGAACAAAATCATCTGGGAGTAGTAGTTCTCCACTCAGCAGATTATGACTCAAGTTTAGGTGATCAAGATTTGGAAGAGAGCCTAAGCTGGAGGGAACTGTCCCAGTGAGATTGTTGTTGTCTAAAGACAGAGCAGTGAGGGTTTTCAAGGAAGAGAAAAGACTGGGTATGCAACCTTTTAATCCACATCCTGACAAGCTTATTGATTTCAGGTTTTTAAGGGTCTTCAGAAACAAAGGTATCTCTGTGTTCAAAGGGTTGTCATCAACTATTAAGTACTGAAGCTGCTCTAAACCTGAAAGCGTTACTGGCAATGGTCCATTTAGAAAATTGTAGCTTAAATCAAACAAAACTAACCTCTTCAAATCGCCCAACTCTGAAGGTATCGCTCCAAGAAGCTTGTTGGAGCCCAGATCAATCTTTTGGAGAATTTGAAGCTGCCCCAAAGAACCAGGAACATTGCCTTGAAGGCCATTCTGGCTTAGGTCCAAAATCGTCAAACTCTTTAGATTTCCTATCGTTTCAGGAATTTCACCCCTTAGATTGTTGTAACTTAGATCCAGTTGCTCTAGACCCACCAATCTACCAATCCCAGAAGGTATATTCCCTTGCAGATTATTCTGAGAAAGACTAAGGACTTTGATTCTGGAAACATTTGTAAAATTTGAAGGTATCTCTCCAGATAGAGCTGGATTGGAATCAAGCACCAAATGCTCTATTGAAGAAAAAGCTCCAAAAAGATTGGCTGAAAGAACAACTCTTGAAGTTACAAAACAGCTGAAAATGGAGAGACTTTTCAGGTAAGGAAGTTTCTGCAGGGATTTTGATAGGCTAGCAGATGACTTGCAAGGAGGGCTACTAATATCAGGACCAATGTGAATCTTAGTGACATGAAAGATGGGAGGATCTTCTTCACCAATCTCACATTGGATACCAGGCCATGGTGTGTTAGTGCATGGTTGTGGGTGTGCTTGAGCAAAGTCAGGATCATCCAAAAGCTCTTCTAAAACCTCAAACAACCCCAAAAGCTCGTTCATTTCCATATTCATGTCACTCCCATCTGAGTTTCTTGATAATGCAGTCACCTCACCTCCGAGAACAAGGAGTCCAACAAAGTAGATGTACATGGAAGTAGCCATAAGTTGGAGAGATGCCCAAGAGAAACAAGAAGGAATCAAATGGAAATCGATTCCTGCATCACCCACCTACATCTTAAAGGAGGTAGGTGCGGATATTTGTTAATAAAGCTGCACGGAATCTTAGTTGTCGTCTCTGCGTCCTCCATAAATTGACACTTGACAGTTTGTGAGAATGATGGTGTTCCAGTTTTGCATGAGAAAAGAAAGTGAAAAAAGTTGGATAATAGAGCAAAAGTAGTAACTTGACAGAGAAAAGAAGAACATGTCAGAATGGTAAAATTGAGCATTCAATGCCAAAAGGGAAATCATGATGGGACGTTACTCTAACTTAGTATCTTTCATGAAATTGACATCAACACGCGACGCAGCAATTCGAATGGAACTGCTCAATGGTTTGCCGGAATCTTTTGGCTGTGGACAAGCTAGTTAACAACTAAAGTGAGGTGCTCCGAAGAACCTTGCCATTGCTTATTAAAAGTAACTTTAGGAGCAAAAGTTTATATAATATTAATATTACATATATATCAATGATATTAAAATCTAACTCAACTAATTAAACTTAATTTTAATTAATAATTTAATACAATTATAATAAAATTTTAATTTAATTTAATTAGTTGGAGTTAAACTTAAGAGTTAAGTACTTAAGTTCAATCATTATGACATTAATGTTTTATTGGTTCAAATATAATGTTTTAAACAAAAATTCCTAGACCTCGCGTTATAGTGAGATTTATACTGAGTGTTGTTGTTGGATATGAGTTCCTCATATGGAGGGACACCAATTTTTTCAACAAATGCAACATCAACTTCGGTGCCACATTAGTTGAAAGAATGGAAGGAAGACAATTGCACTCATGCAGTGAAGTGTCTGTATAAGACACTCTCTGCTTCATACAACAATGAAAAAAATACAAAAGAAAATCATAGCAAAATAATGCTCTGAAGTTAGGAAAGATTTTCTTAAAGGGATGATTAGTGACAAAATAGTGAGATTGTTATTTTTAGGTTGAGAAATACCTTATGAGACACTATTTTAGTTTTATCTCTATATACCTACTATTTGTAATAGTGGAAGAATTATTCTGAATTTTATCTGTAGACGTAGTTCAAAAGTAAGAATGAACTACGTTAAATATTTTGTGTTCATTTTATTTTTCTTTTTCAAAAATAGACCCGCTGCACTCAACAAGTGATATCAGAGCCGTGTTTTCATTGAAGGTAGTTTTTGAAAAGAAGCACGTCACGGGGAAGACAAAATTACAACAAATTTTTTAGCGTAATCTGTTCGAAAAGTTGACGTAAAATAGAAAAGATGATGAATAGTATTCTAAAGTTTTTTAAGAAAATTGCAAGGTGACAACATTTTAGCAATAGTAACTGGATCCTACGGTATTATTTACGATACTATTCATAAGTTACTATTTACCAGGTCCTTCGGTACTATTTTAGTAGGATCTGACGACATTATTCCGATCAGCACTATTCACAAGTTACTATTTACTGGGTTCAGTGGTGAAAATTTAGAAGATATCTTTTCTGCCAAAATTTGACATCTTGATTCTATCTTTGAAGTCGATTTTCTCAAATTTGGGTTAATTTAGCAAATAGAGATGAAGACAAGCAAAATGATCAATCTAAATGATATTAACTATCATATATGGCGAACCAAGATGAAAGATCTCTTGATGATTACAAAGATACATTTGCTGGCATTTAAGACAACTAAACTGGAGGAGATGTCCAACGAAGGTTGGGAGTTTGAGCATGAACAAGCGTGTGGTTATATTCAACAATTTGTTGATGATAGTATAATCACATTTGTAACGAGACTCACGCAAGAACGTTGTGGAATAAGCTAGAGCAGTTGTATGTTTTAAAGACTGGCAACAACAAATTGTTTTATCTAACAAAATTGATGCAGATATAATATCAGGATGGTACTTCTGTAGCTGATTATTTAAACAATATGGAATGAATGGTTGATCAGTTATCAAAGATGGGAATAAAATTTGACAGGTGATTGCTCTAATGGTGCTAGCTTCATTACCAAAGTCTTGGGAGACTTTGAAGGTGTCTTTAATAAATACTGCACCAAATGACATATTAAATATAGAGTCTGTTAAAAGTAGTATACTAAATGAAGAGATGAGACGTAAATCACAGTATGCAACCTCTTCATCACATTCAAATGTTTTGTTTACAGAAAATAGAAGAAGGAGTCAATCCAGAGGACCAAAGTCCATAGACAATAGCAGAGGAAAGTCAAACATATATATAAATGTGGAATGCCATAACTGCAAGAAGAAAGGCCACATTTAGAAATTTTGCCAAAAGTTGAAGAAGAAAAAAGGCAAAGTTGTGAAAAGAGAAGAAAGCAGTGATGATGAACAAAGTAACATTGTTGATGTATTTAACCTTGTTATTGATATAGAGATAGTCAACCTGATGTCACAAGAAACAAGTTAGATAGTTAACAGTGGAGCTACTGTTTATGTTACATCTCATAGATAATTTTTCTCATATTACACACCTGAAAATTATGGAGTTGTTAAGATGGCAAATGAAAATTTGTCAAATGTTGTTGGCAAAGGAGATGTTTCTTTAGAGATATCGAATGATTCAAGATTGTTGCTGAAAGATGCCAGGTATATTCCTGATTTGCGTCTGAACTTGATTTCTGTAAACAAGCTAGATGATAAAGGTTTTCGAAATACTTTTGGAAACAAAAAATGGAAGCTTACTAAGGGCTCCTTAGTAGTGGCCAAAGGCCAGAACCAAAGGTCAAAAGCATTTAAGATTGGATATGATGCAAGCAAAGCTCTCCAGTGATGTTGTCAATATAGAAAAGAATGATAATAAGTTGATTTGTGGCATAAAAGATTAGGCCACATTGGTAAGAAAGGGATGACTCAGCTTGTAAAAAGAAATATGATATCTAGTCTAAATCAGATACATAAAAATAAATTTGCAGATTGTCTAGAAGGGAAACAAAACAGGGTTTCTTTCCAGAGTTCTCCTCAATCCAGAATGAAGAACGTTTTAGATCTGATTCACTCAAATTTGTGCGGACCATTGTCAAATTCACTTGGTAACGAATAGTACTTTACAACTTTTATTGATGATCATTCTAGGAAAATATGGGCCTATACTCTGAAAACTAAAGATCAAGTGCTAGATGTGTTCAATCAATTTCACTCCTCAGTTGAGAGATAAATTGGGAAGAAGCTGAAGTGCATTCGGACAGACAATAGCAAAGAGTACATCAAATTATTTGATGCTTACTGTAAAGAGCATGGTATTCGACATCAAATGATACCACCAAAAATACCGTAATTGAATGACATAAATGAGATGATGAACATGACTTTGATGGAAAGAGTCAGATGTCTACTTTCACATTCAAAGTTGCCTTAAGCATTTTGGAGTGAAGCTTTACTTGCAGTTGTTTATGCATTAAATCATTAACTATGTATTCCTCTCTAGTATGAAGTTCCAGAAAAGGTGTGGTCAGGAAAGGATGTTTCTTATGATCATTTGCAGATCTTTGGTTGCAAGGCCTTTGTCTATATTCTAAAGATTAAAGGAAAAAGCTTGATGTCAAGACACGACAGTCTGTATTCATGGCTATGGCCAAGATCAATTTGGCTATAGGTTTTATGATCTGGTGCAGCAAAGACTTATCAGAAGCCGTGAAGTTATGTTTGTTGAAGATCAAACTATTGAAGATATCAACACAGCGGGAAAGGAAGTTCCAATCTCTGATGATGACTTAACAAGCTTTTGAGTGAATCCTCCAATAGTGGTACCTAGACAAGTTAGAGATGAAGTGCAAAATGATTAGCTAGAAGCTGATAATGCAGATGTCTCCAATGAAGTTGAACCAGAGGATGATGATGGTGTTCACATTCAACCACCAACACCTGAAGATTCTCCAGTCCCATTACGAAGATCTAGTAGAAATAGATAACCATATACTAGATATCCAGTTGATTAGTATGTAATGCTGACTGACAAGGGAGAACCAGAAAGCTTTGATGAAGCCATAAATGATGAACACAAGAAGAAATAGAAAGAAGCCATGCAAGACGAAATGAAATCCTTGCATGAGAATAAAGCATTCAAGTTGGTGAAGTTGCCCGAAGGCAAAAGAGCATTAAAGAATAAATGGGTGTTCAGATCAAGCATGAAGAAAACAAAAATCATCCTCGATTCAAAGCAAAATTAGTAGTCAAAAGATTTAGCCAAAAAAAGGGTATTGACTTTGACGAGATATTTTTACCGGTGGTAAAAATGACATCCATATGTACAATGCTAGGGCTAGCCGCAAGTTTTAATTTGGAGGTTAAAAAAATGAATGTCAAAATTGCCTTCCTAAATGGAGATTTGGAAGAAGAGATATACATGGAGCAATCAGAGGGTTTTGTAAAAAAGGGGAGAGAAGACTACGTTTATAGACTAAAGAAGAGTCTATATGGTCTAAAATAGGCACTAAGACAGTGATATAAGAAGTTCGAGTCTGTTACAAGAAGACTACTTCAGATCACTGTGTATTTGTGAAGAAATTCTCTGATGATGATTTCATTATTTTATTGCTCTATATGGTGATATGTTAATTGTTGGTAAGAATATTTCTAGAATCAACAATCTGAAGAAACAACTGGATAAGTCTTTTGCCATGAAAGACTTGGCATTAGCAAAGCATATTCTTGGTATGCAGATTATCAAAAATAGAAGTTCCAAGAAACTATGGTTGTCACAAGAACAATAAAGTACTTCGGAGATTCAAACGGGACAAAGCTAAAGCGATTAATTACCCTTTTGATAATCACTTTAAATTGAGTTCTAGAGAGTGCCTTTCTACAGATGAAGAGAATGAAGAAATGTCCAGAATTCCATATGCTTCAGCAGTTGGAAGTTTGATGGATGCCATGGTTTGTACAGGATCAGATATTGCTCATGCAATGGAAGTTGTGAGTCATTTCCTTTCAAATCCTAGAAAGGAACATTGGGTTGCAGTTAAGTGGATTCTTAGGTATCTTTGAGGGTAATCCAAAATATGCTTATGTTTTGAAATAGTATAACTTGTGTTAGCTAGTTACACAAATGCAGATATGGCTAGAGATATTGATTCGAGAAAGTCTACATCAGGTTATTTGATTACTTTTGTAGGGGGAGTTGTGACATGATAGTCAAAGTTACAAAAGTGTGTTGCACTTTCTACAATTGAAGTGGAGTTTATTGCAGCAACGACAGTCTGTAAGGAGTTGTTATGGATAAAAAAGTTCTTTAATGAACTTGGTATTAAGCAAAAATAGTATCAGTTGTTTTGTGACAATCAGAGTGCTATTCACCTTGGTAAGAGATGTGATGGAGACGAAACAATTACAGTTAGAAAAGTCAGACATGTTAACAAAGATTCTATCAAAAGGCAAGTTCGAGTATTGTCAATAAGTAGCAAGCATGATAGAGCCATTCATGTCATTGGGAGGAGGAGATTTGTTGGACACAGGTCTCTCACATAAAGGGACATTAATTTTTTTAACAAATGCGACACTAATTTCGGTGCCACATTAGTTGAAAGAATGGAAAGAAGACAGCTACCTTTGCAGCTATCTCATGCGGTGGAATGCCTATATAAGGCACTCTCTGCTTCATACAACAATGGAAAAAATGTATAGGAAAATCAAAGCAAAACAATGCTCTGAAGTTAGGAAAGATTTTCTTAAAGGGTTGGTGAGTGACAAAATAGTGAGATTACTATTTTTAGATTGGGAAACATCTTGTGAGCCACTATTTTGGTTTTATCTCTGTATACTTATTTTTTGTAATAGTGGAAGAATTATTATGAGCTTTGTCTGTGGACGTAGTCCAAAATTAAGGGTAAACCACGTTAAATATTTTGTGTCCATTTTGCTCTTTAAAAAAAAAAAAATATATCCGTTATGTCCAACAGTTATTGTGATTTATATATAAAGAAACTACCACAATAACAATTCAATAAAAATTTCACTTAAACATGAGATTTTTTAATACTACACAGCCTTATCGTTAAACAATAGCTTGAATGTCATGCCATTAGGCTACAGATAACTCATGAACTCAAGCTCTGACAGAATTAGAAAGAAACAAAAACAAAGATAGCTCACAAACTACACATGCATACATATCTAAAGCACATTTAGGTAGTTTTAAGACATTTCTTTCTCCACCAATCAATGAATTCAAAGTCTCTTTAAAAATATACCATACATCGATCTAGCCTCTCACACTGCTGTGATGCATTTGTATTATTATAATTTTCTTTACTAAAATTTGTAATATATTCAATCAAAATTTTAAAAAATTAAAAATTATTATTTAATAGTGCAAGATGATTCTTTTATTAAAAATGATATGTAAATAAAACAATAATACCATATATAAAGTAAAAGAGAATAATAATTTCTTAAACCACATTATAATTTTATTGAAAATGTTTTGCAATATTAAGTTAATAAAATGATTTCATAATGATATGAAGAATTTAAAATTTTTACAATAAATAATTTTAACACTTAAAAATTGTAAAATTGTAGGGCTCAGATGAGGAGATTACCAGTATCCATCCCTTTTGAATTTTAGATAATTACTTAATTTTGTTATTGATAAGTTTTGTTCTTATTTCCTTTTAAATTAAGTTGACTAGATATTTTGTAAGTCTAATCTTAATTTCTAGGAGTTGATTTTGTGTTAAATAAATTATATTTGATCAACAGATACTTAAAAAAAAAACACAATCAAAACAATATTATATGACCATTATGAGAAAGATCATGGTCTAACAAAAAGGGCATTTCAAGAATAGTCCTTTGGTTTCAAAGAACAAATTTTGAGGGCATTCACCGATGACAAATTAAATTCATGGGTTTCAAATTTCACAAACTTTGAGTAAGAAAAAGAGTAAAAAGCAGGCTGAAAATTAAGCTGGTAAGAAAATAAATTTAGAAGGGATTTGGCAAACAGCTTATCAGCTATTTTTTAGCTTATTGACGAAAAGTTAATTTTTTGACCATCTTAAAAAGTTATTGATGTATTTGATGAATGTGTTATTGGTTAGCTTATTTAACTCCAATAAGTTGATTTCTAAAAACTTCATAAGAGGAGCTTTGGAGTTAACTGTTTGCTTAATGACAGTATTGTGTCCACTTTATACTCTATTTTTGTTCTGTGTGTTTTTAAAATTGGTTTTTTTATCGTATAATTATATTGTGAAGTTTTGAAGAATATAATAAAAGGTTAATTAAATTTTTAATCTTTATTTAATTTTATAAATTTAGTTTACATTTAAATATATCATAATATTAAATTTTTGAACATAAAGAGTTACATCAAATTAATATTTTTAGTATATAATTACTATATATCGTATTTGTGTCATACTATAATTATGTATATTTTAATTTATTAAATAATAAAATTTATACATATTATATGAAAAATACTAATATGATCTAGAAGCTCATTGCATCATTCATATTAATAGATAATTTAAGGTTAGATTATTATTATTATTATTATTATTATTATTATTATTATTATTATTATTATTATTATTATTATTATTATTATTATTATTATGTTATTTTATTAAAGTTATAAACTTAATTTTTGTAAAATTAAATATCTAAATCTAAATTCGATAAGAATATTCAACGAAATATTAAGAAATATAATATTCATTTCCTTATTTTTAAAATCATGTCCTTATAAGTCATTTTATACGTCAAAACAGCTGATTTTATCCGAAGTTGATGTTATCCATTGGTCAAATCAGTAGATAAAATCAGTTATCAGTTAACCGTTGATAGAATCAACTAACATTTATCTAATCCATTGTTTGTCAAACAATACTTTAATGTTTAAAAGGTTCAATCAGAATTAGATCGTCATAAAATTGATTAAAGAATTTAAAATATGATTATCTTTATTGATTGAACAATTTAAAGTGTAATTAATAAAAAATCTTATTAAATAAAAATTAATTGATTTACAAGAATTAATTAATTTACAAAAATTGACTAATTAATTAATCGATTGATCTTTATTAACAAAAGTTATTAAAATAAATCAAATTAAAAAATTAAAATTAAATTAAAAATGCTAAAATTAAAAAAATCAATAAAATTAATTTAAAATTTTAATAATCGAAAAAAAAAGGACCGAAGAAGAAACAAGAAAAGTGCACCTGACGATATATGGGGGCGGTGAGCTTTTCATTGCATTCTCATCATTTCATTGTTGATTTAATCATTGCCGGCATTATCATTTTCTTTTGGCCGGTGGAGCCGTTGAAAAAACAATAGATGAAAGTTGAAGAGAACCCTAGGGATGGACTTATTCTTTTTGACTTGATTCACCTGAGATCCTCCGATTGTATTTCAAGCGAGCAAGAGCAGGAAACGGAGAGGAGAGACCTTCTAATCAAATTAGAATTCGAAAATTAAAAATTGATTTTAAAATTATATTAATTTCTTAATTAGTTATTGTTATATAGTTTAGATATATCATTATCATATAGATTAATTTAAGGAGTTGGGATTAAGAACTTGCTTAGACGAGCTTATATCAGTACAATTTTTGTCAATAGAGCTTTTTTTAGAAGAACTTTTTTAAGAAACTATTTGACTGTTTAGTTATCAATAAAAACAGCATTTTGAAAAACTTTATATAGTAGATGTTTGTGAACATATAAATAAAAATACTTTTATTAATTTTAACTATATTTTATTTTGTAATAAAAATTATTTAAAATATATTAAACAATATGTAAAGTATAATATATTAATTATTATATAATTTTAAACCATATGAAACATAAATGAAAATATATCTAACCGAATTTTTATATGAATTATATCATAAGTAAAATAAATATTAAAATAAATATTAAAATATGTAAAAAAAGTCAAATAATATTATATAATTCTTAAAATAAACGTAAAGATAAATTTGTGGGTATTGTAAAAATTACGTGTAAAACATAAAGACAAAATGAATCAAAAATATGTTCATTAATTGATTAAAAAATCTACCGAAAAAGTATTTTTTAGAAGCTCCAAATTTGAACTTCTTAAAAGTTATATTTTAGTTGCTAAAAACAATATCTACTAAAAATATTTTTTATTTTATAGATAAACAGTTATTTAAAAAAAAAGTTTTTGTGGTTTAAAAAGTTGCTTACATTTATTATCCAAAAATTGATCCAAACAAGCACTAACTCAACAAATTAGATTGAGGATTTAATGAGTGAATTATCCTTAAAGAAATGCAATTAATCACACAATTTTACTTTCAAAGAGCATTGGTTCTAAATTTTGGTAGTGCTCATCTAGAAAGTGTAAGAGAAGATGAAGAAGACTCGATTAATATGCTCACGCAAGAGAGAGATTAAGACAAAACTGACCAAAGTTGGAACGCACTTCGGCTCCAACCGCAAGTCATCTTTGCTTTTAACTTCATCATTGTTTTTTGTAGTCGTCGAGAGCACAGAGAAACAAGGAAGGCAAAATCTGAACTTCGTCGATGAGCCCCCGTTACATATACGTGTTTGATTATGAACACAAAATCACAAATAGAATTGGTCGTTTGTAATCATTGCAATCCCAAAAATGATGTCCAAAATCTTCCATCTTGATAATCACTCCCAAGTTCCAACACTTGGGCGGCTAGGCAAGATTAAGAAGGTTAAAAATGCTATTGGGTACGAAGCTCACACGTGTAAGAACACAAGTTAACCAGGAAACATTGAGGTGTTGATTGATTTCAATCATGGTAAAAGAAATTAAAGCTATATCCCACTTACATAATGTGGCTGTCTGTCAAAACTGCAAGTACTGGACACCCTACGACTTGAGGTTTCGTTACAGATCATTTAATTTATCAGAAGAAACCAAAATTGGCAAAACTAGTCAAGCAAACGTTTATGTTCAAGAATGCAAAATCATCCACCAAGCAGTCTTTAAATGGACATGTGGAATGGCCCTTTACAGATGGCAGGAACATGATGACACAACTACTACAATTACCTTAATTTGCTATAGCTTAGTATGCAGTACAATCAAGGTTTAGTGGTGGCCAAAACCTGATAACCATCTCTAATCATTACCATAATCCAACAACTAGGACCCCATAATCCTCTATATAAGCACCTGGAACATCACTAATCACTTAATGATAAGAACCAAACCCTCCCCCTGAAAATTTCTCTTCCACTTTCTCTAAAAATGGATGAGTCTCCACCTAAGTTAACGCACGACCAAATACTATTCAATGCCTTGGCTAAGAAAATGCCCTTCTTTGCCTTTGTTTTCTCTATCTTTCTTTATCTTTCTGTTTTCTATAAATTCAACCTCTCTCCTTCAAAACTATTCAACAACTCCAAATTCTGGTTCTTCATCTCTAACACTCTCATTATCATACTAGCATTGGATTATAGTGTCTTCTCTTCGTCATCCGAGCACAATAGATATGATCTATACCAAGAATACGTAATGAGGAGGCAGAAAACTTTGCCTTCTTATATTAGCAGGACAATTATTCCCGAAGAAGAGGTCGAGCACTTTCATGACACAGAAATAGTTCCGTACGATAATATCATTAACTCAGAAAAGGGTCTGGCGATTGAACCTGAAAAGCCACGTACGTCACTCGATTTACCAGAAAAATGGTTGTTGAGACCCCCGGAACATAAGAATATTCCTAATGATGATGAAGGTATTTCAGGTCAGGAGGCGAGGCAACGAAGCGGCACTAATTATGAGGAGAACAAGAAAGTTGAAGTTAGAACTATGCAACGTAGCAAATCGGATGGTTCAAAGAAGGTGATGTTTGACGAGAGCAGGAATATCATTCGAAGGGTAGAAACCGAAAAGTTCGAGCGGTCGTCGGACAAATCAGAAGCAGGAGAGAAAGTTGACGACTATGAAAATATGTCAAATGAAGAGTTGAACAAAAGAGTTGAGGATTTCATTCAAAGGTTCAATAGGCAAATTCGGCTCGAGAAAGCTGTCGAGGACAATAGATCATAAGGTCCTATTAAAGCTATTGTAGGTGACGATTCTTCCAGGGAACTTTGCTGTGTTCTTCTTCATGTTTCTGTTTTGTACATTCGTCTTATCCTCCATCATCTTTAGTAGATTTTCGTTACTTATTTAGGTTAATCCCTGTTAGTGACTTAGTGTACTAGCCTTTAATTTTTAGATTTCATAATATTAATAAATTATTCTTGCCGTTCTTATCTACAATTTGATATGCAAAAGATATCTTTAAATAATAAAACCCACAACTGAACAACGTGGAACACGTTAGTTCTCTAAAGTTGGAATTTGTGAAGAATCTGACAACGCCAACTTCAAACATCGATCATGATGTATTTGACTCCGTAAGACTTCATCACAAAAGACAAGAACAACATTGATCATTATGTATTTGACTCTGTAAGACTTCATCACAAAGACAAGAATCTATCTTCTAATGTTCCTTAGAACTCTATCAAAAATTGTACTAGTCATGTTCAATTTACCATACCCTTCGTTTGCTTCTTAGAATCACAATATATTAAAATGAGGTATTGATTTGAAAGCAATCAATTCATCCCAAGTGATATACTATCATTATCACAAAGTTTCTTAAAATTTTAAAATTAAAACATTGAATCTTGCAAAATTAAAGTTTAATAAAGTTGTAAAAAGAAAAGAAGAAAATGTGAATACTAATTTAATTTCGATACCAAGTGTCCTTTTTACTCCTTGCTACAAGTCAACAATTAAATAGTCAATATAAAGTTTATACTATTCGTATTTATTTATTTGAAGAAAGATTAGAAGATAAAAGATATAAGACGTACATTAAGAGATAATATTATCCGAAGAGTGTGGAATTCTTTTCTTTAAAGATTTGACTATGGAAATTCATACTTTAATACTTATTTATCATTTGTAGAGATGAAAAATAAGCCCGACCAAGTTTTTCTGAAAAAATATGGCCTTCCCTTAAGTTGGGATTTGTTAAGAATTTGATAACTCCAACTTCAAACATTGATCATGATGTATTTGACTCTTACGAGTTCATAACAAAGACAAGAACCTATGTTCTCAGCTTTAGCAAATGGCCACGAAATAATATTCTATTTCTTAGTCTTTCTAAGAGATTAAATCACAATAATCAAACAACTACTTTTGAGTTGCACAAAAAATAGCATAATCCATAAGTGCTTTTCAATAAGGAACACGTGGTTGAGACATAAATGACTTAAATGATGAAATGCATAACTCGCTTATGATGTAACAACTTACTAATTAACTTCATGTATTGCTCTAGCTCATTATATGGGAATCAACGTTATTTGATGATACCTGCAATCCTTTGGGAAGAGGAAGACGTTATTAAAGTCAAGCTATCAAATAGGCCACTATATTATTTTAGAAGAGGAAGAAAAAATTGGAAATTTCATGTTTGGAATCATAAACAAAGACAAATTATAATTATGTTATGCAATACAATCAAAAGAAAATACATTTTCATGAAATACAAGATCTCTATTGATAAAAAATTATTATTCTATGAATCATACAACTTATATCTCTTTTGAATCCTTGGGTAACTTAAAAATGCACCTTATAGACTGAGCCTTAAATTTGTCTTTGTAAGGTAAAATATTAGTAGCAAAACAAAGACATTATTATCCTATTAATATCTCAAAAGGGTTTTCCAATTCTAATCTTTCTAAAGGAATCATGTTCAAAATGTAATTAGCAATAAGAATACACTCAAACTAGAAATGTCTTTTGTATTTTTAATTCAAACATTAAAGGTCTAACAACTTTGAGCAAATTTTTATGTTTCTTTTCTACTTTAAAATTATGATATAGTGTATATACATAGGTTCTTTGATGAAGAATACCTTTACCTCTAAAAAACTTACTATAATGCGTCTACATGAACTAAGCCAAAACAATTATGAAAACTTATATGGCTATCTTTAAAAACTTGTCTAATTTGCTTTACCAAAGGACAAATATGACAAAAGTAAACTTGTTTTAAATAAGCTTCCTTCAAGGAAATGTGTATGATGCAATCT
Source organism: Erythroxylum novogranatense (assembly GCA_029891385.1). Lineage (NCBI taxonomy): Eukaryota > Viridiplantae > Streptophyta > Magnoliopsida > Malpighiales > Erythroxylaceae > Erythroxylum > Erythroxylum novogranatense. The sequence goes on from CM057229.1 coordinate 102,280,398, forward strand.
ATCAAAAGATGTTTGTCGTCCTAACCTAGAACGTCATGAACCAGCTATTTAAGACTATAGATCACTCATTTTATTATATTTTATTTTCTCAACTTTGTTTATATGTAGGTATATATTAGAATAAAGAGTATTGTTTACAAGGAAATTATTGAGAACATCAGATATAAAATGTTGAGAAAAACTTAATCACATTTAACCTATACTATACAACCTCTCTTTTTCGTGCCTAATAGCTAAGACTCTTCTGTTCTCAAAATCCTAAAATAATTAAAGATTAGAACAAAAGACTAGTGTTAGATTTTAGTCATTTATCAACTTACAAACTGAAAGTAAGTTAAACATGAAGATGGAACAAATAAAACATCTTTTAATATAATTTTTGCCACAAAGTCTATGTTTCCAACTTATTTAAGTTTATTAGAGGTGCTATCAGGAAGAAAATAGTCAAGGGCTTAGGAAACAAATGTAATTTGTAAAAAATGGTTGAATCTAGACATACAATCGGTGGCCTGATGTCTGTAACTTATGAACCTATCCCTTTTTTTTTTTTTTTTTTGGGAATGAAAGATACATTGCTATAGATAGAACTATTTACAACTTTACAAAAGAGTACTAAGATAATCACTTTATTATTCACTACAAGGAAAATGTTTAATAGCAACGAAAAATTACCGACGGTCTAAATACCGTAGGAAACACCGACCGAAATAGCGTTGCCGTCGCAGAAAGTGATTGTCCATTAAATTCTTTGCGACCGAAAGAAAGTCGGTCAGTGAATTTGGTTAAAATTCATACTGACGCCCATTTCGGTCGGTGATGGCGTCTGTGAGAACGTCCAAGATGCGCCCTCCAGTGAAAGAAAACGATGGCGTTTTGGTTAAAACCAAAACGACGTCGTTTTATCAATATTTAAACGCTTAGCAGCCTTCTTCTTCCTCCTCGCGCGACCTAACTCCATTCTCTTCCTCATACGCCGCTCTCTTCCTCGTACGCCGCTGGTTCTTCGTCGTTCTTCTTCCTCGAAGGACGCCGCCGGTCGCTGCTCACCACTCGATGATCGCCGCTCGCCGCTCGCAGACGTCGCTCCTCGTCCTCATCTCCGACAGGTTTGTTAGTTCTCCTCCCTCCCATCTTTGTTTTCGTAGATCGCGTTTCGTGTGGCTTTGTTGTGGTTTTATACCCATTGAAAGTGAACGAAGCCTCCTGCTGTAGATGAAACTCCAGTCATTCCATTAGGAGTAAATTTTCCGTCGACTGATATTTGACTAGTAGTAGTTGGTAGAGTGTACGGTAGTCACTAATTTCAGAAAATTGAAATTGATAATTTACATTGGAAATTATGGATTATACTGAATTGTGAATTATTGTAGATATTGTTGTGACATATATCTGAATGTTTTCATTATATTAGGACCATAATTATAATGTTGGTTGATTTTAGAAAATTTTAGTAACTATTAAAGAGTTAGTCTAGTAATATGTAAATTTTTTGTAAAATTAATACTAAAATGAAATATATTATAAATTTGATTAATTTCCATGTTTGTTAACTTTGAAATAAATTTAATGAATTTAATAATAATAATAATTTAATTTGAGGTAGTAATTAGAAACGAACTACAAGAAGATATTAATTTGAAGTTGTTGTCATTTTTAAAGTTGAGTTCAATTTTAAAGGCAATCGAGACACTTTTAGAATGCAGTATTAGTCTCTTGCACAAAGTATCATTTTGGTTTCAACTTTCAACTTTTAACTTAATTGTAAAGGAAAATGTGGAGGACTAAGGTGTAAAGTTGTAGAAAAACTTATTTTAATACATTGTAAGACCGAAAAACTTTTATTTATGATAATGAAATAATATTTCCAAATTAGATTCCTTAATATTTTTATAGTTAATTTCCTATGATCTTAGTTTAATTACTTGGTTAAAACACAATAAGAAATGATTAAACATTTTGTTTCAATAATATCCATTGATAATTCTATGGAAACCATATACACACACACTATATATTTTATACGTCATATTGGCTAGGATGAAGGGTTAAATGAGGCCCAATGTAGTTGTTTTTGTATAAATCCAAGTCTCACATATTCATCAATAAATATAACTCCTAAAACACACCTAAACTATTTAAAATTTTTAGTATGATGATTTAATTCAAACTAAATCATGAAGTATTAATCATTTCTATTAATTAAGATCTAATAAAACTTATTTAATGAAAGTAATTGGTTTTCATTGCAGCTTGAACATCTTCAGCTGCAGTTACGTACTTAAGCAGCACTTCTCTGCATTTCGATTGAGGTCATTGTTTAACCGCTTTTCTTTTGTTGTTATCTGCTCTTGATTCATATGGGTGTACATGAACTTCCCATAGCATGTCCCTTAATCGTGTATTGATGAGTTGCATGATGTGATAGTTGACAACATACATGTAGTATGGAGAGGTTATTTGCGTTGTGATTACTGGAAGAGATAGAATAGTCTGTTAATTGCAGGGGGACCCTTATATCATAAGGGGGATGTTCAAATTATAGGAGAAATGCTGCCGAAATTTCAATAGGATCGTCGTAGTACATGATGGTTAAATGAGAACATGAGCTCATTAGTTTTAACTTCTGATCTTATTTTGGAAGTGACTTACAATTATGAAAATGATTTAGGATATTAGTTAATGGTTTAAGTTTCTGAGGATGATAAATGTCATGCATTGAGTATGACATGTTCCTGTAATTTTAGTTGATGTCTTACACGATGTGATCTGACGATTGCAGTATGATATTTTTCCTCTAATATGTCATGATTAATGTTCCATAATGTTGTAAGTATTCTTGTATGATTAATATTCCTCTAATAATGTTGTAAGTATTCCTGCAAGAGTAACTAACATTTACAACTTGAGTCAAACATTTAATTAATAGTGAATACTTATATGTAATTATTCCTAAAACTTAAATTAAAATATTAAAACTATTAAGAGAATTAAAAATTTAAACTTTCTACTGTTTCAAGTAAGAAACAACTCAATGGTGGTGACAAATTAGTTATTGATGATTATCTTTTGTTAATCACTTAAATATTGAACACACGTTGTACGGAGATCTGTATTTGCGAGGTGATTACTGGTTGAGATATATGTGTGTTTCTGTTATAGGGGGACCCTTATTTTTTAAGGGGGTGTCTGAATTATAGGGAAATGTCACAAATTTTTTAGGATCCTCGTCGTAGCTCATGTTTAAATTAGAACATGAGCGCGGTAGTTTAATTATGTGAGGATGATAAATGTTTAGGATTTAGAATACTATGTCATGCCTTGCGTAAAATATTTCCAATATAGGTTTGACTGATTTTATTGTTGGGTTTCAGTGCAGCTCTATCATCTTCATCGTCGTGACGTTCGACATTGCCCGTGAGAACGTGATTCAACAACATTTCTTTGCATTTCAATTTAGGTCAGTGGTTATGCTTTCGTTAGCAATTGTATTGCCTTATTCAATTGCTTGTTGCACTGACTAGAATCAATTACAGCCATAATTGGATGGATGTTGTGTACAATGAATATCTATTAACCTTGTAATAATCTAATTTGATATGCTTATGTTAAATTGTATAGGAAGGATTAATTTATTAGAATAGGTTTTTACAATAACATTCAATCTTGTATGAATAGTTCTTTGGCAATAGTATGATATGTAATATCTATTGAATATCACATTGTGGTCAACCACAATGTGATTACATATTTGTCTACTATCATATATGTTGTGTTCACAGTATAAATATTCCTGTAGCTTAGCTACGACATGAAACGTTAAAGGCTTATGTTATAACACATGTCTGTAATGATTTGGTTTGTACAGAGGTGGCTAACTTAGATGCCTAACTTTGCATTCGATGTTGTAGAATAACAGTTCCCCAGTTATGAGTTTCAACGATCGATTTTGGATGTATAGACGTTTAACCGCTGATGGTTTCATTAATCCTGAATTTGTTGAGGGAGTTGATGCATTCATGCATTATGCATGTTCGCAACCTACATATATGGATGGGCCAAAGATCAGATGTCCATGTACAAAGTGCAAGCATAAATGTTTCCTGTTTATTGATGAAGTTCAGTTGCATTTGTTGAGAAAATGGTTTGTTTCGAACTACTTTTAGTGGACCCGACATGGGGAACCATTGGTTGCTAGCACCTCAAGGAGAATTGAAGAGCCTACGTCTATGAACTTAAATGAGAATGACGTTGAGGATGGATATGGAAGACATTTTGGTGATGGTCCGGAAAACTCTTACAGGCAAATGGTGCACGATGGACTCGGTCATACATTTGAGCCAAATGTGGAACATGTTGACGAAGAACCTAATCAACAGACAAAACAATTCTTCGACTTACTACAGTCAGCTGATCGAGAATTGTGGCCAAATTGTGAGACAATGACTCAGTTTTCATCAATTGCTCGCATATTGAACATAAAGAGTGAAGGTCATATTTCGGATCGTAGTTTTGACAAAATTCTTCAGTGGTACAACGAATCATTGCCAGCTGAGCATACAATGGTTGATAGTTTTTACAACATGAAGAAACTTATTCGTGGTCTTGGTTTACCTGTGGAAAAAATTGACTGTTGTCGACTCGGATGTATGCTGTATTGGGGAGACGATATGAACTTAAAACAGTGCAAATTTTGTGGTCAACCTAGGTTTAAGCCCAGAAAGCGTTATACGAAATAGAAATTAGTTCCATGGAAGCGGATGTATTATTTCCCTCTCACTACTAGGTTGCAAAGGCTTTATGCTTCTGATGTGACTGCGTCTCACATGAGATGGCATGCTGAACACGAACAGGAAGATGGAGTAATGACTCATCCATCAGATGCATTGACATGGAAACATTTTAATGACACGCATGTTGAATTTGCGGTTGACAGTCGAAATGTTCGATTGGGTTTGTCAACGGATGGATATCAACCATTTGGTCAATCTGGATAGCAATATTCTTCGTGGCAAATTATCATAACTCCTTATAATTTGCCCCCTTGGATGTGTATGAAAGAGGCATATATGTTCTTGACGGTGATTGTCCCAGGGCCAACAAATCCGAAGCAAAAAATTGATATGTTCTTACAACCATTGATATCTGAATTGCAACAGCTTTGGGACTATGGTGTCCAAACTTATGATGTATCTAAGAAACAGAATTTTGTGATGCGAGCAGCTTTGATGTGGGCTATTAGTGACTTCCCAGCCTTTGCCATGTTATCTGGATGGTCAACCGCTGGGACGTTGGTTTGTCCTTATTGTCGCAATGATTCTGATGCGTTTTATCTGCCTAACGGAGGAAAAATTTGTTGGTTTGACAATTACAAGAAATTTCTACCTGCAGATCATCCGTTTAGGCGCAATAAATATAAGTTTAGAAAAAATCGGACGGTTCACACCCATCCTCCTCCGATAGTATCCGGTGAAGAGGTCTTGTAAGAAATAGAAGAATTAGGGTTGTTGAAAGTGACAGAATTAGAGGCTGATGATGTTAATTCAACCATTAGTCAGAACTTTGGTTGGCAGAAACGAAGCATTTTTTGGGATTTGCCATATTGGAAAACGAACTTGATTCGTCATAATCTAGATGTGATGCACATTGAGAAAAATATCTTTGACAACTTGTTCAATACCATAATGAACATTGAAGGGAGGACAAAAGACAATGCAAAATCACGAGCTGATTTGCAGCTTTTTTGCAAAAGAAATGAGTTACATAAAGATCTCCGCACAGGTAAATACCCAAAAGCATGTTACACTATGGACAGGAGACAAAAGGAGCTTATATGTGAATGGTTGAAAACTGTTAAGTTTCCTGATGGATATGTTTCAAACTTGGCGAAGTGTGTGGATCTACGAAAGTACAAATTATTTGGGATGAAAAGTCATGATTCTCATGTATTTATGCAAAGGAGCTTATACTAAATGTTAAATCGTATCCGGTGTATTTCATTAATGGATACAAATATCAAACAGAAAGTCATGGACATAACATGTCAACAATAAACAGTGGGGTTTCAATACAGGGAGAAATGATGGATTACTATGGTAAAATTATTGAAATCTCGGAAGTTGAATACCCCTTTTGCCGATCAGCGATGTGTGATATTTAAATGTGAATGGTATGACCCGACACCAAATGTTGGAGTAAAGGTGCATAGACAATACAATTTAGTTGAAATCAATCACCGAAGAAGATTGAGTCAGTTTGAACCTTTCGTCTTAGCTGTGCAAGCTAAACAGGTTTGTTACATCCCTTTTATGAGCTTACGATGAGATAAGGCAGATTGGTTAGCGGTTTGCAAAGTTAAACCTAGAGGTGTTTACGAATCACCTAGAAGAGGAGAGCATAGTGTTGAAAGTGAGGCGTTTCAAGAAGATCGGACATTTATCAATGCATCTGTTACGTATGACGATACTGAACCTTTGAACGATCCATCAAACAAATTTGCCGATATTTCATCTGGAGAGGATGACGAGGGTCTGAGATCTGACGAGGAGCCGGAATTTGATTCTTATTCATCTGAAGAAGAAGATGATTGTAATCTTCCATTAAGTTATGATAGCGAATGACTTGTGTTTGTAATTGCATATTTTAAGTTAAATAGTCACGTTATTTTTATTTAATTATATTATGTTTGTTTTTTCATTGCATTTCTTTAGAAACGTATGTCGACATGGCGATTGGTTATGGACGGCAACAATTCTTTCCGTTGGGAGGAATGTGGGAAAATTGTCCAATTCCATGGAAGCAGAACTACTTCAAGTCTCGCTCCATCATATAGTACCAAACGTTTGCCTTCGATGGCTGATCTGTTACTTGAAGGTGTTTAGTATGATCTGCACGTCAACCATTTCCGTGGTTTCAACCTTTAATAACATTTATTAAAGTTATCAAACATATTCTCATTTCATTGTCAATCTTACATGTTTAAGCTTTCTTTAAACTCGAAGAGGACATGTATGCCGATAAAGGTGACTGCAATGTAACGTCAGCTTATAACGGAATAGGAAGATCGGGTATTGTAAACTCCTCTACTATTCCCCAAACCTCGTCTACACAATCACGTATTCAATAATATACCGTTTTCGTTACTTATATGGTTGGTTAATATCACGGTTTCAACATTTCTTCACTGATTACGTTTTAGGTACATTTTTTCCTGTTAGTAGTTCATCCACCGAAGAAGTCTACCATTCTAAGACTGGGTACTCATTCACTGTTTCCTCAACAAGTATAGATATAGCTGCAATGTTATTGCAAGAATGTGATCAACAACACAATGTTGCTGGACGGAGTTTCACTATTTCAATTGGTGCGTTTGAACGTGCGCAAACCCTTCTCGAGAACCCAGACATTGGAGACTCTTTCACGTTTACCAACTCCCATGTTATATGGAATCCTAAAAAATGAATAGATCGATGTGCTTATGTACTACCAGACATGTTTACCCTTTGCCTTCACGTTCAATTATTGTTGTATCCGTAACACATTAAAAGTGAACATTGCATATTTATATAACTGTTAAGGTTCATTTATGGTTGATCATTTATTTGTTAACCTTCATATATTGCCATAGTTTCTCCTCTATGTGTTGTGTAGAATATTGCATTCAAATTATCAATTGTACATGTAGAGAATTGTGAGAAATTGAATTTCAGGAAAAGAATGGGACCGAAGAGACAACGTGACTTCATGCCACCGAGGTTTCGAACCATGTTCGGGGGAAATTACAGTGAAGGTAGTTCGTCACAATCAGCCGCATCTACTGACTCACCTTTTCTACCTCTGGTGCCGGGAGTTGCAGTTGAGGCATCACCGACTGCTTCTCAGCTTACACCATCCCCTTCCCCAACGCATATATCGTCCAACACTATCGTACCGGATGCAGGAGACATCCGTCAGCCTGGCGCTGAGGGACCTGATGGAAGAAAGTTTGTTTCTATTGTCAATGGCCAGTAAGTGATATCAAAGCACTTCACAATTTGCTTATTATCAACTGTTACTTTTACCAATATGTACATAGGGTAACATCACTTGATATGTTAGGTTGGTTCCGTCTGGACCAATTTCAAGAAATATGAGTTCCTCGTTTAAGCAAAGAATTGAACTAGAGGGTTATGTGTGGAAAAATTTAGCTGACACCACAAAGCAATTATACTTTCAAGAGTTTGAGGTACACATCATAGTTATTTTCTTGTTACGTTGCTTTATATTCATAATGTTCATACAACATTTTAACATTTTGTTATTCTTACTCATCTTATTTCAGAAAGAATTTTACTGGGATTCTTGTGTCGACGCCAGCATGTATAAACAATGGGAAAAGAAAGCACGCATACGTTATCGCGACTTAATTAATCAAATACGCAAGGTTGGTACACGACCGCGTTATATTTCGGAGGAAATTTGGTGTAACACCCCACTCCCGAGTGACTCGAACCCGATATCGTTAGTGATATCCGAGTCCGTGCCCCGCGAGGGTGGCGTACTACATCAGTCGATTAAACCCAGTATACATTTTTTTTTAAGCCATTGATTCCACGTTAGCGCGGCAAAAACAGTAAGTAACTATAACCCATGTTCATAATAAACCAGTTTCAGTTAATGCAGTCATCCAAGAATAATTTACAATCAGTCAATGAATAAAACATTAAAACCACAATGAGCTCAGTAGAAAAACAAAGCATTGTTATACAGTGATTGCGGAACACAATTTGATAAGACACTAATGCAGACACGGACTGATCCCGACCTCTATCCTTTATTTGCCTACAGTAGACATACTCCCGTGTCAACCGGGGTATTCTTCAGGACCTGAAAAAAATAGATGCAAATTTTGGGTGAGTTTTGCGAACTCAGTGAGAAACTATCATCGATGGTTCACCCAATTCATACATTACGCGAATAGCGTACAGATTATCACAATTGCACATTCAGAATATCATATGGCAATTTACAGATTTTCACAACAGCATAATCAGAAAGAATCTAAAGCAGTATAACAAAAATGCAAAGCATATTGCCTCTTTCCCAATCCAAAAGTCAATTGAATGTATACTTACTCAAATACATGCCATTTTTCATTTTATTTCAGTGATTCATGTTTTCCCAATTCACAATACAATCAAATACATATATAACATTTTCTATTTCTTCCCATTTAGATTATGTGTTGTGATCGAAGGCGCTCAGATCGTCCCTATCCGGCAAGATTAATCGGTGAGCCTATGGCTCGAATCGTCCTTTCGGGCTCATTAAGCATTGAGCATAAAGCTCGAATCGTCCCTTTCGGGCTCATTAAGCATTGAGCATAAAGCTCTGAGAACTGTCCCTTTCGGACTCATTAAGCATTGAACATATAGCTCTCGGTGGCAGCTCTAGTCACAACTGTTATCAATTAATCATGTACAGAATTCATTTATTACAATTCTACCATATCACATTGAAAGTCAAAAACCAATTTATCGAACGAACAATTAACACTTCAATATCAATTTCCCATTCCCTCGGACCTTTGGTCTGAGATCTCAAACGTAATCATTCACAAACAGTTACACACAATTAACACTTCGATAACAAGTTCCCAATACTTCGAACACCTATGGTCTGAAATCAATCAAAGCAAACACACATAATCCCTCCATTGTCTCCACATGGCATAACCACATAATCTTCATCACATATAGATTGAGGAACCAACTAGGTTACTCACCTGTACTTTCGAGCTAATATCTGCAAGTCTCAGTAACGTCGGTAGATCGACGCTCCAAATGTGCCTCTATAATAATCAGAAAATATAACAATTACCACTTGTCCAATCAGAACTATTTAATAATGTATATGAAGCAATTTGCAGGTGCACAATGCATGTTCATGATATTCCCGTCTCTAATCTCATCTTTTTCACAAAAAAATCCGTCCAAAAATTAGAAACCTATTAGCGCTGACAGTACGCAAATCGGACTTCTATAGGTCCTCAATTAAACAAAACAGTGATTACACAGACTTTTACCCGGACCCAGTCAATTTTCTGTCCAAAAATCTCCAATCTCTCAGAAAATGAAATTCAATATTCTACGAATCCGATGCCTCAAGAATCAGGTCAATCGGATGTCGGACGGAAAATTTATTCACGAAAGAAACCAAAATTCATATTAATATATAACCCTTATTTCCTTTCATTTTTCCTAATTTCCAACCAAACTTCCAACACCCATAACTCTTTGCACACAATTCAAAAAACTATAAACCACATCTCATTGGAAAGATCATGACAAGCTCTACAAGTTTCATTTAGACCATTTAAAGTATTTCCACCCCTAAGGGTGTCAAAGACCCCATGAAAGCTTCTGCTCACTCAAAGTCACTCAACACAGTACAGTACCTTGTAAATTCAGTAACTTTCATTCTCTTTGGTCAAAAATTACACAATAAATATGCTCATCAAGATCACAATGTTATCTAAAACTTTAATGAATAGTCTAAATTCAAATTCAATGGCTAACTAGGTCAAACAATTCAGTGAAGGCTGCTGCCCTTGGAAGTACTCAAATTGGCCAGTAATTTTTCAAACAGTATAACTCCTTGTACAAATGTCGAAAAATTGCATACTTTATACCCATGAAAAGATAAAACACAGTACTACACTTCTCATGAAGGGCTTATAATCAAATTCTATCATTGACCAATTCAAAACAGTCCTACAAGTTACTGCCCTGTTCAACAGTCCATGACCTAACTTCAGTTAAATCTTTGAAAAATCATAAGTCCCAATTCTGTTATCTAAAAATAGCATGCTATATACCATTTTCAGGATAATTGTTTCCTCTACAACTCTTCAGAAGATCACTTAAGCCAATTCAATTCACAGAAATTACTAAAATTGCCTCTAAACAGAATGGTCACAATACCTACACTGATAGCTAGGTTTCACCAATTGCTCACAATCAGTCAATATTCCACAGTGGATATCTCCCAATATACAGATCGAAAAATTGAAAAATCAGTGGCAATGGAAAACGAACAATATAGGCTTCAACTCTCATGAAGACCATTTTCACTAATTCCCTCTCAATTAATTTAGAAAAATCATCAAAACAATCAGGTTATTAATCCGGATACTGTTCACCTAAGTCAAAATAGTAACTTTTCAAGCCAAATTTCAACCTATTAGAGTTACAATTTGACAACACCTATTTCACACAAAAATGTAGCCAACAACCCAAAGTTTAATTGGGCTCAAACCTTGACTCATTTGCACACCCACACAATGAGTTATGCTCAAAACAGTATAGTAGGGCAAAAACTCAATTTTCCAGCTTTGGTACTAAACTTAGCTTCTATCATTTCCAATGCCAATAACACAACTCTAAGCATCCAAATGAGCACAAGATCAGTCCCTACAACATTCCTACATTCACTAGGGCTAATAGTCACAATTGGCAGCATTAAACTCTTAAGTTATTTGCAAGATTAGTCATCAATATGCAATCCAAATGTAAGATAAACATTCATTCAATCCTACTACTTCATCAAGCCATACATAACATACCCTTATACCCAACAATTCCACCTATAATTCTCATCAAAGTCATGCAACAATAAGCATAATAAGTACACCATAAGTCCCATTGAATGCATCTAACCACTAAGGCATTAAATTCATAATCAAAGCATAAGTAAAGCTTAACTTAAGAACTTACCTAATCAAGCCTTTTTCTACCTTCAACTCATTACTTACCACTCCAACTTCCCACTTTCTAAACCTCACACAAGGAGTTTATTATCATGAAAAGAAAGTGGTTTGATTGCATGAAGAAAAGCCTTTGAGTTTGGAGGAAGTAGAACTTAAAAGAGGAGAAATCGATGGAGAGGGTGAAACCAAGGAGTAGGTTTCGGTTGATGGAGAAGATGAGAAATAAAAAGTGTCTTTTCTTCCTTCCTCATAGAAGAACCGAGAATGCATAGGATAATCATGTATTAAATGAAAGGGACACTTGGCAATTGGAGGAGAATGAGGAAAAATCAAAGAACCAATCAAATGTTTGTAAAAAGAAAATAAATCCTAAGCTAAAATCAAGCCAATTTCGGTTCCAACAAGATTTAAGGGTCCATTTATGGGTCCCACCAAGATATTTAATAGCTTAGTACCAAATAACAGTAGAAAATCAACCGGTTCACCTGTTGACGATTTTTTTCCAATTCGGAAATTTCCCCGAATCATTTTTTTGAAAATTACCGAAATTGTAAAACATATAACAGTCCACTCCCGATAATTTTTCAAATACGAAAACCACCTTTTCCACTACAAAAACACATTTAGGCCATTTACCGGCGATTTTGCCGGTCCGAAAATTTTCTCCGGAAAATTCCAGAAAAATTCTTATAATTCCAGTAAAAAAGAAAACAATTTATAGCGCACTCAGAATAATTTTTCAAACCCATTAACCATGTTAATCCCAATAAAATTGTCTTAGGCACGCAATTACCGGGAATTATCATGAATGCATATACAGAAATTTCATGTGCACAATTGATATTGTGTATCAATCCTATTATGCATGAACAGTACTAATTATTCCCTATCAATCTCATCCTATGACAAATTTCGTATTTTACCCTTCCAGTAGAGGGTGGGATGTTACAATTCCCCCCTCCTTAAAAAAAATTTCGTCCTCGAAATTCTCAGTCAACGGTTCAGTATGACAGTATTCCTATGTTCCTACATGTCCCATACACTTTTCCACTCAATAATTCATTTTCTGAAAGGTCACAGTAACCATATTCAGTCAGTTGTTCCGTCACTTATTTGGCTAACTCGTTATCACTCGTCACATTAGACGGACTCAACAAGGCTGTCAGTCGGCGATCTTACTAACTTAACTATCTCACTTGCCATTTCCAGAGTTATGACTCAGTACATTCTTTCCGAACCTATTCACTCATCACGTTTTGCCCATCCAATACCCTTTTTCTCTATTACCATGCAGTCTAATTCGTATTCCATTGAGTACAACTTACCATAACCTCCTTCATCTCGTCAGGGACGATTCACATTCCTTTGGTACCAATTCAATGACATTTAGCTCCAATTCACTATAACCAGTGATAATTTACCTAATGCAGTCATGCTTTATAATCCATTGACTTTTAGTTCAAAGTCTTAGACAATTCACTGTTCTATAGTATTCACGCATGCAATTCGGATTACTCTATTTCATTTGTCCTATCCGGTTCCACTTCCACTAACCCATTCAGCTTTCCTGAATTCCTTTGTTTCACTCATCACAGTCTCAAAGCCATTATGGTCTTTGACTCTCGTTAGGCACTGTGCAGTGTAGCAGTAAATCAGAACTTTATAATACGATCATAATCCCGTGAAACCCAAACCACTTAAACATATATTTTTTTCTGTTGAACATTCAAACTTAGAAGCACTCGAATCAATAATCACTTCATTCTATACCCACAGTTAGACAATTCACCTCTCGCATATACCTACTAGAATGTCTAGCTTCGACTGTTCACTTTCTTGTTCTATCACTTTTTGTCGGGTACACAAACTTCTTTTATGAATCATTCAGTATCGTTTTTCTGACTTCACTCGCATATTCGCACTCCTTATAGGACTCACCACTGTAACTCTTGCACTCTTAACCATTCTTACCTTTATTCAGTCTCTCAATTTCTAGAACCCATAATCTACTTGACATTCTTTGCAAATCCCAATATCTGGAATTAATCTATTCCTTGCAGCCTTATCTGTTTACTAGTTGGAAATGTATGTTCGGTTCAGAATTGTCAGTATAGTAGTCATTTATACCCGTCTCTTTCCTCGAATAAACACAGTGTATCCTTATAGGAATCTATAGTCTCCGAGACTTTCAATCGCGATCATGACACCCATACCATTTATCATAGTCACTTCAATTTATCTTATACCGCTTAACATTATGTTTCAGTTCAACACACATTGTCCACTCTCCAAAGGTATGCTTATCAGCAGTATCAAATTCGTCAATAATTCATATAGTTCATTTTACTTTTCACTGTTCAATTCTTTCAAACACATTCCGTCTATAATCATAGTCACTACCATTTGCTTACTTTGCATCATTCCCTTTTAAACTTTTCCATACATTCCCAAACATCATTCAATTCATTCAGTCCACAATTAATGTATTTGTAACCCCTTTATGAAGATAACACTACATCATGTCATTATCAATTTCCCTTTAGGACGTCTTGTCTCTATTCATTTTCTCTTTTCAATCGATTTCCTGTCATCCACATCGATATATCTATATATATAATACCTAATCATCTGTAATTGGACTTCCATCAATTTCCACTTCATTTGAGTATTCCACTTTACAGTTCGGGACTACTTTACAGTTTTGCCTTTCCAATGGAGCTCTATTCGATTCGTTTCACATAGCAATAGGATCACTTCAAATAAAACTTCCACTCATGTTATTGAATACTTTACATTTCCGCACACACAGTACAGATAACCTCAATTTTACTTTTGAATTCGTCCATACTTCTTTTCGTTTGTCCATTAGTCTTGCTACCATCTTTATACTGTTCACGAAAGTCTCATCAGCCAATTAGTGTCCCTAATTGTTTTTCAATAGTTTGTAATGTCTTAAAAAGCTCAATTCCACTATACTCACTATCCCAATAAGAACCATTTGGTGACATAATTAAGAGATCAGAACATTCCTTACACTAAGGTTCTTTACCACTTATTCCGTAATCTACACCTCAGTAGAACTTATTTCATGATTAGGAAACCAATTCGTAACTTATACAATTCAGACTTCCTCAGAACTCCTTTCCGTTTATACTCGTCCTCAACTAAATGACTGATACCAGAATCATTTTTCATTTCCTCTCATACAGGTACATTCAGTCCTTCTATGTCTTACTTTAACCTAATATAAACTTTACACTTATAGCCACTCATAGAAGCACGTATTTAATCATTCACTGATCATCTCCTCCATGATTTCCATGTATCATTCACATACGTTTTATTAATCATGATCAACCTTACTGTCCAATAGATACTCCCAATAGTAAATCGACTTAAATGTGACAACTCTTTTCATATATCGCTATCCTGGTTTTTTTTTCATTCTCATATCATTTATGTGTCAGCTTGACCTCCTCAAGGTCATATCCACTTGGCTTATACAATGTCATCACATTAATGCTACGTCTCTCTTTATTATCCTCAAACAATCTATGATAGGGCATTTACAAATCCCAAAACACGACAAAACACGATGCAACTCCATTGTATCTCTATCTATTTACCCATCCATTTACCATTTCGTACCCATATACGTCTTTTCAACCAATTCAAATTTCCGATATATAATCGGAGAAATTGTCGATCATCATTTTTCCTTATGATCTTATTATACTGATGTTCAAACTCTTAGCACCAAAATTCGCATAACCATTTCAGTCTCACACTTATACGTTCAAGATCATTCCTATTTCACGAGTTCTTTTCAGTTTATCTGTACACTTTTATCTAACCATGTCTACTTTTTCTCACTCTACTAGGCACTAGGCACTAGGCACCTTGCTCTTTCAGTTCTTTCAGTCCGAAGTAGACCGTTACAGTATAACCCTATTCTTGGTATCTTGGTACAATCTCGCTATCATTATTTGCCTATATTATCTACTGATATCTTACACGAATGCAGTGAACCAATATATGCCTGATCGGATCATCTATACTTTACTCCGGGCCAATATTTCCCATTTCATGACAAATACAGTCAGAGCTGTAATTACCTAATCATCCCGGACTTGTAATCTCACTTAGGCCCACTATAACCAGTATACTTCTCATATCTCCAGTGGACCTCTCCAAGTTCTAGACATATTCATTTTCTGTCGCCGTCATATTGCCACTTTAATCTGGGAATTCATTGTGATATCACTTCTTTCCTTAATCAATTTAAGCCAACATAGTCATTCTAACCCCAGTATATTATACTTCTCATTATTAATGTTTCCTTTTTCCATTCCTCATTGCCCATACACATTCGTGGGCTCACATTCAAATACGGTCTCACTTTTCTCTCACTTAGTCACTTAACACGTATGCACACGTAGGATTTATCCTCGTGCGACACAAATTAGGGATCGCCATCATGCGGTCTACAATGACACGACTCAAATACATGCACCCTAAGTTCGGACGTGCCCGGATACATTACGCATCTACGGGCTCGATACCACCTAAATGTAACACCCCACTCGAGTGACTGAACCCGATATCGTTGGTGATATCCGAGTACGTGCCCCGCGAGGGTGGCGTACTACATCGATCGATTAAACCCAGATACATTTTTTGAAGCCATTGATTCCACGTTAGCGCGCAAAAACAAAGAAGTAACTAAAACCCATGTTCATAATAAACCGGTTTGATTAATGCGGTCATCCAAGAATAATTTACAATCACAATGAATAAAACATTAAAACCACAATGGGCTCAAGAGAAAAACAAAGCATTGTTATACGGTGATTGCGAACACAATTTGATAAGACACTAATGCGTATACCTGACCGATCCCGACCTCTATCATTTATTTGCCTACGATAGACATACTCCCGTGTCAACCGAGGTATTCTTCAGGACCTGAAAAAATAGATGCAAATTTTGGGTGAGTTTTGCGAACTCAGTGAGAAACCATCATCGATGGTTCACCCAATTCATACATTACGCGAATAGCGTACGGATTATCACAATTGCACATTCAGAATATCATATGGCAATTTACAGATTTTCACAACAGCATAATCAAAAAGAATCTAAAGCAGTATAACAAAAATGCAAGGCATATTGCCTCTTTCCCAATCCAAAAGTCAATTGAATGTATACTTACTCAAATACATGCCATTTTCCATTTTATTTCAGTGATTCAGTGTTTTTCCCAATTCACATTACAATCAAATACATATATAACATTTTTTCTATTTCTTCCCATTTAGATTATGTGTTGTGACTGAGCGCCTGTATTGTCCCTATCCGGACGCATTAATCGGTGAGCCTATGGCTCTGAACTGTCCCTTTCGAGCTCATTAAGCATTGAGCATAAAGCTCTGAACTGTCTCTTTCGGGCTCATTAAGCATTGAGCATAAAGCTCTGAGAACTGTCCCTTTCGAGCTCATTAAGCATTGAACATATAGCTCTCGGTGGCAGCTCCAGTCACAACTGTTATCAATTAATCATGTACAGAATTCATTTATTACAATTCTACCATATCACATTGAAAGTCAAAAACCAATTTATCGAAACGAACAATTAAAACTTCAATATCAATTTTTCAATCCCTCGGACCTTTGGTCCGAGATCTCAAACGTAATCATTCACAAACAGTTACACACAATTAGCACTTCGATAACAAGTTCCCAATATCTCGGACACCTATGGTCCGAAATCAATCAAAGCAAACACACATAATCCCTCCATTGTCTCCACATGGCATAACCACATAATCTTCATCACATATAGATTGAGGAACCAACTAGGTTACTCACCTGTATTCGAGCTAATATCTGAAGTCTCAAGAACGTCGGTAAATCGACGCTCCAAATGTGCCTCTATAATAATCAGAAAATATAACAATTACCACTTGTCCAATCAGAACTATTTAATAATGCATATGAAGCAATTTGCAGGTGCACAATGCATGTTCATGATATTCCCGTCCCTAATCTCATCTTTTTCCACAGAAAA
Organism: Erythroxylum novogranatense; assembly: GCA_029891385.1. Taxonomy (NCBI): domain Eukaryota; kingdom Viridiplantae; phylum Streptophyta; class Magnoliopsida; order Malpighiales; family Erythroxylaceae; genus Erythroxylum; species Erythroxylum novogranatense. The sequence continues at coordinate 102,298,208 of CM057229.1, forward strand.
ATCCATCCAAAAATTAGAAATCTATTAGCGCTGACAGTGCGCAAATCGGACTTCTATAGGTCCTCAATTAAACAAAACAGTGATTACACAGACTTTTACCCGGACCCAAGCCAATTTTCCGTCCAAAAATCTCCAATCTCTCAGAAAATGAAATTCAATATTCTACGAATCCGATGCCTCAAGAATCAGGTCAATCGGATGTCGGACGGAAAATTTATTCACGAAAGAAACCAAAATTCATATTAATATATAACCCTTATTTCCTTTCATTTTTCCTGATTTCCAACCAAACTTCCAATACCCATAACTCTTTGCACACAATTCAGAAAACTATAAACCACATCTCATTGGAAAGATCATGACAAGCTCTACAAGTTTCATTTAGACCATTTAAAGTAATTCCACCCTTAAGGGTGTCAAAGACCCCATGAAAGCTTCTGCTCACTCAAAGTCACTCAACACAGTACAGTACCTTGTAAATTCAGTAAATTTCATTCTCTTTGGTCAAAAATTACACAATAAATATGCTCATCAAGATCACAATGTTATCTAAAACTTTAATGAATAGTCTAAATTCAAATTCAATGGCTAACTAGGTCAAACAATTCAGTGAAGGCTGCTGCCCTTGGAAGTACTCAAATTGGCCAGTAATTTTTCAAACAGTATAACTCCTTGTACAAAAGTCGAAAAATTGCATACTTTATACCCATGAAAAGATAAAACACAGTACTACACTTCTCATGAAGGGCTTATAATCAAATTCTATCACTGACCAATTCAAAACAGTCCTACAAGTTACTGCCCTGTTCAACAGTCCATGACCTAACTTCAGTCCAATATTTGAAAAATCATAAGTCCCAATTCTGTTATCTAAAAATAGCATGCTATATACCATTTTCAAGATAATTGTTTCCTCTACAACTCTTCAGAAGATCACTTAAGCCAATTCAATTCACAGAAATTACTAAAATTGCCTCTAAACAGAATGGTCACAATACCTACACTGATAGCTAGGTTTCACCAATTGCTCACAATCAGTCAATATTCCACAGTGGATATCTCCCAATATACAGATCGAAAAATTGAAAAATCAGTGGCAATGGAAAGCTAACAATATAGGCTTCAACTCTTATGAAGACCATTTTCACTAATTCCCTCTCAATTAATTTAGAAAAATCATCAAAACAATCAGGTTATTAATCCGGATACTGTTCACCTAAGTCAAAATAGTAACTTTTCAAGCCAAATTTCAACCTATTAGAGTTACAATTTGACAACACCTATTTTACACAAAAATGTAGCCAACAACCCAAAGTTTAATTGGGCTCAAACCTTGACTCATTTGCACACCCACACAATGAGTTATGCTCAAAACAGTATAGTAGGGCAAAAACTCAATTTTCCAGCTTTGGTACTAAACTTAGCTTCTATCATTTCCAATGCCAATAACACAACTCTAAGCATCCAAATGAGCACAAGATCAGTCCCTACAACATTCCTACATTCACTAGGGCTAATAGTCACAATTGGCAGCATTAAACTCTTAAGTTATTTGCAAGATTAGTCATCAATATTCAATCCAAATGTAAGATAAACATTCATTCAATCCTACTACTTCATCAAGCCATACATAACATACCCTTATACCCAACAATTCCACCTATAATTCTCATCAAAGTCATGCAACAATAAGCATAATAAGTACACCATAAGTCCCATTGAATGCATCTAACCACTAAGGCATTAAATTCATAATCAAAGCATAAGTAAAGCTTAACTTAAGAACTTACCTAATCAAGCCTCACTTTCTAAACCTCACACAAGGAGTTTATTATCATGAAAAGAAAGTGGTTTGATTGCATGAAGAAAAGCCTTTGAGTTTGGAGGAAGTAGAACTTAAAAGAGGAGAAATCGATGGAGAGGGTGAAACCAAGGAGTAGGTTTCGGTTGATGGAGAAGATGAGAAAATAAAAAGTGTCTTTTCTTCCTTCCTCATAGAAGAACCGAGAATGCATAGGATAATCATGTATTAAATGAAAGGGACACTTGGCAATTGGAGGAGAATGAGGAAAAATCAAAGAACCAATCAAATGTTTGTAAAAAGAAAATAAATCCTAAGCTAAAATCAAGCCAATTTCGGTTCCAACAAGATTTAAGGGTCCATTTATGGGTCCCACCAAGATATTTAATAGCTTAGTACCAAATAACAGTAGAAAATCAACCGGTTCACCAGTTGACGATTTTTTTCCGGTCCGGGAATTTCCCCGAATCATTTTTTTGAAAATTACCGAAATTGCCCAAAATTGTAAAACATATAACAGTCCACTCCCAATAATTTTTCAAACACGAAAACCACCTTTTTCACTACAAAAACACATTTAGGCCATTTACCGACGATTTTGCCGGTCCGAGAATTTTTTCCGAAAAATTCCAGAAAAATTCCTATAATTCCAATAAAATAGAAAACAATTTATGGCGCACTCAGAATAATTTTTCAAACCCATTAACCACGTTAATCCCAATAAAATTGTCTTAGGCACGCAATTACCGGGAATTATCATGAATGCATATACAGAAATTCCATGTGCACAATTGATACTGTGTATCAATCCTATTATGCATGAACAGTACTAATTATTCCCTATCAATCCCATCCTATGACAAATTTCGTATTTTACCATTCCAGTAGGGAGTGGGATGTTACATTTGGAGTCATTGGAACGAATATTGGACATCACCTGCGGCAATGTCCATATTTGAGCGTAATTCGGCCAATAGACGTGGAGGACCGGGGGGGGGGCGAGTCTTGCAGTGCATACAGAGGATCAATTACCCACAACGAGCATGCATATAGACTAGTAAGTATCTAATTTCTTATGACAATTTTACATATATCTTACTTTGCTTTATTGAACAATGTGATTATGATATAAATGTCTGGTGCCATATGACTGTGTGAAGTTATTTTCATTGTTGAACAGGGGGCAAATATCATATATACAGAGGAAACTCTGGCGAAATTTTTTAAATACTAGTTAACATTTGACAATTTAAGTTATACGTGTAGGAAAAGACATTGGGCACGAAGCCTACACCTATGCAGGTATTTGTGCACACCCACACGAAGAAACATGATGGTGTCACCTTCATCAACAGTCGATGTAGAGAAGTCAATGTCAGTGAAATTAACATATTTTAATAATTTCTTAACAATTATAACTTATTTACTAATGTAAAGATTGTTTCCTAATAGGATCAAATACAAGAAAATATCCAGCGACAATCTCAGGAGGAACAACCTGTGGACGAGACTCAGACATATCTTGATGTCGTGGGTGGTTGGGGCCGTCGTGGAAGAATATTCTACTGGGCTCATATGCAAACACATGTTATTCGCTCTTCCTTTCTAGTACAAAGAAGATCTACTCTACCATCTCAATCTCATGATGTATCGGACTCCGGGTCACATGGACTCATTAAGGAACATATAGCTAATCAAACGAAGCATTGGTTACTCAACATCACCAGCATATGGAGGACATAGTTAAGGTGAGGGAGGAGATTAGTCCGCAGATGACAGAACAACTGAGAGCGGAGCTGCAGCAGGTTTCAAAGATGAAAGAGTCGCTGGAGCAGATGGAGCAAGCAGCTAGGATGAGAGAGGAGATGGAGCGGCTGACTAAGATGAGAGCGGAGATGGAGCAGATGACCAAGGACAAACAGCATGCAGAGGAGATGACTAAGCTTAGGCAGGAGATGGAAATGTTAAAGAGGGGGGGAAACAGTTCAGAGCATCCATGATCATTACGACAATAATTATCATAACATTGTCATGTGTTTTTAATTAAAAAACATAAGAGATTTGTTATTTCTTATTTTTAAATAATTAAATTAATTTCTTTTTATATTTTATTAATTATTAATTTTCTCATTATTCATTATTCTAACGCAACACAAATTAATAAAGTGAATATATAATATAATCATTATTATAACCAAAAAAAAAAAATCAAACATTACCGACGGTCAATTGACCGTTGGAAAAGTTCCCCTATTTAATGTCGTCGAAGATAGCATCGCATTACCGATGGACTAAATGACCGTAGCAATATTTTTCTGACGGAATCGCACTTCCCATTCCGTCGTTAAATAAATACCGAAAATAATATTTCGGTCGGTAATTTCATCGTAACATTGCGACGGAAAATGTCGGTCGGTATTTTTAGCTTCGGGCAGTTCACCGACGGAATTGTGCTCTACCAAATTCCGTCGGTGATTAATTCCTCCGACGAAAATCTGGTGTTTACCGTCGGTAAAACACTGATTTCTTGTAGTGATTATAATGGAAGACTAGAGCTAAAGGAGATGCTGACAAAAGACAAGAATAACAATAAGAAGCATTAAATATTAAAGTTTCCAAGAATGTTTGACATCTGTGGTGAGTAGTCCGTGAATCCTTGGCCAAAAGACATTCTCTTATATGATTGACAAGCTTATCAGCTAGGATGGATTTCTCTGTTTTGGTTGCAGTGAATTTTCGGTTGTTGAGTTCCTTCCATATACTGTAGATAGCCAGTGAAAAGGCAGTAGAGAAAAGAGTAACATTAGGAGCATCGTTCTTCGATTTGATAATGACCCATGTCAATATAGAATCCCAATCATATTGGTCACAAGGTGATGACAGTAGGTGCAAAACACAACTCCAGATGGCTTTTAAATAACAACATTGAAAAATAAATGAGTTTGATCCTCAGGTGCTAAGTTGTAGAGAACACATAAGTCAGCAGCTCTGCCATTCCATTGATGCACAGTAAGGAGTTGATTTTTGAGAGCGAGCCAAGTGATGAAGGTTGCGTTAGGACACATAGTATTGTGCCATATAAGACAAAACTACGGTACTACCAGTGAACTAGGAGAAATGAGTCGGTAGCAAGATTATGAACCTATCCTTACATTGCTAGCACAATAAATACTAGAAGGACTCTCTATTATTTTGATGTTGTATATGTATCTCTCTCTTTCCTTTCAACATTTATTCACAAAATCTATTGTCTTCTATCTTTTCACATGTATTAAAAGGTGTTTCCCTTTCTTCTTCAAATGCAATCACCTTTGTTGCTAGCTTTTGTCGCCCTTGTGTCTTTGTCTTATTTTGCTGCCATTATTTAGGATAACCTCTCAAATTGAAGTAATTTTCTTTTGTGTGCTCATCTTGATGATAATAATAATTATGGCTTTTATCCCTTTCTGTTTTTATTTTTCTTATAATTCGTCTTGCCTCCTTGATTCTGGGCCTTCGAGACAAATGTTGTTCCATTATTGAATTCTACAAAACTCTGACTATCCATTTTTGTGATTCAATCCTCATTACCATTAAATATCTTTTACTCACTTAAGGCAACGGTTCTTGCAAAAGCAGTTGACTTCTAACTTGGCTCATAACGTCCATAAAACTCTATCAAAAAGGGCATTAGCCATGTTCTATATACCCTATCCTCCATTTGGTTCTTAGAATCACAATTACAATAAGGTGTTATTTTGAAAGCAATCAGTTTTGTTAGCTCAAGGTTCTAAATTAATGATTTTGATGATAACAATCAATAATATTTAGTTACATTTCAAAATTTAAATTTATTTAACTGAATTATCTCATTTATTCAAATAGATAACAATATAAAAGAGGTTATATAACTTAGTTATCTGTTTAAATGAAAAGTCTAACAATTCTTATTTTACAACAACCGACCTAACAAACTCAATCAAATAGTCAGAAACGATTTCAAAAAATCTGGAATGGATAATCCCTATTATTTCTGTATAGATGAAGGAACCTGCTAGCCATCTGATTCGACAGTTGGCTTTGAGACACAATCAAAAGATTATCCAAACAATTAGAAAGTTGAAGATATTATCAAAGATATTAAGAACGAAGATTGAAAGTCGATTTAGTCAATTAGTTCATGATAAAATTGAAGCAACAGTTAGTTGAAAAAAACTCCTATTTAAAGAAGAGCTGTTGCATTCTATCACTACTAGATTTCATAAACATATCAATAACATCTATACCCACTCTCGAAAGTCATGTTTTTATCTACCCTTTATGATTTAGAAAGTGAAAAAAACTCTATTAAGAGAGATTATTCATTGTAGTTCATATTAAGCAAATTTTACTTTCAATTGTTGAGAGTTCGTAGAGGTTGGTCAAATATTACTAATGTAGAAGGTTGAAGAACCTTATAAACAATGTACCTGTGAGCTTGGAGATAGTCGTGAAATCACTACTTTGAGATTTTAGTGGAATACTCAAGTGGAATACTTGAGAATCGGATGTATGCTTGGTTATAAGCTAAACCACTATAAATTAGTTGTGTCATTATTTCTCTTTCCTTAGCTTTCAAATATCCGCACTATAGTTATTGTTATTTTCAAATTGCAAGAAGCTCCTTCATTTTAAATTTTAACAGTCGCATGTCGTTTATATGAATGCAAATTTTTCAAGTCACTTATAATTCACCCCCTCTTGTGCGTGTCTGCTTTATCAAATTCATCCCAAAGTTTCTTCAACTTAGTGTAATAAACTGATACATTATCATTATCTTGTGATATAGATGACAGGGCGTTGCTCTCTCCAATATGAAATACATCAGTTTAATAATAATTAAATTATGTTATTCTCATATACCATAATTTAAAATTGAAATCCTATTACATGAAAAAATTATGAATATCTTAATATTTTAAAAGTTGAGATGTTGAATCTTACAAAAATTAAGGTTTAATAAAATTGTAAAAATAGGAAACAAGAAAAGTGTGAGTACGAATTTACTTTTGATAATTTTTCTTCTCTCTTGCTATAAGTAAAGATGACAATAAGATCCGAGCCCTCCTCGAACTGCCCAAGGTTAATGAGCCAGTCTCAAGTTGACTAAACCTGTGACCTTATTTTGAACCTGACAAATAATAACAAAATGATGTCGTTTTTGTTTTAAAATTTTAATTTAAAAAGTAATAATTTGATAATTTGGCTCAAGTTGAGTTAGGCCCAAACTCGGGCCTATTGCCTCGGGACCCCTGCAATAAGAGAGCCGGCCTGACCCATTATCATCTTTAGTTACAAGTCAACAAATAGTCAATACAAAGTTTATAGTATTCTTGTTTGTTTATTTGAAGAAAGATCAGAAGATAAAGGGTGTAAGACACACATTAATGGATAACATCATTCTGATTTCTGAAGAGTGTAGAGGTCTTTTCTTTAAAGATTCGACAATGGCAATTCATACTTCAAAACTATAGTTATCATTTGTATTAAGCACCAAACACAGACAGAGTTTACCATAGTCACTTTCTCTGCAAATTAAAAGTAAGACGATGGTGATAGTGATATATTACACAAAGAATGATCGTAGATGAGTAGTATCAGAAAACAACCTGGTTTGAGAGGAATTAATATACAAGTAGTGAGTAGTGATCATCCATAAGAATAATAATGCTCCTCATTCCAACTTGTAAGGGACTTGATTGGTGTAAAAGGGGAGTGACCCACTTATAGCCTTGCCGTCGGTCGAGGAAGATCCCCCTCAGTGACAATGTGTTGACGAGTAATCTCCCTGAGTGAGCGGCAGCCACTTAATGCCATTGTTAGTTCAAACTCTTCTCTAAGCATTTGGAGAACTTTCTTCACACCAGCTTCACCTTCAGCAGCCAGCGAGTACACAACTGGTCTTCCAATCTGAAATTCAGACACAGGATCACAGGGTGTATGTGTTAGCTCTTATGCTTTGGATTCCACTAAACTTAAATTACAAAACCAAACACAAAGTCCAACTAACCACAAGCCAATGTACATTCTTCAAAGAAAAATTTATTCAACTATGCTTTGAACTTAATCATTCCCACACACAAACTCTTTTGGTAACTTCAAAAGAGTATAATTTTTTTTTCTTATAGTTGTCATTAGCTGATTGCAGTATCTGTCTACTTACAAATATTCCAGATGCTCCCAATGCCAGTGCCTTGAAGACGTCAGTTCCACGTCGAACTCCGCCGTCAAGAAATACAGGAACTCTGCCTTGCGCAGCTTTGACAACCTATCAAGTAGCAGAAATAGTATGGATCACATAAAATGACAAAATGTTTCAGTAGGTAGTTGCATTCAGCAGTTATATTCACACTGAGACGAACAAATTCAAAGATGATTATGCTAAGTATGGTAAATTGCAGCAGAATTGTTGAAGGTACCAGGACAATGCAAAGATATCGAACCTTTTGCAACACAACCACCATGAGAGCACAGAGTATTCAGAAAAAAATCAGTGCTAAATGATTTTACCATGCCCGCTAATGGCAAAACAGTAAGTTGATTTTGGAAAATTTTGGAAGTTGATTACCTCTCAATGTTTATGACGACTTATATGTAAGACATACACCCCAGACAATACGTAAACCTGAACCACAGGAATGCCACTAACCTCCTCTAAAGCCATGATAGTAGCAGGAACATAATCAAGCTGTCGAGCTCCATGATTGGAGACAATAATTCCTGCAGCTCCATTGTGTACTGCAAGTCTTGCTGCACAAATATTTTTAAAAGGGAAAGTTTTAGCAATGTTTGAAAAACGGAAGACCAGGAGAATCTAGGATCATGACAGAATGCAAATTTTCTTTCCATATCTCGTTTAGTATAGTAGGGGCAAATCGGTTAGTTTGTTTACCATCCTCAGCAGTGATTACACCCTTCACTAAAATTGGCAATGATGTTATTGTTTGAAGCCACTTAACATCCTGTCCATGCAGACAAAGCAGAACTTATCAAGAGATTTTTCCTTTTCTACAATTTGTGAAATGACAGATTAATGCAGGTCTCTTACCTTCCAGCTAAGTGACCGGTCAATTTGGCCAGCAACGTAAGAAGCTAGTCCAGAGTCATCGCTCTACAATGCCAATCCAATAATATCATGACGACCAGTAGCAATGGAAATATGCAGCTTTACTGTCACATACCTTCTCCATTTTGCCAAGGTCTAAGCCCTCAAAGTTCTTCAGAGTCAAAAATGGTGGGAGATTAAACCTGTGAACGAGGATATTGATGAATTACAAACTTTTTAACTTGGAAGTAAACTTGTTATGTTGTCATTTCTTCTCTGTTTTGTATTTAATTCTACTCTATAAATTAGTCAAGAATGCTTATCTAGATTTTCCTGAATGCCTTTTATCCTTTCTTTCACTTCTTACCTGTTCTTGATATCAGCTTCTCTCCGACCAAGTCTTGGAGTGTCCACAGTGAGGGCAATTGCCTTGAAACCAGCCCTCTCAGCTCTTCTCACAAGTTGGGCAACCACATTCCTGTCTTTGTACACCTGGATTGAAGATAAACAAATATCAGTTCAAATCATACACAATATAGAATGAAAAGGCACAAAAGTAATGTGCAATTAAATTTAGAGAAGTAAACTCTTTGGAATTCACTGGATAATCTAGGATAAGTGAAAAAAAAAAGTAGTTAGTCATTACTTACAGTTGGATTACTGTGAGTAATGAGATAATGAACCATCAATACCACAGAGAACCAGTAACTAAAAAGAGATAAAGGTTACAAATTCTTCAACTTACATAGAGTTGGAAAAAACGAATTCCTGGCCCTGTTGAAGCAACCTCCTCAACACTGGAGGTGGCCCATGAAGATAGTGTCTGAAACATGACAGATGACATATAAACAAAGTAACATAGACATTAAAGAGCTAATTGCAATTACTTTGAAACATCCAGAGCCAAGGAGGATCCTATTCAAAAAGAACTAGCAGGTAAGACTGAAGATATGATCTTAAAATTACAAAAATCCAAAGAACCAAACCATGATTGTCCCAGCCGCTGAAGCTGCCCTTGCTGTTGCATATTCTCCTGCATTTGAATAAGTTAATCCAGTCAGAGTCAGAAGCGGTTAAAATGTCAGACAAACATGTATGACAGCCACACTTTCTGAAAGCAGACAGGATATAGGTTCAAAACAATACAAATATGCTTAATTATAGCAAGGAGTACCTTCAGGGTGAGCCATTTTCTGAAAGGCCGTTGGAGCAACCATGATGGGCATTGAAATCTTGAAACCCAAGACAGTTGTGCTCATATCAATCTTGCTTACATCAATAAGAATACGGGGTCGAAACCTGTTTGTAATAAGAAAATGATTGAAGCAGACAACAATACGGTGCTAAGAAACATCCTAACAACCACATCAGATTTAGTTCAATTAGGAAGTCTTGAGCTTACAGAATCCGAGAGAAAGCATTTCGATTCTCCTTAAGAGTCCACTGGTCCTCTGCACCTGAGGCATAGTAATCAAAAACCATCTTAGGCAACTTCTGCCTTGCAATTTCCTCATACTCCATAACATTGGTGATCTCCATCTTTCCAAATTGAGCTTCTGTATCCTCGCACAGTAATCTGAAAAGTTGTTAAAATGAAGTTATGCTTGGATAAGAATATCCAATTCATATCATCAAGAAACAAAATTTTGAATTTTTTGGGTTCAAAATGTTCATTGAGACTGCACAAACATGTTTCATCCTTTTCCAGTGCTTCTTTATCTGATTTATTGAAAAATTACTTTAACTTTCAATAGGATTTACTATAAGAACTAGTTCTTCTGGCTGGAGAGAAACATGAACAATTAAATTCCCTCATGCAGTTTCCTATTTTTCTTGTGAAAACAGAACATTGACCTTTCTATATATTAGAAAGAATCAAGAAGACTCCGGCAGAGTAAGGATCAGGATTCTGAAGCTTCTTTTGTTTCTAATCAAGATGGATGCAGAAAGCCTCATAGATCATGTTCGACTGAATTCATTCTGAAGAAACGTCGAAAGCATAGAAGCGTCGATGACGATCTTACAGGCATCATATGAACACAATATATCGCCAGCTTAAAATTTGTGAATTTAAGCAAACCCGACACTGTCACTCATTTTGACATTTATATGCAAGAACTTCAGCATAAAAAATCAGAGATTCCGACAGATTATCCATTCGGTGAAATAATGAACGCTTATGAGAACAAAGAGCTGCAGTAGAACCAAGGAATTCAACTTCTTTTCTAATACATGACATGAAGATACAGAAGCTGATAATGGTGTAATGAAGGATGTACGTCAAATAACCCATGTCTAAAAGTCAGAAGTAGGGGAAAGAACAAACCTTTATCTACTAAACTACCAGGAGAGCTTGTGACAAGGTAAGATGAATATCAGATAGCTGGAGAGTGAAAACAGAGAGATAGAGAGAGAGTGAGAGAGCTCACAAGCTCACAAGTAAGGCTAAGACATGCACAAATAATAATGAAGACAAAGAGGACAGGGCTATAAAGTGGATTGGATTTTCAAGGTGGGAAATTTTAGCCAAATCAGTTTCAATGAAATTTAAAAACTTGTGTGGAGAGCATTTTCTCTCAACATTTATCACAAGTCACAACCCAACTCAAAGCTCATCCCCATGTTTGCTAATCTTCTTCTTTTGTTTTTCCATTTTTAAAAAATTATTTTCTCTGTTTATCCTTGCCACCTGGAGAGATTAAAACTTCAGAGAGTATTTGAGAGTGACTTCTCATGACATTATTAATAGTAGAGAACTAGCAATAAGTATATAGCCTTCACTTCCTCAATGATTATTGCTGAGGCCAAGCCACCAAGGTCTGTAGCAAGCAAACCTTTATCCTATAACGTTGAAGTAAAAGGCTCAAAGCGTGCCATTGGATTTCAGAATCAGTGGTTAATACACATGGGAACTAAAATACGAGTAATCCATTAAAATTGTCAAACAGAACATATTAATCAATGTAAAAACAAAACGTGATAGCTTATATCAATTTCTAGTTGAGCTGAAAAAGCAAGGTTAAAAATTCCCAAGAATCAATCTCATATCCGTTAAACTTCAATCAACTGAAATATTAGCCAAAAGAACTAAAAGGGTATAACAAAATTATTGAAAACCTAATAATTTCAAAGCAGGAGATGGAAAACAAAGATACTACAATGAAAAGATGTATAGAAAACTTTGACTAAACAATTTGCTGGTAAGGCTGTGAACAGAGGAACTTTCAAGCTTTTGTCCCTGATGATGCACATTTAACCCGTGAAATTTAACGACTTAAAACATAAAGGTGGCATTTTTTTTTTGAATGGATAAAGGTGGCATTTTGGAACATATGAGTTACCACTTTATCTTCTTTAAGTTTCCTTTCATAAAATGCGTTTTTAACTTCCACTCTGTGATCAGCTGGAAACATGCAAAGTTGAAGGTTTTGTATTCTCTGCGTGGTGTCTCCTCAGTCTTTTCACTCCAGAGGACCACTTTGTCTCTTTCTCGTATTTAGAATCTGAGAGTTATTGGAGAGAAATCCTTACTCTTTCTTAGTTGGTGGCTTCTATGATTTACTTTGCACAAAGCTGCTTTCTTTTCACTCTGTTATTGCCCTTCAAATTGATGAAGTTCAGGAAGAAGAAGATGGAGTTGTTAAATCTTTTCCATGAACACCATGAATTTGTTTTCTTTCTTCTCCGTTTTTCTTTGTTGAATAGAATGGTTACTGATCTTGAATGTCGTTGCATTGCTGAATCTATTTGTAAACTCAGTTGCATCTTTCATGTCTTTGATCAGTTCTAGAGAGAAATCATGTAAATTCAGCTTTCTGTATCAGAAGAGCATTGCTGGGTGCTCTTGGTAAAATTTATTTGTTCTTCATCAAATTGGCTTTATTGCAACAAGTTGTATGCTTACATGTTTAGGGGCTATGAGAACACTCTAACAGCAGCTGTAACTCCTCAATGTAGAGACTTCAGATAGTTCATATTCCCTTGAATCCGTTCATCAACAACTACAAAAATTAATTCCAAGGCCTTTTGCCTTTCAATCCATAGTTGATGAGAAATAATCATTAAGTGACAAAATATAACAATGTATTAATAAAAGGAAGGTTTAATGCAAAAGAGGCCAAAGGAAACACTCAAAAATTATATAAAAAAAGACAACAAATAAGCGACAGGCAGCTCTCAAATATTAAAAAAAACAAAGGTAAATGAGAAGTTTCCAGATATGTCGCCGAAGATTGGGTATCTGAAAACGAGACTCGAGCAAAAATCCCATACCCGACAGGTAGCAGAAACTACACCTTCCAGGTTATGGGAAGCTACCTTTGTCTCCAAGAGACCAATCAAACCAAGATCATGAAAACGAATCCAATCTCTAACTAGTCGTTGAGTATTGAGGCCATTAAGCTTCCTAATATTCCAACTTCCTATCATGGAAAATGGAATATATAAAATAATACTGCGAATCAACTAGAGGGGCCGATCCCCTCTCTCACTCCATCCCCTGTCAATCCCGAAAATAGAGTAGAAGCTGACGAGTCATCAAGTGACAAATCTCCAAAGGTATCAGCAAATCTAGATTCGTGACTACTACTAGGGATAGAAGCCTCTGAATTCATAAGACAAGGCATCGGACTGGACTAGGAGTGGTTCTCATCTCTGTAAAAATAGCTGGATTAGGTGTCCGACTCGGATTAGCCCACATATCAGTAGGAACAATCTGCTCTGTATCTGGAGGGCTAGATAGTTGACGTGGAGTAATCGGCGCTACAGTCTCAACAACATGAGCAGCTGAGGTCCCCAAATCATCACAGGTAGGAGTCTGGATTACTTCCCTAACCAATGGGGAAGCTACAAGAGAAGGAGTACTCCTAGGACTCTGATCGAACGCCACCTCTCTAGTAGGAGTAACAACCTGCGAGTCTGCAACGGTCGGAAGGGAACAGGAATGACCAAAAACACTACATTTGGAGCACCGCTTGGGTATCCATTCATACTTCACTCGAACACGAATCGGCTTATCGCTCAGCCTACGACAAGCAATCTCGAACTCAGAAATAGGCTCATCTGCAGCTGATAGCTCAACACAAAGTCTGGCAAATGCGAGTCGAGTCATATCAGAAGTATGTCGATCACATAAAATGGGCCTCCCAATCCTGCTGGCCACTAGACCAAGACATCGCTCATTCCATAGAGGAAACGGTAGATTATGTAGTCGTATCCACACAGGTACTTTGGAAACCCGTGATTTGTCATACACAACATGAGGGTGCCACTGCTGTAGGACAATGAATTTTCTACCAAAACCCCATGGACCCTGCTCGAGGATGGCTTGTAAAGCCTCCTCCGAATGGAAACGAAAGAGGAAAAAACCGGTACCTGCAGATATAACATCCTCAAGACCAAGAGTCTTCCAAGCCCTCCTTGCAAGAATTTGCATAGCAGGGAAGGGCATATTATACCCCGGAAAAAAACCGACTAAGCATCGGGTCCACTGGTGGAGACTATCAGCTCCTCCAAGGGCTGACGAGGCATTTTGTCCATGTTGCATGTTCGGTGTTGGCTGTGGGTGAGAAGCAGCTGGCGGCGCTGGGAGGACTCCATTCGGCAGAGGGAGCTGGTGAACCTGCACCGATGATGAAGGATGGGTCTTCTCCATCGGTGCCTGAGTAGGCAGTGGAGCACACACCTGCTGCGCGTCTCCCACCAGTTCATGCGCAGTCGACGGTGGCGATGGAGGACGCCGAAGAATGGCGCCTCCCGCGCCTGCTCCAACGTCTCCAAATGCTCCTTCTTCAACGATTGCTTGACTGGATTGCAAGGAGTCTCGCCTGGGATGGTGCTGTGGGCTCTTCGGTGAGTGAGAGCAGGCAGCGGCAGCTGGAGAAGGCATACCGACGGTAAGAACTTCGGTCCATTTTTGAGTGTTGTTCTGTGATCGATTGACAAAAGCAGTTGAAGGGTTTTGTAGATCGGGAAAAACCGAATCTCTTGGTGTAATTGTAATTTGTGTGCCAATCGGACCACCTTGGATGTCGCCGGAATCTGTGGAGGCAGCGGCGGAGGCCGCAGCTTGTCTGGGCTGGTGGTTGACGGTGGCCGGAGTTTTGGATTTCCGTCTCCGGGGCATGACGCCAGAAAAAGTTGAGAGAAATTTTTTTCAAGAAAAGCTCCCTACTTTTCTGTGAGAGATCTGTCTTCTACAGTTTAGTGCTACTTTCCTATATTATGAAGTGCTTTGACAGATTACTATTCACAGTTGCTGCTAATGGAGTCAAGCGTTGGGAAGATACAGGACCTCAAAGAAGGTAAGATTTTGGATCTCCGCACCTGTTACAATCAACAATCTTACGAAATGCGTCTCTGCAGGTAAATCTGGTTTCTACTTAAGGCCGCCTTCCGAGCTCATTGTAACAGCACTCTTATGGGGTAATACTAGTTTAAGGATTTGCAGAGGAAATCAGGTCAATTACTTGAGTTCAGGGTTCCTTCTTGTTCTTTTTTCCCATTGGAGGGCATGACAGGAGCATCCTCAGGGGTGAACTTTGCAATACAAATTGACACTGTTGTTCTGCAGCATACCTCATTGTTTATCCCTTACAGTGACAAGTTTTTGTATCACCTTGCTGGTTTTAAAATGTGAATGAAATGGAAGCTGCTTATCATGTGCAGTTCTCACGTTCAGTGGCCATCCAGGTCTCGCATGGAACTCCATTGATTGACTTGGTACATTCCAACCAGCCAGGAAGTTGTAGCCAAGGAAACTTAATAGCAGACACAAGTGTCGGCATGTTTTTCCCCAAATAATGAATCTTTCACAAGAAGGAACATAATCAGCCAGCAGCAATGCCAGGAAAAATATGCTCAACTTGAACAACATGTTCAAGAAATGCCAGATGAATGTTTCTCATAAAGGGAGTTTCACAAATGAACATCTTTCTTAATCAAACCATGCAATATCAAATGCTACAATTAGTTGACCCAAGGTTGCGAAATTCCCATTGCACTGAATATCTCATAAATCACTCTACAGTTCACTACAAAGATAC
The DNA here is from genome assembly GCA_029891385.1 of Erythroxylum novogranatense. NCBI lineage: Eukaryota > Viridiplantae > Streptophyta > Magnoliopsida > Malpighiales > Erythroxylaceae > Erythroxylum > Erythroxylum novogranatense. The sequence continues at coordinate 102,314,115 of CM057229.1, forward strand.
TAGGACTCTGGTCTTTCACTAGGCATGATCGACATGGTTCACCTTTGGAATAGAAAAATGCAATGGCATTCTGTTTGAACACACTGCACTAGATTCCCAGAATGGATGCCACTTAAGATGATATTTGAGACTCGAATTGGTTCACATCTCATTAGTGGAACCCGTAAGTAGGAGTAGATTTTGTTCCCAGCTCATGAAATTCAAGATTAAACATAAGCAATCCGATGCAAGAGAGTCAATGACTAGGATTACTTCCTAGATTATGAAAGCAACATGAAATAAAATTTGTAGAAGCTTAAAAGCTAGCCGAGGCCACAAAGTCCTTAAATGCTTGTGTGCAGAAATAGAGAAGAGAACAAGCATTCAATTCATCTCTGAAACTGTATCACTATGGATGCCAATGCAATATTCCTACTTTTGCAGGAGAATTGTCAGCCAACCAAAAAATATGGGTTATGGCAAACCAGTAAGAGTACATTATGATCATCTTGTTCCAATCACAAAAATATTGAACACAAAAGGCTCCTATTCCTGAACCTTTAGCAGTGATAACTGTTCTTCAATGGAGCAGTCCACATGACAAGAGGTCCGACAAGACGCAGGTATAAGAATAAGACCAAGGCACCGCTGCTCCATTGGTGAAGGAGGGGAGCGTCTTGTACTACGATATTCTACTGCATCTTGGAGAATGATGTTTCCTTGCTTGTCAATGCAATGGAAGCTACCTAAGAAAAATCGACCATCTTTAATTCCAATCAGCATCCTGCGAAAAAGCAGCTTCCTAGCCCGAGATACAAGATCTGAGCTACCCTGGTTAGAGCTAACTGAGATCCCTAGCTCTCTTGAAGAAGTCTCTACTACATCTTGCTCTAGGTCCATGTGAACTAATGGAAATAAAAACCAAGCAACGGTGTAAAAGTTTGGAACAATCAGGTAACAAATTAATAGCTTGATGCTTCACACTACAACAGCATATAAATACGCACTCTTTTCCACATAAATATCATATCCCTTTTCTCAAACCTAGTGATGTTATACCATACCCACTTCACAAAATAAGACGTAAAGAGATTCAGAAATAAGTAATTCTGCTAGTCTCCGTATCAGTCAACTCCAGCGCTGTCTCATCAATGACCATTATTCATCAAGACAGGAACTTCCAAATGTAGTGTTGAGAACATCAATGGATCTTTAGCTCCAAACCCTTATATGCTTTCAATGGCAGAACATAAAACTTAATTCCACTCAGCTATTAATCAAATAGACACAAGGTGAGCCATCAACAAATAGAATTAAAAAAGAAGTATTGACCTAGCATTAAATCGAACAAGAAATAGACAGACAGAAGAAACCCAAAACGGAAAGGAAGAAAGAAAGACGATTAAGAGAAATCATCCAAAGTTTGAAGGTGGAAAGCCAAAACTAATAGCTGTTGGAGTTCCTAGTTGGGTAAAGATCGTACCTTTTACGAGTAAACGAAAAGAAAAACAATTGTTTTCGGATTGGGATCGACAAGTTTAAGTGGGCAGCTGCAAATTTTGATTATCTATGTTGTCAAAGAAAGGGAAGCCCTCAACACGCCAGTTAAACATAAGGAGGGCGGGCAGAAAAACAGGAAGCCAGGGGCTTTAATAATAAAGATTTAACCAAACAGTTGGAGTGGTTAAAACTTTTAATTAGAATTCTCGAGTTCAAGTTTAGGGATAAAAAAATATATTTAGTTAGTACTTTATTTATTACAAATTGATTCGATACGAGTAGAGATTAATTTAGGTATAAATAACTTAAAAGCGCCTCTTTTTACAGTTAAAACCCTCTTCTATTATCTCGTAGGCTACCAAAAAAATATTTATTTTAGCTCAATATTAAAAAATAAAAAATGCACTTATAAATTATAATAATTAAAAAACAAAATACATTTTAAAAGGATTAACTTTAGGGTCACACTCGCTCTATCCATACATAGAGAAAACTCTCTCGACTTGACTCTCTCTCTCTCTCTTTTTCTAATTAGGGTTTTGCGCTCAAAGGTACGAACTTTCCGCTAAAAAGCAACTCCAAATACTCCTTATTTAGCCCATCTTCAAAATTCTATTGCTGCTTTTCTATTCTTTTCGTTTTGAACACTTCACTGATTGTAGTGACTGGTTCCATTGAGAAGACCATTGTATGTTGATCCGTTGGATTTTTTTTTTCAGCTTTTTTCATGATAGTTATTCAGAATTTGTTTATGGTTTCAGGAGGCAATGCGTGAAACTGGGAAACGTTCGCGTTTTCAAAGAGATCACGATGCAGACAACAGTAACCAGAAGCGAAGACTGAATGCAAAAGATGAAAAAGGAAATGATGAGTTGGTTATTTATCGAATATTATGCCCAGATGGGGTTATTGGTAGCGTTATTGGAAAAAGTGGGAAAATCATTAATGCAATAAGGCAAGAGACTAGAGCTAAGGTTAAGGTAGTGGACCCATTTCCTGGTGCCAAGGATAGGGTCATAATTGTGTATTGCTATGTTAAGTCCAAGATAGATGTGGAGGTTGATGAGGACTTCAATGAGAAAGATCCTTTATGCCCTGCCCAGGATGCTCTTCTCAGAGTTCACACTGCAATTTGTAATGCGGTTGCATCTACTGAAGATTATGACAAGAAAAGGAAGGATAAGGAAGAATGCCAAATTCTTGTTCCGTCTAGCCAGTCTGCTAATATCATAGGTAAGGCTGGCATGACTATCAAGAAACTGAGGGGCAAAACAAGGGCAAATATTAAAGTTGCGGCAAAGGATGCCTCTGATCCTGAACACTCATGTGCTATGGACTTTGACAACTTTGTAACGGTTAGTAGCTCAAAGTTTAAGCACATTTTAATGGTTGAATCTTTGCTATATATTCATGGCTAATCTAGTTGTATTGTAGAGAATTATCTGTTTTCTATTTGTTGGATATATGCAAGTTCCTTGAATTTGTTTTGGGAAAAATATGACAAATCAAAGGTTTGAGTGCCATGAACGAGTTCTTGTTTCTTTATATGTGAATAAAATGTTTGTGATTTTCATGAACGGTGCTGGAACCCAAACAATTTATCAAGTTTCATTTAGGCTGTAAGTCTCATTGTAGCATGTTGCAGCGCACAGAAGGTCCATTCTTGGATATCTGTAATTTTTTTATTTTGCAGTTTTAGACTGATGGCTCTTGTTGATTTTGAGCAAATTTTTAGCCTAATGTGCATTCATGCTTTCATCTGAGTACCTTTTCAAGTTCATATGTTTTTTGATTGATTAATCTTTTGATGTTGTGATATGGTCAGTGAGATATCCCGGAGAACTATTTTCTTTTGAAGCTATTCAGCTCCTGTAACTACATCGTTCGAGTTCATAGAAACCATACTTTTGATCTCTGGAATTTTGACATTCATTTGATGTCTGCACTATGTTGTTATTGTATGTTTCTTCCATTTGTGGCTCTTAAAATCTGTCATGATGGGAGCAGGTAACTGGTGAGCCAGAAGCTGTGAAGAAAGCCTTATTTGCAATTTCTGCAATTATGTACAAGTTTAGTCCTAAAGAAGAAATTCCCCTTGAGACAACTCTGCCAGAAGTTCCTCCAAACATCATCATTCCAGCAGATCTACCTATTTATCCTCCAGGTGGATTATATGCCAATGCAGATCCTATAGTTCCTTCCAAATCTGTTCCACCAGTATTAGGGGCTTCAAATGTTCCTGAACTTCAGGGATATGGGGAGAATGGGAGTTCGTGGCCTGTTTATTCATCTAACCTCCCAGTTCTTCCTAGTTTTGGCAGTTCTTCCCAATCTGAGGAGTTAGTTATACGAATGCTCTGCCCCTCAGACAAGATTGGCCGTGTCATTGGCAAAGGAGGTGGGACTATCAAAAGCATAAGGCAGGCTAGTGGAGCTCATGTTGAGATTGATGATACAAAAGCTGGCCGCAAGGAGTGCATCATCACTGTTACAGGAACAGAGGTTGGAATTTGGTCTCTTATTTGAATTTCTGTTAGTATGATGTAGGTAGGACGATTAGAAGCTGGTAGCTAAAACTCAATAGAAATTAGGAATTTGGGCTCTTGGATGTTGTAGATTGCTGGAATCCAGATTTCAGGTCTGAAATTTTAGTAACAATTGTTGAAACTTCAGAGTTGGATTGCTGAAAAGTTTAGCTGCAAAATTGCTGGAATTTTAGTGAAGGAAACAATCAAAGGGTTAGTTCTAGTATAGGAAACTAGGAAACACTTACACTCTTAGAAGAAACCATCATACCTTTTAATTGAAAGTTCAAAGTTTATATAGGAAATGTAGGTATTCTTATTGAAAGGTTAATTACACTATATATAGAAAACTCTCAAAACCCTGGTTCTAATGGAATAAAAAAACCTACTAAACTTTCAAAATAAGAATATAATCCTATCTGATAAGGATTCTTATTATTCCTTAATAAACTTAACCCTAAACTAATAAGACCAAAATAAAGTAGAAATATTTTCCTTTTCTAATAAAGAAAATTAAACTAAGAATTCTTTTTTTATATTCTACATCATTCCTCTTGGCTTGACAAGAGTCAACCTCAACCATTAAATGTTGTTGAGCATGTCTTCCTATTTATCCGCTGCTACCCTTGCTTCAAGGAGGATGTAATTCCAATGTAGTTCCAAGATTCCACCTCATTCCTTGTCTCGATGTTCCAAACATGCAGTGTTGTATTTGGAGGGGGTTCCATAACGAAACCACATGACTTGTCTACCTTATAGGTATCAAGAACATAAGTATTGTTGCTTCTTGTAGTAAAAAACATTAACTTGCAATCGTTTCTGAATTGTGACTTTGCAAAAGCATTCACAACTTCTCCTTTATTCATATGTTGTGTTAATTTTGCATCTTCATTCAGATCAAGAAATGAATTTGAAACAATTTTCAGGAGCCCCGTTTTGATTTTTGCCCCCATATCATCATTTACTTTCTCAACATGAAGGATATTACTAAATTTTGTGCAAAGAGGCTCCAAAGCCCTTAGTGGTTGCTGGTTAATCTTTTCAGCTCCCTATTCTGTTGTTCCTGTGCCTTGAATTTGTTTTTTAGTTGTTTCATCTTGTTGTTTAAGTGTTTTCAACTTATTGTTCAATTGTTTCAGTTTTAGGGTTTGTCAAAAAAACCACTTCCTTATCCTTCTTTATCTCTAATGATTTGATCATTTGCCATTGTTAATCTCTCCAATTCACAAGTACGTGATTTCCTTTAGCGTATAGGCTTGAAGATTCTAATTGATTAGTTGATCGAGAGGTGCCAACTGTCTTACCATTAAGAACACACACTTCCTCAGAGATACTGTCTGTTAAATTTGAGGAATCAAAATCAGAATATGATTATCCACCAAAAAGTTTTCCTTGTGCTACATATTGATTAGTATCAGCACCTTCATCTTGTTTATTAGCTTATTTTTTCATATTTAGCATCAAGTGTAGGTTGCTGGTCTGCAGAATTCTTTACTGTGGAGCTCTGACCTTTTGAGAACAATTTTCAAGGCTATCTATCCTCTCCATAATTTGTTAGGGTTTCTTGCTTATGGAAGTTGTAACCAGGGAGTTAGTTATTGGTGCACCTTATAAAAGAGGATCATCAACATCCAATTTTTTGGTGATCCTTAGAATTAATTATCAACATCCTCTAGATGCGCTTCCATTGCGCATCAACATTGGTGAACCCAAGCTCTAATATCAAACTGATGTAGACGAATAGAAGCAATATCAAACTAGTAGTTAAAACTAACAAAAATTAGGGATTTGGGCTGTTGGATTTTAGACTGCTGGAAATGCAGATTTTAGGTCTGAGATTTTAGTAACAGTTGTTGAACTTCAGAATTGGATTGCTGGAATTTTAGTGAAAGAAACAATGGGGCAGTTCTAGGAATCACTTCTCGTCCTTCTGATTTGCTAATGGAACTATCATTTTGCAGTCACATGATGATTTGAAATCCATGGCTGTTGAAGCTGTTCTATTGCTCCAAGGGAAGATTAATGATGGAGATGAGACCACCACTAGCATTCGGCTACTTATTCCATCTAAAGTTATTGGATGTATCATTGGAAAAGGTGGTTCAATTATAAATGAAATTCGAAAGAAAACTAAAACCAGTATTTGTATATCCAAAGGTCAGAAACCAGAACGTGCAGACCCCAATGAAGAACTTGTTGAGGTCTGATTGATCAAGCCTATGAATTTTTTTGTTAACTACCTGTTTGTTTGTGTGCTGACCTTTCAACTCAATAGGTGGCAGGGGAAGTTGTTAGTGTGAGAGATGCACTTGTCCAGATCGTGTTACGGCTTAGGGATGATGTGCTAAAAGAAAAGGACAGCGGCCATAACTCTGTTGGTTCTGATTCTTTGTATCCTAGTGGTACTAGTTTTTCTGTACCATCTATCCTACCTTCAGTTGCTCCACTGAGTTATGACAGGGCAGAAACTAGAAGTGGCTTGGGCCTGCTTTCATCGAGGAGCCTTTATGGATATGGATCTTTATCAGTATGTTCAGCTCATTAATCTTTAATTTACACTTAAATACTCATTTCATTATTTGATAAGACCTTTATGCTGTCAACTTAATGATTTGGGGTCATTTGTATTGATTCCTGATGATAGGTGTGATAAATTTGTTTGTAGGAAGTTAATTTGTTGCCCTTCTATTTGTTTTTGGGTGAAAGGCCTACAATCCATGTTAGCACAATACTTTTTAGTATTTTCTGCAATATATGAAATACATTATCCAAATACAAAATTGATAACCTTTCTAGACTCTACAGGTCTGTTTAGTGTTTCCAACCAAGTGGCATCCTTTCTCAATGAGACTTTTTGGTCCCTTTCCATTTGTTTTTGTGTATTAGGATAGTGATTGAACTTTCACTACTGATCGAGTTAACAATCCAAGTGGACATGTCGCTCAATGCACAAAGTTTGAAATTTGAAGTCAGATTTTCATTTCTAATTTTTATTTTCATTTCTATTTCCTCTTATTTTGACCTTGCTTAGTTAGATGCAATGATAATTTGCTGGCTCAGCCTGAAACAGAGTTCACATTATTGGATATTGCTTTTTATTTAAAAAGTGTATTCATTAGTTTATAGTCAAGTTAGCATTTGTTTATTTCTTATACTTTTCCTTATCAGGTGGGAGAGAAAAGCTATGGTTCAATGCCTTTGTATTCATCATCTAAGCTGTATGGAGGGTTAGTACCTTGCTCAAGTCTTCTATCAACATTTAATTCTGTGACCTCTTTTACCAAGCTGATTTTCTTTACTGATGCAGTTTGCCGTCACCCTCAACTCTTGACTTGTTAGTACCTGCCCATGCTATGGGCAAGGTGATGGGCAAAGGAGGGACAAATATGGACAACATTCGCAAGGTTTGTTCTTCACTTTTATCTTTTGATATGGTTCTCTCCGGATATTTTGGCAAGTAAGAACCTAAACGGTTAAGCACAGCTACTATACTGCTGCTGAAAAAATGCTGATATTTGTGTGGTTTTGTGTTCACATCAAGTGTTGAATTGCTTTGCCCTTGATAATATTTCCTTATCCTTTTTTTCTTCTTTCACTTCATTCGGATTTCTCTTAAAAAAATTCTACACAAGCATCAAAGCATGATCTTGATTTCACTGATTTAATATCTATTATCACATACATAATTTATTATGTTGCCATTACCTATAAAAGAGCAACGCTCAAATTTTCATAAAATGATGGACAAAAATAGAACCCTCGCTACATTTTCAGATGTTGAATGGCCATTTGTGCTTTTATTTTACTTTACTGGATATGTTTATGATGTCGATTATATCATTAATATGTCTTCCAGAGGGTTAGAGTTTCCTTTTCATTATTTTTTAAGAATTAATGATTACTCTTTGCAAGGATTTCATGTTGGAACTATAAGGTGAGTTAATGTTGTGTTGATTTTGTTAATCGTACATAGAAACAGTATGGAAATCAGAGGTACACTTGTAGAAATTTGACATCGTTCTTACTTGTATGAATGAATTACAATGCCAAAAATACAGGTGCAATTTAGGCCTACTTTCCCATTTAATTATGTTGAAACGTATACACAAATAAGCAAATAACTCTGGCACACTCTGTCTACACAGACGCACAAACTAACACGCATATATGCATTTGTAAATAGACTTTAAATTGGGCTTCAAAGTGTTGTGTATCTTGACTTTACTAGCTTGTACATTAAAGTTTTCTTTTGTTAGTTAAATTCATGAGAAGTTGTCATTGTAGATTCACAGTATTGTTACTCACAATTATGGTGAGTCTTCACTGTTGGTGTTTTGTTCTCATTCCATATGTTACTATTTCAGATATCAGGAGCCATTATAGAGATCTCTGATGCGAAGTCTGGTAGGGGCGATCGAATTGCTCATATATCTGGCACACCAGAGCAAAAGCAGGCAGCCGAAAACTTGATCCAGGCATTTATAATGGCCACCTGAGTTTTGAAATGTGTTTTGAGGTTTAAGCTGTATGGTAAAGATCTAGGAATTTGTTCCTCAAATGTTTCCTTAGTTTATTTAGGATGTGTCTGCTCAGGGCTTCATTCCTAGGTCTCTAAAAAAAACCAGACTACTCCTGTTCTTTATACCATGGTGCCTGTGAGGAATATCATGGAAGATTCATGTCCAGATGATGTCGCGGATATAGGGTTCTGCCATTGTTGCCTACTCATCCTTTCAATCTGCAGATCTTAGAACTAATTAGGTTGCCTTTCCTTTCCTTCCATTTTATCAGTCCTTGTCATTATCAACTATGAATCCTTGTTTCCCTGCTCACAGTTATGTGATCGTGCCATGAATTACTTTCAATAATCGTAGTTGCCAAACTCATAATGCATGTTTCTCTAGCCTTACATATCTTTCTCGATGCTTTCTTTTATTATAATCTTTTCTTTCCATTATGTCAAATTCTTTGCAGATACAGATTATTATCTGCTAGATTTTTTTTTCTTGTTTTGCACATATGGTGCAACTTAACAAAAAGCAATCCTCTCTCTGTAAAATGTGAATTGCCCTCTTTGATTGACTATTTGGAATTCATACTAATCTGCTTCCTGTATATAAATTTCTGGATTCTTCCTCCTCAAGAAACCATTGTGGAGGCAAAACTTTGAAATGGTTTTATATCTTATGGTATCCTTTCTCATTTCTGTTAATTATACATTCTTCAATCTAAATCACTGTCTAAGATTTTCTTCCATGATCTGAAAAATCAAACGTTGACTTTGATATCTGTAAATTTATAATCGTTAGTCATGATTCCCTATTCTTTTACATCGACTAGGGTAGTTCTTGGTGGAAGTCCTATGATTATACTGTTCACATTCGGAATTGATGATTAATGCTCTGTTCATCTTCTACTTCATTTGACAGCTTAACCATTTCTTTTTAAAGGTGAATGGCTGTTTGATATTGGACTAACTGAATTTGAGAGAGATTAATTTTTATCACTTATATATATCTTTTTAAGTTTCTTTTTTCAGTTGAGAGGATTTTATCTTAGACCTGCCAATCAAACCATTGTAGTTTTCTTTAGTATTTCTTTTCTAGATTTTGGGTTGTCAATCATATATTCAATGCTTGCTCCAATTCATCCTGCTGCCAGTATTTGGAAGTGTTTGAAGCAGCCCATATTGTATCATACGCTTGGTCAACTTTCAAAACATTTTCATGTTTCCAGTATCTGGTCTAGTCGAATTCTTTGACAAAGCTATGCATGGGAGCTCAACTTGGTGCCTTGCACTCCTTATTTAGGTTATCATGAGTAAAGCATCTGTGCAATACTAGCTGTAAAAATGATTCCTCCTGTTTCAGTTTGAGAAAATACTGTTCATTAACCATCTAAAAGCAATCTCTGTCGGATCAAGTTGTCAAAACTTGCTATATTTCTATTCTCCAGGTTCTGATTTGTTTGATAAATCCAGTTTTTTCAACTTGACTGTCTTAACATTCCGTAATCACTTTATATAATGCTAACATTTGAGGTTTATCATTTTCCTTATTTGAAACCATGATTCTGGTATTTAGCTGAAACACAATATTGAGTTCCCTACACTCTTATTTAGGTTTTCATTAGCCAGAATGATTGCATTTATATCTTAAATTTAGCACTTACTTCCCAATTCTTGATTTATACTATTCTAAAGATGAATATCTCTGGAGTTCAATAGGCAGAAGCATTAGCTCATGCTAAGCTCTGATAGCTGTAGTTGATAATGCCCTGCAATTCAATTTTAGTGAACCCCTAGTTTCCTTTGTTATACAGGTATGTAGGTTGTCATTCTATTACTCACCTCTCTGATTGATATCCTAAACCATATATCCATTTTCCTATTGCTCACTGTAAATCACCAGCCATCGAGCAGTGTCCTTATCTTTCCTCTTAACCCTATGCATTTGAATTGATTCTTTTGAAAGTTTGAGAATCAACAAAATTGGTACACTTGGTATAGAAAAAGTGCTCTTATCTGGCGACGTGTTGTCCCTGTTTGATATGGTTATTTGGTGTCATTGTTGTCTAAGATGGTGTATTTTTTTGGCCTGAATGTTTTTGCCTTTGGATAATATTTGTATAATTCTCTGAATGATATACTTTGATCTGTTCTGGAAAACCATAGTTGCAGATATGCGACCTGTCTGTCTCTCTATATTATATATATATATATATAGCTATTCAGTCACACTTATCTATCTTGTAACATTCAAATCAAGAAATGTGCTCTTGTAACTTCAGAGAATGGCTAAAAGATTCAAACTTTGACAAATTTAAGTGTTGGAATTTGTCCATTGGCTTTAGGACAATGTTGCCAAACCCTACTCGTAAACCATGTGGGGTCGAGATTGTCAATACCCAGATTGTAAAAAACTTGATCATTGACGGAGTCCCAGATGAGGACAATATCTTTGTATTCAGAATCAAAAAGTGGATATCCAACGTAAGAATGCAACATTAAGGGTCTGTTCTTATCCTTTTAGGTTGCACAGAGACGGAATACGTGTCATGACCATCCAACAGCAGACTTTCAACTCGTCCTGTAACCAATAAAGACAATAGAAGCCGTAATTATCATCATGATTTTATTATATAATTTCAACATGATCGTAATTTAACTGACATTTAATTCATGAAAAGCCAAATGTAATCTGTGTTCCGGGCTGAGACAGAGACATTCCTGAGTGAAGTGTGATGCCCACTTCTGATTTGCAGACAACGACAGATGCTGTGCTGTTAAAGAACTCTAAGAAGTGGGTTTGCTCAATTTTGTAGAGAAGCGTAAGGTACCGAGTCAGGCTAATTTGTATTGAAAGTTGGAACGTGTGCATACAGATGCGTGAAACGACAGCATGGGAAGCATAAAACGACATCCTAAGTTAACGTGCTTTGTGAAGGAATGATACACAGCCCAAGATCGCTGCTTTTTATTCGTGTTTGGAAAAAAATGCTACCTTTGTTGTTCACGGTAAATTATTGAGTATTGTGTCGATAGTATTGTTGCGGACACCCTTTCCACCATTAATTTCCTCGACTTCTCGAATGGCAATTGCGAGGAGACGTCTGCAGTGTTTGTTAAACAGAGTTTGCAGAGAAAGTAGTAGGAGTTTTGGTGCTCTTCCTCAAGGGAACAACCCCTCGTCTTCTCAAGAACTCATCAACTTGGAGTATGAATTCAGTGCCCACAAGTAAGCTCTCTTTTTTCGTCTCCTTGCTATTGGTTGATTATGTTTGGTATAAGGGGTAAGAGTAAGATACATGGGTATGTTTGCTTTTGATATGTATGCAGTCAGTTACTCCTTTTAAGATTACGCCGTAAGATATCTAGCACTGTGCTCGCGTTTCAAACTAAACAAAGCTAGAAGTGATCAGTTTCTTTCAGTTTGGTCGCTGTTGCGAATCTTTGATTTAAGAAGTTCGCAGGGAGCTTAACAATCTGAGAGCATGTACGAATGATTGTACGAATGATTGTGGTAATGTTGGGAACGGTGTGCTTAATGACGCAGCAGATCGTATTGTTTACCATATTCTGCAAACCAAATTGATAGTGCTCGTCTATGAAATCCAATTGTTCATGTTCATGCTTGACTGGCACACGTCTCTTTAGTCTCTCTCTCTCTCTCTATATATATATATGTATGTATGTATGGATGTATGTATGTACATACACACACACTCACATACATATCACATGTATATATAAGTTTGCTACCAGATGTGCCTTGCTACCTAAGTAGTCTCTGGCGGTAGGTTTTGAGTAGAAGTGGAACTGTGAAGAATGATTTGATTCCTTGAAGGCAATTTAGGAGTATGAAATATAAAAACCCGAGCTTATGGGTGTGAATAAAATGTCCTAGGATAATCAAACTACTATGGAGAAGCAAAAATGATAATTTAATGGATAACCCTGCTGATGTTGCATATAGATAAATTATTTAAAATAACTTGCATTGGCAATTGCTAAGATTGTGAGGAAGTATTTATGGATGGTATATGAATTATGCTCTGGTCAGTAAGGTGAGTACGTGTTTCTCCTAAGTTAAACCTATTTGGTTTCATGTAGTTACCACCCAGTACCCGTTGTGTTCTCTCGAGCAAGGGGATCTTCTATATGGGATCCAGAAGGCAACAAGTACCTGGATTTTCTTGCAGCCTACTCAGCAGTTAATCAGGTAGCAAGAATGGGTAAACAAGTCACTGTTCTTCCCCTAAAATGAATATAATGTGACTGCACAAGATATTCTGTATCCCTAAGGTTGAAGTGAAAAATAAAACTATAGAAGCGATCATTGCTTAGGGTTTTCTCTAAGTAGCACCATTTATTTTTTAAGAATTGGGGTCAGTTGTATTGCTCTTTTACAGGGACATTGTCATCCAAAGATCATGAGAGCATTACAAGAGCAGGCAGAAAGGCTGACTCTTAGCTCTAGAGCCTTTTACAACGAGAAATTCCCAATCTTTGCTGAGCACCTTACAAGCATGTTTGGCTATGATATGGTACTACCCATGAACACTGGTGCCGAGGGTGTGGAAACAGCTTTGAAGGTGGCAAGGAAATGGGGATATGAGAAGAAAAAAATTCCTAAAGATGAGGTAATAACACTAAACAGTTCTGATTATTATGGAAATTGCGTGGTCTATATATCGTACGAATCATGCTTGCTGAAGAGTTGCTGATTGTACAAGTGAGGTTGTCAAAAATATTGTTAAAAATAGATAGGTTCAAGCAATGGAGAAATAAGAATATAGGTTTTGTGCTGTAATCTGTACTACCTGCATAGAGTCTTACATGGAGATTTTGTATCCATCATGATCATGGCATTATGGTCAGTGTGTTAGACCTCCTATCACTAAGGTGTATTCTAGAAGGGGGAAGGAAAGGGTAACTGAGTAAAGTTACCACTTTATGTTATGGTAAGGGGCAGGGGAATGTTACGTGCATGTGGGAGGGGAGAGAATAGCAGTGTTTGTTATTTTGGCTGACGTAAGAAGTTAGTTAATATAAATGTTGTAATGATTGGGAGGGAGTTAGAAAATTAGAAGGAATATACTGTGAGCCTTAGGCTGGAGAGAGCAGCACTCTCGAAGTTGACTGCATAATACCTTGTAATTTGATAGACATTGTCGTCATACACTAATAATATTCAGTAAGAAATCTCTCAACTAAAGAGAGTTCTATCACTGGTATCAGAGCAAGGATCCTAACGATGGCTAACAAGAAGGGGGATAATCGGATGGATGAACTTGAGAAGGAAATCGAAAACTTACGTGACGATTTTTAGAAGAATTTCGAGCTGATGAGGGAAGAACGTAGACTGGAGAAAGAAGAAGTGCAGCGAAACTGGGAGCGATCTCAGTTGGAGATGAAGGAGCTACGGGAGATAATGACAATGTTGGTGAGTCACAGAGATGCCGGCAAGAGTGGAGAGTCGTCGGGCAACCACCGAAAGGAGGGAGAGGCGCGAGTGGACAAAGGAAAGGGGCCGATGGAACCTGGCGGGAGTCGTGGACCTACGTCAGTAGTCCCCTTATTTATGTTTGGTCCCTTCCTTGCAGAACCTATTTTTGGTGATGAAAAACTGGCAGCACTTGTCGAAGGCAAGGTCTGCCGAGATTGGTCTAAATTACTCTACTCCTAGTAGCTAATTTTTATGATAACTTCTTCCTATAACGTAATAATCTTATATAGGCAAAGAAACATAAAAGTTCCACCTAAACTAGGACTCCTAGAAAGCTGTTTTTATTAACATAACTATAACAGAAACTAGTTCAGAAATAATAGACTCCTACTAAAAATAAAATACTCCTCTAATAGACTCCTAATAAAGCACTCTAATAGACTCCTAATAAAACACTCCTCTTTGCAAGTAGTAGGTCCTTCCCACAATGCATCCATATCATAGTGCCTAAAACTCCACTATCCAGGGCATGTGTAATATCTTGGGCTTGCAACTACAAGACATCTAGTGTTAGAAGATATCATCAGAAAGGGAAGAAAATTCTAGCGTTTAAACTCGAAAAGGAAAAAACATAAATTGAATTCGTCTTCTTTGTATCAGTAGTTAGCTTTTATTTGTCCTGGCATTTTCTGACATAAGCATCTGAAATGTAGGACTCACTAAAGCAACACTAAGACTATTTGTCCCCTATATCGTCTACTCTACTTTCGGAGAGAACCAATGTATAGCAACGGATCTGTTAAAATTAATTTAGGCCTGAGGATTCAGTCTTTTTTGCTTTGTGACGGCTGTCATTTACTTTCACTTCGATAGCCTCTCTAATCAAAAGAAACTATCAGCTGTTGTCTTGTTCATTTAAACTGGTGCCATGTGTAGGCCATTATTGTCTCTTGTTGTGGTTGCTTCCATGGTCGTACATTGGGGGTCATCTCCATGAGCTGTGATAACGAGGCTACACGAGGTTTTGGACCAAGCTTGCCTGGCCATCTTAAAGTTGATTTTGGTGATAAGACTGCCCTTGAGACGATTTTTAAAGGTTTGTCTACAATAAATGGTTTGATAGATTATGGTGGAGTCAATAGTTACTTAAATGAGCTCCTTATCATTACATTCTACACACTTTCTTAGCAATCCTTTATGTTGCTTCAACATCATAATATGAGCACATAACTAAAATGTAGTCATAATTGTGTTTTGGCTTGCAGAAAAAGGAGATCGAATAGCTGGGTTTCTTTTTGAACCTATTCAAGGAGAAGCTGGGGTAGGTCCATGGGAAGTGCATTATTATTGTATTGCACATTTGTGGATTTTTTTTATCGATCTGTATGTTCATTTAACTCTTTAGCCTGAAGTTTCGAAATTGATCTACCATGTTATTTTTCTGATATGTTTCCCCCTATCATTATTTGTCAGTGTTCTAATAAACCTGAGGCTAAGTCATAAGGATTTCGGAGATGGTTCTGGTCATTCATATGGTACTTAATGTGTTCTAATGATTATATTTAGTGTATGGTCCATTATTGTGATCTGTGCAACATCCATTTTAGTTTGAACAATTATTATTGAGAGATCACAAGATTCACTCATATTGCCTGTTTCTTATGTTGAAATTAAATTTTGATTTCAGCACCAGATACATTGACACACTAGGGTTACTATTTGAATGATTCTTAGCTTTTATTCAACAATATAAGCTTTTGAGTTGAATGATTCATTGATATAAGTTCCATTCAATAGCTAAAAGAAGTTCAATAATTTGAGTCTTTTTGATCAAGCTCACTGTAAATTGTTAGCTTATAACCAAGCCAACTCTTTCCTGAATAAGTTTGGTAAAGAATCCTATCCTTGTCCCTTTTCAACTTATTGACATCCAGTGTGATATTTCTTTTTTCCTTTTGGTTGTGAGGTTGTCATTCCTCCAGATGGTTACTTAAGGGCTGTCAGAGACCTTTGCTCTAAATACAATATTTTAATGATTGCTGACGAAATTCAAACTGGGTTAGCACGGACGGGAAAAATGCTGGCCTGTGATTGGGAGAAAGTTCGTCCAGATGTGGTGGTAGGCACATTTCTCCCCCCACTTTGATAGTTTTAGTGGTTTTCCATTTATTGGATGTGAAAGTGGCATGTTTATGGGGCATATTTTTATTTGCAGGTAAGTTAAGTATGTGCTTCAAGTAGTCCAAGAAAACGTTATGGTCCTTAGTTCTATACACAATGGTTGCTTTTATAGTGGAAATATAGTGTCAAGATACTTTAGAACGACAGTCAACATATTGGTCTTGTTTCATGGTTCTAGATGCCATTTCGTGCCTAAAACAACAACCAGATTTTGAGAAGGCTCTTGTGTTATGTATTTACATTTCATTTGGCACTGCTGCTATTGTCCACTACTTGGAGTTCAATTCAAAACTGCATAAATCTATATTATCAATGGTTTTCCAAGCCAATTTCTACATGTCTTGTGATGGAAAGCTAAATGCTTTCGACACCAAACTAATCTCTCTTTCCTTTTCACCAGAGCATACTAAGATATATGCTTCTTATCATTATCATCACTGCATTCTCATTAGTATTGGACCAATCATTTTTTTGGTTTTCCGCATCTCTAAAGTTAGAAATGATAATATAGATTAAACTAATGGATTGGCTTGAAAACAAGCAATTGTCTCATGAGGACTTTCAATGCTTTCGTTTTTCTGAAACCAACTTTTGTTTCATTCCCCTTCGACTTGTACTTACACTGTCATGGTACTTCTCTCTATTCCCATATTTAAATGATTTCTGGTGAGTTCAATAAAAATTTTATCGAGTAATGTTAACAGTTCTAAGAATTATACTTTCTAAACCATGTTGAACTTTATGTAATGTGCCCACAATCAAATTACTTTTTTCCATTATGATCATTGTCAGATACTGGGAAAGGCATTGGGTGGTGGAGTGATACCAGTAAGTGCAGTGCTTGCAGATAAAGATGCAATGCTTTGCATTCGCCCTGGAGAACATGGAAGGTTCACCACTTCAACTGTTTTTCAAGTTTAGTTGTCTTGATGCAATTTTGTTTTTCTTTTGCTGTTCCTCAATGCTTTCCATTCATTATCCTATGAATAGCTACAGTTTCTTTTGGATCTTTAGACTAGTCTCTCTCACAATTCTTTCCTTTCCGTTCAATTTTTCTTACTCTCTGAGTTGATGTTTGATTACCTTAGAAGTTCTCAGTCTGCTTATCTGATTGATCTCAGCACATTTGGGGGAAATCCTTTGGCCAGTGCAGTTGCCATTGCCTCACTAGATGTCATTAAAGATGAGGGCCTTGCTGAGAGGTAATTTATATTATCCAAATCGCATAAACAACTTCGTAAAATGCATACCTACTTGTTAATCCATCACGTTTGGTGCTTCTTAAATTTCTGAAATTTATCTTACATATTTACAAACATTTTACACATGATAAAATTTTCTGAAATTGTATTGACCAAACCATTTTCAAAATCTATGGCACTATAACACTTTACTATTCACGCAATGACTTCTTCTCTAGCCTTCTGTATGCCATTTACTTTTTCTTTTTTCTTCTATCTTTAATATTCCACGAACCCATTTCCCTGTTATAAAGAAATATTGTCAAAAGCCGTCTGTGAAGGCAACATTCTCTACAAGATGTATTGCAGTGAATATGATTTTCTTGTCCATTGTTCGCCTTATGTGACTTCATGCTTCCAAATTCCCCCTACGTCTAGTGGCTTTTTTATTTATACCCATTTCCTTTTGAAAGAAGTGATACTGAAACACATTCACTTGAGCTTGTGATCCTTAGATCTGCACAGTTGGGAAACGAACTCAGGCATCAGCTACTTGAGGCTCAACAGAAGTTTCCTGAATACATCAAGGAAGTACGTGGAAGGGGTTTGTTCAATGCTGTGGAGTTCAACAGCAAGAACTTGTCCCCTGTTTCTGCATTTGATATTTGTCTGAAGTTGAAGGAGAGAGGAGTTCTCGCTAAACCCACCCATAACACCATTGTTAGGCTAACTCCTCCACTCTCCATCAGGTAACTAATGCTTAGTAAGTGGTGACTACTATTTTCGCTGAGCATGTGTTGATTCCAATCTAGTCTGGTGTGAAGTGGTAATGATCATCATGTGATTCATTGGAAAAGAGACGTTTAGGCTGATGTTGGTGAAGTCAAAGGTCTTTTTTAACTACAAAGAGATGAATGGAAATTATCCTATATAACTAAACGGTAATATAATATGCTGTTTTTGGAATCCTGAACATAGTTTTTTTATATCTGCTGGGTCTTATGTGGTAGGCTTATGTGGGTTACCTTGAACTAGCCACTATATCTAGTTTAAAGTGTTAAAGACTCGTGTAAGTATACGTAGCATTGTGAAAATCTTTCTGAAACCAGGAAGGATTTTTGAAACTTGCATGCACACATGCGTTTGTGGACAACAATATATATCTGTTTTGAAGTGGTGATTGCATACCTACCATATTCTGTATTCTGCCAGACATTCTATCTCAAGTTAGGCAGACTAATAGGTACAAGCAAAGCAACATGCATTAGTGGCAGACAATCATGATGGAGGTTTAGGGTAGAGTGTTCCTTGAACTGCCATTTATAACAGGCAAACAAATTTTTGTTTCAGTTTGGATGAACTCCAAGAAGGCTCAAAAGCTTTGCACGAAGTTCTGGAACTTGATCTACCAAAGATGCTGAAGGGCAAACCAGAAAAGGTCAACCCTACTGTTCCTTCCACATGTGACCGTTGTGGACGAAGTTTGTATTCTTCCAATTAACATGTCTGATTTTGCACATTGTCAGTGCTATTAAATCCAAATTGTTATCTACCATAGTGTGGCAAACAGATACCCTGAAATAAGTATCAGCTCATTTTTTAGCAGCGTATGTGAAATAAGGGATTGTGATGGCTCAGCATTATAATTGGCCCCTATGTTATATCCTTGTTGAAATGTAACGAAACATTTAGGCAATGGAATTTGCATGTCCTTGTTGTTACGGATAACTTCTATTTCTTGCCAACATGAACTCGGTTTTGGAAGGCAAAATTTTCACCTCATGCACATCTTCGACCTCACCCCATTCGAGTGTCGTACGTGCACGGATGTCAAAACTTACTCCTGTTGTGTGAAGCAGAAAACTCTTTCAGGCATTACACATATCCTCTTCACGTTGAGATTAAGAATTTCTTTACCCTGCTAAGGACAGGAATAAAGAATATGTAATGAGTTGGACCATATGGTGTGCAGCTCATAATTGTTTCTCCAATTAATAGCCTGCCTGCGTGTGTTAACACATGAGAAGCAGTTGCTTTCATAAATTCTGCTGCTGTACTGCTCGAGTTTTACTGCTGTATTGTTTAGACCAACTACCTGTCCGATCATAAATATGAAGAGGACTATCTTGTAATATCTTGCCATGAAGACCTCCGTTAGGCATGCTCAGTATGAAGCTCAAACATCATAATTCCTGTGTACTGCATCTCTGTAGTCACATGCATGATGGACATGTCTCTTGTAGCTCTTGTAACTCGCAAAACCGTAAGACAGAAACATTGGTGTCCCTGTCTATCGGCTGAAAACAATACCTCTCCCACAATTACCCCAACCCTCTGAAGAATCTTGTTCTGTCTCACGCGTCGTCCTTCCCAACTTCCGAACAGAAGAGTTGTGATTTATGAATTCTTGGAGTTCATCCTTCTAATTCTCTCTTGCACGTCCTCGTTCCCATCTTCCGAAGACCGATATTTGGGCGTTGATTCTCTATCGCGTCCTCCTTCCCATCTTCTACACAGCCTCGTCTCTCGCACTCGCACGCTTGGTTAACCTTATATACCCTGTTTTTCACTTTTTCTTGAATAATTTGATAATGAAGGAGGAATTCGGTGAATCGACCGCCAACACCGGATGATACGGTGGAGGATCAGGAGGAGAAACCACCTTCGCTGCAAGATATTATCAACATTAAGGTAACCCTCAAATGCCCTTCTCTTTTTCTTCCTCATATCCGTTAACTAACAATGTGTGATTATTAAAACGTCAATTTGTGAGTGTATAGTTGATTGAGAGTGGAGAAAAGGAACGGTTGATGGATCTCCTTAGGGAAAGGCTTATTGAGTGTGGTTGGAAGGATGAAATGAAAGCTCTTTGCAGGTTTCGATCTCCCTCTCTTTATTTGTTTCTTTGTTTTTTCTTTTTGCTTCATTTGTTTCAGTTTTTAAGTAAGAGCAAGTGATTGGGGGTTCTTTCCTAAAATATTTGTTGATTAAATGCTTAGAACATGAGATGTTTGTCAGAAAATGAGGATAAAGGGGCGTTAGGCTCTAAATGGCATATACATACTTTTGCTGAATTAAGTTGTATATTTAACCAATCCCATTTGGTCCCTTGTGCTATTCTTTTTCTTTAAGGAGACTACTTTTAGTGAATAAAACAACCAGTTCAGGTTGAAAATGTAGGAAGTTTAAGGTTTCCGAAATCAAAGACTGCCATTGATGGATTTGCTTACCAGCTTGGGATTATTCCAGCTTTCCTGTTTTCGTGTTTAAGCAATCTTTCTTTTATTAGGAAACTACTTTTAAAATTATATGGTATCATATTGAATGACTACGTATTTGTTACTACTGTCGGGCATGTTTCCGCTCCTATATTACTCTCAGGAATATTTACTAAAACTTTTTCGCAAGAGATTCTGCTGGAATGTTATTCCATGTCTAATAATATATAGTTTGGAAGTTCCAAATCGATGAGTGAGACAGAGGCTGTGTGTCAATCCTGTCGCTGCAAACATGTAATTAGATTTTGTATTCCCACTTCATGGCAGTCATTGGAATATGCATTAATGCAATTTCTGGGAATTTTGAGTAGAACCTGAGCTATTATTGTTTCTTGAGTGGTGTTTTCTCATTTTCAATCTCTCTTTGACTTACATTCCATTGCTTTGATAGTTTCCTATGTTATCATTTCAGCACTTGGTTTACTGATGAAGAAAGCCATTAGTTTCCTTTTCTGTTGGTGGAACTAAATTCTGAACATGGGATCCTCTCTCCATTTTGATTATTGTAGGTCATTTATAGAAAAGAACGGAAGGAATAATGTTACAGTGGATGACCTCATACGTGTAATTACACCTAAGGGCAGAGGTCTGTATTTCTCTGTAGCTTTTGTTGCAATATCTACAAAGGAAACTTCTTTTCTTGTTATAGGAAGTTGCTGTATATGATTTGCTGATAAGGAACTGAATATTTTGTATCAAAGACTCTTATGTTCTCCCATTGCCTGATTACTTAGGCTTTAATGTTGTCATGCAAATATTTTGTTTTTGTGGTTTAAGTTTATCTGGACTCTATTGTTGGTATACTCCATTCTTTTCCAGTTCTGTTGGAACTTCTTAATCATCATTTACCTTCATCATATTCCTCTGTCTGAAAGTTGCCTATCCTTGCCTTTGTAGCATCTATCCCTGATGCCATAAAGGCCGAGCTGTTGCAAAGAATTCATACCTTTCTCGTTCAAGCTGCTGTTTGATATATCAATCCCATTTCAAGCAGTTGTCTAGAAGGAAATTCAAGTTGCTAAGAGAAATTGAGCCACTATCTACCATCATCCAACCTAGGAAGGAATCAGAGTGGATATGTATTTGATTTTCTTCTAACAAATAGATGAAGCTAATCCATAGTTGGAAAAACTTTGGCACTTGTGATATATCTGTATAAATCTTCCATAGTGTGCTGAAGGCTGTATAATTATGTAATTAATGCTATGAATGTATGTTGAACATATTTTGTTATTGATTTAATGAATGCTTAGATGTTGTGTTTGCACATAATTAATATTATCAATAACAAATTTGCATTAATTTCTTATTATCATTATTGTTAATATTGTTATTATTTGTAAAATAAAAAGCGAAATATATTTATTATTATTAAATATAATAATTATTATCAAATAATTGGTAATTATTATTAATATGTATAATTATGATTATACATGTTGCCTTATTTGTTAATTCAAATTAATTTTGTTGTTCTTATTATTATTATTATTATTATCATTATCATATAATTTGTAATTATTATTAATATGTATAATTATGATTATACATGTTGTCTTATTTATTAATTCAAATTATTATTATTATTATTATTATTATTATTATTATTATTATTGTTAGTAATAAATGTTATTATTATTAATATTATTATTATTATTCAATATTAATTTGAAATTGTTATTATTATTATTTATTCACTTTTTTACTAAAGCTTCTCATTCGCATTAAACTTATCAATTCATAACACATTGTTAATCAACTTAAGTATAAGGAGCATTTTTGTCATTAACACAATTTTTACGTTCATCAATTCTTGAACCAAACACATTCGTCCTGCAGATTTTAACAATTTTTTCTGCTCGCTCTACCACAACTAAACATCCCATCGTCTCGGGTTTACATTCGCTTTTGTTACGCTTTTAACTATTGAAGACAAAGAACCATACTGACACGATAAAATCGTCTTCTAATGTGCTAGCTTTTCTCTTTTTGTCTCCTTTTCTATTATGCTTGTTTCGTGCTTTACTATTTTTTATGTAATGCATTAAGTTGTTAGCTTTGTACATCATGGCCCGGCATTGCTATTTATGACTGATTTTCTGGTGTACAAAAGTCTTACCTAATCGTGCTTTTACTTGCAATGGTCTGGTTATCATTAAAGCCAGACCATTGCAAGGCCATTGTCTTTCAAGCTGCATGTATGTTAATGTTATAGGCCATTTGTACGTGGGTACTTGAGAACATGATTTGTTCTTTTTCTATATTTTATTAAGCAGACACAGTAGAGACACAATCATGATGAAACTTTTCTTGCTTGTATGATTTTGTAGCTGCAAGAGACAGATTATTACTTCTTCTTCTTATTTTTAATGATTCGGTCTATTACATGAAGGTGATGTTAACCCATGCTAGCCATATGAGCTCATAATATGAGTTGGAAGTGCATGTGGCCTACAAAGCTTTGGTGAAGCCTTAGCTGGATATCATAATTGTTTTCTGGAAAATGCCTTAGCTTAGCTGTTATGGGAAATCATTCTTTTTGCGAAGAAACTTTAGTATTAAAAAAATATTAATAAAAGATTAAAATTATATAATATAAATATCCATTAACCATACCAGATATTTTGTAAATAATTAATTTACTTAATATTTGATATAAACGAAGATTTATGATCAAAATAATTTATATTTTGTGGTCTAAACTCTAAACCAGGAGAGCTTGACAGTGAAAATAGAAAAGCAAAAGGCAAGACAACCCTTAAGCCATTTCCTCTCTGATTCCAAAGAGTCGAGTCAACTTGTTCCAAGTCCATTATCACATTGCCTACATTCCCAGATAAGAAGTCCAGGTAGGTCCTCTTACGTCTTTCAAGGTGAAATAGCTCTTTCTGCTAACGAGTGGCTATAAACAATGGAGTTATGAAAGTTCACCTGCTATGATATGAGCCTATCAGTGACAAAAATGTGAAGTAACATGACACCATTCACCAAGTTCTGAGGAGTAGTGGGTACCACCTTATCAAAAGTTGAGATAATAATATATATACTTGACATGAAAGCTAAGAACTCCCTTCCCTACATTCCAAAAAGACCGGGACCACGACAATAACCATAAGAAATGGCCAGTAGCTGAAAAATACACATCTTATTCGATCAGAAAAAGGTCTGACTATGATCCAATGGATTGCCTTTGATTACTAAAACCATTTTTCTTGCTCAACTGTTGCTCTCATCACTTTGCTTTCCATCTTCATTGTTCTGTGAATCTTGTACACAAAACGCATGGAGGCATGAAAGCAACAGTTTGTCTTCCGTTTCTTTCACTGGGCATGAGTATATTATTTCACGTTAATTTACATGTGAAGTTGAGACGTAACTCGCTCATTCTCATGCCTTTTGAATTATGTTTCTCATACGCATATTGGATAGCTTCACGTAAAAAGGGCATCCAATTCCCTGATCAGATCATGCTTATTATTAATACTTACTGTCCCTTTTGTCGTCAGCCAAGAAACTCAAGAAGCTGCCTGTGCAAGACCAATGTGCATAATAAATACGTAAGAACCATAACACTTGGGGATAAGAAAAGCACTTGTCATTTTCTGAAATGTCTGTATCAAAAATAAGTTTGTTAACATGTATTATTAGAGTTAAGGTACGTCGATCTCTTGTTTTCGAGTCACTCTTCGCCATCTCTTGGAGCACCCGATAGCAACTCTCGACCAGCCACAACCACAACCACAAGCTTGTATCCAATAACCACTAGACATTAACCTTTGACAGTTCTTGTTGGAAAGATAAATGTTTATAAACCGGGACACGAAAGATGACCGATAACCTTAAGATGATTATCTCGGCAACTCCACAACTCTGAACTAGCTGGACAAATTATCTAAGATTTTAATATCGATCACTTAAATTGATAGTGGGAAGCTGTGTTCTCCAGCAATTACTCTTTATCAAGAGACTTCTAACAACATTTTCGGAATTCTTTTTCCTACTTAACAAGCATCATCGACATCGTAATCATCATCACGCCCAGTTTGAAGTCTTGTAATAAAGCGATGTTGTTTTTATAGAGCTCAAGCATAATACGTAGATAAAAGAGAAGAAAAGAAAATATTTTGTCGTAGAACACCATATTATTATTGATAGTAACAAGCTCATTATATAGAGTTAAAATGTAACAGAAAATCTTAGATATTTGTTAAAGATCACAATAATATCTCTAAACTTATTCCTAAAATCAAGCACTAAATATCATAATCAAATTTACCTAAGATTTGATTAACTTGACCATTTATTTCATAAGAATTTACAATTTAAGAGATTTTCCAACAAACTCCTCCTTACCTTAGGAGTCGCAGAGTTTTAATGTCAAAATAATTCATTCTCTGCTTTTGCCTCTTCATCTGTGACTTGTAAATCTTTTCCATGTGCTTAATTTGTCCACATTTTCTGCATTTGATATCAGGTCTCCAACAACATTTTTTTGTGAGTGATTTGTTTTTTTGCAATGTAGGTATGGTAAATATGAATTATCATTGTTTCTGTTGTTGTTGTCGATCTGATTTAAACTCTTGTTTTTGTCTCTTCCTGATTTTTTTTTATTAGCAGAGCACCTTCAATGATTCCTTCTTCTCTCATCCTCCTCCTTTGTTCTTGTGCCTGTAGTGCATTTACTAATTCTAACAAAGACATGCTTGATAAATCATTAGCTACTTCCAATGCAGAAATTTTAGATTCATATTTTTCAGGTAAAGTTACAAGAACTTTTTTCACTATTCGTTCCTCAGAAAATCCTTACCTAATAACCTCACCTTGTTTACTATACCAAGCGATTTTTCGGAATATTTTTTAATAGTTTCTGACTCTTTCATCTTCAACATTTCAAATTCTCTGATCAAGTTGAGCAGTTACATGTTTTTTGTTCTTTCATTGCCTTGGTATTCCTTTTGAGATAATCCCAGATATTCTTTGTCGACTCTAGATTCATAATTATCGATAATACAATGTTTGAAACAGCAAAAAATAAGCAGGCTTTGGCTTTCGACTTCCTATTTTTTCTTTCTTTGTGCATCTTGATTTGAGTTATTGTAGGATTTGTTGACAATGGAGGCACTTCATAGTCTTCCTCCACAGCTTCCTAAACATCCATAACATCAAGATGAGCTTTCATTCAAACAGCTCAAAGTTGATAGTTTTCACCATCAAAAATTGGTGGTGCACCTTGAGATAGTTGTGATTCAATCTCCATTGCTTGAAGATGGTTGTAATTCTTGTTGTAATTCTAAGTTGTAAATCAAGTTTGTGTTTTTGGTTTCGCTCATCTCACAGGTCCTTCAAGACAAATGCTCTGATACTATGTTGTTTTTATAGAACTCAAGCATAATACGTAAATAAAAGACAAGAAAAGAAAAGGTTTTGTCGTAGAACACCATATTATTATTGATAGTAACAAGCTCATTATGTAGAATTGAAATGTAACAAAAAATCTTAGATATTTGTTAAAGATCATAATAATATCTCTAAATTTATTCCTAAAATCAAACACTAATATCATAATCAAATTTGCTTAAGATCTACTTAACTTGACCATTTATTTCGTAAGAATCTGCAACTTAAGGGATTTTCCAACAAGTGGAGTTTGGGGAGGTCTGATAGTACACAGTCTTACTTATATATAATAGAGAGATTATTCCCGGTAGATCCACATGTAGATATGACAATAAAAAAGTAATGCAGGTTAACTGACTCACTAAATTGTTATATAAATAAAATTACAATAAATACATAAATAAATATACTCGACTTTTACAAAAAAAAATTAAAATTAAAATATAATGAAATATATCATCTCTTTATCTTAAAAAACACCAATACTCAAATGATAATAGAGTAATAAAGCATTAAAGAACTCAACTTTGAACAAAAAACATGTAGAAACACAGAACGTTTGAAGCCATAAGATCATTAAACACAAAAATTTAATCTTGACATAAACCCAACAATAACATATGCAAAGAGATTAACACAGTAAAACCCAAAAAGCATTAAACACTAAATCAAATAAAGAAGCTAATATCAAAAGCAAAAAATCATAAAGAACATAAATTTTAAAAAACTCAACAAAACCCAAAAAATACCAAAACAGAGGAGACTGATTAATCAATAACCATAATCGAAACGAGGAGGTTGTGAAGAAGGAAGAGAGAGTGAGAGTGTCACGAAAGAGAGAGAGTAACACAGAAAAAATTACATGTTAAATACTAATATTAATATCAAAACAATAAAAACTGCAACCAATCGTCACTTTGCGATCTAGCATTTTATAATCAACGACAATAAAAAAGATTTCCATTTTTTTCATCAAAAGAGGAAAAGAAAAACTAACTTGTTTGTTGTAGATATTAAAGTGGATATTTAAAAGGCACACAATAATCCAAGCAACGAACTCCTTCCAAAGCTCCTTATGAAAAACTAACCTTAAGCTAAAGTGTTCTAAGCAGTTGCAAAAACCATTATGAGAGCAATCTCAACATCGCAAAGCGCTAAGAGCTCAGAAGGATTGAGGAGCTAAGACATAGACATTGTAGAGTCCTTCATGAACAAAAGCTTCAACAAGAAAGACTAAACTAGGACCAACCAAAACAATAGGCTTTGATGAATCTTCGATGTCCACAGATTTTTCAAGTGGAAAATATAGCATATTAAAATTAACAAGCATACTTGTATTAATATAGGAATTTCTTTTATCATGACAATCAGTTTTTGAATACGAGACCAGGAAGAGATCTGTTCATTCTTATGGATCCTTCAAACCAGGATATTATAAAGAGGAATACAATAAGAACAACACCTAATTTAAAGCAGCAACCTGACATAGCCAACTGGAATTGTCGATATGATTGAATGGAAGATTTAAATAATTAGCAAAATTGTTGTTGCTTAAGATGGTAATCATAATTTCGTAAATGATAATCAATCACAATCTGACAGGTTGCAGAAGCAAAAATAAATATAATAAAATATCAAACAGATAAAATTGGCTAATCTGCATATCATATTAATGTTTGCTTAGTTGTGCATCGAGAACTCAATTTGGTTGCTTCTGCATTACAATATGTTGCGTCATCTGATGTTTAGCCTTCACATCTTCCTTCTCATAATTTAAGCACGGAAATCATAGTTGATGGACATTCTCGTCGTCTAGCAGCAAGCATGGATTATGTTTGAAAGCGAAATCTAATGTTGCTTAGCATTGAAGCCCAAGTTGTAAAGTTATTTGATTAACACAAACAACCATCAAGTCAGTGATAATTTATAATCGAACCATAAACTGAGGCATATAATTAGTTCCTCTATGTCTGTACTTTGATATTGTACGGACATTGTTATGGGATCATGTGTTAGGTCACTTTAAGCCCTTGAATCAAGAGCACATGCCACAAGGTATGGGCTGCCTGCTTCCTTTTATCTTCCCATTTGAAAAGGGAGCTCCTTAAATCTAGCCAAAGGCACAATTGCACATGATATTTGATTCCTATGATGGATATAGATCCCTGTTTTTAGTCTATAACGTTGGAATCCTGCTTTAGTGAAAGGTATGATTAAGAGACATGTGAATAAACACTAGGGTAGCCGCACGTATTGCCTTCTTGTAAATTAAAAAATATATTTTTTGTGTGTGCAAGAGATAGAGATGCATCAATGTAAAATCCATCCATCCAAATCTTTATATATATATATATATATTAAAACACAGTACTCACAAGGTAGCTAGTTCATCTCTTGGCCAAGACTCGAGCAAATCTAACAACTCCTACAACGCATATTAGAATTAAGCTTTGGCCAACGATTAATAATCTTCTATGCCTGTAATTATTGAATGAGATTCTCGATATTGTTCATTCTGACCTTGTGATCCTATGGTTTCTAAAAGGTAAAGTATGCAAACTTTGGCCAAGTGTTAGATATGGTTATTTAAGTTTCTTCTTATGCACATCATACAAAACTAGCCATTGTGTTTGCATGATCCTCCGATACTTTAGGGCTATTTAAGTTTCTTCTTCCTGTCTTTTTAAGCAATTCGAACACCTCCTATGCTTTAGAACGATAGGAATCCGTGTTCCTCCTTGCACCGTACAAAACTTGGAACAATATAAAGGATTGCCATATTGAAAAGTTGACAAAGTTGCTTCTAATGAAACTAAGACATATATAACAAGAGTTTGGAATGCACATTACTCTTTAAGTTGATAACCAATTGCAAGCTTCAATTCAGTGTGAACACACAGACAAAACCAAGTAAACAAATCACTGGCCAAACTTAATGCTTGGGTTCACTATGTTACAATTACAATTATATATGGCGTTCTTTTAATTGGTTGATTAATTAATTAGGGCAAGACATAATTCAGTATTACGTAGAGTCATGACCTAGTACAATGTAGTGAGATGAGTAACGAATTAAGGTTCTTGATTACTATAATGATCAGAAAACTTGGTTTTTTAAAAATAATGGAAAGCCGCTTATTAATGTTTTATGTTTCATTGTTTTGCTCATTTTCTATGTATCTTTGTGCCAAACTTTGAAAGTTTGTTTATAAATTATCCTCTCAATATAAGGGTTGAGAGTGTCAGTCAGTTGATATTTGTCGTTGAATCCTATTTCAATTGTGTTTCTTGTTCAGGCAGCTAAATGCACCTACACAAAAGACATACATATAATCCAACATATGTTAGGATAAAGTCAATATTCCAATTCTAAAATATTTATCCTCTGAGTGATGTACATTGTGAGTATTAGAAAAGGAAAAGGTGATTGATCTAATAACTCTTTTACTTATTTATTAAAACTGAAATTAGTTTAGATTTCAATTGATAATTAACATATATATGATTGTATATTTATTATGTCAATAATTAGATTTTATTTTATATTTTGTTGAATATAATTATTTAAAAATGTAAAATATTTTTAATTGTAGAATTATTTAAGTGTCATGCCACCATGAAGCAAAAAATGATGATTTAGGAATAAGGATACAACTAGCTAGGGTATAGTAATGTATCTTCAATAATGTTGTGGACTACGTCATGAAATAAGGGTCTTATCTCATTTTTAAAGTTGACAAATTAGCCACTAATATTTCTATGCTTGAGAAAGTATGTCCTCTGAGATTTAGGTAAATTTTTGACTCAAACACAAGGTGGAATGTTGGACTTCATTTTCAGAGCTCAATTATCCGAAAGTCATAAGACGTAAGCGTGCGTATTTTTGTGTAAGGTTATTTTCATGGATTCTCATTGGCCATCATCGGTTCATTTTCATTCTTATAACATCCCAAAAGTTTCCTTTTTGATCAATAGAGACCAAGATATGTTCAAATGCCAAAGTATGTTCATAACTACTTCATGCTCTTCCAATCAATTCCTTCACTTTCTTTCCATACAAATTTTTAAATTCAACATCAAAGGCTACCAATTTTTATGGAGAGGTATAAAATTTCATTAGGAATCTATTGGTTCAAGAATCACTTCATTTGGAGGTTGGATGATGAAGTTATGGCCAAAAGAATCAAATATGTTTATGTCCTCAATCATATTGTACCTGTTTTGGGACAATAGGCATAACTTTCACTATAGATGTCAGATTAAGTTTATTTTAGGACGGTTTCGAAGAGAACTTCTAGATCTAAAACTTTTGTGAAGATATCAAAGAGAGATTTTGCCATTTAGAGGGCCTAAAATGCAAATTTCCGAAGGTGAATAGTAAACAAACATTCACTACACCCTAACGGACATAAACGGGCTTAGGGTGCTTTTCAGACCCAAGAAAGTCCGTTTAATAGACCTAATATCTGTTTAATGGACATGGATTGGGCTGGGGGTACTTTTAGACCTGAGAAGATCCGTTTAATAGAATTAATTTCCATCTAACGGACATATGTGACCCCCAAATCCCTCCAAGGCCTTTCCAATGCCTCCTACATCCATTTTAGCATTATGTTCACTCATAATCTTATCAAATTCACTTCTTCTAATGAAATATCACTCCTTAAACATTCAATTACCAAATTGATTGCATTAAAACTCCCAAATCTCAACTCAAATGATTCATTACATCCAACCATTTATTAAAATTTACTCTAGCTGTCCTATATGCATTTCATGCAGCATCACCAAGTTATAAAGATCATATCTCTTAACTCTGATATCCAAAAATTTCGTGCTTTATATCATTGGAAAGCTAGAAAGATAAGCTACAACTTTTATGAGACAAATTTGGCTAATTCTTCCTAGATAGATATAGTTTTTTCCCAGAAATCAGAACACAAATCCTATTTCTATGTAAAGCTTGAAAATGCAATGTAAAGACTTGAAAAGTCATGAGCAAACATAGTGTATATATATTTCATTAACATCATTAAATAAAGGTTTTACAAGATTTTAATAGACATTTTAAGCTACAATATATCATAAACCAAAAATACGAATTTTATATAAACTAGAATTACTCAAAATGCGACTAAAGCCTTGTTTTATATAATCTAACTTCAAAAACAAAATATACAAATTGGAGTGACGGTTTGATTCTTGACTCAATCACTCGATATCTTGCTCATCACTTGAAGATGGGAAGGAACGAGGGGTGGTGAGCTTGAAGGCTCGTGGGTAACTGATTTATAACGGATAACAAGTAAAACTATTCAAAATGTTCATTTGCCATCAAAATTCTTATTGAAGCATAAAAAGCAAAATTCTCAAATTCTCAATAATACAAATCATGTATGCATCAATCTTGTCAACATATCATGAACACATAAACACATCAAAATAGTTTGGTTAAGTCCAAAAACAGAACGTACTTCACATTTTTCATAAGGGTCATGTGTAGCCATGAACAAAACGTACTATCGCAATTCCACAAAAATAGTTTTGCATAACCGTGAACTTATGGAGTCCGTGAAGGAGCTTCATGCTACTAGCGGGCAGGCAGGAGAAACTTTTAGTCAAAGTGCACTTGACATACTTAAGAGACCAAACCAAACTCACATAACATGTATTCATAACTTGTAAACATATTGCCCAAATGACACATTTTGAAAACATGTTTTTCATGAACATGAAATATTTTATATGCATTTCTATCATTATTTCACAATTCATCAACCAAAATCATATACAAGCATACAACAATTTCTCAAATCAATCCAAAGCAACAAATGCCACAATTATAAAGCAATGAGAAGTCATTTTATTCTCTTAACTAAAAAGCAAACATAATGGCTCATTATCCAATTATAAACATGAAACTCACCTAAATTTTCTTGCTTAAAAAGTTGCTCAAGGATCCCTCTCCTCTTGCTCCTTTTGCCTCTCTACAACTTTGGCAAAATCCCCATTCAATAGGAATTCAATTTGGAAAACTCAAAGAAACATATGCATAAATCTAAAGGTTAAACTTAAACTTAACTTGAATCTTCACCAAATAATGAGTTTTTTGGCTCCAATGGAAACTCTAATGCTTCTCTTTTTTTTTTCCTTTTCTTGAACAACTTCAAAATCACCCTCTAAAATTAAGAAAAATTGAAACTTAACTTAGCTTTCTCTTCTTCTCTCTCTTCTCCACCGAAACTCTCTCGTCCTCTCTTTTATTTTCGTTTTTCTCTCTTCTCTATCTCAAACCACGTTTTTTTTTCTTTATTTAAAAGCAAGACAACACTTCTTCTTCCAATTATGTTATTAATGATTAAGAAATGTCCAATTTGCCCTTCCTTTAATGCCTTAAGACTTTCCAACTTAAGTGATCTTCCAAAAATACCCTCATGCAATTTTACCACCTTAACATTTTAATTCAATTAACCTATGTCAAAAGATCTTACTCACATTATCATGCAAATTAACTCCAAAATAAATTAATCTATCAAGACCTCAAAATTAATTTATCCATCTTATAATTCATTTAAATCTTGTTTATTCATCATGAAAAAAAATTCGGGGCCAACATGGAATATTAGTTTTGACAATAATTCTTCAAAATATATAAGCAAACGCTTCCAATGTGTTTCTTTGTTTCATATTAATCGTGATGGCCAAAGGTTATTCTTCTACATCTCTCCCTAGGTTTGTATGTACCCATAAAAGAAATCTTAAATCTAGTCCTAGAAAAGGATCCTAAACTACTTGTAGATAATTACTCAAATCAGTATCACTAGAGCAGGATATAGGGACATACCTTATATAAGGATGAACAATCAGATTTTTGGTTTTAACAAAAATTTCCTATCTTTTTTAGGACTTGTAACCAATGATATATAACTGACCTAACTCATTCCTCATAAAAGTGACAAAGGGACCCAAGCCTTATACTAACTTAACCACGTGACATCTTATCTCACTTACCCATACCTTATGGTGTCCATTCCACTCCCTACCTCACCTTAAGGATAAGGACATATCTATGTGGAGGGTCCTAATTATCTAACCTTTCCTATATAAAGTACAACTTACAATTAAACAAAGGTAAGTCATCTTTAATACACAAGATTTATCTATAGACTTTCTTTTCCAATATAGTCTATTCATCAGACGAAACTATAATGATAGTTATAAGTCTAGTAGGACAAACTAATAACAGCTTAATGAGTTCCATCCTAAAGATCTAATAGAGGCCTATAAATTTAAAGAAAACCTATAATTAAGATGCCTAAGATATAAGGAAAGCATTATTAAACTTTTCTGGCTAGCCTTCACATTATTTCACCCCATTTCCATGTGTAAGAGGTGGAAACAAGTTGTCGATCTACAAGTTCAAGATTATTATGCTAAGTGCAAAAGGATGGGAATTCTAATTCTTAACTTTGCATATGATGACCTTTTCTTATTCTCCAATGCTAATGGCAGCTCAATCTTTTCACTTATTACATCCTTTAAAATATTCATCAAATTTTTAGGTCTAAGAATAAATCAAGATAGAAGTTTTATGTATCTGATAACAAGGGCCTCCAATCAAGCTAATTAGCTCTCATACATTATAGGTTTCAAAATGTGTCAGCTTCCATTAAAATACCATAGGATACTACTATTTTCAACTGGCCTCAAATATGGAGATTTTAAACCTCTACTGGACAATATATAAAACAAAATCAATAAATGGAGCCACAAAGCCTTATCATTAGCTAATAAAGCTTAATTAATAAATTTATTACTTAATTCCATGAATGTATATTGGGCATCTTAACTAATTTTTTCCCAATGAATCATTAAAGTAATGGACAAAATCTAGAGAATACGTCTATGGCTTGGATACAAGAAGAATGAATCAAAGGTCAAGGTTAAGTGGACCAATGTATGTCAACCAAAGAGCAAGGAGGGCTTGATATGATTCTAATCAAAGTTACTAATTAGGTACTACTAACAAAAGAAGCTTGGAGTTTGATTACTAATAAGCAAGCTTGATAGGTTACGTCGGTTCAGACATATTACATTAAAGGAAACAATTTGTTAAACTTTAAGCTATCCAACAATGCATCTTTAATTATAAGGTTTATAGTTATACGAAGGGATAAGCTAATGAATGAAAGCTTTTTCCTAGTTGGAAATAGAAAAACCACATTATCTTATGCTCATAACAATATGGAGAGATAGATAACAATATGGAGAGATAGCAATCGTTAAAAGATTCATTCAACAAAATGCCACAATAACTTAAGCTTTATTGGTATGTAAGATACTAATAAGCGCTCTCCCTACCTTATATATAACTTTATTCTTAAGCAACTTTAAGGTACAAGATGATACAGAAGATAAAGTAAAATGGAAATAAATAGCCTCAGGAAATTTCTGTGCAACCTCATGCAGGAAATTATTTAGCAATGTATACCCTAAAGTCAATTGACACTAATTTGTGAGTAACGATCATATTCCTAAAGGAGCTCATATACTTCAGTTAGTAGTTCAAAATAAGCTGGCTACAATGTATAGATTAAGTAAATATTTATATGCTCCAAAGCCCAAACTGGTGTGTACTTTGCAAAGCATCTTTAGAGTCCCATGATCACTTGTTGTTTCAATGTAACTACACTAAAAAAGCTTGGGTTAAATTATTAAACCTTTGGGAACTACCTAATCCTCAGTTGGAATGGAAAATTTGAATGGTGCTTGAAACTAAGACATATAAATGAAGAGGATGGTTAGGTGTTCAATATAGTTTTTTTTTTCAGCCGATAGCTTGTATATGGGAAGAAAGAAACATCAATATTTTCTTTGATGGACCCCTAAATGAGGAAACTATGTTTGAGAGAATCTATAACAAGACCATATTCCTTATTTCCCTCTCTGAAGATAAACATAAACTCAACTTTATAACTAAGCTCAATTTGCGAGTATAAAGAATCAAAATTTAACTTTTAACTTATAACATATAAACTTCATAAACTTATTGACCTTTGAGTGTAATTGTCAACTAGAGTGGTCGTTTATGATCTTTTTTATTGTTCCAACATTTTTTTCCTTTCAACGCCAATATGCATTCTTATTTTAAAAAAATATTATCCTAAAGTAATCAAGAAGTAAAAGTATTCAAACTTTAAAAAATGAAAATTTTTCCTCTTGAATATATTCTTAGAATTAATATATGTCATATGGCTAGTTTTCATCTTAACCTAATAATGCTTGTGTAAAGAGTTCTAAAATGTAAGGAAAATTCCATATTTGGCACAAAAAATGAAGAAAATTGCCTCATCTCGTTTATTTCAGTAAAGACGAGGATTAACATTAAAGCTATAAAATTATTGAAAATTACTTCCTTAGCAATGTTTGAATCACTCTCATCTGCCCCCATCGCCTAAACCAATAAAATATGGGTATTAACTAAATTTGGCAAACTGATGATTGGGCCCTAGGTCAGGCTTGGGTAACCCAAAGATCGATAGTTAAAAGAAAAACGATGTCGTTTTGTAAAAATAATGTTGTTTCTATTTTTTAATTAAAAAAATTTTGAACTGAACAAGACTAAGTCAAGCTTCAAATTGCCCTAACCCAAATCGGCTTTGGCTCGAGCTCAATTACCTCGAGCCTGGGCCCAGGCATAAGTTATTAGGTTGAACTTGGGCAGACCTTACCGACTCGATCCATTGCCACCCTAATACTAACCTTAGTTTTAGGCATGATTCGATTCAAACCATTACCACTTCTAATACTAACCTCAGTTTAGATCCTCAAAAGTTACAAATTTATTATTTGTAGCAAAAGGGAGCAAAGTCAAAGGCTTAAATATTTTTGGTTTATACCAAATTTATTTGTTATATAGCAATGGGTATATTTTTTGTTCTCTTTTTGGCCAAAAGGGCATTTGAAACTTTAATGTTTACAATAAAATACAACTTAAACTCCAAATTATATATTACCATTTTTTAAATGTTCAAAACATACCCTAATTATTTGAAAATTTTAATGGAAACAACTCCTTGTTAATTAAAGGTCCCGTCAATTTAAATTTTTCTAATAGTGAGTCTCACTATCTTATAGATTTTTGACAATAGTTCTTACTTGTCATGTGATAATGTTGCTCATTTTTTGGTTAAAAAATAAAAAATAATATAAAGTCTGTATTCATGTAACATTTAATTAACAAAGAGTTAACTCTGTTAAATTTGTCCTTCACTTAGAATTTATGTTGAATGTTCTAAAAATGTTAAGACTCGCTTCAAAATATTAAGATCTGTTTTATACTATGTTTAAACTTGGACATTCAAAATGCAATATTAGCCCTTTTTTTAATTGATTGATGAGCCAAATCTTGGAGGACTTATAACATCCCTAATACCTCAATAGATACAATTGGGAAATTCATGTGATGTTGGAGTTGGACCGGACTGCCTTGTGTTGGGTTAAGACTACAAGTCCAAAACAAAACCCAGTTGAGTTCATACATCAAAACTGATCTCTCTCCCCAAATCTGCAGTAACTTTGGTTCCATTATTAGCTTGATCGAAATCATAATTAAACCCTAAAGGGGACTCAATTATAAAAGATAAACCAAACCACATCATCATCAACTGAAGAGAAAAGACAAAACAAAACCGCATTTCATCTCTTTTGTAGAAAAAACAGGAGGACAAGAATATTTAGCTAACCCATCCCAATCCCAAGTCCTAACCCACCCGTCTCTCCGTCGTCTCTGTAAAGACAAAACCGTGGATCTATCTCATCCCACCAATTCCCCTTTTCTCACACGCACACACAAAACGTACCCTTGTCTCCCTCTTCTTTCCTGAAGAACATTGCCTTCTCGTTTTAGTTTATCGCCATCTTCAGCCATTTTCTCCCCAATCTCAACTAACCCTTATGTACCTTATCTTCTTGGAGTTTTAGATCTGCCCATCTCTTTATTCCTCCTATAAAATCGCCTGATCTCTCTGCCTGTCTCTCTCCATCTCTATATTTGATAAAGTTCCAATCTTTATCTGGACAGAGAGTGGGAGAGCCATGAACTCTCTGCGGTCAGATCCGACTTCTAGAATCCACCCAGAACCCGGCCCATGTTCCTCCTTCTCTTTCTGTGTCGTTGACCACTTCGACCTCTTGCCCGATTCTCTGCTTCTCCTCGTCTTTAACAAGATTGGCGATGTTAAGGCTCTTGGTCGGTGTTGCGTTGTATCTCGTAGGTTTCACTCGCTTGTCCCTCAGGTCGACAACGTTGTCGTCAGGGTTGATTGTGTTATCTCCGACGATGACACCTCGCCGTCTTCCTCAGCGGAGAAATCTCGCTCCGTGGTTTCTTCTTCTGGGTTGTCGTCTCTTTTGAGGGTGTTATGTGGTGGCTTTTTGAAGCCGTTTCAGGCTCTGGGTCAGTTGATTGGGCCTAAGAGAGATATGTTGAATTCTTACAATTCCCGAAATGCGTTGCTTTCTTCTTCTTCTAGCTCTTCTGGATCGTCCTCTCTTTCCGTTGGGAGTGAGGACGATGGTGAGATTGACCAGGGTGGTGTGACTCATCATTCGCCTACGCAAGTTCTTAGGAACTTCAATGAGATTCGTTTTCTGCGGATCGAATTGCCTAGTGGAGAATTGGGAATTGATGATGGAGTGCTCTTGAAATGGCGAGCTGATTTCGGATCTACGCTTGATCATTGTGTTATCCTCGGTGCAGCATCAGTGATTAACAATGGACATATTAAGAGCTGCCGTGATTTGCAAGAGAACGGTGATGCTGCTTGTGGAATTAATATCAACAATGGCGGTGATGATAATGGAAGCATACCTGAGTCGTTTTACACGAATGGAGGATTGAAATTGAGAGTGGTGTGGACTATTAGCTCGTTGATTGCAGCCTCCGCGAGGCATTATTTGCTGCAGCCTATAATCGCGGAGCATAAAACTCTTGATAGTTTGGTATTGACTGACGCTGATGGGCAGGGAGTGTTGTGTATGAATAGGGAACAACTCGAGGAGTTGAGGGTGAAACCGCTGTCAGCTTCTTCTGCATCAAAGAGAACGCTTGTTCCTGCTTTGAGTATGCGGCTGTGGTATGCCCCTCACCTGGAATTGCCTGATGGAGTTGTGTTAAAAGGAGCAACTTTGGTTGCTATTAGGCCTAGCGAGCAGTCTGCTGCTAAGAAGGAGGTGTCTGATGTATCTTGGATCTCCTCTGCATTTGAAGAACCTTATGGTACTGCTGCGAAGATGCTGGTAAAGAGGAGGACTTATTGTCTGGAGATGAACTCGTTCTGATCACAATAATGGGAGCTGAGGTGAGCTTGCTTTGCTTATGGTTTTCAACATTAATCGTTTAAATTTTTAGGAGAATATGGATTTTCTTGTATACCGTTGATATTTATTTTCTGCTGTTTACGAATGTTTGGGGTAACTATTTTAGCTTTCAAGGCGTGCCTTCTATTCCTTCAACACAATGAGTAAAACTTTTGTCATCTCCTTGATTCCTCAATTGCTCTTTGCATTGGACTTGGTAATTGTTATTATCTTGGAGATGTTATTATCAATAAGTGGGGTCAAGAAGTTAAGGGCATATATTTGCTAAAGTATGTTGGAAGTGTACCACTTTTATATGCAAATGTTATCTTGCATACATTGTTTGTAATTTACCACCTTGCATTCTGTACTTTATCTTTCAGTTCACTTATACTTCTATATAAGGTGATTACTTTTTGTTTAAAGAACATGTTTATGCAAATTCTAGGAAAGGCAGAATTGATCAATGGGAACAAGAGATGCAAGTTCTTTCGGGGTGGGGAAGAATCAGAAAACCAATTTTCCTTGGTGCGGCCTAATTGAATACAGTGCCCACGAATCCAACTCTGTTTCAGACTGATACTGGAGCACCAATCTTATATAATAATCTGCAGCAATCTTTCAGCCTTTTGTGCTTGAACTGATGGCCGAAAATGCATCTGCTGGTTGTTTTTATTTCAGGCATATGCTTGTGAGGGTGCAAACGCTCAACTACATAATGTTGCAAGGGTTTTGAATTTATAGTTGCTTACCGTAATCTATAACATCTGCATGTGAATATTGTAGGTATGAATATGTTATGCTTATGTTGCACTTTGACGCCCATTGAGCAATGTAGTTTTTGGTTCACCTTAAAGTATTTTTTCTTCCTCTCTGTCCCTCTGTCTATTCCTCTCGCAAAATCTGAAGAACTCCATTTGGTGCTTGACTCTTGGAATAAATGGTTTGCATTTGATTTATATTTCGATTTGTGCTGATACATTGCAGGACTTAATTGTGATATGCTGGTTGTTGGTTGGAGTTAATAAAATAGAACTTGGAGAGTGGTTTAGTTAAACCGGAGTTTCTCATGACTATTATATTCCTTGGTAGTATCTTTTCAGGGTTGGATACGCCTAAGCTGTTTGCTATGTAGTTCTTTGTATGATGAATTCCTGACTATACCAGGGTACTACAATACTCAAAATGCAGTTGATGTAGCTAAATTTTCTTGAATCATTTCCGTTGTGAAAAGATATTGCATCACAGAGACAGCAATATTGACTCAGAACTTTGGAATTTGACAATTTTGTGCCTCTGGGCCAAAGAGCTCTCCGGTTTATCGTAGAAATCGAGACAAGCTGCAACTAAAACACCCAACTTGTTTTTCTGATTGCCTTGAGAAGCAATGCTGCATTGTCCTTTTGTCTTTCAACACTGTTCTTCCTCAATTTTCATTTACGTACGTGTTAGATGGATAACAGAGTCGACCCTTGATGTAGTATGTTCTGGGTATTGTTTTTGGTGGATCCTTGCTTCCATCAACATGCTTACTTCCGGCAATGAATTTAAGCTGATAGGCTTGGACTGTTATTTGAGATGAAGTGATAACCCTTCTGGTTCTTTTGTCTGGTGGGAGAATTAAGTAGGGCATATCAGCATATGCAGTATTACTGGGTCAAACATGTGCCGGTGATTATTTCTTCCTGCAATTTGGTTCGTCTGAATTTTATACACGATCGAAATTACACAAGCATCGATATAGCTTAGTGGGGATTGGTCACACATTTAGCCTGGAGTCAACTAACTGACCTAACATAAGAAATGGAATAACAGTTCTATGTCGATATAGACGACTTCCACTAGGACTTTGGCGCTGGCTATCAATACAAAAGCACTTGATGTTCTTTGCCATTTTTCCATGAAAGACCATAGAACTGCAATGACTATGACATTTCAGTATCTGCAGAATAGCATCTCTGTTGTGTCATCCATTCATGGCCTAACAGTCTCCAATTACTGATCCGATATAATGATTAATCACTAAAAGAACCAAGTCCTCATTCTGAAAGTGAAAGGGTGATTTTGCATTTACACGACGGCTATCCAGATTATTTTGCAATTATGCCCTCCTGGGATCGACTATTATCAGTATTACACGAGAGAAAGAGGGAGAGAAACAGAGACATGACCTGTTATGGTTGTGCATAAAAGTTGTGTAATATTTTGTTTTATGTATCGGTCCTCTGTATGGCACTGTAGTCGGAATTTATGCATATGATTGGAGGAATAGTCCTTTGGATGTGTCACATGGCATTCACAAGCTTCTGGAAATTCTATAAACCACAAATATACTTGCTGTGGGAATTCTTTTATCACTTAATTAGCTGTTGCTGCCTCTGTCTTTATCTGTTTATCACATGAAGGATCTTTAGCTTCATAATACTTAAAACAATCCACGTGAACAAAGGCTATTCATACTTTCATGGGACAACCCTTTTTGACTTTGTTTGTGTGCCTTGTTTGTTCATATGCATTGCTCACTAATTGATCATCTTTTATTAGGTAATTATATAATTGCAAAAAGCATTCACTTTCATTATTGGGATGCCACAATTGGCTAAGCACGTAGCTCTTTTACCCTTTTCCCATTTGAATAACAGGTTTCTGGAATTGAAGAGCTATATCAGAAACAACAATGGGAAGAAGAGCCCCACATGTTGAATTATGTGCAGGCAATGGTTGTGATTCTAGGGTAATGATGCACTGAGGAAATTATTATTAAATAACTAAGCAAAAGGCAATTTAGTTATTTTGATGATTATGCCTTCCTCCCACATGTTCTTTGGAAGCATTTTCAGTGCTCTTCCACTTGCTACATTATCATGTGAGTTTTAATGGCCTCTCTCGCCAATTTTGCCTTACAAAAGTTGGATACAACACCTAATGTGTAATCCAAATCATCAGCATGCGATCTGAGCAACAAGATGAAATCTATGCTTTGTTGAGCCTAAACAATATGGGGTAATCAAGATTTGTAGATGGGAACCTCTCTTAATAGTAATTAATAGAGAACAGAAATTTCCTTTATGCAGGGCAATCACTGATCACTTTATCAGATGAGACCCTGTTTTACTTGGTAACTAATTATTCTTTTCTTTAACAAAAACAGATTATGTTTACAGCAAAAGATGAAAGATCCCAACTTTCTTTTCCTGATAATGATTTGGAATTTACTTATCTGTATAGTATATAAGCTATGGTGAGACTTGGGATTCCTCCTCAGTGTCGTTTTCGTCGCCAAAGTCACCAAAAACGGGCAAAATAATAGAGAAAATGCTTTAGCAGAAAGTAAGTAACAACTTGAGTATTTGGTCTGAAAAGCTGATAAAATCCGGAACCACCACCTTTTTCTTTATTTCAGGACGAGTCTCTTTCAGACATGTCGTGCTCTTTTCAACTTTTAGATGGAACTAATTATCTTGCATGCTCTGCTACAGATGTCTACATTCTTCAATGGGTTCTGTTAGGTGGAAAAAATGAAGCATCAAACCATAGTTACTACCCTATAATGATAAAGTTAGGTGAAATGATTCACCTGTCTCGCTTGGATCAGGAATGTTAGCTTACCCAACTACTAAACCTTTACATCCAGAACCATTTGGATGATGCCCACGAAACATCCTATCTAAAAAAAAAAGAAAAATCAAGGAATATGGAGAAATCAAGAAGTGTTGGGTAGCAGGTCCAATCCTACAGGTGATTAGTACGTGTATGCCGAAAATCAGGGTCTTTTGTAGGACGCTTAGCAAGATCAAATCTTTAACTAAAGGCAGCTTCCAAGTCCCTTTCATTGCCAGAGTAACGTGACTAAAGTTACAGATAACCACGCCAAGAAACGTTCTTAATCTGTTTCGTGACAACATATTAATAAGGTGATTAATGGATTAGGTTTGGGCTAATTGCTTCCGAAATTCGTCTCAACAAGTTTAGCTCATAACACCAAAATAACGTAACCGGTTCGAAAAGTTAAAAACTAAATCGATATCATTTTGATATAATTCCATTACAGTAAAGTTTCAAATTAGTTTTGGACTTCATATCTTATCAAATTGGATCTGCTCGTTGACATCCTTAATGATATGTTTAAACATTTATAAAATAAGCTTTAACAGATGATAAGAGGCTTATGAGGAAGAACATGAACTATATGGAGGTTGGGCCAGTAGTTGGTTAAGAGAGGTTAGCTATCTGGGCCAGTTTGTAGTTAAACATGTTTAGGTCTTCATCAGTTTGGTTTCTAATTAACGATGAATGTCCAAGTTTGCATTACTGGTCTGATGTGTTTAATCCTTCTTGGAGTTATTCTATTGTCTGATGTTTTATTGTATCCAAAACACATTTCAGTTCTCTATGCTCATTTCATTGATTTTTCTGATTCAGCAGACTCCTTAGTTTGATCTGCACAAAATAGATAGAGCATCTTTGTCCTTCAATTGCAGACTGTAAGCCACCTCAAATTTTCTTGCTCTTTCAGCAAATCCGCATGATGGGCACCTAAATCCTTTGCTTTTCGTCATTCAAAGTCATTTTCACACTGTCCGTCTTGGCGTAGTTTCTTCGAAGCATATATTCCAATCGATTCTGAAAAAAGAAAGTACAACCACAGTTGTTTCTTTCCATCAAAAAGCAATCCTATCTCTTTAGTACAAGTTGAGCAATCCTATCGAGACTAGACAAGTACAGGCTGAGCAAATACCACCTTCCAGAAACAAAAAAAAAAAAGAGTACAGGTCCCTTATCTCTGGCTCTGAAATGAGAAAGCAATCTTGTCACAAACCTGCCAATGTTAATGTGGCTAATGGAAGAATGGGATTTTGACGCTCTAGAAATTGTTTCCTAACATAAGACTTTTTGAGACCACACAAGACGAAAATGTCTTGTAATTATTTCGTAAGAGACAAAGCAGTTGAAAAGCTGAAAGGCGGCAGCAAAGTTCTTGAACACTATTTCAGGAGGCAGAAATGCTTGACAATGGATGGTTTTATGCTCAACTAATGGTGTGAACACCGCTGAACTATTGGCAAACAGGCAGAAAAAGAATAACTTCAATTGAATTTCTCGTTACATCTCTTCGAAAAACACACCATGCTTTGCACGTATAGATAAGTGTAGCCTAATACGTGAATACAAGCTGAAATGGATAAAATTAGCAGAAAGTAGCAACATATACTAATAACGTAATCACCCAATGCAAAAGGGATTGTATGATTCCTCAATCCTCACGGCTTTTGCTTGTCTCTCCACCTTCATGTGCCTGTCATTGCAGTATATATTCAGAAACTCGTATCAAAACCATCATATAGAGAGGCAATTTTCCATTGGCTGATATTGAGCAAAGAAGAAAGTTTATTATTAAGGAAACAACTCACTATTCAACAACCTTGATAATGTAAAAGTTTTTACGCTGTAACTCATTGCATTTCTCTGAACATGTCAAGGAAATAACGCAATCCCATTCTTTGTGTCTCAGGAAGTGTATAATGGTTGATGAAATGGAAGTAAACTAATTAATCCCCAGACATATAACTGCAGTAAATCATCAAAACAATGCTGCTTCTGAG
Organism: Erythroxylum novogranatense; assembly: GCA_029891385.1. Classification (NCBI taxonomy): domain Eukaryota; kingdom Viridiplantae; phylum Streptophyta; class Magnoliopsida; order Malpighiales; family Erythroxylaceae; genus Erythroxylum; species Erythroxylum novogranatense. The sequence goes on from CM057229.1 coordinate 102,358,066, forward strand.
AGATTTCCCCAGGTTAAGTGCTTCTGCAGCAACTTTAAAATAATGTTCAACGGCTTAGTGGGAACATGAAACAGGAGCGTCTCACTATTCTTTGCAAAATTGGCCCTCTTTTTTTTGAGTGAAAAGTCCATAATTTAATGTTTTCTTCAAGTTAACGTATAATCAAAAGCAGCACAACTTTAAGGCCAGCAAACAAAAGACTATTTGAATAAAGCCAAAGCATGTAAAGAAGTTGATATCAGAATAGCAGAAAAGAGCATGAATGGAGACTATTACTTAATGGTAAGAATATGGAAAGAATTTTGCCATCCAACATGTTGCATGCAATTACAAAAAATACTGCATCTTCTTTGATCATCAAATCATGTTATAGATCAACTTCTATCTACATCCCAGCAAAATTCACAATATGAATCTTTTTTTACTTGTGTTTCTTCTTACAGGAAGACTCAAATTCAAGTCAATCATCAGAAGGAGAGAATGTAATTTGTCTTAGAGAAGGTTGATGACTCATGTTAGAGCATTCACTACAAAACAGTATATGGCTTAGCCCTAGGACTGCCAGTCTTGCATTCCTTTAAATTTATGGTATCTTTCTAAAGACCAGGAGAGGAAAATTTGGCCATGAATGACACGAAGGACACCATTGACTTGAAAATTTCAGTTTTTGATAAGAAGGCATGGTGACCATGTTTGCTTAACTGTGACCAATGTATGGAAAAACCAAATTCAATTGATCATTTTGTTTGATATGAAAGTTAAACTACTTGGTGTCAGAAACTTAAAAGAAAAGAAATTTGTCATCCTTGAAGCTTTCAAATTCACATGCAGTCTTCCTTTCTTACATTACAAATGCAAAAAGCTTACATCATTTTACCAGGGTCAATCTTGACTACAATACTGTTTAGTAGCTATGGCTATACATTTATCTCATGTTCTATGACTATGCATTAGCAAAAAAGTAGGGCTAGGTCTAGGTCAAGGGCTAGGGCTAGGTTGGGTCAACCTTCAGACTAATTACTACTTACGTGCATGGCCTTTGCCTGAGTAACAGGTGTGTCTTCCATGTCATTCAATACCCAAAACCCTAAAATACAAATGAATACAACCAGAAGAGTGGAGTGATTTAAAAATATATAGGTTTTCAATTAATATATATGTCTTTTGGGCATGTGGGCTGGTGAGGTTTTATGGGCATTGGGATTTTGGAGCCATTAAGGTTTTACCCTAAAAAAGGCTAACCTATTCCATCCCCTCAGATGGCCACATAGAGACTAACACCTGTCTTGGACTCAAAAACATGTTAGAGAGAAGGGAACCGGTAAGGGAACAGACAAGCAGACAACCAGCCGATCGTTATTCTCGAGACTTTGTATCTAACACCCATAAAAATACAACCAATGGCTAACTTAATTTATGATTACCAAGAAAGATAGCTACTTAAAATTCATAGCTTTCCCCTTTGTTGTATAGTGGCAGTCAATACAGATCCAAAAACTAGCAAAACCCAGTACAAAGAACAAGACAACGAATCAAACGGACAACTTAACCAGAGATCAAATACAATGAACTGTTGCAGCATGATGAGCGCATTAAAAAGATTGGCAAGTGTTGGCTTACAGGGAAAAAGATGGAAAATGAGGAATGATTGCGTTGATATTTAGTTCTTCCCTTTTCCTTTCTGGTCAGAATGTCTGCTTCCATCACCATAGCAGAGTTGCAATCCAGGTGGGAACTGGTGGTGGTGGTGGTGGTGATGGTGATCCATAGCCGGTGTAGCAGCTCCAATGAAGAAAGGTAGATTGGTTGATCCATCTATGGAAGAAGACGAAGAAGAAGAAGAAAACCTCTGCAGATGAGGTGGAAGAAATGTCGATGATGAATTGGACTGAAGGGTCCCCCTGTTATTGTAACCAGCGAGGCCTGAAGAGATTGTGAAGTTGAGATTGTGAAACTCAGGTTGCGTGGTGGCCGCCACCGGGATCATATGATCGGAAACAAAAGGGAAATGTTGCAGCTGTTCTTGGTGATTCTCCGGCGCCGAGACACTGAATGGTGGGGTTGACATTGTCATTGCTTGAGGGACGGAGGTTCCCAACTGGACTTGCCCTGAAAATCCTGAGGAGTGGTGGTGCGTTGTTCGGGACGACGGGCCTAAAAGTCCGGTACTAAAGTAGTCCATCGGCGTTAAAGGCCACTGTCTGGCTTCCGCCGCTTTATGGAACAAGTTAGCCTCAGAAGCAGAAGGGCTGTTGTTGGTAGTAGTATTGTTGCTGTTGTTACTAACACTACTGATACCAGCAGTTAAAAGCTCAGTAAAAGTGGAGTTTTGAGAAATGGGGTTCAAGTTTTGGTGATGCCCAACCCCAATGCGCGAGTCGTTCTCTTTCTCCTTCTCCTTCGCTGCTCTCTCTCTAGCCCTCTCACGAGCCTTAACACGGTTAACTTTCATATCAGACCTAGACAGTGACAAGCCCGAGCCTTTACTTGTCTCTGAGTTGCTACTGCAAGCAGATTTAGACAAAGAAAGATGCTGGTTTTGGTTCTGATTAAAACTGGGGTCGTCAAGCTCAACATCAGCTGAATCAAACCCTTGTTCAGTTCCCTCGCTGTTTCGCTTTTCATCACTCAGTTGTTTAGGAGTGTCGGGGAAAGAACCGTTGAGAGAGGGTAGTTCAGCTATTGAATCTGCAGCTGCTTTGATTAGCCATTCCACTGCTTTACTTGGCTGATCATACCCCAGCCTATCTTGGAGATCATAGAACTGAATTGCAGTTGTCACAGATAAACGTACCCTCCTGTCTCTTAGCCCTTTTGAGGTCCAAACTTTGCTGTGCCGATCTTTGCCACCAGATGCCCTAGAAACCCTAATTATGCGCGAGGAGTGATGCCAAGCGCTAAGTCGATTGGTACCGCCACCATCAACACCAAAAACTCCACCGCCACCACCAATACCACTAGAATTAGGCCTTTTAAGGTCTCCATCTTCTTCATCATCAGGGTATTGGCGGTCACCGTTACCTTTTTGACCTATTTTGCCGGCGTCATTTCTGCCATTACCAACTCTAGAGAACTTACAGCGTTGTGTCTGAATGTCCCCCATCTCCATGGCAAGTTCATGCCTTTACCAAAAAAACAAGAACTCAAAACCAGCACCCTCAAGACCCTTTTCTCTTATCAGCTCTTGCTCTGTTAAGTTGTGTCGCTTGTACTTATCTTTTGTGTACTTGTAGAGAGAGGCGGATGAGAGTTGAAGATGGGTGTGGGCTAATAGGATGAGAGAGACAGAGAGAGAGAGAAATGAAGAGGAGGAGGTTAGGGGAAGTGCAGGTGGGGTTTACTGTGTTCAATGCATTGATGATGATAATACAGTGAGAACTTTGGCTGTGCGTAGTGATAAAAAAAGGCGTCAGGACTCAGGAGATAGATAGATAAATCACACTCCTCACTCTAGCTTAAGCTTTTGGCAGTTTCACAGAGACATCGATCTATAAAGCAAAAGCCTGAAATTGGCAGCTGAGGATGAGCTGATCCCTGCAATCAAAAACCCACCAAGTAAAAACCAGCAAGCAATAACACAACACGGAAAGAGAGAGAAAAGAGGTAAGTAAAAACTGAAAAGACGTACACAACACATACCACTACACATTCAACTATTAACCAGCCGAGCTCAAAGATCTGACTTATTGACTGTACTTGCACAAATGCATAGATAAGCTAGCTTTTAACACTAAACCTTAAAAGATTATTAGCTTTAACAAAAGTCGAGCATGTATTGAAAGCCTATAACTAATATTTATAAATATAGCCTATGCTTTTCTGCTTCAAGATTAAGCTACACATACACATACACATACACATAGAAGTCGCAGTAATTGCGTACGGCCGATCTGAGCCCGCCCTTCTCATCTCTTTCACCTTTGCTGAGTATTTAAAGCTTTCGCTGACCCTAACCATGGCAGACACTAACTCACCCACCACCCCACTAGACTAAGAAGAACAATAAATGACAGCAAATATTTCACGAAATCGGTGTTTCAGAAGTACCAACAAGGAATAACTTCCAAAGACGAAGACAAGATATATATAAAAAAAAGGTGGGAAACAACGAGATTAGCTTACAAAGAAACAATGTTGGGGTTGTTGTTACAGGTGTCAAGCTGTTAAAAGCTAAAAATGGAAAGACGTATTCTTTTGGGTTTCTATTTTACTCCTCTCCTTCTCTTGTTTCTCCCCCTTGCGTTGCGCTCTCTTTTCAACAACTGTAGCTCTAGTTCACAGATCCTTGCTCATGTGCATCCATGTCTCGCAGATCTGTGACTGTCGTTAAAGATTGGTTCCCTAGAGCAGTCCTTGTACCGTAAAACAACAAATCAAACAGAGAGGAAAATTAGATACGTATACATTTTTTAATCTTACATTGCTTTTTTATTAAAACAATCTCCAAGATATTAGCTGATACATCTTAATAATATACTTATCCAGAAGCTGCAATTATTAGCTCATTGAGGAAACGATAACTTCTCATCGTCAGATCAAGTTCTTGGACAGCTAGATATACAGAAACTTGACGACAAGGATATTATAAAATGAAACCAAATTACAAATTTTGTACTTATCAAAGGTTCTCCTGAACATAGAGAATTGATGATGATAACGATGAAGATGAAGAAGAAGAAGAAGAGGAGGAGGAGGAGGAGGTTAACCTGTTCTGTAAGAACTTGCAGGTTAGAGTTAGTAAAATAATCTCGAAACATGCTAAAACCCCAACAAAAAGACTAAAACTTGAAGCCCTCAGCTCCTCCTTTACTGGAAAAGGAAAGAAACAAAACCCATATGTAAACAGAACTTGAAATTCAAATACTAACGACCAAGAAGATTTCAGACAAAGCAAAAAGCAAAAGACTGTTTATACTATGAAAAATGAAAGAAAATGCAAGGAAAACTGAAAGAACACAGGCATTAAACAAATGGGAATTTAGAGAAAACTAAGAAGAAGGACAAGAAAGGCAAGAGCTTTGATGAAGAAGATGGGTGACAGAAAGTTTGAATCTTTGGTTTCATTTCATACCCATTCGAGCAAAACCACCGGGCTTATCAGGAAAGGACCAGACACTGCGCTGTTCTATCTCACAAGTCTCAAACCTTTTTTATATAATCTTCTTCCTCTGGTATCCTTCTCTTGCCCATACTTTCACTGCTAATTTACTTTTGGTTGCCATCCTATGTGTTCTATAAGATAGTAGATATTTTGTTTAGGCCTTAGATTCATTTAGTAGCTCTCAAAGACTTTTAACTTTGAATAGTACAATAATGCATTTCTCACCTCAGGAGCCTAGTACAATAACTCACTTTATTTTGTTTTTATTCTTCTTTTCAGAGCTTAATTTGAAAAAAAAATCAAAAGCAAAACAAGGCTATAAATAAGTCAATTGTCTTTCTACTCTTACATTTGTTTAAATTTTAAAAGATTTAATTAATATTATACTATCATAAAATTATTTAAAGATTAAATATAATTAAAATTTTAAAATATAATTAAAAATATTGTCGTTACTTGTGAAAGAATTTAAAGATCAATTAAAATATATTTTTAAATAAATATTAATTTATTTATTTTAGTTTATAATAAGTTATTAATTTAACAATAAATAAATTGATCAATTTTAATAGAAAAATTATTAAAGTAAATAAAATTGAAAAGTTAAAATCAAACCAAAAATTGAACTGTTCAAAGTTTTTACAATTAAACACATCAAACCAGTTTAGATGAAAATTAAATGATATCAGTAATTTAATTATTAAATACTTTTCCTTGTTTTAACTCTGCAAACAATTCTAAAATAAAATTATGTTTCTTTGTTTTCCTAAAATTAAAATTTCAGTATAAGTGTTTATATAAATAAAATCTCAATTATCTATTAAATACTTTGTAGATAGATTATTGAACATGTGTGATAATTTAAAATCATTTATTTTAAATAAATTATTTAGTAAATTAATGTATCTAAATTTAATTACTATATCAATTTAAGTAGTCATTTGAAAATCAAATTCTTAAAATTAAAAAAACATAGCATTTAAGAATTTTAAGAAATTCATAATCTTATTCAACAAATTAAGTTTCAAATTTTTGAATCAAAGAAATGGACTGCCAACTCTTTGTAGGCAGCCTTTTGATATGTTGGCTTCCTTTTATTGTGTAACAACTTTAGTTCTTAAGTTGGCCCCCAAATTCAATGTCATGTCCCATGTATTTATAGATATCCTTTGACAAATGATAAATTACCTTCTTGAGTCTCTTAGATGCTTTCAAGTTTCTTTTTCTTTCCAATATTGACATAAAGTCACCATAGACCAAGATTTCCACAGCATAACCTATGGGAATAGATTTTTACTTCAACGTTCTTGATGTTGTTACTCTCAAATGGGTATTAAGATTAACGTAAACTTGCAATATGATGAATGTTCAACGTGTATTAAATTTAATATTAGATCCAATTAAAACGATTAGAATTTTTAATGAGCAGATATAATGCCTGTTTGGATGAACTTTTGAGAAGTCAATAAGTACTTTTCTTCGTTACAAAATCTTTTGTAAGAAAATGAATATTTGATTGTAAAATAAAAAGTACTTCTTTAATAGGTATGACTTTTTTGGCAGTTAAAATACAGCTTTTTAAGAATTTTAAATTTGAAACTTATTAAAAAATTATTTTTTTAAGTAGATTTTTCATATCAATTAATGAAATTATTTTTCGCTCTTTTGTTCTTATGTTTTACATATAATTTTCACAATACCCGTAAGCTCATCTTGAAGTTTATTTTGATATTTATATAATATTATTTGACTTTTATATGTTTTAATATTTATTTTTGATATTAGTTTTACTTATATTATAAACCATATAAAAGATTTGGTTAGATATATTTTATTTATGTTTCGTATGGTTTAAAATTATATAATAATTAATATATATTGTATTTTGCAAATTGTTTAATATAATTTAAATAATTTTATATGTAAAATAATTTTATTATAAAAATATAGTTAAAATTAAAAGTAATTTTATTTTATATTATCAAACTGTCTATTGTATGAAATTTTTCAAAAATATCTTTTTAAATGATAGCTAAATAATTAACTTTTTTTATTCTTCTTAAAACAGATCTATAAAAAATTTTACTGATAAAATTTTACTAATATAAGCCTTAAAAAAAAAGAGGCAAAATATAGATGAAATGAAGAGGAGAAGAGAGTAGAGTAGGAGAATAACAATAATGAAAGAGGGTGGGGATTGCTAGCTTTTCAGTTTCCACCACCCAAATGTCAAGTTGAGAACTCAAATTCTCTGAAGACACAGACCCAACCCACCAATCACTATGTTTTTGAAAAGGGTTTGTACCATTTAACTAGCATTGGTTTAATTAAGGATCATTTAACTAATGGTCGTGGTCATGGATCTCCTCCTCCTTCCGTACTCAGTAATGATGTGACTCTTTGCTTTGCATCTTTAATTACTATAATTAGTCAGTTAATCACATATGAGGCTCTCTTGTAGTACTAGTACTAGTACTAACTGTAGTTGTTGCACTAACAGTCTGCTCCTTTTGCCGCCCAGCCAATTATTAAAGCAGATTTCACCAACTTGCCCACTTCAATTTTTTCCAATCCTCATACTTCACTTTTAATTATTTTATTCTTTTTATACTATAAAATAATATTATCAATTCCTTTATTATTATTGTTATTATTATCCATTTTCATAAATAATATTAATACTTTTGTACTATTTACTAATATTGAGTTGTTAATAATGATGTTAACTGAATCCATATGTTATTAACAAATGTAGCGCATAAAGTTTAATATTGGGTTTCTGTCATATATATTCAAAATTTGAAGTGGTTTTATACAAATTTTACTCAAGATTTTGACGTGGAATTATCAAAGTCCTTTTTCACTACACTACTTACTTAAAAAAAGGATTGCTTTAGTGCACAAGATTCTTTGCTTTGTGAGTATCGGAGAGAATTATCAATTATATGCATCTTTTTTTTTATTTTACAATGAGACTATTTTTGTGATTCGAACTTGTAATCTTTTAATCACAAAAAAAATAATTTTATCAGTTGTTTTGAAAGCTCAACTTCACTACTAACTTTTATCTAAAGAAAGTTCTGGTAGTTTAGAAATGCATCTTATAACCTTTTTAGCATACCCTTTTATGTGATCATCCAATGGAGATGTGTAGAAATTCGATTGTAGCTGGGGATGATATTTGTTGATTTCAATGTAAATGTTAGTAATGATAACAATTTATGAATTCTTAATACCACTTTTGTCACGACCTAAAGTGAAGTGCTAAATTTACATTGAAATAATCTAATATTTGAAATGATCATAGAGTTGATGTACATTGGTTCACACGCACTAAGGAGTCAATTACAAAAATTGGTGAAATTGGAAGGATAATGAGTAATAAGCATATAATAATTAATTATAGTTGTGAAATTGTACTAGCGATTCTTGTGGAAATCACAGTCATAAGTACAATTATGAAAACCAAAACCGAAGAATATGTATAATAAAAATAAGAACATATGCTTTTTGTCACAACAACAATGAGCATGAGCATTAGCAGTAGGGTTTAGGGTATACTATATAATAAACAGTGTGCTTAAAGGCGTGTTCTCGCAATTCCATGCTTAATCACTTGCCGGTTAAAAAGAAGCCAAACCTTTAACATTAAAATAAAGTAAAACCCTCCATGTTATTTGTACTGTAATGCTGAATTAGTGGGTTTGATGGATTAGAATAATAGTGAAATGTGAGATATTATGAGAAAGTGGGGGATGGATCTGGAATTGGCTGATGGGGAAAGGATCGAGAAGAGAGGTAGAGTAGTGTGAGAGTGACACGCTCGAGAGAGAGGTAGAAGAAAGAAAAGCAAAGGCAGAGGCACGTGTTGTTGTGTTAATTTTTAGGGCTGATTTGATTTCTCGATGTCACGGTCTTGGTGAATGAGAGTGCCCTCTCCTCCATCCCTCAGCTCACTCACCGGATTTCTAGAGCTTTTGCTTTTATTCCATGCTTCAACTCTCAAAGTCTTGAGAATAATTCTCCTTTTCATGTCATCGTACTTGTATTTCTGTTCACTTTAGCTTAAGCAGTTCATCTTAAACGTGTTATCAAGCGAGGTAAGAGTTAGCTCAGGCCTCCAGGTGGTGACTGCAACATGAAATGAAACACGAAGTTCATGTTCATGTTCAGATGATGATAAGTTATTGCTATGGCCCCCCCGGCCGGGCTGTTAATTTTCATTACCTAACTCATCATATATCAGCGTCACTATCTAAAAAAATTCTACTTTCTACTTACAGAATGTTTGGCAGTAGATAACTACAAGCCGTCCCGTACCTACAATGCTTTTCTTAATCAGTAAATGATCAATTTGGTCACTCAAACTCGAAAAAAACATAATCCTGAAAACTACAGGCATTTAGCTTTTTATTGTCAAAATCATGATTCAAAGTCAAATCAACTATTAGAGCATAGAATGAGAATCCGAATGCCCTTTTTGATAATTCCACATCCTTCCATCTATGGCGTGAAGTGGTAACATTCTTTGGAGGGTACAAAACTCAGATAAGTCAAGTGATGTCCTGTTAGGCTTGACCGGCCTATAGGAACTTTCTTGTTTCTAACATTTACTCACTCGCTTTATCCCAAGTCACATACCTATCTCTGACCTATATCCCTGTTCCTCTTTTGGTACACTTACAGATATTAATGTGATGCTTTGGCAATAAATAAATAAAAGCCCTAAGACTCGGGAGATGTTAAGATTTTGTTTCTGCACTCTTTGACCTTTAATCGAACCATCATCTATACTATACTTACACAGTTGTTTCCACCAACTTTCTTCCTGTTACGTGCATATATCTGTGTCCAAACACTTAATTTTCGATTGTCAGATTCTTGTTATACACCTTGGACTATAAATAATGACAAGGACCCTATGCAGTGTTGACCGCCATTTGATTTGCAAATTGGTTCGAGCTATCATTTTCATATATTAAATTGCCTCTTCAGATCATAATAGAACAAAACCAAGCTTAGACCAGGTCCTAAAACTTGGAATGGAACTTTCCTTTGGTCAAAATTGTTTAGATCCGTTCATTGCTTAATGGGGTAGTCTTTAGGATTGAAAAATGACAACTAATAATTATATATGAAATTATACTAATAACTCCAAGTCCATGCCTTCTTCTTCGACCTTCTTCTATTCTTTAACATCTAAGAAGTTATAAGCATATCAATGAAGTCTTTCACAATTAAAATTCACGAAGAGAAGAAGGAATAAACACCCAAAACTCTTTTGGGACTTAGATTTCTTACTGTTTTGCTTGTTTCTTAAGTTGGTATTGTTAGGTAAAGGGACTTTGTCCTATATTGGAAATGAGAGAGGGAGGGGGGAGGCTAAACAAGTATAAATAAACCCCCTCCCCCTCCCATTTATCTCATCCCAAAAACCAAAGTAACTCTTAGTAAGAGTGGTAAATTTTGGTGAGTAAATTTTTGGGTGTATTGGGGTAAGGGTTGAGAGTGTGTGAAAACACTAGTGAGTTGAGTGTTGAGTGTAAACACTTGTAAGTGTTGTTTTCTCCCTAATAAAAAGGTATCATGCAGAAATTTTAGAGACGTAAGCATAAATTTGGCCAACTCCGTTATCAAATATCGTGTTGTTTTATTGGTGTTTTTCGTGCGGAAATAGTTTAATTTCCTAACAATTGGTATCAAAGCCTCGAGCGATGAGTATGCTCGTAGTCGCCACAAGATAGTGGATCTTCTACATCGTAAAACTTTCCTTGGGTTTGTTGAAGCTTGGAGTTAGTATGCTTTCTACAATTGCCACAGAGTGGATCCTCTCAGACGTAAAACTTGCCTCACCATGATAAATACACCGCATAACGTAACTTCGCTCAGAGGCCGGGTTTTAAGTGGGACCGCTTGTGACCCTCCGCCTTTCCCGGATTTTACGTGGAATGGTAATAATGTCTAAGGAGTCTGCTTGACGGTCTTTCCGGTATTACCGAATCGGTTCACTTCACTAGTTGTCTACCTCGTAAGAAACTAGAAGTCGATGGGAGTAATGGCGCCAGATGATATGCTCAACAAAATCGATAAGTTCGACTGAGACGGATTTGAATATCGGAAGATGCATATAGAGGATTATTTGTATCGAAGAACCGCTTTCCGCTCTTTGGAAAGAAGCCGAAAACATGTCGAAGAAGAATGGGTTATTCTTGACAGCAGCCCTGGAGCAATCCGAATGACCTTATCCTTAATATAGCCTTTAATGTGTTAAAGGCAAAACCACAAAAGCCCTTATGGAGGAATTGACGAGTATTATGAAAACCTTCAAGAAAAACAAAGTACATTTGATGCGGCGTTTGTTCAACTTGAAGATGGCGGAAGGCACCTCTGAGATCATCATATCAATGAATTCAACAAAGTCTTGAATCGGTTGAGTACAGTGAATATTGATCTTGATGATGAAATATAGGCCTTAATACTTTTATCATCCTCCCAGAGAGTTGGAGTGCTACAATCACATCAGTGAGTAACTCAATGGGAACCAATAAGTTGAAGTTCAAGGATGTTAGTGGCACGATTATTAACGAGGAAACCCAAGAAAAGAAGTAGGTGAAACCTCATCCTCCTCCGCCTCTGCCGCAGAATCAAAAGGAAGAAGTAGAGGACGTGGAAAACTAGATACCGTGATAGATCAAAGGACGGAGGTCCAAGTCACGAAATCTCACACTTCCCAAAACTCAAAAATATTGAGTGTTGGAATTGTGGAAAGTTTGGGCACTACGTAAATCAATGCAAGAATGGTTCAAAGAAGCAGAGTCAAACAATCAGAGGCAATATAGCTTCCACCTCGGTGAGGATGACGCGTTGATATGTGCCTTAGAAAACAAGCAAGAGGCATGGATATTGGACTCGAGCATCGCTTCATGCAACTTCGAGAAAGATCTTCTTGAGAAGTATGTGCTCGAAATCTCGGCAGTGTATATCTTGGTAATGATCAACCCCGCAAGATTGTCGGTAAGAAGGTGTAGTTAAGCTCAAACCGAATGGAGCCATCCGGGAGTCAAGGATGTCGACATATCCCCGATCCGAGAAAGAACTTAATCTCAAGGGACAATTAGCAAGTGAAGGCTACATCACAACTTTCCGTAGTGATGAATGGAAGGTATCAAAGGGAGCAATGATTGTAGCACAAGGAAAGAAGAATGGTACTCTCTACCTAACAGCTAGAGCATGTTGTTCAATTGCAGTTGCACAAGGGAGTGGAGATTCCAACTTGTGGCACCGGAGACTTGGCCACATGAGTGAAAAGGGAATGAAGTTAATGCATTCCCATGGAAAACTATTAGGTCTACAGTCAGTAGAGCTTGATACGTGTGAAGACTGCATCCTGGAAAGCGTAAGAGAGTCAGCTTTCAAACAGGTGGTAGAACGCCAAAGAAGGAGAAACTTAAGCTCGTACATTCTGATGTTTGGGGACCAACAACTACTCCATCCATTGGTGGAAAGCACTACTTCGTGACATTCATTGATGATCATTCCCGTAAGGTGTGGGTTTACTTTCTGAGACACAAGTCAGAAGTATTTGATGTTTTTAAAACATGGAAGGCTATGGTTGAAAATGAGACGGGTCTCAAGATAAAGAAGCTCGAATCGACAATGGTGGAGAATATGAGGACACCAGATTCAAAAAGTTCTGCTATGAGCATGGAATTAGAATGGAGAGAACCGTGCCAGGAACGCCACAACATAATGGTGTAGCGGAGCGTATGAATCGAACCTTAACTGAAAGAGCTAGAAGTATGCGGATGCAATCAGGTTTACCAAAGCAATTACAGGCGTATAAGCGGTCAACACAAAGCTTATCTCATCAACCGAGGTCCATCGGTTCCATTGAGTACAAGATACCGAGGAGGTTTGGAGTGAAAAGATGTGAATCTTTCACACCTCAAGGTATTTGGTTGTACAACATATATGCATATCGATGATCAAGGCGTAAATAAACTTGATCCAAAATCTAAGAAATGCACATTTATTGGCTATGGTGAGGATGAGTTCGGATATCGATTTGGGATGATGAAACCAAGAAGATCATTCGAGTAGAGATGTGATCTTTAATGAAAAGTCGATGTATAAAGATCGACATGCATCGGAGAACACCTCTCGGAGAGACCTCAGATTTGTTGATATCAAGAATATGCCAAATTTTGCAAAGAGACAAATGGAAGTAAATCCTCAATCGAAGAAACTGTTGAAGAAGAAGCTCACTGAATCACCACAACCCACCTCTCCTGCTCACGAGTTAAGAAGGTCTTCTCGACCTCACGTGCCAAACAGAGATTCTCGACTATCTATTGTTGACCGACGGAGGCGAGCCCGAGTCTTACAAAGAGGCATGCCGATGAAGATGCCAACAAGTGGGAGCTTGCAATGAAAGATGAGATGAGATCTTTAATCTCCAATCAGACTTGGAAACTAACAAAGTTACCAAATGGAAAGAAGGCTCTCCACAACAAATGGGTATATCGGGTCAAAGAGGAGTTTGATGGTTCCAAAAGATACAAAGCTCGGTTAGTAGTCAAAGGTTTCCAGCAAAAGGAAGGAATAGACTATACCGATATTTTCTCTCCGGTGGTGAAGCTTAATACCATCAGAACAGTGTTAAGTATTGTTGCAAGTCAAGATCTTCATCTTGAGCAGCTTGATGTGAAGACAGCGTTTCTTCATGGAGACTTGGAAGAGGAGATATTTATGCACCAGCCAGAGGGTTTCCTGGAGAAAGGAAAAGAGCATTTAGTGTGTAAGTTGAAGAAAAGCTTGTACGGTCTGAAACAAGCCCCAAGGCAGTGGTACAGAAAGTTTGATAACTTTATGCATAGGGAAGACTTCCAGAAGTGCAATGTCGACCACTGTTGTTATATCAAGAGATATCACCAGCTATATCATTTGTTACTTTACGTCGATGACATGTTAGTAGTGGGTTCCAATATGGATGATATCAGAAATTTGAAGAAACAATTGTCAAAAGAATTTGACATGAAAGATCTGGGTCCAGCTAAGAAGATTCTTGGGATGCAGATCACCAGAAATAGGCAGAGAAGGGAATTACAGTTATCTCAAGCAGAATACATTAATCGTGTTTTGCAACGGTTTAACATGGCGAATGCTAAACCAACAAGATTCTTGCCACTATTTTCGCCTATCCCAAAATCAGTCACCTCAGACAAATGAAGAGCGAGACTTGATGGCGAAAATTCCTTATGCCTCTGCTATTGGAAGCTTGATGTATGCAATGGTATGCACAAGGCCAGACATAGGCCATGCAGTGGGAGCAGTTAGCAGATTTATGGCAAATCCTGGAAAAGTCCACTGGGAAGCAGTAAAGTGGATTTTAAGATATCTTCGAGGCACTACCAAGAAATGCCTGTACTTTGGCAAAGGAGAAATAAAAGTACACGGCTATGTTGACTCAGATTATGCAGGCGAAGTTGATAGAAAAAGGAGCACCACCGGTTACATTTTCACTGTAGGTACAACAGCTGTGAGTTGGATATCGCAGATTCAGAAGATTGTTGCCTTATCTACTACAGAAGCTGAGTATATAGCAATAACTGAAGCTAGCAAAGAGATGATTTGGCTTCAGAATTTGCTGTCAGAGTTGGGTTTTATGCAGGAGAAGAATGTGCTATATAGTGACAGTCAGAGTGCAATTCATCTGGCCAAGAATCCAGCATTCCACTCCAGAACCAAGCATATTGGTGTTCGTTATCATTTCATCAGATCCTTGCTAGAAGATGAAGTGTTAACACTTGAGAAGATCCTTGGAAGCAAGAATCCTGCAGACATGTTAACCAAGGTGGTGACAATCGACAAACTGAAGTTGTGTGCAACTTCAGTTGGCCTGCAAGAATAATAAAATCTAGACGAGCTACTGCATCAACCAGGTGTGAAGACAGATTGAAATAAGTCTTCAAGTGGGAGATTGTTAGGTAAAGGGACTTTGTCCCATATTGGAAATGAGAGAGGGAGGGGGAGGCTAAACAAGTATAAATAAACCCCCTCCCCCTCCCATTTATCTCATCCCAAAAACCAAAGTAACTCTTAGTAAGAGTGGTAAATTTTGGTGAGTAAATTTTTGGGTGTATTGGGGTAAGGGTTGAGAGTGTGTGAAAACACTAGTGAGTTGAGTGTTGAGTGTAAACACTTGTAAGTGTTGTTTTCTCCCTAATAAAAAGGGTATGCAGAGTTCCTGAGACGTAGGCGCAATTTGGCCGAACTCCGTTATCAAATATTGTGTTGTTTTATTGGTGTTTTTTCGTTGCGTGGAAATAGTTTAATTTCCTAACAGGTATAAACTCAAAGAGAACAGTCCAAACTCCAAAATTGTTCACTTCTATCTTTAAGGTTCGTAAGTTGAAGAACAATTCTTCTCCAAAGCTCCTTATTTCTACTTATGTCCAATGATACCTTCCTGTTTTTCTCCGTAAACTCTGCTTTAGATTATGTAGTTAGATAGACCGTTTTAGGATAACTGTATCTTATCTTATAAACTATACTCTTTGAAAGGCCATTCATGGCTTAAAAACATCTCATTAGATCATTTTCTGAAACTTTTAGGGTGTAACTAGAACTGTACCATCAGTTCATGATCTTTGAAAAAAAACAATATAGAAAAGTTGACAACAAAAGATGAGTTGAAAAAACTCTGAAACTGTAATTAATTAATAAACCCTAAATAGAAAATAAACATAATACGACTCTATAGGCTCATCCTTTTAAGGCCCATTGTTTCAATTTTGTTGACTTCCTTTCAAGTCGCATACCCTTTGGAGAATATCAAATCAAGAAGTTCATGGTGGTGGCTTTAGAGCTTGTTGTTGGTATAAAACTATGTCTCTTTCTAAAGGAAGTAGGACTAGTTCCCACTGCCATAGATTTTACTAGATTTGGTGTTGACCTTACAAACATAAATAGTGTCACAATATTAGAAAAATGCTCAAAACCACTCTTTAATTGATTGTAAAATCTTCTTAAGGATGAAGAGTTCAAGAATAGTAATGATTTTATTACCATTTTGAGCCTTTTTCATGTATGTTTTCAAATTGTACTTAAAACTTATTTTTAGTTGGTTATTTTGGCTAGCCATAGTGCTGGTAATGCATGAGTTGCTTATGCGCTAGAACATTTTCCAAAAAAGATCTCAAAAGCTATTTTTATATATGTGACAATGGTTTCTGATTGTTAAAGGCCTTTTGATGTGTTTGTTAAAGAGGTATATCATCAACTTCTTGTCACTTATATATAAATGAAATAATGAATTAGTGAACAAACCACAAAAACTTATCATCATTTGATACAAAAATGATGATTCAAGTAAATGGAAATTTGTTATTCGAATTTATTTAAATCTTTCCAAGTTTTAATTCATAGGAATGGCAAAATTCACTAGTTTTGATTCATAGGAATGGTAAAGACAAACAACCTACCAAATTCATGTTTGAGAAACAACACATGAAAGGATTATATTTCTACCAATCATCTATTAAGGTATGCTACATAAAGGAAAGTTGAATTATTTGAATCTTGATGATTTCTAATGTTTTTTCTACTTCCATTGGGTAAAGCAACTACATGTTAACCACTTAATGAATTCGAATTTTCACTTTAGAACATGAAGATTTGAGAGCTTTCTTTATTATAGTGACATAGGTTCCTTTCTTCAAATTCATGGTTCTCCTTACCACTAAAGAACAAAAGTAGCTTGAGGAAGAGGATTAGAGTGTTTTTAGTGTTTGGAAGCAGGGTCTAAGAGATAGTAGTTACAGGTGGTAAAAGAACTTTTGACGAAAATCTAGTTGTAAGCGGAGTGCTGACGAATAAGTAAAGAAAAAGTACATAATTGTTTTATGTTTTATTTGTATTCTTAATTTATTAAATAATACAAATCATACTTGGCACAGATATAATATGTAACAGTCATGTATCAAAAATACTAATATCATCCATGTTAATGGAGAGTTGCGCGTTGGCTTTCTTACTATTTAAAGAAATGCTCCCACTTTGCTAAGTACAAAGTACTAGCCCACTTTCTTAGGCTACTATTTCTATATTCTTATCATGCGTCACATCTTGAAGTCAAGTGACTTGATGAGCCTTTTGGTTTAACCATCTTGAGCTATCTATCTATATGGTTTATCCAAGCATGTTTCATCACTCCTTGAACTAAGTTAGCGATAATTTGTTAATGTACAATAAACCTTGAGGTTCATATAACCTTTAATGTCGTCTTTGACATGATCTCTTTCCAAACTCTCTACCAATTTTTCTTCTCCTTCCAACAATGGTACTCGTCCTGTTAAAAAGAAGCACCCTCATCTTCACCTTCTATAGAGTGAAATTGTTCGATTCATTAAATTTTTTAATATTGAATTTGTGGAGAAACATCTTGACAAGAAGCTGTAAGTTTGCAAAGAGACTAATCATATCTCTCATGCAACCCCATAAAAAATTACATCAATCTGTTCTTATTCTTCACTTCATTAATCTATTTTATTGCTTAACAATCACAATGTGGGTGAGGATATAACTCGACCAACTCATGTTCACTTTTCTGTAGTACTGCATTGCACTAGAATTATTGTACTTAAAAGAAACAGTTTTTAGCGCCCAAAGCTAAGCTATTCTAGCAGCCTACTCCATGATCCATTCAAAGAAATACTTGGATGATTCAAAATCTGTAACTGAAGTAAATCTCCCTCATGTCCTCTAATGTTCATTTTGGGCCTTCCAACCACACTCTGATCCGTATCCAGTCTTATTTCTCTGTAATCAGAAAACCAACAGGAAAAGTGACTACGATATCATGACCAGAAAACTACCTAAAACTATGCAACACTACCAATTGGTAACTTCTCCATAACTTTTGAAAATAATTATACATTCAACTTTTGCTACAGATCCCAGGTTTTCGGTACAAGGCCTTGTTCTTCTTCTCAGAGTAACGGATTTACTACGAGTTTGGCATACAAAATGTACAGCTGTTACGGAATTTTGTTTTGCTTTTGATTTAAGTGGTTGTCACTTTTTGCCAAAAAGTTACTCAATTTTTGCTTTTGGTTGTCTCCAAAGTTGCAGGTATCTGTTTATTGATTAGTTTTGGGCTCAGAGATGGTAACTAGGAATTTCATTAATAGTGCTTTAGAGTCAATGGGTATCACAAGGTGCAGAATGCAGAGTTTGTTCTGCAATGCTTAGTGACTCTGAACTAAAGCACAACACTTTGCATCTATATAGTTTCCGGGAAACTGTAAGATTTATAATTCAGACAGACGACATTCTGCAGATTTTGTTCCAAAGACACCTCACTACCTTTTTTAACTTCTGTCCCAACTCCATCACAGTTGTTAACACAGGATTTGCGTCAACTATTTCTTAAAACTTGGCTTATTGGCTATGCATGTGTGCTTTTGGAAACTCCATGCTCGCAGTCTCCTACTCAAATTTCGATCTTTTTCTCAAATTTCTCAGACCTTTTCCCCCAGAACTTGTACTGCCGAGAAGTGAGCTCCAGCATCTTTTCAATCTCCTCGATTGGCATTCCTTTTGTTTCAGGGACATAAATTAGGACAAAGATCAAACCGATAATAGAAATGACACCAAAAACCATGAATGTCCAGGAGGTTCCAATGGCTTCTGTCAAAGATAGGAAGGATTGAGCAACTATAAGGTTTGAAATCCAGTTTGCTGTGGCAGCTATACCTCCGCAGACTCCTCTAAACCGTAGTGGGTATATTTCAGAATTAACAATCCACGGAACAGTACCCATTCCTGGAGAGAAGAAAATGATGTACAAAGCCAGGCCAATTAGTGCAGGCCATCCGTATTTGCTTGGACATCCTTTAGTGTACCATGTCCTGTGGTTTCCTCCGCAAAGATCCTTCACCGTGTCATTTGATATCAAACATGCTCCTGGCAGTAACTGCAAGAAAATAAACATGATGACACAAGTTTTTAACATTCGCATACAAAAAGGAAGACATAGGTCTATGATAATAAGAAATATTTCTGTGCTGAAGCTGTTTAGTGGAAGTAAGGTAATAGTGTAAGACAGAATTGACATAATGTTCTTTTTACCTTGTTTGAAGAGGAAGAACAGAAGCCGCAATCTGGATGTGTGGCCTGCAAGCAATCCATGCAGTTCCAAGCAGCAGCATTTGTGGCCAATCTATAATCAGGGCAGGTGTATGGTGAAAACTTTGCTTCAGATTGAGTAATCAGTGGTGCCTGCCTTGTAGCCTCGTAAAATAT
This sequence comes from Erythroxylum novogranatense, assembly GCA_029891385.1. Taxonomy (NCBI): domain Eukaryota; kingdom Viridiplantae; phylum Streptophyta; class Magnoliopsida; order Malpighiales; family Erythroxylaceae; genus Erythroxylum; species Erythroxylum novogranatense. The sequence continues at coordinate 102,377,471 of CM057229.1, forward strand.
ACCTGTCCAAAGGCCAAGTGAAAGTGCCACTCCAATCAAACTGATAATCAGGAGCTTTTTCCTCCCAGTCCTGTCAATGAAGTATATGCTGACGATTGAGCCAAAGGCGTTGAGTCCGGCGGTCACAAGCGACAATAGGAGGGCTGTTCGATTGGATGCGAAGCCAGCAAACTGAACTATAGTAGGACTGTAATACATGACTGTATTGATGCCTACGAACTGCTGAAAAACTTGAAGGCCAACACCGGCAACCAACCCTCTTCGCACTGTTTTTGTCTGCACCAGTTTAACAAAGTTAATCTTCTCAGAGTTCCCTTCTTCTTCGATTTCTTTGTCAACTGATGCCTTCAAATCCTGAATTTCTGTTTCAACTTCATCCTCAGGGTATATTTTCCTCATTATCGCTTTGGCTTCTTCTTCCCTTCCCTGCGATGTTCAGGACATGTTAGTTAATTCCCAGCTCGAACAAGGACGTTCAAGTAAACAAAAAAGTTAATTGTGAAGGAGAAACCTTGCGGAATAGCCAACGGGGCGATTCTGGAAGAATCAACATTAGAAAGAACTGCACCAATGCTGGGATTCCTGCAACCCCAAGCATCCACCGCCATGTTCCTGGTGCCTGAAAATTTTGGTAAAGCCATTAAAAGTTAGTCTTACGTCTATTACAGGTTTAAGAAGGCAACTTCCAGTAAGATTAATAAGTGTGACTGGCATGCATTTTTAGATATGCGCTTACCTTGGTAAAGGCCAAGTTGATAAGATAGGATAGGAACTGGCCACCAGTAATGAGAAAACCATTGGTACTGACAAGGGCACCTCGGATTTTTGCAGGAGAAGCCTCTGAAATGTAGAGAGGGGCTGTCATTGAAGCCATACCGACGCCAAGTCCAACAAAAACTCGACCAAGGATGAGAAGACCTGGGCCTGGAGCAGAAGCCATGATCACTGCTCCAATGAAGAATAGAAAATCAGCAAACAGGAGGGCTATTCTCCTCCCAAATTTATCATTTAGCCATCCACCCATTGCTGCTCCTACTATTGCTCCTGCAACAGCCATGCTCACAATGCTCTCCTATTCATGTTTCAACAAGACGCACATGATCATTTTTTTTTAATTTAATGTATTCATAATACACAACTGTCTGTCTTGCTTCAGGCATACATGAGTTACTTGTTAGTGTCCGTAACGGTTGCATTATGGTACAGTAGTTAATTAACAGATTCAACGTTCCAACTTGCTCGCTGTCTTAGTCTTACTAAGATAGTATCTTGTACACGTGTTAGCGTCTGTCAGGGTCAGTATTAGAAATTAAGCATAACCTCATAACTTCTGCCCTTTTTAAGAAATAATACGACAATAATAAATACAAAGTTGCCCATATGACACGAAATTTCCAGTTATTCTATAGTTTGGACCTGGGGTGTTCCTGATTGATCTAGGAAAAGTTCCAGCACAATCGTTCATATTCATTTTTGACCTCGATCCTAAAGCCTGTATGGTCCTGAGGACAACTGGCTAATCTGAACTGGATTTGTTGAAATTAGTGAAGCATAAGATTCTTAATAAACAGTAAATACAGATTACGTATTGATGCATTAATCACCCCAATAGTAAAAAAGTAGATGGTATATGGTACAAAATCCAGCTTTTCCTGCAGAGTACCCATTTAGGTTTGGCGTATCAGAACGGGGGTAGAAATAGCAACAGAAGTGTACAATACTAATTATACCATCATTCTGAAGAAAAGAAATTGCAGTCAAGAAAAAGAAAAGAAGGGTGAAATAAGTTGTCAACAAATACTTTGGCCTTCTTGGCTGGTGTGCCTGCCAGGTGTGGACAACAGAAGATATTACCTGTAACACAGTTCGTCTGTCCACGGACTTGAAGTCGTCTCTAATGTAAAGAAGAGCACCAGATATGACTCCTGCACTTCATAATTTTACTAAAAATATGAATAAAGTCACCCGAACTGTTAGGATATCATAATTTATGGTAACATTGACTTATCAGATTTAATCCCTAAAAATCTGTTATTAGTCTGATTCTTAGGGATTATGTTTAGGGTTTTTTATATCTTGATTTAGATGAATGAATATGTATATATAGAAAATGTAATACGATCAATAAGAAGAGAATTCTTTTCCCAATACCATGTTTTAACATGGTATCGAGCGATGTTAGAACCTTGGGGACTCGGCTTAATCATCATCGTCCCAAACCAATCTCGAATCCTAATCGGTCTTGATCCAAAGAACAACCCGCAATAAACATGTCAACCCCAATGAAACCAATCCAACAGAAGCCAATCCAGATTTGTCAATACACTGGCAAATCTGCTATGAACAACAACCAAAACCAAAACCAATTTCTTCTACCCAATTCGATAATTTGTCTATTGGAATCAAACTCAACAAAGGACAATTATCCGATATGGGCGCGATTAATGAAGATGGCAATTGAGGTCGGGCGGCCGATCACACATAACTGGGATCCCACCGCCTCCGGAAGAAACAGACCCCAAATTCGATCAGTGGGAACAAGAAGATCAGAGTGTGTTTACGTGGATGATTCAAAACATCGAATCAAACCTTCTCAACAACGTCCTGCAATATCCAACGGCGAAGGCGTTGTGGGAGGGTCTTGCCACCACCTACGGCAGCGGAGGGGATCCGCTTCAGCTTTTCGATTTACATCGGAGGGCGAATACTCAGAGACAGGGACACGAAAGCTTGGAGGTTTTCTGGGCCAAACTCCAGGCGATTTGGATGGCCATTGATAGAAAACAACCCAACCCGATGAAATGTTCCGAAGATATCACGATCTTCAACAAGATCACCCAAGAACAACGTCTGTACCAATTTCTTATAGGTATAGATGAAAAATTTGATGTAATCCGAAGGACATACTAAACAGACCCAAAGCCGATGGTGGAAGCAAGATATGCCACCGTGAGGCGAGAGCCGCCGCCTCGCATCCCGAGGACGGTGGCCGGCGAGGAATCTCCCAACTCAGAAACCCAAAACCTGGGATCTGGACTTATAGTGAAAAGGGAGAAAAGTGGGCGTGGATCTGGACGCTCAGAAGGTGTTGGCCGAACATATAACGGCGGTCGCCGGCCATCATTGCGTGAGGACAAGTCGGAGTTGGTCTGCGACCACTGTGGGAAGCCGAAACACACCATAGATCAATGCTTTGAGATCGTTGGCTACCCGGACTGGTGGGAAGGTGCCCGAAAAACCACTGGCGATCGAAGACAGGCGGCGAAGGGAGGCCACAAACGGGCAAACCTTGCCGTCAGCAACGGAGAAGAAGAGACGGCCGCCACCAGCGTCATCGGAGGAGACACCATGACAACGACGGTTGGAGTAAGCCGGGCAAACATCGCCGCAACATAAAGCGGAAGTGGGGCTAACGACGGCTCACAAGGTAGAGGGTTTGGGGGTAATGACCCAAACCCTAGGTCGAAGTCTTGTATTAAAAGCATTTATGACAAAATACAGATGGGTCCCAACATTATTGCACCTTATGGATTACACTCTCAAACCAAACCTAATCAAACAATACAATGGATTTTTGACTGTGGCGCTACAGACTCCATGACTTTTGACTCGGGTGACATTATTGATCCCATAACTCCAAGGCAGTCCCATATTTTGACTGCAAGTGGGGACAAGCTCTCGGTTGAGAAAGAAGGCTTTGTTTCTATTTCTCCAACTTTAAAATTGAGAAACTGCCTTCTTGTTCCGTCTCTATCTTGCAAACTAGTGTCTGTGAGCCAGTTGACGAAGGAATTGAATTGTGTGGTTCTCATATATCCTCATTTTTGTATCTTGCAGGACATTCATACGAAGGAGATCGTTGGGCGTGGTACTGAGCGTGGTGGGTTGTATTATGTGGATGAAGTAGAGAACCACTCCAAGGCCCTTCTTTCACAAGGAACAGGAACCACACAACTCTGGCTTTGGCATCGGAGACTTGGTCACCCTTCACTGGATATTTGAAGATGCTATTTCCTTCTTTTTTTCAAAACAACCATTTTTTGGATTTGTCATGTCAAACGTGTCTTGCTACCAAAAGTCATAGAACTTCATTCAAATCGAATAATACTCGAGTTGAGTCTGCTTTTTCATTAGTACATTCGGATGTTTGGGGACCAGCCCAAAGACTAATAAGAATCAATTTCGTATTTTGTGTTGTTTATTGATGATTTTCTCGCATGACATGGGTGTATTTTCTCGACACAAATCAGAAGTGGTTAGTACGTTTGTGGCTTTCTTTAAGATGGTACAAACACGCTTGATAAGAAAATCGAGTATTCCTATCGGATAATGGACGAGTATGTTAACCAGACATGCATAATTTTTTCCAGCAGCAGGGTATTCTCCACCAGACGTCGTGCCCGAATACTCCTCAACAAAACGGGGTATCAGAACGGAAAAATCGAACCATACTTGAGATGTCCCGTGCTTTACTCATCAAGCAATGTCCCAAACAGTTTTGGCTCAAGCGAAGACCGCAGCCTACTTAACTAACAGATCGCCAACCAAAATCTCCGCCCACAAGACACCATTGATCGTCCTTCAAACTCAAACTACGCCCCATCACATCTCACTCTACCACCACGGATCTTTGGATGTACGGTCTTCGCTCATATACTGAAAGTCGGACCGCACTAAATTAGATGTCAGGCGAAAAGTGTGTCTTCGCGGGTACGCACCCAATCAGAAGGGGTACCGATGCTACAATCCTGGTTCCAGACGGTTTCTTATCAGCATGGACTGCAATTTTGTAGAAACAGAGTATTTCTATTTATCCCAAAACAGTGCACAGTGATCAGGGGGAGACTCATAGTGATAGATCTCTGAGCTGGTTGAGTTATACCGATCTGGTTGACCATACACCACCACCACCATCTACTCTTGAAGAACTCAGTACCACACCTACGCCCAACGATTCTCCTCCGAATGATGTTCAAAATGAGGTAACTGAACCTTCTCCTCTCCCTTCTCCTCTCCCTGTTGTTATTTATGATACTATTGATGCCCCAAATACTCATGATACTGTGCCTGAGAATACAACAAACCTTAGGTACAACTCGCCACAAAGAAGTACTAGAGGATACCTCCGAGATATTCACCGATCATACATCCTGCATCGCCAAATATCCTGTGGGAAATATGGTCAGGGGTAGCCTATCACATACAGCAAAGTCCTTTTTAAATACACTCTACAGAGAGGAGGTTCCCAGAACTGTACAGGAAGCCAAACAGAGTAAGGAGTGGCAGAGAGCTATGGAAGTCGAAATGGAAGCATTAGCAAAAAATGATACATGGGAGAAGTGCACATTACCTGAGGGAAAAAGACCGGTTGGTCAGTAGGTGGGTCTTCACGCTAAACATAAAGTCGATGGCTCGGTGGAAAGATATAAGGCCCGATCGTCGCGAAAGGATACACTCAAACGCTTGGAATTGACTACTCAAACCTTCTCACCAAGGCGTAAACTTGATACGATTCGAGTAATCAAGTATCGATGGCAACAAATAAGGATTGGCCACTTCATCGATTCGACGTGAAAAATGCCTTCCTACATGGAGATTTGAATGAGGAGGTCACATGGAACCCCACCAGGTTCACGAAATTTTGGGCAAAATGAGGTGTGCGAGACTTCGAAGGCTCAGACGGACTCAAACAATCACCACGGGCATGGTTTGGCAGATTCACGAGAGCTATGCAACGCCATGGATACGCAAAGCCACTCGATCACACCCTATTCTCAAGAAACGGGAAATTTGATCACGTGCACGATAATCTACGTTGATGATATGATTATAACAAAAAGGATAGGGATGAGATGGAAAACCTTAAGGAGAATCTGCTCGAGAATTTGAAATGAAAGACCTGGAGGATTGAAGTATTTCTTAGGCATTGAAGTCCTTCGATCAAAGAAAGGAATTTTCATATCACAAAAAATACATCCTCGACCTATCAAGCGTAAACCGGATTAGTTGATTGCAAACCCGTAGAAACCCCAATGCAGTAAACCACAAACTCAAGATAAGAGAATGGGGAACAAACAGATAAGGAACAGTATCAACGCTGGTAGGAAGCTAATCTATTTGTCTCACACACGACCGGACATTGCCTATTCAAGAGGTATTGTGAGTCGGTTCATGCATCACCACGAAAAGAACACATGGAAGCGGTCATACGTATTATTCGGTATCTTAAGGGTACCATAGGACAGAATTATGTTTGGGAGACATGGCCATCTCAACATCGAGGCGCATACAGACGCCGATTAAGGTGAAATCCAATGATCGAGATCCACATCTGGATTTATCACACTTGTTGGTGGAAATGTGGTAACTGGAGGAGCAAAAGCAAAAGGTCAGGGCGCTTTCTAGGCCGGAAGCCAATTCGGGGAATAGCAAAAGGAGTCACAGAGCTTATTTGGCTCAGAAATTGATGGCGAAATTGGCATGGAACAAAGGGCCCAAGTCTGGCGAGATGTGACAACAAAGTCGCGATCAAGATCTCGAGAACCCAGACAAAGACGACGTAACGAAGCACGTGGAGGTTGATCGACATTTCATTAAAGAGAAGTTGGAGGATGGCACTATCTCCATTCCCTTTGTAAAGTCTGAAGATCAACTAGCGTATATACTCACAAAGGCCGTTACAAGTCGATACTTCAAACTGATGTTGGGCAAGCTAAGCATTGGGGATTCCATCACTTAGCTTGAGGGGGAGTGTTAGGATATCATAATTTATGGTAACATTGACTTATCAGATTTAATCCCTAAAAATCTGTTATTAGTCTGATTCTTAGGGATTATGTTTAGGGTTTTTTATATCTTGATTTAGATGAATGAATATGTATATATAGAAAACAGAATACGATCAATAAGAAGAGAATTCTTTTCCCCAATACCATGTTTTAACACGAACAATCAAACAGAGGGTAGAAGAACGAACCTGTGTCATAGCCAAAGAGCAGGCCACCAATTCCAGCAGAGAAAGCAAGACGAAGAACATAAGGGTTCTTCCACGTCAAAGCGAAGCATTCTCTGAAAGCTGAGGAATTCGCGCCTGTAGGTATCCCTCCCTCCATGAATAATTAGCTACTTTTATATCCTTGCAAGACAACCAAAGACACAGAGATAGAGACAGAGACAGTCTCTGTGTGTGTTTGATTCCCTAGAAAATGAATAGAAGAGAGAATAACGAGAGGAACATGAAACATGTAAGAGATGGGTAGCTAGGGAGTGTAATAATACGAGAAAGGATGAATATATAAAGGAGAGGGAAGTTTGTATGCAAGCAAAGTCAATGAGTCTACCAACTTTGTCTTGTGCTTACTCATCTATGTTCAACTCTTTAGACTTCAATTATAACCATGTTGTGCCAGAATTACGTGATTCAATTCTCTATTCGTAAGAGATAAACAAAGTATCTGACCTTATCCTAATCACAACCAAACATTAACATTAGCCTTTGCTAGTTAAAGATACAAGTTTATGTACATTGACCATAACTGAGTGGAAGTATTATTCAAATTCAATAAACATAAAAACAATTAATACTGCCTCAATGCTACAAGTTTTAGGAGAATTGAATGTGATTGTAATTTATTTTGTTGTTGGATTGGTCTTTCAGCAGAAAAGCCTAGTTTCTAAGATCATGAGTTAGAGTCTGGCAGAAAAGTTGTTGCAAGTTTGTTGTTAATGTTACTGGAATTCGTAGCTTTTTTTTTTAGTTGTTTATGGTCTGTGTTTTCCTATTATTTTGGTTTTTGTTACTATTAGTCATGTATTTAAGAAGTTGAATTCGATAAAACACTTATGTACAAATTCTTCTAGCCTCTTTTATGTGTTTGCTGGTTAATTTTTGTTAACAAATCTAACATTTAGTATCAGAGTAAACTTCTTAAGGGATCTGTTTACAAACCGAGAGTCAATTGTGTGAGTATAAACCAAATACAAACCTTTTAGAGTGAGAGTGAGTGATGCGGATTGGAAAGCGTTACAATATTTGGAGCAATGAGATAAAAACTGCACATAGTGGTAGTTTCTTAATTACAGGCTAATTCGAACATTCAATTTGACAATTATGCTATTTTTGGTAATTTTTTATTTCACAATTACTTTTATAGGGAATTAATTTTGGACGCGCCATTTTCGGCTTCATTCTTAGTAAATTTCAAGTTTTAGGAATATTTTAGATTTTTTTAGCATAATCAGGGTTTTTCATGTAACTTTGGGATTTCTACTTAGATAAAGACATTGTACCTGAAAGTCAAGACAAGTTTTTAATTAATGAAATAAGAATTTCTTTTTCTCATAATTCTCTTTTCTTTTCGTTATTTTTTTGTGAATCAACGAAATTGAAAGAGGCCTATATTTCTAGCAATCGTGAGCAATTCAACAAGTTTATAGAAGACTTCCGCTGCGTCAGTGAGTTTTCAAACCAGGCACAAATCTTTTCCAATTCATATCTCTCAAGTGAAACAAATTGGCCCCAAACAAATTTGCACCTGCTTCACCTCCAGTATTCACTGGTGACAATTATCAGTAGTGGGTTGTGAAGACAATTGCTTATCTATAGGTGTGGGATCTCTGGAAGCAGTGGAAGACGAGTTTGAAATTCAACAACTACTCGAAAATCCTACAGTGCAGCAAATAAAAAATCACAAAGAGAGAACCCAAAAAATGTTTAAGGCTAAAACTTGCCTACATTCAGTTGTGTCTGAAATTTTGTTCATGAGAATTATAAACTTGGATACAACATTTGAGATTTGGAAATATCTCAAGCATAAGTGTCAAGGAAATGCTCCAACAAAGAGCATGTGAATCTTGAATCTCATGAGAGAATTTGAACTACAAAAAATGAAAGAATCTGAGACTGCCTAAGAATATGTAGACAGGCTCTTGAAGATAGCCAACAAGCTTAGACTTTTTGGTGAAACGATGTCTGATAGTAGAGTAGTTGAGAATTTCTTACTATAAAAGTTTGAATTCAAGATTTCAACATTAGAGAAAGTCAAAGATCTCACAGTTATCACATTGGCAGAGCTTCTCAGTGCTTTGGACGCTCCAGAGCAAAGAACACAACTTTGAGAAGACGTAACATTGGAAGGTTCCTTGCAAGCCAAGGTGCAGATTCAAGATTTTGGCAGAGGCAAAAGGAAGAAGTGGAAGAAAAACAAGGGAATTTCAGGTACCGATGCTAACAATAATGAAACTACTAAATTAAATAGTAGTAATGCAGGTAAGAGTAAAGCATACAAAGGAGGAAATTATCCTCCTCGCAAGCATTGTGGTAGAACTAATCACCTCTATTTCATGTTCTAGAGCAAACCTGATGCAAGGTGCAACAAATGCAATCAAATGGGTCACATGGATATGATTTACAAAAATAAAAGGAAACAACAGGTGAATGAAGCTCAAGTTGTGACTCAAGAGGAGGAAGAACAACTATCTGTGGCTTCTTGATATGTAAGTAACAACCACGGTGAAACTTGGCTAGTGTATAGTGGTTATACAAACCACACGACCAACAATGTTGAGTTCTTCAATGACATTAACAAAATGTCTGTCTTTAAGGTAAGAGTTGGTAATGGAGAGTATAACCTAGTGAAAGGTAAAGATTTTGTTGCAGTTGAAACTCTTTCTGGAATTAAGTTGATTGTTGATGTACTATATGTTCCTTAAATTGATAGAAATTTGCTATGTGTTGATCAATTGTTTAAGAAAGGTTATAAATTGATTTTTGAAGACAAAATTTGCGTGATAAAATTTGTAGAGGAACTAGATGTGTTTTTAGTTAAAATGAAGGAAAAGAGCTTCTCACTTGATATCTTAGAGAGTGAAAAGTTGCATGCTAGGCCTCTATAGGAACCATTGACCTTTGGCACAAAAGATTTGGTCATTATCATCATTCTTCAATTATTTTAATAAAGAAAGAATTGGTGCAAGGCTTGAGTTCAATAGAAGAAAGCGTCTCAAATTGCAAAACTTGTCAATTTAGAAAAATAACAAGACTACCCTTTCTATAAAAGACTTGGAAGGCCTCACAAAAACTTCAGCTTATGCACACTAACCTTGGAGGGTCTTACAAGGCTCCATCATTTAAAGGTAGTAAATGTTATATTGCCTTTACAGATGATCTAACCAAGATATGTTGGATATATTTTCTCATATTCAACTCTAAAGTGGCTGGTGTGTTAAGGAAATTTAAAGCTTGGGTAGAAAATCAAAGTGGTTGTAAGATGATAATACTGAGATATGAGAATGGAAAAGAGTATACCTCTGATCAATTCAAAAATTATGTGAAGAAGCAGGGATTGAGCATCAACTTACAGCTCCTTATACTCCATAACAAAATGGAGTTAACGAAAGGAAAAATGGAACCATAATGGAAATGACTTATCACCTGCTACATGAGAAGGATTTGCCTAAAACATTTTGGGTAGAGGCAGCCAGTACTGCTTGTTTTTGTTGAACAGATTAACAATTAAAGCTCTTCACAGTCAAACACCTTATAAAGCATGGTTTGGTCATAAACCCTCTCTGCCAAATTTAAAAGAGTTTGGTTATTTGTGTTTCTCTTATATTCCTCAAGTTAAGAGAGAAAAATTGGACTGAAAAGTTGATCCTGGAATATTCATAAGTTACAGCAATACTTTAAAAGCCTACAAAATATTTCAGCAACATACAAGAAAAATAATTATCAGTAGAGATGTCGTATTTATGGAGGAGGAGCAATGAGATTGGAATACAAGTAAAGAAGATCAATATCCTAGTGGATTACAACCCAATGTAGACGATGTGGAGAACCAACTAATTAGAGGTACAAGGATACTTTCTGACATTTATTTAAGGTGCAATGTTGCAGTATTAGAACCTATAAGTGTTGAGGAAGTAATGAAAGAGAAAAAATGGATAACTGCCATGAAGGAAGAGTTGTGAATGATTGGAAAAAAAAAATACTGGGCAGTTAGTTTAAAAACCTCAAGAGGTAAAATGGGCTTTTAGGACTAAGCTTAATACTGATGGATCAGTAAACAAGCATAAGGAAGGCTTATTGTAAAAGGGTATGGACAAGTTTTTGTCATTGACTTATCTAAAACCTTTACTCCAGTGACAAGGCTTGACACCATTAGACTACCGTTTGCTATTGCAGCTCAAAAAGGTTGTAAAGTCTTCCAAATAAATAGGAAGTCTGCATTTTTGAATGGTCTCTTAGAGGAGAAAATCTATCTTAAATAACCAGAGGATTTTGTTGTTAAGAGGAAAAGGTTTACTGGTTGAAGAGGCTTTATATGGTCTCAAGCAAGCACTAAAGGCCTAGTACAGTTGTATAGATGATCACTTTCTAAGTTTAGGCTTTGTTAAAAGCCTGTTTGAAGCAACTTTGTATGTGAAGAAGAAGGATGGGACTTTGAGACTGTGCATTGATTATAGGCAATTGAATCGGGTAACAGTGAAGAATAAGTATCCACTGCCTAGGATCGATGATTTGTTTGATCAGTTACAGGGGGCTTAGGTGTTCACTAAGTTAGATCTGAGATCGGGTTATTATCAGTTGAAGATAGCAAAGGCCGATGTGCCTAAGAGTGCTTATAGGAGCAGGTACGGGCATTTCGAGTTCCTAGTGATGCCGTTCGGGTTGACTAATGCCCCGGCAGCTTTCATGGCCTTGATGAATAAGGTCTTTCAGCCCTATCTGGATCAGTTTGTGATAGTGTTCATTGATGATATTTTAGTATATTCGAGGAGTAGACGGGAGTACGCTGAGCACCTAAGGATTGTATTGTAGATAATGAGAGAGAAATATTTGTTTGCCAAATTCAGTAAATGTGAATTTTGGTTAGATGAGGTTGTATTTCTGGGGCATATTGTGACTAGTGAGGGTATTCAGGTGGATCCTCATAAGATTGAGGCAGTGTTGAATTAGGAGGCTCCTAGGAATGTGTCTGAGGTTCGGAGTTTCCGAGGATTGGCCGATTATTACTGGAGGTTTGTCGAGGGGTTCTCGCTGATCTCAGCCTCTCTGACAAAACTTCTGAGGAAGAATGTGCCGTTCAGATGGTCCGATGAGTGCCATGAGAGCTTTGGGGAGCTGAAACATCGGTTGATTTCTGCACCGGTGTTGGGTATTCCATCTGGGACTGGAGGATTTGAGGTGTATAGTGATGCTTCGCATCAGGGTCTGGGATGTGTTTTGATGCAGCATGGTAGGGTGATAGCTTATGCCTCGAGACAGTTGAGGTCTCATGAGATGAATTATCCAGTGCAGGATTTGGAGTTAGCTGCAGTTGTATTCGCCCTGAAAATTTGGAGACATTATTTATATGGCGAGACATTCCAGATTTATACTAATCATAAGAGCTTGAGGTATCTGTTGAGTCAGAGAGAGTTGAATCTGAGACAGAGGAGATGGATAGAGCTGCTTAAGGACTATGATTGTACGATAGAGTACCACCCAGGGAAGGCCAATGTGGTGGCAGATGCATTGAGCAGGAGATCTCACATCAGTGCAGCTCAGATTCAGATTGGGAGATTGCCTAGTTTGATTTAGTTGAGAGCCTTGAATGTGCAGATGGATTTGGATCAGGATGGGGCCTTGATAGCTACTCTGAGGCTTAGGTCGATGCTTCATGACAGGATCTGACGAGTTCAGGACAAGGATCCTGCTATGGTGAGACTAATTGAGAAAGCGAGATCTAATCGAGATTCTGATTTTGAGTTGAGAGATGGGACTTTATGGATGGGTCAGAGACTGTGTGTGCCTGATGTGGATGATCTGAGACGTGAGATTTTAGAAGAGGCGCATATGGCTGCTTATGCTATGCATCCTGGTTCTACCAAGATGTATAACACTCTTAGGCCACATTTCTGGTGGCCTGGCATGAAGAGGCAGGTGGCAGAGTATGTTTCCAGATGTTTGACGTGCCAGCAGGTTAAGGCTGAGCACCAGGCTCCAGTGGAGAAATTATATTCGTTGCCTATTCCGGAGTGAAAATAGGAACGGATTACGATGGATTTCATTATGAGGCTGCCTAGGACGTCGTGGCAGCATGATGCTATCTGGGTCATAGTAGACCGGTTGACTAAATCGGCCCACTTCTTGCCTGTGAGGGAGAACTACACTCTTGATCAGTTGGCCTAGAAGTATGTGGCAGAGATTGTGCGACTGCATGGGATCCCGGTGTCTATAGTCTCAGACAGGGATCCCAGATTTACTTCGAGGTTCTGGAAGAGTTTACAGATTGCTATGGGTACTAGGTTGAATTTCAGCACAACTTTTCATCCTCAGACAGATGGGCAGAGTGAGAGGACGATTAAGACTGCTGAGGATATGCTTCAGGCTTGTGTATTAGAGTTTAGAGGAGTATGGGATCAGTATTTGACTCTGATCGAGTTCGCTTACAACAATCATTATCACAACAGTATTGGGATGACACAAAAATGAGGCTTTATATGGGCGACTGTGTCGATCGCCTCTGTATTGGGATGAAGATGGTGTAAGAATGATTGAGGGTCCCGAGCTGATTCAGGATACTGTAGATAAGGTGAAACTGATTCGGAGTCACATTAAGGCAGCTCAGGATAGACAGAAGAGTTATGTGGATTAGCATCGGCAGGAGATGGAATATAGTGTAGGAGACAGAGTGTTCCTCTGAGTGTCACCTTGGAGAGGAGTTCTGAGATTTGGCAGGAAGGGCAAGTTGAGCCCTCGGTATATTGGTCCTTATGAGATTGTCGAGAGGATAGGACCATTGGCATATCGATTGGCATTGCCGAGTGAGATGTCCCAGTTGCACAACGTGTTTCATGTGAGTATTCTCCGACGGTATCGATCAGACCCAAGCCATGTGATTCCGGCTCAGGAGATTGAGGTAGCCAGTAATTTGAGTTATGTTGAGGAGCCGGTACAGATTGTAGAATCACGGGTCAAGTAGTCGAGAAACAGGGTGATTCCACTGGTAAAAGTCCTTTGAAAGAACCATTCTTCTGAGGAAGCAACTTGGGAGACTGAGGAGCATATGAGGAGTCAGTATCCTCATTTATTTAATCAGACAGGTATGAAATTTCGGGACAAAATTTTTATTAAGAGGGGAGAATTGTAACATCCCATCATCGATGGGAAGGTTATATTAGTAAATTAGGACGGGTTAGGATTTTTCCATTTGCATGCAACCGATATGAGCATTTTTCTGGCCTCTAATTTTAGAGGAATAAATCATTCTGCACATGCATTTATAGGTACATGCATTCATGTCATTTTTCGGCATTTAATTGTGATTGTGATATGATTTGTGAATTTGAGATAATTATGTTTGATTATGATTTATTGAGAATTATGGAATAATTGGATTTGAATAGTTGAGTTAGAATGTCTTAAGAGTGATTGTCAGTTGATAGCGTCTCATAGGAAAATTTTCTGGAAATTTGGGAGTAAATATTCGGACCGAAATTTTTCGAGTAACAGACTGGTTGATTGTATGGCATTGAAATAACTGTCCAATGATAATGAGAAATTTATATTTATGAGTTTAGGAATAAAAATGTTGAGCCATTGGAAAATTAGAGACTGAAATTTAAAAGAATTTGAGGACTTATGGCTTATGAGCCCTAGATTTAAAAATCAACCTTTTTAAGCCTTAGATTTCGAAATTTGCAGCAAGGCATTTTCTCTTCTCTCTTAGGGCACGATTTCTTCTTCTTCCTTGGTTGGTTTTCGATTCTCTCTTCAAGAGTCTAGCTTGCTCTTTCCTTGTTGCTAAGAACCTCTAGAAACCTTGAGAGAATGATGATTTGCGAGAGTTTAAAGGCTCACCGTGAGTGTTAGAGAAAGGTGTTAGGGTTGGAGGAGATTTCGAAAGATTGAAGATTTAGGGCTTGATTGGTAAGTAAATTGGCTTTAATGTTGTTTTATTATTGTTGAAATGCATTTATGGTGTTTAAAATGAAAGATTAGGTAGTTGGGAGTGAGTTGTTACTGGTTTTAGAGAGAGAATCGACGAAAAATTCGTCGGAGAAGATCCGCACATCGCGACGAGCAAACAGTTACTCGCCGCGACGAGCTTAGTTGGACGTCGCGGCGAGCGTGAAAAGATCCACACCGCGGCGAGTCTTCTCGTGCGCCACGGTGAGCAACTCTGGGACGATGGGATGCCGTGGTGAGTGACACTTTTCTGATTTGTTTTAGTTTGGTTTTTGGGGCTTAACTAATGGTGTAGACCTCCAATTGAGGTGATTCTTGATTCGTTATGAACTAGAGAGAGAGGTCTACAATTGAGGTAAAGAATGAAAGTTTGAATTTAAATTAGTAGGATCTGAATTATTGAAAGAAAGTTGAGTATGGTCTCATATTTCAGCCTAAGGATAATTTCTTGATAATTGGAGTATATCTTGGGGTTTTCAATGAGTGAATTTGACCAAATGAATAGATTTTCTTGGGATTATTCTAGGGTGCATGATATGGTGAATTGAACTGAATTTTAGAAATGCAATGAGTCATTATTAATCGAAAGAGTGAAAAGGGTAGATTTGGACAAAAGATAGCGAATTGGGGTATAGCGCCGGAAAGTCATGAACATGTATCGTACATCTTTTAATAAAGACATGTGCATCATTGAATTGTTCTGATTGAGCATTTAGTAATGGGTAATTATTTAACTGTTATAGAGGCACCGTTGGATCGTCATTCCACGGATATTGCTAGGACTTTCAGGCAGTAGCTCGGAAGTTACAGGTGAGTAACCTAGTTGGTTCCTCAATTTTTGATTGTTAAATGTTCGAATGTGAATTGTATGATTATGTGAATGATTAGGATCGATACGGTTACTTTTGATAAATCGGATTTTGGACTGCTACGTGATTCTGAAGAATAGTGATAAACAGGTTTTAATGGCAATGTGACTATGATTTATTGGCCATTTTGCATTTCATACATAAATGTATGAACAGATAATGGTAGTTATGACCTGAGTCGCCACTGATACTGAAACGAGCCTCGAGCTCGAAGGGAGTTAGTGCATACCCAGAGGGCTCTCCTACTCCCTAGACGCGCGTCATCGAACACCGCATAATCGCTTACGCTCGGTCACAACACTGTAATAAAATAGAAAAGAGTCACATATGCATTGCATACACATTGTGATGGATTGAATTCAGTGAATGGAAAATAGGCAAAAGTGCATGTTATAATTGTGATAACTGATTGATGAAATTTCTAAATTCTGTGATTGTCTGAGAAATTGTAAAATTGCTATCTGGTATTCTGAATGTATTATTATGTTATGCTGTACGCTATTTGCGTAATGCATGAATTGAGTGAACCATCGATGATGGTTTCTCATTGAGTTCGCAAACTCATCCAAAATTGCATCTATTTTTTTCAGGATCGATAGATTAGACTCCTAGCTCCAGAGATAGACTTTTCCTGCCGTGTGAGCGCGTTGGCAAGAGAAGTTATGGCACACAGGTGAGTCAGCTGGGATTGATTTTGGGGATGACCTAGTATAGACTTTTGTATCAGATTTCCTTTTTGGAGTAATTATTTAGACCGTGAAAAACTGATAGACTTGTCTATATTTCTGTTTGATGTTATGATATGAGAAAGTATTTTATGGTTTCAAATTTAGAGTTGTTATTTCTTATGCTTTGTAGTTATTGATGCCTTGTGAAGTATAGTAGTGATCGTCCGTAGTGCACCCTTATCGTCGGATATGCGTCGGAACGACCTACGGGCGTCCCGGTACGTACCCTACAGTAAGGGAGCGCTACAGTTGTAACTGAGTGGAAGTATTATACAAATTCAATAAACATAAAAACAAATAAAATTGACTTAATTCCAAAAAAAACATAAAATTTTGTATTTCTCTAGGTCTTCCCTAGTGTCTCCATTTAGAGTTCAATCTCAATTTCTACAAGCAGAATAAATTAACTACAATTGGCCATTAGGTGATGAATTAGTGACGATGTCATCATCAGGTGTACACCCAGTAAAGATTGCAGAACAAGTACATTATGTGAGAAAGCTAGGCTTTAGCCAAAGTGGTCATTATAGCCAGATAAAGAAGAAAAAATGGAAAAGGAAAGGAGCATAACATAGCTTACTGTTTGAATTATAGGACCATTGAATTTGGAACATTATCTCTGGCATAAAGTTATTAGTCCTATGCATATATATGAGGTAAATAACTGTGATGACACATTAAATTCATAAATACTACAAAGCTTGTAAGTTTGTAGTAACATTTACCTTGTTGGGCATATGATGTTGTCCTTAATAGATGATAGGTAAAATTTAGACACATCTCCACGGAAGAAAAAAGAAAATGCTATCCTACAATATTTTAAGAGAAAAGTCAACATATCTAGTACACAAGGTTGTTTACAATGTTACAAGAAAATGGTAGGTAATTTATTAGAAGAATGCATAATTGTCACGATCCGCACTGTAATCATAAATATCAAATATATATAATCTTAGAGGAACAAAATTTTAACTTAAATACGTTCTAATTTTTAACACATAGATTACATAAATGAATAAATTTAAATTATAGCATTAACCAAATCATGATTATAACGGATAAGAATAAAAATTTCAATTATGAATGGAATATCAGACCAACAACAATGTCAAATAACAAGAAAAATATCATGATAAAAATATTATTGAGTCACAAAGAGTTCTATCTTCTTCTTTTTTTACTATGTTTCTAGATAAAAATTGAAATAGGGGTTAGTCTAAATTTTTAAAAATAAACAATATAAATTGGATTCAAAGAATGATTACTTACTTCAAAGAAATTGACATTTTCAACATAACATATAGATATCGTCTTATCGAAAACAATCTTTCTACTTAGTAGAAATAAGGTTGTGCATTATTAAACCTCTTCAAACCTTACATTTCCGTTTATAGTTACGATCTTCATGTTAATGGTTGTGAGAGCAACTATGTGTCTAATGCTCTAAATCTATACTTTCTAATTCTAATCATCAAAATGTTGACACAAGTTGGACACAAAATCTTTACTTTATTTACAGGTCCACTAAAATAATTACTCAGTTAAATAATACAACTTAATCCCAATTAATAAGTCATTTATAATTTAAAATTGATTTAATTATGGATCTCGAATTCATCCCCATGTTTAATAGGTTCTTCCATCTTATACTCAATTACACTACTAAGACCAAAATACTACATTACCATACTGAAAGTGGTATTTTACTCTTGTCTAATAAGTTTTGGATATTCATTAAACTAAATTAATTTGGATAGTTGATGTCTTCAACTTCCTTTTCTAGAAAATGTGATCTTTGATCCTATTTCAGATGTTACAGATGTTCATGTATCGTCTGTAAATTGTTGTTCGTCGTTGTAAAATTGGTAATACAATCACATGTCGTGCATTTGTGATTGCGAGTTTGGTCCTCACGGAATTACAGTACATGTGTGGACATCACCTTCAGAGCAACTATTGGGTACGTATTTTTCCTGGTGGCTGGTGGGTCAATACAGGAAATATTTGAAATGAGATTTGTATAAAAGGTGAAGTGTGGGTTTTGAGTTTGACACCTTTAGGCGATTGCTTGTAAGCAAATGACAGAGAAAATAAAGATGGACTACAAGACACGTGGTGGTATCGTAAGGAGACCAATCTCAAGACTTAATTATGGAATCTGAATGACATCACATCTTTTGTCTCTAAAAGTTTGAAATGATGACCAATTGCACACATTTTTTAAGGTATGAAAGCTATTATCTATTTTTAAACTAGGGATTGTTCAAGTGCTAACATTTTACTAATGGCTTTGGAAGGGAATTATGAGACAAGATCTTCTGTTTAGTATTATTTTGTTTTATTCTGTCTAATAAAATCTCAACCATTTATTTTGTAGGATCTGCGTGTAATTTATGCGGGATCTATATAAATAAATGGTTGAGATTTATTGGACAGAATAAGACACCATAATATTAGACAGGAGATCTGGACTCGAGAACTACCACGCCAACTACTCTGGCAGTGGGCATGTGGCTCCTGCTCTTTTGACTCTTCTTGTTATTGATGCTTTACAACTAATTAAAAACCATTAAAGTGTCAACTTAGTGACATCTCTTAACATCTATAAAAGCAGAATTGAATCGTATCAGTTTCGAATGGAGCAAGAAAAAAAGTGGTATTTAAGTGGCTCATGGGACATGATTGCAAAACCAAACCTACGAGGCCTTGACAACTAAGTTTTAAGTTTGTCCAGTGATTGGAAATTGGTTTATGATTAATCTGAATCAACAAATTTTGATTCTGTATGAAATTATTGTTGTTGTATGTAATTATCACCGGCAGGTTCGAAATACGGGTTCCTTACCCAAATTTGTTGATATAATGTTTGAAAAGTTCACATAAAATATGAAAAGTTGTGTTCCCAAATAGATGTGTAGATGCTTAAAATATTAACAGATATGGTTTCGTCCTGGGAGTCTTGTGAAAGAGATCAAACCTTTTTTTTTTCTCAGTGGGTGAAGGATCACTTGGCGACATTTGTAACCGGAGGACTTTACATAAAGCTGTCAACTTTGCCACTTTGTCCTACATTGTGTAATGCTAAGTTGCTTTGCTTCCCACTAATTGTAACGGCGAAGCAACATTGACATACTACTGCTCTTGCTGAGAAGTGAACAAAGGGCTGGTTTAAACATTTGATCCTTATTGTACAAAGAGAAGCTTTAGTCAGGTCCTTATACTCCACGCTAACTCCACGAGAGCTTGCCTTACGTAAATTATACCTCGTAAAAGACCCTGCATTCTCCAACTCTCTCCTCGTAATGAATAGCACAGATGTATATTTGTACCCTCTAATCGATTTTGTCGATATGACCATAGGATTCTGTTAGAAATTTTGTTAGACAACAATTAATTACAATTTTAATGATTTTAATAACTTTATGATTAAGCGAATCGAATTTGATCCGTTAAAGATAATAAAATAGCCTAATAAAGGATTTGAGTTAATGAGCTGATGCTTGACAAAGAAAATAGACCTTAATTAGTATAGACCGACCCTATATTGAGCCTGCGATGGAAAGCACGATATGAGAGCTATATATACAAGATTAAGGTATTTTGCAGCTGCTTAAGAAAATCGTAAAAATTTGAATTCTCTAACTCGTCAAGAGGTTCACGTGTTAAGAAAGTTGCAAAAAAACCGTTATCGACACCTCGGTGATCAAATTTTGTAAAGGTTAGCGTGAAACACATTCACTTTAGTTTTGAAATGCTCGATTGAAATTATGGGAGCAAAATCAAACATTTGTTGTGTTTTTGTTCATTCACTTTCACGTTAGATCATAGGCGCATAACTTAAGCTCATGTTACGCATTATATGTGGTATCAGGGCTTGTTGATTTGCCTCAAAATTGCAAACTTATCAATTGTAAGTGACTTTTTAAGATCAAAAAGGACTCTCAGGATAAAGTTGAGCAGTTTAAAGCTCGATGATTACTAAAGGGTTCATTCAAAGAGAAGAGATTGACTTTAATATTACTTTTTCTCCATTATTCTTTAAGGATGCATCCAGAGTGATTATAGCTCATTATGATATTGAGTTACATCATATAGATATTAAAACTACTTTGTTGAATGGAGAGCTTTATGAAGAGATCTATGTGGAATAACTTGAAGATTTCAAGATCAATAAAAGCCTAACAAGGTTTGCAAACTAAGAAAATCAATATATGGTTTGAAAAAGGTTTCCAAACAGTGGTAACTTAAGTTTGATGGGGTTGTTACCTCTTTAGGCTTTGCAGAAATAAAGTTGAAAGGTACTTGTATTACAAAGTTAAAGGAGCAAATTAAGTTATCTTTCTACTTTTGTATGTTGAGTGCGCTACATGCGCCATAAGGTTTCAGGGGTGTGGTAAGCGTTTGGTGAGTGCACCACATGCGCCATATGCACTTGGAGGCACATCAGAGCATAACATGTGTGTTGCATGCGTCATAGGCCCACAAGCACCCTTAACATCTCTATAACTTCACATTGATGTTAACATACTGTTAAAAAAATAAAAACTAAAAAATTTTAGAATTCACAAAATTGTCACCCGTGTCATTTTAGGTTGATTTTGGGGTCCTGTGAATTCATAAAATGAGTTTTTTTATGGAGTTATTACATTAGTAATAATTAAGGTTTAACTTTTGAAAATCAAATTAAAGTTATTAAAGTCAATTTTGAGTGAAATTTCATGCTTTGGACTAGAAATAAATAAGATAAATGTGGCATTAGTGTCTCATATGGTACGTTTATTGTTCGAAATTGTATGGTTATTACTCTGATTGAGAATTTTCTTGTATAAAGTCTCAAATAAAGTTAATTGATGATGTTTTCAACATTAGTATGTGATAATGAGGATATACATAAGGATTTACATGTACTGATGGTACATTATTATGTATTATATGCCTATATAGAATGTGATGATAATATAAAGGTGTATCCCTTGTGTTTGTGAATCTATTTTAGTATTGATGAGAATATAGTCACCACAGTGGCCTTTTAAGTTAGTATTTGAATTATTTTGCTTGCATATTTGGGGATGTCTTTGGTTTTGTGTTCAGCTATTCTGCTTACAACTATTGGCCTTATATGAGATTTAGAGATGTGCATAAAGGCATTAGATGAAGGAAGTCACAACTTAAATGATCCATTCGCCTACAGGTGATAGAATCATAAGAGTTAGTAGTGTGTACTCTGATCGTTTTTATGTGGAGGTTTTATCTGCATGTATTATGTTTTCAGTCTATAGGTATTTCATGATATGTGTGATAAGATTCTCGATACAAATATTCTTTGTGGCTTTGAGTATTGTTGTTATCCTACATATATGTTGAACATTGCATTGCCAATTTTCTAGTCACCTTTTCTGTTAACAAGAATAGTGTCACGATTGAAACCTTAATTAGTTTCAATTTAAAAAAATGGAAGCAGGATGTGGAGTTTGCATTGGAAATGACGTATATCAATATGGTCATGGTGAGAGACAGGCCACCTATAGCTCAGATGAATTTAAAGCAACATTTGTAGCCTGGGAAAGGTCAAATAGGATGTGCTATTTGACCATCAAGAGATCAATCCAAGATCAACTGCTAAGTGGACTACCATAAACAAATCCAAAGACTTTCTGAACAATGTCTCCCAAAATTACAGGGTATCTTCCAATGCAGAGATAAGTACCTTAATAAAAGAATTATTCTATATGAGGTATACAGAAGAACAGGGAGTAAGGGCGTACATTATCATAACAGTCCACCTTTAAAGTAAGTTAAAGGCATTGAATGTCATCATTTCTAATAGCAAGCTCTGAATATGCTTCCTTCAGAGTTTGATATTCTAGTTATGACGTACAATTTGCAGGATGAGGTTTGAAACATCAATGCTTTGATTTTTCGATGCGTTGTTGAAAATGAGAAGCTAAAGAACACTACTTATATGACCTAAATTACAACTAAGGGAAAAGAAAACCTAAAGCCTCAGAGTTTTAAAGATAAGAAATCTAAATTTTCTCCTCATATGAATATCAATCAGTCCAAGATCACCAATGGTCCTTTAGATGTTAAAAGTATGTGATGCTTCTTTTGTAAGAAGAAGGGAAACAAAAAGTCCGATTGCCAAAAATGTAAGTCCTAGAAAGAAAAACAAGAATTGTCAAGTAATTATTTGGCTTGTATGATCCATAAATGTAATCTTGCTATAGTCACATCAAGTTCCTGGTGGCTAGATAGTAGAGCTTCTAATCATATTGCCTCTCTAATGTAGGGGGTTCATACACAAAAGAAATTCAAATAAAGAGAGGAAACAACTGATGGTTGGCAATAATGAAGAAGTTTTTATAATGTTTGTAGGAGATTTATGTTTGACTCTTGATACATGGTTTGTTCTTGTTTTTCATGACACATTTTATATATCATCTTTTAGGCAGAATTTGATCCCTATATCAGTTTTGGACAAAGAAGGTTATAGTTTTGTCATTGATGCTTCCATTGTATAGTTATCTTTCAATGCAAAACATGTTGGTAATACCTTCTTATCATATGGATCATATATAATGTGACTTGCCCCTAGTAAGATGTATACTTCTTCATATATTGCTGAACAAGTTAATAGAAAGAGACCCTTGATAAAGGATAAGTCATACATGTTATGGCATAGAGATAGAGTTAAGATATTTTTTAAAGAAAACATTATCCCAACTTTAGATTTTGATGATTTGGAAACATATGTTGATTGTTATAGGGGTAAGTTGACCAAAATAAAGAAAAACAACTTGTTCTTCTAGCTTGTTAGATCTCATATATACAGATATTTGTGGACCTTATACAACCACATTGTATAATTTTAAATATTTTCTGACCTTTGTTAATGACTATTCCTATTATAGTAATATGTTCTTACTGAAAGAAAATTTTAAAGTTCTTAAGAAATTCAAGATCTTTAAGATTAAGTTTGAGAACCAATTGGGAAGGTCCATCAAGATTGTCAAATCTAACCGTTGAGGAGAATATTACGACAAACATGAAGTTTTAGGACAAGAAAAGGGTTCATTTGCTAGATACGTAAAATCATATGGAATAGTGGCTCAGTTCACTATGCCAAGTAGTCTTGAGCAAAATGATATGGCCAAAAAGCATAATCGCACCCTAAAGGACACGATGAGGTCGATCCAGAACATGACTAATCTACCTGATTACCTTTAGGGTAAAGCCATGAAGACCACCTCATATATACTTAATAGAGTCTCTGATATATACTTAACAGAGTCTCAAGTAAATCAGTATCGAAGATATCATTTGAACTATGGAAAGGGTGGAAGATTAGTCTTGCCCACATTTATGTTTGGGGCTATACTATTGAGATACGTTTATATAATCCTTATGAAAATAAGTTGCATTTTCTTTCTACTAGTTGCTATTTTGTTGGATATCTCAATCACTCTAAAGGATACATATTTTACTGTAGAGAAGGAGGGTTTGGAATTGCTTCACAAATAACTAAGTTTTTGGAATAGGATTTCTATGATGAGGGTGGGCCCACTCACCCTTTAAATGGCAGCAGGACAAAAACTACAGTTATTTCTTATCTATCACTCATACAATCAGAATTAGTGGGTCATGGTCTTGGTATCATGCCAGTATAGGAACACGAACCCATACCTGTGCAAACTGAGATTTCTAAGGTATAAGAACTATTTTAGTTAAGAAGATCCACTAGAGTGAGAAGATCTACAATTTCATCTAATTACATAATCTATTTAGGTGAACAAGACTATGATATTGGACATGTTGTAGATCTAGTTACTTTTTTAGAAGCTATTTTTGGATCCTATGAAGATTTGTGGTGGAATGCAATAAAAGACAAGATGCAATCTATGAAAAACAATAAGGTATGAGAGCTTGTTGATTTACTTTAAAATTGCAAACCTATCAGTTGTAAGCGGCTTTTCAAGACCAAAAGGACTCTCAAGGTAAATTTGAGCTATTTAAAGCTCGGGTGGTTGACAGAGGGTTCAATCAAAGAGAAGGAATTAACATTAATGTTACATTTTCTCTAGTATCCTTTAAGGATGCATTTAGAGTGATTATGACAATAGTAGCTCATTGTGATATGAAGCTACATAAGATGAATGTTAAATCCAGTTTCTTGAATGGAGACCTTTGCGAAGAGGTCTATATGGAACGACCTAAAGGATTTCAGGATCAAGAAAAGCGTAACAAGGTTTGCAAACTGAGAAAATCAATATATGATTTGAAACAGGCTTCTAGACAGTGGTACCTTAATTTTGATAAGGTTGCTACCTCTTTTAGCTTTATAGAAAATAAAGTTGAAAAGTGTTTATATTACAAGGTAAGGGGAATAAAGTTATCTTTCTATTTTTGTATGTGAATGATATCTTGTTCGCATCAAATGACTTGACCATATTGCATGAGGTAAAGTAACAGGTGGCCAAGCATTTTGACATGAAAGTTAGAGAAGCATCTTTTGTCCTAGGTATTCAGATTCACCGGGACAAGTTTTAATACTCATTATGCCTCTCATAGAGAGCATACATTGAGTGAGTGCTACAAAGGTTTAATAAAGCTAATTGTAAACCTGTTGTAGCACTTATCTCTCATGGTGAGAGCTTGTCTTTGACATAGTGTTGAAAGAATGATGCAAAGAGAGATGTTATTAAGAATGTGCCTTATTCTAGTGCAGTTGGTAGCCTGATGTATGCCCAGGTGTGCACTAGAACAAACATTGTATTTATTATTAGACTACTAGGTAGATATTTGAATAACTCAGGAATAGACCATTAGAATGCAGTTAAATGAGTGTTTAGATATTTAAAGAGAAGTAAGGATTATATGTTGATATGTAGAACAATCTTAAACTTATAAGGTATACAGATTTGAATTTTGTCATATGTCTGGATGAACTAAAGTCTAAATTAAAATATATCTTTATATTAGTAGATGGTGCAATATCGTGAAGAGTGTTAAACAAATACCGGTGACTTCCTAGATTACACATGCAGAGTTTATGGCATGCTATAAGGCTGCTAAACATGCAGTTTGACTCAAGAACTTGATTTTTGAATTATCTGTGGTTGATTCAGTAGCTAGATTCATTCAGTTGTATTGTGATAATCTTTAAGTTGTGTTATTCAGTTACAACAATAAGAACATCACAAGGTCTAAGCATTTGGAGGTCAAGTATTTGAACACCAAGGAATTGATACCAAAAGGTACATTGAAGTGGAGCATTTAAGGATCGGGGAGATGCTTGTTGATCTTTTGACTAAAGGGCTTCACCCACATGTTTTTGAGAGACATGTATATAATATGAGTGTATCGAAGTTCTCAGACATTGTTAGTTAGGGATCATTATGTTTATTCCTTGTATATTTGTATGTTTTTCATGTATTATGACAATATATTTTATGAATAAAAATGATCATCAATTTGTCATGAATAGCAAGGACATTGAGGAATATTTAGAAACGCAGTTAGGGAATCGGTCTAATTCCTCTTAGTCATACATGTCGTATACAAGTGAAAGTTTTAAGATTTATGTTGATCTTAAGTATCTTAAAAGGTCAATGGGCATATATATATATATATATATACTAACCTTGAGCCTATGTCATTAGGACACATACAGATACATATAAATTCATGAATTTTAATATAACATAGGGAGATATAAGTGTTTAATCCCATATGGGTTTTCTCTAATACAATTTAACATTTAGTGAGAAAAAACAAGTTTCTCTAATGTTGTTTAGTATAAAGTTCAAAGAAATTGAGACCTATAAACAGAGAGATTATATATTTCAGATCATACAAGTATCATCTTAGTTTGTCATATTCAATTTTCTCATTCATGTTAGTAAGGTATTATATATGTGTAAAAGTATTGGTGTCTCGCATATGACAGATGTATTTGATATTTTCTGGTATCAAAAGCCTTATAGGATGGAATGATAAACTTTCATTATCTTTAGATCAAATAGTTTTTAAACTTAGTTGACCTATATATTGATTTCACTTAACCATTTTTACTATTTTTTTAATAATTGTGACAACTACTGTAACTAATTCTTGTCAAAGGGAGAGAATCTTAGAAATTTTCCTAAGGTTGGACAACAATTAATTACAATTTTAACGATAATAAATTTATGGTTAACCGAATCAAATTTATTCCAATTAAAGATAATGAAGTAGCCAAATAAAGGATCTAAGTTAATAGGCTAAAATTCGACGAAGAAAATAAACCTTAATTAGTGTGGGTCGTACCTGTGTTGGGCCTGTGATAGGAAAGTCCAATATAAAAGTTATATATATAAGGTTAAGATCTCCTGTAGCTGCTTAAGAAAATCATGAATATTCAGATTCTCTAACCATCAAGAGGTTCACTTTCACGTGTTAAGAAAGTTGCTGAAAGACTTTAAAGACATCTTGGTGGTCAACTTTCGTAAAGGTCGTCCTGAAAACATGTTCGTTTCGACTTTAAAAAGCTTTGTTGAAGTTATGGAAGCGAAATCAAGTATTTGCCGTGTTTTCATTGTTAATTCACTTTTATGTTAGATCCTGGGTGTGTAACTAAGACTCGTGTTACGCATTACATATTTTTTATAGCGACTGTATTTCTGTTTTTCAATAAAAAAATATCTTACTATTCTTACCTTAATTGCAACCTTCTTAGGCCTGCCTCGTTGAGATATCTGTCACATTGCGATGACTAAAAGTGGTGTGGAACAGACAACTTTTTCCTACCGTATGATCTTTCCTACTCAACGTCCATCATTATGAATAGCACATAGGACTACACTCAAAGTGTTGTTCCTTTTGACCTCTTACTCCATTTATATGCCCATTTTCCATGTTTTAGTTAGTGATCTTCATTCTTCACCATCCTGTCAATCCTTTTCGCTAGCTTTATCCCCAGCTATGTTCCATGTGTTCATGTTTGAAAAACATGAGAAAAGCGAAAGCTTGTCTTTATAATTATAAAAAAATGTTGTTTAACTAATTTCATAGACCTTTTTCTTGTATGTGGCATCGATGCCTTTATTGTCTTTGGATTGACTGGCATCTTTCGGCAGTATCCTTGGATCTGCAGCAACCCATATGGTCTCTTTGTATTTGCCTTTTTCCAGCTTCCTCAGTGAGAGTAGTAGACAGCAGAATCACGTAATCCCCATTTATAGTCGTTGTGACCAAAGTTAGCACGCTGTCATTGAATTTGTTTCAGCAATAATTCTAATTTGTAATGCTTTTATAGCGTTGCAGATCATAATGAAATTGCAAATCGCATACAGTTCGAACTTGTGGAAAGCTTTGTTTGACTACGCATAATGCTTTTACTTGTCAAAGTTGCTATAAGATTATGGATAAATCATGAGCTAAACAGGTCGTTTTCAAGGATAAATTATTTTCCACTTCCCATTTGCTTTTGCCAAAAGCTGTAGAGTCTCGACAAGAAGATTGTCCGATTATTCTATAGCTAGCCTTTAGCGACCACTCCTTTCATTGATCCTGATGTAATAAGGGAGCATTCAATTAGTGGATGAAGAAAGCTTTTTCATCTCGTGGCTAAAATTAATTCGTTAGAAAAGCAGAACATGTCAAACTTTTTGTGCAGAAATTGTTAGAAATATGGAACCTTAGAAGGCCATTCTTGATTAGCTAACAAACGCTATATGGAACCTTAAGATAAGAACTTGACTCAAGCATCTCGGAGAAGGAAATGAATCATCAATTATAGTTTGGATGAAGAAATATTTAAGAAAGTAGCTAATAAAACAATCACTTTATAGTGATAATCTACCTTTAAATCCTTAATGTGGTTAAGGAAGGGCAAGAGGAAGAGAAAATTTTGGCAAAAATGGTATAAGAGAAACGACAAATCTCAAGTTAACACTATAAGAAAAATAGGTTTTAGTAACGAAAATTACCGACGAAAAATAAAAATTTTCTATCAGGGAACAAATTTGGCGACGAAAATTACTGACAGAAAGAGTCGTTAGAGAAACGGTAGTTAGTAAATTTTAGCGACGAATATTAAGAATCCGTCGCAAACTTAGCGATGGAATTTTTTAAATCCGTTGGTAATTTTAGCAACGGAATTTTGTAATTTACATTTTGTGTCTAATTTGCTAACGGACTCACAATATGTTGTTGGTGAATTTACTGACGATAAATTGTAAGTTCGTTACTAAATTTACCGATAGACATAAAACATTCCATTACGAAATTTACTAATGAACAACAATATCCATCGCTAAATTTTTACCAACAATATTGTAATTCCTTCATAAAATTAGCTATGATAAATTTCAGCCGTCACTTCTCACTTCCTACCTGAGTTTTTTGTTGATAATGTTTTGATTTTTTTGTACATTTAATTTATGTAAATAATATAACATTGATTGAAATATAAAGTAATAATTATCCGGATTGGTAATATAATAAAAAAATATTATGTACATGAATAAGTATCTTGAAAATTACTGTAAATTAAGAATTCATACAAAAACTTAAGAGTAGTAAAACATCAAACTACATTCACTTAGCTATCTAAACTATGCAGGTGGTGAAGGCGGATGCTTTGACTACTGCGATGAAGTCATATCTAAGGATAGATCCAGAAATTTTTTAAAGTGGGGCAAAATTTGATTTTTAATGGGGGTAAAATTTTAATAGGGATAAAAAAAATTTGAGTGAGGGCAAAATTTAATTTAATTTTATAGAAAACTTAACATAATAATATTTTTATATGAATTTTTTTAAAAAAAGTGTAGGCAAATTGCCCCCAATGTACATCCGTCCTTGGTCATATCCCTCCTCTTCAACTTATCCACCTTATTACGGAGCTGGGTTATGCACTCCATTAGTCTCTCTACTGTGCTCTTAAGCTGAACAACTCTCTCATTTGATGCGGACCGCCTACTAGATCCAGTTGTAGTAGATGTGGAGGATTACGAACAATATGTGTTTGCAAATGAACCTAATTCGAAAATCATTCCATGGCGAACCCACTACATCAAGATATTTATGATTCTTATCAACATTTTTAGAGTTCCGAGATTGTCGTTTAATACTTTCTTGTATTTGGTCATATCATTATAATTGTATGTGTTAATAAGTGATAATTGTCAAAATTAATATTAAAGTATAGATTTTACATACATGAAGTTGTTTGCATTTGGTGTTAACGAAGGTCACACCATCATGTTTCTTGGTGTAAGTGTGTAAAAAGAGCTGGCATGGTGTAGACTTCCTCCCTATAAACTTTTCCTATATCAAAATAAATTGTTATAAGTGAATTATAATTTACAAAAATTTCGACAGAGTTTTCTTTGTTTTTATAATATTTACCTCCTGTTAGACAAAAAATTAACTTAACGAGACAGTCATTAATGGCACTAGACATTGATAACATTATTCTCTATAGTACACATATATTTTCATCCTAAATTTCATACATCAAATTACATTGAAATTAAATTCCATACGTTGAAGTATAAAAATCAGAATATAAGTATAAAGTTTTGATACTTACAAGTTTTTCTGCATGCTCTCGGTGGGTCATAAATCCTCCAGTATGTACGAGTAGACTTTTGCCCTCGGATCCTCCATGTCTGTTTACAAAATTACTCTCTGAAATGGACATTGCCTCGGATGATGCTCAATACTGTTCCCAACGACTCCATATTTCTTTAGATATATATAGTGGTCGTATACCATTGTTGTTTATCGAACTAAGAAAGTCTCTATAATGTGTACGAGCTCGCCTTTCCCACACATTATAAATTACAGCATCAAATTTCGAATCCTAAAAAAAATCTTTTTGAAAAAAAGAAAAACATACTATAAGTACTTATAAACGACAATATTTATCTAATTATTGTATAAAATTAGATAAAATAAAAAAAAAAAGAATATATTTTTGTACCTTAAACTCCGGACAATAAAAATCCTTTGTCTCCTGAGAGATATTCTTCTATATATAACCCTTAAGATCTATCTTCTTTTTGAACTGGAATGACATATTTCTGAAGCACATTTTAAACGGGATTATCATGCATGTATTACAAAATTTTTAGAACTTACACTCACAGATTGTTGACAATTGCGATGTAAGTTCTTTCATTAACCCCCTTAGGTCCAAGCTGGAGGCCACCTTTTTCATTTGCAACATTTACCTCTGATATTTTTTTCAGTGTAAATGTGATGGATGATGTAGCAAGGCTAAAGGTGGGGAAGGTGATGTCTTATTTGGATGTGCAATACCTGATTCTGTAGCATTTGCAGAATGTGATGATTCACCTAGACAGTCACTGGCTCCTCCAAATCATGTTAATCTAAACCTTGGCCGCATTATATCCTATTTTCTCTTCTGTGACACATTTTTAAGTTGAAATTTGTTGATTATTCCACTGATACAACAATATAAATTAAATATATAACAATATATTGTTGATGTAATAATACGTTTATTCATGTAATATTTGTTGGGCCCGGGCCCCGGATCTCTATTACCGAGGCGGCCCCTCGGGCTGCACTGACGACAGCGCCCAAATAACTTCAGACCCGATCCCAACATCCATACAAATACATAACTCGATTTACACATATATATTCATATACTCATACATACATTCTACCCATGCATTCCATTTGTGAAATTAAACATCCCATAAACTAAGGGGTTTCATGCCATTACAAATTAAAGAGAAATTCAACAAATTGAAATCCAAAATACATAAGTATGCTCCATGATGAAATGTTGGCAGGCTAACCAAAGTACTAAACAAGGCTCCTAACTAGCTTGAAGTTTCCGATACCTTGTAAGGTCGACAATCGCCTCGATCTGCACCTGAGGAGGGGAGAGTAATGGGGTGAGCTGCGAAGCTTAGTGACATATACGTTTATAGTCATTGGCAACGAGCCACACAATCAAGCAATATGTATATATACCAGCATATCACAATTCAAGATTTATCCAATGATTCACATTCATAGAAACATATGTCATGCAATTTCTGTTTCTCAACATAACAATCATTATGCATCATTCCTATTAAATCAATCATGGATGCACACAAATGGTTTGAGAGTTCCATAAACGATCCGGATAAACCAAAGTTACATCCGTAAACTATCTGAGTTCGATTTCTCAAGGATCTCGTTGCCTCAAGCGGGCAGCCGGGAGAAGGCTTTATGTCAACGTGCACGTGACTCCATCCGTAACTCTCTCACCCAAATAATACACATAACTATTCGTTCCATGTTCGAAGCATTTTTCAAAGCTTTCATCATTTCATTCTTTTCATTCTCATAAAATGCCATAAGGCCTATCAAGGCCATGCATAATCATAATCATAATCACAATGCATGTTCCATATTTCTCATATAATTCCACACAAGCAGTATCATACATATGCAAGCAAGCAAGCATACACAAGGCAATTTGCTTATACACACAATAACCATAAACATATTACCCACCTAATATCGCTCGAGTATCCGACTCACTGGTGTCCTTCCTCTTGAGATTGGGTCAAATCGGCTTGGTTCCCTATAAGTAACCAAGTTCTCATTCAATCAGTATCCAAAGTAAATATTCCATAAAGCATGACAATCAAAAGTAAAGCACTAAAAGTCTCCATCCGACTTCCATCTAAATTCCCGAACCCTTCGAACAAATTCTGAACTTCCCTTCTTCTTACAACTCGTAGCCCTTTATTTCTAGGTCACAACGAATCTAAAATCACCTCAATTAGACATCTACACCAAAAGATATGCCCAAAAATATCAAAATTTTCACCTTTGCTGACAACAGGGGTTCGTCGCGGCGTGCACGCAAGCGTGCGCCGCGGCGAACACTTCTTCGCACGTCGCGGCGAATACCTCTTCACACGTTGCGGCGAATACACATTAATTCGTCGCGACATTGATTCCCTTTCTCGCACGCCACGACGTGTTTATACGCACATCGCGACGTGCGGGTCTGGAGAACGACTCCGAAACTCGATTTCCAGCATTTTTCAACTTCAATCTTTTCCCAAACTCAAATGCAACACATCTGAACCTTAGATCAAGACTTATACTACATTTCTAACCCATTAACAACTCAAAATCAGTCATAAACACATCAACCCAAGAAATCTCACCATTTTTGCCTTAAAACCCTAAAACCACCGATTCTCTTCATTCCTACTATCTTCTCAATTTAAATCTAACCAAACCAAGTTCAAACAAAGAAAATCTTACTCGGAAACGTCTTAGATTGGTCGAAAAACGTCAAATGTTGAAAATCTCTTTTCTCTTCTCTTCCTCTCCACCGACGACTTCTTCTTCTCCTTTCTTCTCTTTTTCCTTCTTTTCTCTTCTCTTTTCTTTCTAAGCCTAATTCTTTAAACCTAAAGGGAAAGCACAATGACCGCAATACCCCTCCTACTAAGCCTTAACCTATCCAAAGTAAGTAACTTCCCAAAATACCCTCATAAACTTTTATCTTATAATTCTCATTTCAACCACATTAAACGCAAATACACCTCAATTATCCACTAATATTCCCAATTAATTAAACCAAAGCATAATCACATACTTAGCACAATTTAGGCTTAATGATATCATAAATAAAAAATCAGGGCCTAACATTTCTCCCCCTCTTAAAAGAAATTTCGTCCTCGAAATTTACCTGAATCATCAAAGAGATGCGGATACTTCTCCTTCATGGCTTCCAAGGGCTCCCATGTAGCCTCCTTTACTGAATGATTCCTCCACAGGACTTTGACTAGCTGAACTGTCTTGTTCCTAAGAACTTTTTCCTTGGTATCTAAAATCTCCACTGGTTGCTCCTCATAACTCAGATCATCCCGCAACTGAACCTCACTAGAATGAATGATATGAGAAGGATCCGATCTATATCTCCTCAACATAGACACATGGAAGACGTCGTGGATCTGCGCCAATTCCGGAGGTAACGCCAATCTGTAGGCGAGTGGTCCAATCCTCTCAAGGATCTCATAAGGACCCACATACCTCGGACTCAACTTACCCTTCTTGTCAAACCTCATTACTCCTTTCCAAGGAGACGTCTTAAGGAATACTTTTTCACCGACTTCATACTCCATCTCCTTTCGGTGAGCATCAACATAACTCTTCATTCTATCCTGTGCTGCCTTAAGCCGTTGCTTAACCAGATTGATTTTATTAACCGTCGTCTGAATCAATTCTGGTCCTTCCAATTGCCTCTCTCCTTCTTCGTCCCAACAAACTGGAGTCCTGCACCTCCTGCCATACAATGCCTCATATGGAGCCATCTGGATTCTCGAATGGTACGAATTGTTATAAGTAAATTCGACCAACGACAAATGCTCATCCCAAGCTCCTCTGAAATCCATCACACAAGCCCGAAGCATCCCCTCAAGAGTCCGAATGGTCCTCTCAGATTGACCATTCGTTTGAGGGTGAAACGCCGTACTAAAATTTAGCTTCGTCCCTAAAGCTTCCTGCAAACTAATCCAAAACCTCGAAGTAAACCGAGGATCCCTATCCGACACTATAGAATCCGAAATCTCATGCAATCTCACTATCTCATCGATATACTTCTTTGCTAGCACATGCAAAGAATCAGTTTGCTTAATTGCCAAAAAGTGAGCTGACCCATCAGAAAATCCATGGTCACCCTTTGCCACTTCCATTCCGGAATAGCCAATGGCCTCAACTTGCCTGAAGGTGCCTGGTGTTCAGCCTTGACTTGCTGACACACTAGACACTTGCTCACAAACTCTGCTATATCCCTCTTCATGCCTTTCCACTAAAAATGCTCTATCAAATCCCTATACATCCTGGTGCTACCGGGATGCATGGCATAAGGCGCATTATGTGCCTCATCCATAATCTCCTGCACATCTGGGATACACAACCTGTTTCCCACTGTCATAAGCCCATCATCTCTCACCTCTACTTCTGAAACCTTACCATTCTGAATTTCATCCCGTAGTTTGCTCAAATCTGCATCCTGTGCCTACAACTCCTTAACCTTCTCCCTGAGAATCGGTCTCACTCAGAAATTAGCTAGAAGGCAATCCGGTTCCTCCTGCTTCAAGCTTATCTTAAGCTTGGCCATCTCTTCCAATAAAGGAAGATATACCGTCCGAAAATGCGCAATCGAAGACTTCTTGCTCAAGGCATCCGCCGCTACATTGGCCTTGCCCGGATGATACTCAATCAGCAAATCATAATCCTTGAGTAACTCGATCCACCTTCTCTGCCTCAAATTCAATTCCTTCTGGCTCAACAAATACTTCAGACTCTTATGATCGGTAAAGATCCTCGTCTGAACTCCATACAGATAATGCCTCCAAATCTTCAAAGCAAAGATCACAGCTGCCAACTCCAAATCATGCGTCGGATAGTTCAACTCATAAGGCTTCAACTGTCTCGAAGCATATGCTATCACCCTATCTCCCTGCATCAAAACACAACCAAGACCCTTCCTCGAAGCATCACTATACACAGTATATCCCTCATCTCCAGAAGGCAACATCAAAATCGGAGCACTCGTCAATCTGCGCTTAAGCTCCTCAAAACTCTTCTGACACTCATCACTCCAGAGAAACTTTTGATTCTTCCTTAACAACTTCGTCATCGGAGCGGCTATCATAGAGAATCCCTCCATAAACCTCCTATAATAGCCTGCCAAGCCCAGAAAACTCCTCACTTCTGCTACATTCTTTGGGGCTTCTCAATTCACCACAGCTTCTATTTTCTTTGGATCCAAATGCACTCCCTGTTCTGAAATTACATGTCCAAGAAATGAAACTTCTCTCAGCCAAAATTCGCATTTATCGAATTTGGCATACAGCTCATTTCTCCTCAAAGTCTCCAAAGAAATCCTCAAATGCTCCTCATGCTGCTCATCACTCCTGCAATAAACCAAGATATCATCGATAAAGACAATGATAAATTGGTCCAAGAATACCTTAAAAACCCGATTCATCAAATCCATAAAAGCTGCAGGCGCATTTGTCAATCCAAAGGGCATAACCAAAAACTCATAATGCCCATACCGAGTCCTGAAAGCAGACTTCGACACATCCGACTCCTTAATCCTCAACTGGTGGTAACCCGATCTCAAGTCTATCTTGGAGAAGACCTTCGCCCCTTGCAATTGATCAAACAGATCATCAATGCGAGGAAGCAGATATCAGTTCTTCACAGTAACTTGATTCAACTTCCGGTAATCTACACACATCCTCAACTATCCATTTTTCTTCTTCACAAAAAGAACCGAAGCTCCCCAAGGTGAAGAGCTCGGTCTAATATACCCCTTCTCCAACAACTCCTCCAACTGCTCCTTAAGTTCTTTCAATTCCTCCGGAGCCATCTGGTAAGGCGGAATCGAAATCGGGGATGTACCTGACAGAAGCTCGACGGGAAACTCAATTTTCCTAGCTGGCGATAGTCCTGGCAATTAATCGGGAAAGACATCCGAGAATTCCCTGACTACTGGAATATCCTCCAACTTTCCTCTATCGATCCTGGTATCTATCACATAGGCCAAAAATGCCTCACAACACTTCCTCATCATCTTTTCTGCTGTCAAGGCTGAAACAATTTGGGGCGGACTTGCTTTCCTGTCCCCCACAAACACCACTTTCTTGCCGCTATCTAATTCAAATTCCACTGTCTTCTGCTTACAATCCAAACGGGCATTGTACCTTTCTAATGTGTCCATACCCAATATCACATCCAATCCTCCCATCCTTAGTGGCATCAAATCTACCACTAGAAGTTCTCCATCAATGCGAATCTCACAACCTCTATACACTTGACTAATCACAATGTACTGGCCGATTGGAGTACTCACCATCAGCGGAGTATCGAAAGGGCTCACAATCTTATCACACACGGGTCTACTCGAGGAAACAAACGAATGAGTAGAACCCGGATCAATCAAAACTTGCACATCATCAGCAAAGAGTCGAATTATACCAGTCACAACATCAGGAGCTGTCTCTGCATCCTCCCGAGTCATCGCAAACACCCTAGCTGGTGCCTGCCCTCTCGGTCTCCCCGGAAGATTCACCCTCTTAGCTGCATCTGAACTGCCCACTTCTGTTGCAGTCCTCTGTCCCGTGGTCTCTGTCCTCCTCGGAGCTTGCATCTGGCCTCTCTCTTGTCGTGGAGGTTGAGGATACTCTCTGGCAATGTGTCCCTTCTCCCCACAGTTGAAACAAGCTCCTGTCAATCTGAAGCACTCTCCTCTATGAGATCTCCCGAAGTGCTCACACTTCGAAACGAAAGATCTATCTCCATCTACCCTTCTACTGCCGCCCACTGTTGAGAATTGGTGAGACACAATAGAAGTCCTCATCGGCCTAGGTTGGCTCGCACCACTGCTCCTCTCCTCTGACTGAACTGGGAAGCTCCTAGCACTCCTATCTGGCATAGGAGTACTAGTGCTACCTCCCCTCCTGGACTGTTCTCTGCCCTTTCTCTTCTTGTTCACAGCACTCTTGATATTCTCAATATTCTCCACCCTCAAAGCTGCCTCAACCAGCTGCTGAAAATCACAGAAATTCTGCACAATAACTTTCTCTCTGATGGCCAAGTGCAGACCTGACTCAAACCGGTGACATCTAGCAGCTTCACTCAACATCAGATCTGAAGCATACCGGGATAGCTGTGTAAACCGGCGCTCATACTCGCTGACTGTCATATCCCTCTGAGTGAGACTCAGAAACTCCCTCTGCTTCTGCTGAATGTAAACCTCTGACAGATACTTCTTCTTAAAAGCAACCACGAAATTCTGCCATGACAACCCTACTGGCCTCATCTGACTCCCTGGCACAGTCTCCCACCAATGAAGAGCATCTCCCTGAAGCAAACTGGCAATATAGATGACTCTCTCGTCATCCTCACACTCCATCTGATCCAGCACGCTCTCGGTCTTCCTCAGCCAAGTCTCGGCCTCTTCTGGATCTGATGTCCCAAAGAAATCAACTACCCCATACTTTCTCAATCTGTCAAACCGTCTCCCCTTAAAGTGGGGGTGAAGGAAAGGTGTGGCATCCGCTCATGCTTTGAACAAATGCCTGAGTGAACGCCTAGAACAGCCTCGGATCAAGAGGAGGCACTTGCTCCTGCAGAACAGGCGACTCCTGAGTCGGCGACGGAAGGGGCTCACTAGCTAGCCCTACAGAAGCCTCAGCATTCCCTGGGGCTACTGACTCATCAGTCCTCTCCTCTCTAGTCGGAGAGTCAGGTGCAGCAGATCCTTGCAAAACTCCTCGTGTTCTTCTACGAGGTGGCATCGTACTCCTTCACAGGTAAACACTAAGGATTAGCTACTGGTCAATCTACATGTATGCATGATATGCATGTCACTTAATCAATGCAACAATTAATCATATATCACACAATTCATCCTATTATGCAGTCTATGCCAAGGATACTGAACCTAGGCGCTCTGATATCAAACATGTTAGGCCCGGGTCCCGGATCCCCATTACCGAGGCGGCCCCTCGGGTTGGGCCGACGACGGCGCCCAAATAACTTCAGACCCGATCCCAACATCCATACAAATACATAACTCGATTTACACATATATATTCATATACTCATACATACATTCTACCCATGCATTCCATTTGTGAAATTAAACACCCCATAAACTAAGGGCTTCATGCCATTACAACTTAATGGAAATTCAGCAAGTATTCTCAAAAGTGGCATAACACAAATGAAAGTTAAATCCAAAATACATAAGTATGCTCCATGATGAAATGCTGGCGGCTATCCAAAGTACTAACTTAATACAAGGCTCCTAACTAGCTTGAAGTTTCCGATGCCTTGCAAGGTCGACAATCGTCTCGATCTGCACCTGAGGAGGGGAGAGTAATGGAGTGAGCTGCGAAGCTCAGTGGCATATACGTTTATAGCCATTGGCAACGAGCCACACAATCAAGCATACATGTATATTCATGTAGCAAGCATATAACGAGTCAAGATTCATCCAATGATTCACACTCACATAAACATATGTCATGCAAAATTTCTGTTTCTCAACATAACAATTATTATGCATCATTTCTATCAAAACAATCATGAATGCATACAAATGGTTCGAGAGTTCCGTAAATGATCCGGATAAATCGAAGTTACATCCGTAAACTATCCGAGTCCGATTTCTTAAGGATCTCGTTGCCTCAAACGGCCAGCCGGGAGAAGGCTTTATGTCAACGTGCACGTGACTCCATCCGTAACTCTCTCACCCAAACAATACACATAACTATTCGTTCCATGTTCGAAGCATTTTTCAAAGCTTTCATCATTTCATTCTTTTCATTCTCATAAAATGCCATAAGGCCTATCAAGGCCATGCATAATCATAATCACAATGCATGTTCCATATTTCTCATGTAATTCCACACAAGCAGTATCATACATATGCAAGCAAGCAAGCATACACAAGGAAATTTGCCCATACACACAATAACCATAAATATATTACCCACCTAATATCGCTCGAGTATCCGACTCACTGGTGTCCTTCCTCTTGCGATTGGGTCAAATCGGCTTAGTTCCCTATAAGCAACCAAGTTCTCATTCAATCAGTATCCAAAGTAAATATTCCATAAAGCGTGACAATAAAAAATAAAGCACTAAAAGTCTCCATCCGACTTCCATCTAAATTCTTGAACCCTTTGAACAAATTCCGAACTTCCCTTCTTCCTACAACTCGTAGCCCTTTATTTCTAGGTCACAACGAATCCAAAATCACCTCAATTGGACATCTACACCAAAAGATATGCCCAAAAAATATCACAATTTTCACCTTTGCTGACAACAGTTAGTCCTTTCCTTATGAGACCCGTTGGTAGTCCACTTTAGACTGACGCGTCTTCTTATATAAGACAACTACCTTAGCTTTTTCCTCCATCTTAGTACAACAACTTTATGTCAAAGCCTTTCCCATTAGATTCACTTCACCGCACTGTGAGCACCTTCTTGCATGCCCTAATAGAAGAGGCTTATTGGACACCTTGAAAAGTGTGGTTCAACATAAACATACATTCTGGGAGGCGCTGGATGGAGTGCTTCAACAAATTTCTTATACTGAACATATCATCCTAAGAGGGGATTTCACTGGGCAAATAGGGGCGGATGCAAATGGATACATAGGGACTTATGGTAGCTTTGGATACGGCTCTAGAAATGATAGTGGGGTTGATTTATTGGACATGGCCATCGCATATGAGTTAGTAATAGTAAATTCCTTTTTTAAGAAGAACGAAGCGCACTTGGTGACGTTTCATAGTAGTACAACCAAGACACAAATTGATTACATGCTTATCAGGACAAGAGCTAGACCTTGGTGCAAGGATTGCAAAATACTTCTGGCCGCATGCCTATTAACCAACATAAATTGTTAGTTTTAGATCTACAAATTAAGGGTTGAAGGGCACATCGATTTTGCAAAATCAGATGGTGGAGACTATAAGGGCACATGGTGGAACTTTTTAAGAATCAAGTTAGGTATAATACAACATTAGCGGTGAGTGGGGATGCGAATCAGATATGGCAGGGAGTAGCCCCCGTGGTGAGAGAGACCACCACAAAACTCCTAGGGGTTTCTAAAAGATAGCGGGAGGGCGAATGGAATCCTGGTGGTGGTTAGACGAGGTCCAAAGGACCGTAAAGGCAAAGAAGCGAGCTTTTAAAGCTCTATCGGAAAGTGCTACCAAGGTGGAGCAAGTTACAAACACAGTACGGTATAGACTAGCAAAACAAAAAGCGAAGAAGACTATCTCAGTGGCTAGAAGAGAAGCTTACTAGAATATGTACAGGGAATTGGATACGATCAAAGGAGCACAAAGAATTTTTAAGTTAGCACGAGATAAGGCACATGAGACAGGAGATTTCAACCAAGTCTGCTGTATCTGAGACGAAGTAGGACAGGTACTCACAGAGGCCCACGCCATCAAACAGAGGTGGCAGAGATACTTTTATGGCCTTTATAACGCAAACATATTGGTCAACATAAAGTTAAGGGAACCCCTTGTGTCAAGACAATTTCTAAACGGGAACCCATAGGAGAGGATCACAAGGGGGAAATTACAACGGTTTTGAGGGGGAAGGGGAGCAAACGGGCCGAAGGGCCGGATGAGATCCCTATAGAGGTATGGAAGCGACTAGGCATTGTAGGTATTGCATGGTTAGTTCAGCTCTTTAATGTGATCCTCGAGTCAGCTAAGATGCCAAAAGCATGGAGGTTAAGTAGGCTAATCCCCTTGTACAAGGCCAAAGGAGACATCCAACAATGTCATAACTATCGTGGCATGAAATTATTAAATCATACCATGAAGATGTGGGAGAAGGTCATTGAAAGAAGAATCCGGAGAGTTGTTTTGATATCAGACAACCAATTAGGATTTATGCCGGGTAGGTTAACGACAGAGGCAATACATCTACTTCAGAGATTGATGGAATGCTATAGGGAAGGGAAACAGGATTTGCATATAGTTTTTGTAGATTTGGAGAAAGCATATGATAGGGTTCCTAGAGAACTCATATGGAGATGTCTGGAGGCAAAGGAGATTCCAAGCACTTATAACAAACTGATTAAAGATATGTATGAAGGTGCATTGACTAGTATACGAACAATTGTGATAGTAGTGTGCCCTAGGCCAATGGACATACGTGACTTTTGTACTAACATTATAGCTTATTAATAAGATATTATGAGGTATTCTTTTATATATGCATGTATGTCGTTTATGTAATGTAATTTACATTGCATGAATAGTATTAGGCTTATATCATCAAGTATGTGACTTGATAGTAAAACCATAAGCTTTATAATACTATTCTAAACTGTCCCTGGTCGATCATTATTGGTGGAACAATAATGAATTAAGGCTAGTATGTGTTCTGATTGATGATCATATTTTTCTGATCATAGATATGAGTTATCAAATCAAAAACATAGATATATGTTAGAGAACATATATTGGACTGACCCACAGAGAGAATACTACATGATTTTATGTCATTAGTGATTCTCAATATGGTTTGACTTTAGTCCTTTAACCTGAAGTCATCATGGTTCCTTACATGAGGAATTTAGTGTTTTGATATTAGACTAAGTTATCTTTAACTGGATAACAAATAGTCTTATATTGGATATTAAATAAATCAAGCGAAGGGATGTGAATGACATAGATGAGATTTGTATCTCTCTTAAATGAGAGATACCATTTGGGCCTCTTGACAAGTATGATTGAAGAAATGCATGGCTGTGCTCAAAAGAATTGATGAAGAGTCATCAATGTCATTTGTTATAATTAGTCAACTTGGGGATCAAGAAACTATGATTAATCAAAGGTTGACATGTACCATGCCTTGTGATTAATCTTGATATCGTGTTACAAAGGGACTGAATTTGTAACTATGGTTACAGGTTAAATCGGATTACCGATCTTCATTTGATTTGGGTAGTCATAATGTCTTGCTAGAGGTCGTTTATGACTTATGGGCCTTGAAGTGTGATCAAGCCCGTTGCCAATATCAAATGAGCCTACAGGGTCGCACACAAAGAGTGATGTGATATGAGCTTATTCTCTTGGGCCTATTTTATTAGGAATTGAATAAATATATGTGGATATATTTATTGGGCTAGATTATTTAAGTTATCGGGCTTTTATTAAATGAGATATAATATGGGCCGAAACTTATGGGGCTTCATAATTCTAATGGGATTAGGATTATGAAGCTCTTATTCCTAATAGGAATAAGAATTAGGGTTTCTCTATAAATAGAGAAACCTATGTCTCATTAGAGACAAGAGAGTCGAAAAATAATCCTCGCCACCTTCCGAGAGAAAAACTATGCAACGTTCGAAAGGGTTTTGGACGTGCTAGCACACACGAGCCGTTGCTCGGATCGTTCATCCTCGTGTGGATACCAGTAGAGGACATTCTCCCATTGCAGTGTCTACGAATCTGAAAAGGAAAATCCGCATCAAGAGGTATTTCATACATGCTATAGTTTTCGGTTATACATCTTGTTGTGTTTTATGGTCTGTTCTACTGCGTATTGAGAATACTCGGGCCATAGGCGATCCAAGAAGTTGGAGGTGACACGGAAGCGTTCTCTATTGATGTAGGACTACACCAAGGCTCGACTTTAAGTCATTTTTTGTTCATATTAGTGTTAGATGAACTAACTAAGCATATTTAAGGAGAGATACCTTGATGTATGTTATTTGCAGACGATATTGTCCTGGTGGATGAGACAAAGGAGGGGGTTAATGCCAAGTTAGAACGTTGGAGAGAAGTGTTGGAATCGAAAGGTTTTCAAATAAGCAGGTCCAAGACGAAATATTTAGAATGCACCTTTTCGGGTAGCCAGATGGTACATGAGGCGGCTGTAGCAATTGGTATTGATATCGTATCACAAAAATCGAGTTTTAAGTACTTAGGATCTATCATTAAGAGCGATGGTAATATTGATAACGATATAGTGCATCGTATTAGATCTTGGTGGGTCAAATGGCGGAGTGTGTCAGGTGTTCTCTGTGATAAAAAGATCCTTATAAGACTCAAAGGGAAGTTCTATAGAATGGTGATTCGACCAACCATGTTATATGATGCCGAGTGCTGACCTACTAAGAGTAGACATATGCAACAGTTGTTGGTAACAGAAATGCGAATAGGGCAGTGAGAGTCAGGCTATAGGTGGCTAGTATAAATGATAAGTTGAGAGAGAAAAGGCTTAGGTGATTTGGGTATGTGAGTAGGATTCCCTGTGATGCTCCGGTTCGCCGCGACTAGAGAATAAATCTTAGTAACCACAAGAGGAGAAAAGGGAGGCCTTACAAGAACTGGAGGGAGGTGATCAAGAGAGATATGTCAAAGTTGGTCCTTACCGCCGCAGTGGCTAGAATTAGAAAAATATGGCGTGATAGGATAAAGGTGAATGACATACCATAGAGTTTTTTTTCAGGTGTAGGGGGAGATTTCTACGATGGTATGTATAAAACCTTAAGATTGTCGCATTTTCAGGGAATTGATCAGGGAAGAATCATCACGCAACTTGCAACGAGAAAAGTTGGTCTTTGCGAGTTGAAAGGTAATGACAGATTATGGTCACCATCAGGTATATGTAAGGATTTTATTACCAGTCTTTACGTATTTATTCTTTTTAACCTACATCTTTATTATCATATCACCTATGCATGTGGGCCTACTGGAAATAGCCTCTCTATAATGTAGGAGTATGGCTGCGTACTATCAGGCTCTCCTAGATCCTGCTTCATTGTGGGATTTCGGGGTAT
The DNA here is from genome assembly GCA_029891385.1 of Erythroxylum novogranatense. NCBI lineage: Eukaryota > Viridiplantae > Streptophyta > Magnoliopsida > Malpighiales > Erythroxylaceae > Erythroxylum > Erythroxylum novogranatense. The sequence continues at coordinate 102,421,382 of CM057229.1, forward strand.
GATGATGATGATAATTCGCTATTTGAAAAAGGTTTAGTAGTATTCATGCATTCATAACATTCTAACAAGTTTTTAGCCTCTTTTATATGTGTGCGTGTGTGGTTTTGAAGTAGACAATCTACTTTCCTAGAAGAAGATCTTGAGAGAACACTTCGTCCAAATTAAAGGGACTGAACTAAACCAGGAACTAAAAATGCAAGCTAAAACTGAAGAAGAGTATAAAAATGATATAATAAGCCAAACCATCTTTTATGGAGACACAATTAAGCATTATATGACTAGAGATTAATGCCAATTACTTTAAGATTAAGCCCAATGTAATCTAAATGCTACAATAGAATGTATACTTTAATGGATTATAGGACAAGGATCCCACGTAGACATCACTAGTTTATTAGAGATTTGTGATATATTTTAGATTAATTGGGCATCTGAAGACACCAAGATTATATGGTTGTTCCTATTCACACTAAGGGATTATGGCAAAAACAATGTTTGAAAGCCTTAACTGTTGTCTAAATTATCATTGGGGAAAGTCTTATAGAGAAATTCCTTGCTAAATACTTTCAACTTCTAAGATAGTAAGGATGAGAAATGATATGTCTTCAATTTAGCAATTTAACAATGAAGGCTTGTATGAAACACTAGAGGAATATAAGAATCTATTGAGAAAGTGCCCATATTATGGCCTTCTTATATAGATGTAAGTCCAAGCTTTCTATAATGTTCTAACTGCTCTTACAAGGTTGATATAATATACAATAAGTAGAACAATGAATAATAAGACTCTTAGAGGGTGCCTTAAAGTTGATAAAAGAGGTTACAATGAACAACCACTAGTGACAGTTAGGAAGGGTAAGAATGAAAACACTAGTTGAGATCTATAATGTAGATGTTATGAATGTGTTGATGGCTCAGATAAAGGTGATATTAAGAAGACTAGACAACTTGAGCTCACCATCAAAAATAACTCAAGCTGTAAACACTGAATTATGCACAAAGGGCATCATGGTATAGAGTGCTTAGTTGGAAATCTCATGGCTATGTCAGTGGAGTAAGTTAATTTTATAGAAAGTTTCTACGGGTAAAATAATCCCTACAGTGAAATATAATTTAAGGTAAAAGTTTATCCAAATTTCTCTTAGAGCAATTAACAATTTCAAAACAACTACTACCAAGTTTTAATAACCTATGTAAAAAGAAGCATTAGATTCTAGAATATATGACTAGCCACATGCAAGCAATTACTTTTTGATTCAAAATCATGAAACTTTAATGAGAAATCTCGAAGTTTAAATTGGTCATCTGAAAAAGATGATAATATATACCACAAGACAATTTGCCTAGTGAACAATACCTACCAGTTTGAGATGAGTAACATAAATTTGATGTCTTAATACTGGACATTGAGGTGAAGCAAATGGAGGATGAAATTGATCACTTAAGAAGGATATGCAAAGTAGGTGCTTAAGAAGTTTAAATAGTTACCTAGTTAACACTCCTATAAAGTGTGAAATAATCCAATCTAAGTTTGATAGATAAGAGAGCATATATCCAACTTTGTTCAAAAGTCTTGCTGGAAGTTTTAGGTACTTCACTTATACAAGGTCAAATATCTTATCTGTAGTTGGACTTGTTAGGTAATTTATAAAGAAAACTATCAAAGTTCATTGAAAGATAAGAAAAAAAACAAGTCTTAGGTATCTTAAAAGAACTATTGACTATGACATGTTTTAATCATCTTTTAAAGACTTTAATTTAAATTATTTTTGCGGTAGTGATTTTATAATACTTTTTTATGATAAAAAGTCTTTTGGGTTTATTTTCTTTCCAGGGAATCATGCAACATCTTAATGTTGAAAGAAATAACTAATAGTCACACTCTCTACATGTTCGTTAGAGTATATTGCAACTACTTTTTGTACTTGTAATTTTATTTGGTCGAGAAGGTTGTTGAAAGAATTTCGATTATAATAAATTGAGGTAACAAAGATCATTATTGATACTAAATATGCTCAAGCTTTAGAAAAAAATCATACATTTCATAATACGAGCGAACATATTGATATAATGTTTCATTTTATTTGAGAATATATTGCTAAAAGGAAATTAACTTAAAATTTTGAAGTCTTTTGATCAAGTTTTGATATTTTCACTAAACCTCTTTAGTACATTGCTTTGAAAAGTTACAAATGATTTTGGAGTTATACAAAATCAATGTTTCATAGGAGTGTCAAAGATAAACTTAATTTTAAAATTAAATAATAACTTTAAAATAGGCAATTGAATAGTTAAATCTTAATCAATTTAAAAATTTAAGAGTTTTTTGAAATTGCATACACCTAGATTCAAATAAACTTAACCTTGAATCATTTAAAATTATCTAGAGAATTAGGATGAAATAAAGACATTGATTTTTTTCTATCATATAGATTTTATTATGTTAATACAAATATTTTCGCCTTTATATTCTAACATTAAGTGACTTTAAGACGGTGAATATAGAATTCTATATCGCTCTATAATTATTATATAATATTTCATTTTATACAAAAATTGTAAGAATAAAATTTCTGTTATAAAAATACTTTTCATTCATTATTTATACGAAAGGTGTAAATAGTTGTGAGCATATTAATTTTTTTACCGTAAATTATACAATTCTTAAAGTCTAGCCTAACATTGACAATTATTTGTTGCCGAACTTGCTTTTTTTTTTTTGCATACATCGAAGAGTTATAGATAAAGATGACAACTGGCCTGAAGCCAACAAGCTAAGTCGGGGTTAACCAACCTCATGTCTAGTTTTTTGAAAAAAATTGGGTTTTAGCCCCAAGCCTGACCCTCATAATCAAAAACAATGTCATTTTTGCCTTTAAAATTTTTAAAAAATTTCGGACTAGACTAAGTCGATCGAGCTCAGGCTCGGGCTTTGGCCCACTTCCTCAGGCCGGATCTGAGCTCCTACAACAGGAGTTGCCCTGCCCGATCCATTACCATCCCTTATTAAAGATTATTCTAGAGTCTTCATTTTAATGGATAAATGAAGATTAGAATAATCTCTTCCTTCTCCATGTTACAAGGTTCAATAGTGAATATGATACTCTCTTAGCCAAAAACACGTATTATATTATATCTGCTGTCAAAGAATACTTAATTGAAGTTCCAATTAGCTCGACTAACATGTATAGAGATTGTTGAAACATATGCTACATAAATTTTAGTCCTATGATTTGTTAGCAGGAAGTTAATTATCCTTTGGGATCAGAAATGAGATATCCCAAGATGACCTATGCAGCAGATATGAGATATCCCGAGATGACCTATGCATCAACTCATGCATGTGGAGTTCTGGACTACATGTTAAAGCCCAGGAAACAAAAGATTAGGAGGCCGAACTTCTAATTGTTACATATCTCCTTATAACCAAGATATCACATATATGATGATTGAAATACAATCGTCTAATTCTCCTTATCAGTACAGTATAATTCTTGTTAATCACCAATGGTCTATAATGTCAGAATGGTTTTGCTCAGTCTATATAGTTAACTGTTTATGTTCAATTCGTTAAAACTGAACTCAGTATTGAGGGGCATAAAGGTGGCAATCAGCAACTCAAATCATCCTTAAAATAGCAACCTTTAACGTTGTTCTGGTCAACCTCCAAAACCAAAGGACAGTATACAACCATAGAATCTGAGACACTTGCACCAATATCAGTTCTGAAATTCCGCTCTCTCACTTATAACCGCCCATCAAATTTAACTCCACTCCAAGCTTCCACGTTCCAACATCAACCCTCAACGTTCTTCCTCTAATTCCCATTTTCACATTCTTCATTCCAAGCTAAAAGAAAACTCCACAACAGCTTAATTCGATCCCTACTGCAGGATCTTGATTCCCTTACTATTTTCTGGCATTACCTTTAATTGTTCATTCATACTTCTCATGACTTGTTACAGCAATGGGAACAGAACTGCAAAGCCTGAAGAAGTTCCCGTCAATAAAACTGAGTATAAGTCCTTCGTTCAATTCAATAAGAGAAGATGAATGTGTGGAGGAAGTGGACCACAGGTACACCAGCTTGAAAGACATCATAGTACACTCGCCGTCATGGAATTCACAGATATACGAGGGATGCGATTATTTCGACCCTTCAACGATTATGATCAGAAACCAACTGGTGAAGCATGCAGCCTCAGCATACGTACAATCAGCAACGATTCTAGCAAGCAGAAACCAGAACTGTTTCGTTAGATTCTGGGAGAGGCTAAGGAGCAAGTTTTCATCTGTAACTTGCTGGCATGTATACTTGTGGAACCCTTTTCAGGGTTGCTTCTGGCGTGCATATTGCTCTATCGAATACGTGGTAGGCGCTGTTTTCAATAAGATGATTCGCGTGTAATGAAGTGAAGATGATGATGATGGTGGTGTGTTGGGGTTTTCTTAGGTATACTATTTTAGTCTCCATACCTTTGTTTTTGCCCCAGACGGAGTCATCTGTTCCTGTTATTTCGCATTGCTCTTGGTTGAAGTCTTCCTATCAAATCTTAGAAGTGGCTTTTTTATGTACTGAAGTCTGAAAACAATCTTGTGTTGTAACTATCGAAGCAATATAACGTGTGTTTGGGACGATGGTTCTTTGGTTTTGTTTATGATCACATGGTTTCTAATCTCTGTTGTCATAAAGCATTTTGGTATTTTTAGAAACTCACTCATTTGCAAAACGGAAAGAGCTCACATGGAGATTCTTTAATGGAGGACAATTTCTTTCAATGTGAGATGTAGACCATTCTGTATCCATTTCTTTTTCTTTTGCTCCATTTGTGAGAAAGGCCAAAAGTGATTCAAAATCATGAAATTGGAAGAACAAAGCAAACTGGGCAGAGTGTGTTTGACCTAAATAATGACCAAGAGCGGCAGGACAGGAACCTGAAATACCTTTTCTTTTCATTAGTAAGGAATCCTAAGGCCAGAAGGCTGAGGTCCAATGCCAACCTGACAGCGTCACTGTCCCCCAAAAGCAAGGACTCGTAGGAACCGAAAACGACTAGCTACTTCTGACATTCAAACGACGGCGTTTCAGTCTTTACTTGTCGGCCTGTCGGTTGCTGTTTTTAACTAAAGATTGATCGTAAATTGCCCCCTTTAAATTGCTTAGGCCATTCATATTCCAAAAAGGGCCAGTCCATTTCAAAGGTCTGTTTGCTTTTTAAAACATATAATAAAATCAGATGGAATATATATCATGCTTGTTGATGCCTTTCATGTCGTCAGGTTTTCTGAAAGAAATTACAATGGCGTGACTATGGGAATCCTTTTCTGTTGGGATTGCTCTGAATTTCTGTACCATATGCGATTTCTTGGTCCCCACACTCTCTATGTGTGTTTGACTGAAGGTTCAGGAGCCATGTTTATATATATAAGAAACGTGTCTTTGAATATCATTGTGCATTCTCAAGGCTTTCTCTCTTAACTCACTGGTAAATGACTATATGTGTTGATCTCTCTTCTTCCATGCTTTTCGGTTTGTTCTGACCCTTCTTTTCTGATCTGGGTTCTGCATTAACTCTTCTTTTCATGCATATGATCAAACCAGTTCTCTCTTTCCCTGTATGCATGTCAAGCAATTAAAGAAAGGGCATGCCTATAAAAGTTGACGATTGAGAGGGTAACAGTCCGTATATTGTGAGACCCAAATCGTCAGACTTTGCCGGGTATAGACTACAAACCTAACCTGTGCAGTGTATCCCATACAAAGTTCCGTTCTTTTGTTCAGGTTTGATAATATATATCCTTTTTCTCTTTTCATGTCTTGTATTGAATGTTAATCTACTCTTCTATTTGTACGTCCAACTAGCTCCTAGCTAGCTGGCTATATATGGAAGCTTGGTATTCTAGTATTCTTATCATTTCCTCTGGTCTTTCAGTCCTTTAAGCTTCATTTTCAGTCACATATGTATTCTTACAAGTTCCTCACATCTTCTGTGGTCTTACTGTCTGATAGATACAATTACAAAACATCACTGCGTCTGTGTCACTGTTTTGTTTGTTTCCTTCCCCTTACTACAAATTCCCACACACAATCTTCCATTTCTCTACTACCTGATTCTGTAGATACTTTTTGACTTACTGTTTTTCTAATATAAGACTTTAGACCTCTTCCAGTACTGTTGGACACTTACTCTTCTTCCTTTTCTTTGATCACTCAACAGAAGTTGATCATTTTCGGAGAAAACATGCAGGTGGCGAAGAAATCATCAGGAGTTGGCATGTCAAGCGCTGTGGCAATCAACACCCAGCCTCCTACATCAACAATGAACCTCAACAACCCCTATGAGATCGTGAGGCAGTTGGTTTCTGGCAATGCGGTGGTGGTCTTTAGCGTGAGTGGTTGTTGCATGTGCACCGTCGCCAAGCGCCTCCTCTTCAGCCTTGGCGTTGGTCCGACCGTGGTGGAGCTCGACCACCACTCTACTGGGCCAGACATTCAGGCACTCCTCTTCCAGCTTGTGTCTGACGGTCAGCAGCCTGTACCTGCGGTGTTTGTGGGTGGAAAGTTTCTTGGTGGCATTGAGACTCTCATGGCCTGTCACATTAATGGCACCCTCGTCCCTTTGCTCAAAGATGCTGGTGCTCTTTGGCTCTGAGCCTGTTGACACTAAATTTAATACAATCAACTGCATGAATTTAGTTTCTACACATTGTACAGACTACTACTGCTGCTACATGGTTGAAGACGAAAGAGCACAGAGACAAACTAAGTTCTTGCTTGTTAGTTCCAAAGATCGGAAGTCTTTACTTTGAAGAAATTAAATCATTACAAACTTTACATACATTTTTTATTGATGTCTTGAAATTTCGTGATGATATTTATGCGTATGTTGTGGAGGCTTCTTGCCGGTGACTATGGGATAAGAGGTGATATGAAAAGCATCACATTCACATGCAAAAAACAATATAACACATACACGTCATTGTTCGGTATTATGCGAACTGGACACTGATGAGAGAAACGGTAATTCTTGACCAACGAACCAACCTTTGAAGGAAAATAATGGCTAACTTGGAATTCAAGGATTCATTCTTAGAGATAAAACGAAAGGAGGGATCTTTTCAGTAGTTTTACCGTAAAGATCCCTTAATTCGGACAGTAATACTATTGTGAAGCGGATATAAAACAAAAGGAAGGATTTTTTCGGTTAAGAAAATGTGAAGCTTTGGTTTGGAACTATGAAAATGAAGGCTCGTTAGGATCGATGATGCAAGTTGGGAGACAGAGACAGGTCCTTCTCAGAACCTCGTCAGCATCAGTCAAACTGGAAAAAGTTTAAATGTTTTGACCATTAATGGTTTCTTTCCCTTCATCCCAGCTCATGTTCAATAGTTTAGGACTGGGCCTTTGGGGCCTTCCACTTGAATCAGACGTTCAAGAACCAACATACCAATCAAAGATATATCAAGTAATCAGATTTATGGAAATTTCAAACTAAGAAAACACAGCCTCTTCTTCAACGGTTTCACATCGCCTCTTGTTTTTGACTGGCTTGCTTGCAACACCCATCGTTGACTTTTTATTCTCATTTTGCTTGAATCTACCATATTTAATGACTAGCCCACAGTTTTTTTACAAGAAGTTATAATGGAAATTATCATTGTTTGGATTTCATTACATTAAGCCTATAAAGGAACCGTCTTGTGAATCAGATTTGACGCTTTTCCATCTTCTTTGCTCTTAACGTCGAGAAAGTGTGTTTTCTCTCACTTTCTTGGCAACCAAATATATTTCTTTCTTAGGACTGCCCTGTTCGTAAATTTGTCCCGTTTGTTTTGCGATTTGTGATGTTGAACTCGGAATCGAAAAAGAAGGAAGAGAAGGAGGGTAAGAGTGAGAGATCAAAATGGGTGGGAATTGGAGCTGTTCTTGCCCTAATCATTGCTTTAGCTGTGGCTGTTTCGACTGGTAATCCTAAGGTCTCCCTGTTTGGATCGCTTAATCGGTCCTGTAATTGTACTCAGGTGTGATCTCATTCGGATTATATTTGGCAATGTCGCGATGATTGAGATTAATGCTCTATGTTGGCTTTTGATTTTAGTAGTTTGGCAGTCTTTCTCTGTTGTCTCTAATGGGTTGGTTTGTTTCCTGTAGAAGTATATCGGTACTGTGGAAGATTGTTGCTGCGATTATGAGACAGTTGACCGTTTAAATGGGCAAGTGTTGTATCCTTCTCTCCAGCAGCTTGTCAAGACACCCTTTTTCCGATATTTCAAGGTTCCTTTGCTATTACTATTCTGGAAAGTTTCTGGTTGGTTGTTAATGGACTGGATGAATGTTGAATTTGGGTACTGTTTAAGTTATGTGATTTTTTTTCTTATGCACGTGAAAATGACTAACCAGATATTTAGTTGCTTTCAAGTTTTATCAATTGCTAAGCATTACGTGAGTATTCAATAAATCCTATAAACCGAGTGGTTGTGACTGTATTGATTGCATGCTTCAAGGAGAAATTTAGTTTTTGTTCTGTTGTTCGACACAATGAGCAGAGTGATTTAAGCACATGGGTTTTCAGGACTCAGTGCTCATAAATGGACGAAAACTGGATATTCCAGTGTGTATTTGGATTAGATTCTCATTTTCTGGTTACCTTAAAAATGTTTTCCATGTCATAGTTTTGGGGTTTTGGATTGAACCCAGTTTTTACAGATTTTTCTGAGCACTCTTGACTATCTAAATATGGTAGGTTAAGTTGTGGTGTGACTGCCCTTTCTGGCCTGATGATGGCATGTGCCGCTTGAGGGATTGCAGTGTTTGTGAGTGTCCAGAAAGTGAGTTCCCTGCGTCATTTAAGAAGGCCATCTACCATGGCCTTTCATCCGAAGATCTGGTTTGTCAAGAAGGAAAGCCACAAGCTGCTGTAGATCGTACCCTGGATAGAAAGGCTTTTAGGGAATGGACTGAAATAGATAATCCCTGGACACATGATGATGAGACTGATAATGGTGCTTATCCTTTCTGTTCAAGTGTAATTGAATAACATAAATTATTGTTATTATAAATTTTTTTAATGCTTTCATCCTCTTCAACTTTTTTGTTTTTGCACTGATACATACTGCAGATATCAAATGATAATAACTTTAATTCCATCCTTATTCATTTCACGTTCACTTGAACAACTATCAGTTCTTTATCCAACAGATTGCCTTTTGTTAATTTACAACCCCTTACTCTCAAATTTTTGACTGAAAAACTAGTAAATGTTTCACTTTTGCAGCTGAATTGACATATGTGAATCTTCAATTGAACCCTGAACGCTATACTGGATATACTGGTTCATCAGCGAGAAGGATATGGGATGCTGTCTACTCTGAGAATTGTCCCAAATGTGAGTTCTTGTCTTCAATTATCTTTTTTGTTTTCTTTTTTTTTCTGATTCTTGTTGCTGCTATCTCACATTAAATCACAAAAACAAAGACGGACCAGCTGCTTTTATTTTGTTGAGAAAGCAAACGCTGCTGCCATTTGTTAATTATACCAAAGTGTCAATCTTTATGGATATTGTTTGTGTATTTAATTTTCATCCTTTCCTTCCTAGCAAGTTTGTATGATGCTAGTAGTCTTCTTATGTGTTTAAAATGGAATGTTGCAGATCCATCTGAAGAGTTATGTCAAGAAGAAAGAATATTGTACAAATTGATATCTGGTCTTCACTCCTCTATCTCAATCCATATAGCAGCCGAATACTTACTTGATGAAGCTAAAAACATGGTATGATTTTGAATTTCTGCTTTTCAAGCTTTAAATTGTTGACCAGGGCCTTGCCAGACCACAATTACATTGGTATCTACTTTGTCCTTTGAACACTATGCTCTGGATCTCTCTTAGTTATTGGCTTAAACATACTCCGGGAGCTTTCAGAACTTTAAACTTGACATTCTGGAGTTACATTAAATGTTGATGATTTGGATTTTATGAATTCTATGTATTTAACTAGCCGTGAGTGGTAGAAAATGAGAACTTATGCCTGCTGATCAAGAACAAAGGTTGCCATGTAGGATATTGTTGTACATGCGCTTTAACTTGTAAATGTACATCATGCATTACTTTTATAGTTTTTCTTCTTGTTGCAGTGGGGTCAAAATTTGACTTTGTTGTATGATCGGGTCATGAGGTATCCAGATCGTGTTAGAAACCTATACTTCACTTATCTCTTTGTTCTCCGAGCTGTAACAAAGGTGAGTAATGGAAATGCTGATCTTAAGTTCCTAACTGATACACGCGCTCCTTCATTCCACAATGGCTACTGTCTTTTGCTGATGATATATTGTTTTTCCTACGTTATTTCTTCCCAAATGTCTGCTATTTCATTTTAGGCAGCAGAGTACTTGGAACAGGCTGATTATGATACGGGTAACCCTACCGAGGACCTGAGGACAGTGTCTTTGGTCAGACAATTACTCTATAATGAAGACCTTCAAACAGCATGCCCACTGCCATTTGATGAAGCTAAGTTATGGAAAGGCCAACGGGGACCTGAACTGAAACAAAAGATTCAAGGGCAATTCCTGAATATTAGGTCAAAATTCCATTTGCTGGTCTTTCTCCTAACTTCTTTTTAGATGTATTTTGGAACACTATTGTCAGATAAATGGTAAAATTTAACTTATCTCACTAGCAAGAAAAATGATGTAATGTTGCTAGCTCATGATATTCAAGCAGACTTCAGGATGTTGCAAATTATGACCAATTCCTTTTGCGATTGCAGTGCATTGATGGACTGTGTTGGGTGTGAAAAGTGTCGACTTTGGGGAAAGCTCCAGATTCTTGGTCTTGGAACTGCTCTGAAAATCCTCTTCTCTGATAATGGACATCAGGACTTGGTTCAGAGTGTAAGTATATGCACTTAATGGAGTTCTATATGAGCTCTTTCTCGTTTTAATGGTGTGTACATGTACTTTTTTTTGCTTTGTGGTGCATGAAATTTTTCTATAGTTATATTAGACTGGTAGGTTTGAATCTTCTGGTAATGCTGTCCATCCAGTATGTCTGGATGTGTCTGGTAGTCGTTGTATCCTTGCTGAAAATTACTTTTTATTGGTTCTCAGCTGCAACTACAAAGGAACGAAGTAATTGCCCTTGTGAATCTGCTCAACCGACTATCTGAATCTCTCAAATTTGTTCATGAGAAGGGACCTACTGTTGAAATGATGATGGGAAAACAAAACGCTTCACCAGGTGCTCTCGTTAATCTATGTCAAAGGGTGTGGACATCTTTATTCAAGTCATAGTAAGCGGTTCCTTTCTTCTGTGGCTAAGCAGAACGATTTGTTTTCATGTCATTGTAGTGTTGTTTGCTGGACTTATACGTTTGGTGATTGTGCTTTGTGTGCAGGTAGTTGTTGATGATTCGGACCTGGAGGTCAAATGTAGTTACCAAATATAGGATTAGGAAATCAGGTTTGCAATTTTGAGAAGTTAGAAGAATCACATACTGGAATACAAACGCAGTGAACCGTTTGTTTTCCATTTCACAGAAGAAAGCTGCGAAATGTACTCACTATCAAGTACTTTTCAGTTTCCCAATTTGAGATGATAGGAAAAGAAAAAGGACGAAGCAATTCAATACCTTCCCTTTGATCAATTTTACTGTAGCAAGCTGGACTGTATAATGAATATGGAGATTGGAAATTCTCTTTTAACAAGAAGGCAAAAGAAAAGAAAACAAACATTCAAGTGTGAACCATAAGAATCCGAATGCATGTTACTCCAAGGGGTAGTAAATGATCTTAGACATATAAATTGCACTAAGTGACTTCCTTAGAGCATTTGGATCCTTTAACCATATGCAACAACAGTCTAAATTTGTGAAGAACCAGTTATGGGCATTGAGGCTATATGAGTGCAGCCTCCACACCATCCATAAATTCTCTAAATACTGGGCATATACAGGCACTGCCAGCATATGCCGCATCCAAATGTACCCACAGACCATAACAAGAAGCGATTTCACATAATGGCCTCAGTGGATCTACCGCTGTTGTAGAAGTCGTCCCTACAGTGAGACACAGAAACAAGGGGATCAATCCAGCTTTTATGTCTGAACAAATAGCCGATCTTAACGAGTCCGGTGAGAGGGCAAACGATGTAGCCGTAGATGTCTCAATGGCTCGAGTATTCTCTGGTTGAATTCCAGCAATATCAGCAGCTTTCTGCACTGCACAATGCGTTTGATCAGAACAATAAACAACTAGTTTCCCGATCCCTCCCTACTTTGCAAAGCATTGGATCTCTCACAGCAACTGTTAGATAATAAACTTAAATTATGATTGTTAAGAGTCCTAGTTAAAGTTATTAGTTAGAGTCATTGTTAAACTTGAATTATGATTGTTAGAGTTATTAGTTAGAGTCATTGTTTCAGTTAAATAGTTTATCAAGAATTGGTTTTATAAGCCTATATTTATATGGGCATATTTCATGTTTTATTTAGAGAGTAATTTATCTTATAATATATAAGATTGTTTAGCCTCTATTCCTCTGTTTCTTTTGTCTCTTCTATATTTTTTGTTGTTCAACTGTTAGTGTGTTGACATTTCAGTTCCACCTTTTTAGTTCAGATTTTTTTCCTTTATTTCTGCAACAATAACTTAGTCAATGTAGTTGCTTGATTTCCTTAGCTTAATGGTTGTTAGTAGCATGATTTTCTCAATTAATTTTATTCATCGTGTGAAAGTGGCTACTAGAAAGGGAAGTTTGTTATTTCCTTTGTGTATAAATTCTGTAGTTTGAATGAAATGCTTCCCGTTTTTCAATCTTTGCTATCATTTTTTTTTCTCGTATAGCTATTGTTTTCCAACTTATTATAGCAACTATGTTTTTCCATTTGTACATCAGTGTATCAGATCTTTAGTTGGTCTTATAGGACCTGCAGAAAAAAAAATGATCTATTTTTTTTTAATCACAGAACCAACGTTCAAAATTTTTAACTATTACAGCTATTTTGATCTAGTTTCGGTAACTTACATACTTCTGTTTTAAACTTGCTATTGCTACAATTTTGAATATGTTTTTAAACAATTTTATAGTAGCAACTTTCTCACATTTTCAACTTGTTTGTTGTTGTCTTTTGAACAATTTTTTAAACCTCTTTCAAACTTGTTTTAACCACTTTGCAACAACATATCTACATCTATTTTTAAACCATTCTTTTAATCCGTAGTCGAAATGTCATCTAGTAGCATTGCTTTAAATCCTTCAGAAGTCTTCAATGGTGAAAACTATCAAATGTGGTCAGTAAAAATGCAGTCTTATTTGGAAGCCTTTGATCTTTGGGAAGTTGTAACAGAAGATAGACCAGTGCCTCTTCTACCCATAGATCCCACCATAGCTCAAATCAAGTTCAACAGTGAAGAAAAAGCAAAAAAATCTAAAGCCAAGACACTCATTCAAAATTTTGTAAGACACTCTATTTTCTACAGGATCATGGCTTGCAAGATAGCAAAAGAAGCTTGGGATAGATTGAAATAAGAGTATTAAGGAAGTGACAGAACCCGACAAATGCAAGTGCTGAATTTGAAGAGAGATTTTGAGTCTCTAAATATGAAAGAGGATAAAACAATTACTAGGTATTCTGATCATATTTCTTTAATTGTTAACAACATCAGATTGCTTGGAGAAGATTTTCCTGACAACAGGATTGTACAAAATGTTCTTGTAACTCTTCCAGAGAGATTTGAATCTAAAATATCCGCTCTTGAAGAGTCCAAGGTCCTCAGCAAGATATCATTAGCTGAGCTAATGAGTGTTCTTTAAGCACAAGAGCAAAGAAGAACCTTTAGGTAAGATAAGATTACCGAAAGTGCATTTTATATGCAAAGCCAACTAGCTGGAACGGGAAAGAAAAATTTCAACTACAAGAACAAGAACAACAGCTGTGAATTCCTACCTTGTGCACACTACAGTAAGACTACTCATCTTGAAAACTATTGTTGGTGGAGACTTGATGCAATGTGTGGTAAATGCAAACAACTTGGGCACATTACCAAGGTTTGCAAATTTAAGAACAAAGATTGTCAATCTCAACAAGCATAGATGGCAGATGGAGTTTACACATAGGAGGAGCAACGTTTTGTAGCTTCTTGCTTGTCAAACAATGTCTCCTCCAATGAATGGCTCATTGACAGTGGATGCATACACCACATGTACCATAATGCTGCCACGTTCAGAAATCTTGATGAATCCTACAAGTCTAGGGTGAAGTTGGGCAATGGTGAATATGTGAAAGTTGAAGGAAAAGGCTTAGTCAATACTGAAACAAACTTAGGTATTAAACTTATTTATGATGTATTATTTGTGCCTGACATTAGCCAAAAATTATTAAGTGTTGTCCAGCTACTTGAAAACGGGTGCTCAGTAGCATTTAAAGACAAAAGCTACTCCATTTTTTATCCTATTGGAGTGAAGATGTTAACAACAAAGATTAAAGGAAAAAAAATTCTCTTGACTGGAAAGAAGCTAACAAAGAGGTCAAGAAGAAGGGAAAAAGCCACTGCAAACAAATAGTTTGAAGCTTTGAAGAATTTGTCACCAAAATGCCAAGGAGAAGTTTTAGTGTGATGGCATTTCAGTTCCACGTTTTCAGTTCAAATTTTTTTCCTTTATTTATGCAACAATAACTTAGTCAATGTAGTTGCTTGATTTCCTGAGCTTAGTGCTTATTAGTAACATGATTTTCACAATTATTTTTATCCACTATATGAAAGTGGCTGCTAGATAGGGAAGTTTGTTATTTCCTCTTTGTATAAATTATGTAGTTTGAATGAATAAAATATGCTTCCTGTTTTTCAAGCTTTGTTGTCATATTTTCTTTCTTGAATAGTTGTTGTTTTCTAACTTAGTATAGCAATTATGTCTTTCTATTTGTACAACACCAACAAAATGGTATCAGAGTCAGAGCCAGAAGCCTCACTCTTCTTTCTTCTTTTCATTTTGCAGGTGCCATATACAATGGTTTGCTAACAATTATTTAGTTGTTCATCTCTGCTTGAGCCCGTGTTGCTTCTTCAAGAGGTAAGGGCGCAATAAATCCAAAAGTTGACCCAGACATCATCACTGTTACCATTGCCGACAGAGCAAAAGCAATCCACCCAGATTTTTGTAACGTATGTTCAAAGTTCAAAGACGACGTGATATTGTATGAGAGCCCAAGAGATTAACGTAGGGCGTCGGTTTACATATCAATAATCGTAACATAGCATTATCAAATTGGAGAGGCAAGAGACCAACCAAGAAGACAACTCCTAGGAAGACGAAAGGTGCCATCGTTAGAACAACGCAAACTAGAAAATAATTTTGTCAGGCTCTTCCAACACACCCCAGTTGTCAACACCACTCTTTGTGCACAACAAGCTTGCCATAGTTGATGTATCCTTTTGAAAGGCAATTTCCTACTATGAGACTTGGGTCATATGTCGACGTCTCTTTAAAGACAAAACAATAGAAGCAGTTACATACTCGTCTCAAGAAGGTGTTCCCAAGTAAAAGCCAAGATGAATAGAATGTTACCGTTTCAATTTCTGAAACTTAACAAGGAGAATTATGATAACTGGTGTATAAAAAAAATCATTGCTAGGATCACAAGATGTGTGGAATATTATAGAAAAAGGTTAAAATTGTCCGGAAGGTGAAGAAGCGTTAATGATAGTGGAAAAGGAAGCATTATAGAAAGTTAGAAAGAATGATCAGCAAGTGCTCACTCTTATTCATATGTGCTTATATGAAAATATGTTCGAAAAGGTGTTTACTGCAACTACGACAAGAGAAGCGTGAGAGATTTTACATAATTGTTTTAAAGGAAAATACAAAGTAATTAAAGTACGCCTGCAGACTTTGAGATGTGACTATGAAAATCTCAAAATGAAGGATTCCGAATTTATAGAAGAGTATTTTGGCAGTCTTAACTATTGTGAATCAATTAAAGAGATATGAAGAGCCGATGGAAGACATTCGAGTGATTGAAAAAATTCTACGATCGCTAATTTTAAAATTTGATTACATTGTGACTGTCATTGAAGAATCAAAGGATTTGGATTCGATGTTTATGTTAGAGTAGTGCCCTGAAGGCAATCGCCTTTAGCGCATTTTGTACAAAGTTGTGTACATACTTTATGAATAAATAAAGAAAGGCATATTTCATTAACTTGCTGTTCATTATTTATGAATGGATATTGATCTATAAGCAAATTAATGAAGTCCATGATATATGACATAGCATGAAGGAAATTGTGATGTGATCATACTACTGAGATTCCTATCATGTGCAATTATGTCAATATCTAAATTATCCATAGTCATAGGATTACTGAAACTGGACATCGGTAATCCGGAGAGACTAGCACATCTCAAGCTCCTTGATTTGGTCAAGCAGTGGATCTCAGAAACTGTAAATATGAGATATTTAGGGTTGAGATGTGGATGCTTACTATAGGTAGTAAGTACATTGGATGACTTGCTATGAGATCATCATATGGATGTCCTATTCTAATGTCAGTGATAATCTCATCATAGCAATGGTGCAAGTATCCTTAGACTTGAGGTGCTCAAGGATATCTTGATACTTGATTCGTGCTTTGACTCCATTCCTTGTTGCCTTTACTGAGGTCGCTCATAGGGTGGTGATTGGGTACAGCTTGGGGTATTCGAAGATAATTGAGTAGCCAATAGAGGATTCACCACTTCTGTGATAGCAGAAGATGATACCTATGGCCTCTTATCAGGGTCATTACTTGGAAGTCTCTGGCCGGAGCATATATGTCATGAAGAATGTCTTCATTGACATATAAAGTAATGAGTCTCAAGACGAGAACTGAAATCACTTGAACTAGATTTGACGTAGTCAGTCTAGTAAGAGTTGACACATTGCCCATACTCATAACCAAGTGGGGTATAGCATGGTGAAAGGACGAATTGCACGGTAATTGTCTATGGAAAGGTTCGTGATATGGTTCATGATGAATACATGTTCATTCGTCAAACCAATTACTTTTCGGTCAATTGGGGGTCATGATGTGTTGCTAGATACCGCTCATGACTTGCTCAGATTAAGTGTTAATCTAAGTGGCCAACATAACCGGGAACCTAATGGTTCACACGCATAAGAGTGTCTCGGAGAATTCGTAAAATAGTTTTGGACATAGTTCTAATATATGGAGAGCAAAAGGATTAAATGGATCCCGATGAGATCGAGATATGTCCCGATGAGATCGCGACATCGATATTGCTGAAAAAGGTTTTCGGGGTTTTTCCCATACCAGGACCCAGTAGGCCGGTAGGACCGACCCCAGTGTGACTGGACCACTTCAGTATTTATTTATATATATATATATAATTAATTAAAGAATTAATATATATATATATATATATATCTTTAACTTTTTATATATAAATATATATATAAAGTGGCTAACGTGGATGGGAAGAAGAAGCTTCTCTTTGTTGCTTAGTCATTAATGCATTTAATGACAAAAAGGTAAAAAAGTGAAAGATGAAGGAGAATGGTCGTGGGTTTTGACAAAACCTAAGGTTAAGAGAAATTTGTATTTTTCTCTCATCATCTTCATCTTTCATCAAGCCATCCTCTCCAAGTTTTCTTCATCGTTGATCATAGCTCTCCAAGAACAAGGTAAGATCTAGCAGTCTTCAACTTGTTCTAGCTATTCCCGGGTCAAAGGGTTTGTCCCGGTTAGGTTCTCCGATCTCTGCGTGGATACCGTTAGAGACGGTTTCCTTTGGCCGTTATGGTTTGAGTTTGTTGTATAGACACATGGATCCTGGCTTTCGGAAAGGTCCCGGAATAAAAATTTTTGTTTTCCGCACCGTGGGCATGTGATGCTCACACCGGGATTTTCCTACAGTGGTATCAGAGCCACTTGTGTCGTATATAACGAAGAAACTATGACTAGGTCGGAGTTGCCTATTGCTTGTGACGATGATGCAAGTTGATTGTGTGAATTTCGAATTCAGTATAGAAATATAGTTTTCCTAATTTTCTTTCCCAGATATGTTCACAAGATGTTGTTGCATATGTCTGTGGAAGCTCGGAATTTATCAATGTGATTTGATATGGTTTTGCTAATTTATTCCCCAATATTCTGGTTGCTGTCTTTGTGCACATTCAATGAACAGGCATGCTTATAAATTCGAGAATAAATTGTAGAAAAATTGTTTTTCTGATTTTCTTTCACCAACATGTCTCTAAGATGTTTATGAATGTCTATGAGAATGGAAAAATGTTTTCTAGATGATTTACTATTTATTTGAAAATTTATTGTGTGCTGCTGGGAATAACTGTGTTGTGGAACACAGATTATACATTGGCTTTGTTGCTGAGGTTGGATGAGTTTTTGTTGGAAATAAATCCTGAAAAAATTCATGGAACATTTTGTGAATATGTTGTAACCTCTGTAATTTTATCATAATTTATTGAAATTTTTTCAATAAGTTTTTCAAGCAAAACACAGAGCTTGGCAGTTTTGAGAAAGTTGCTGGAGCTGTTTTGTTTGGAATGATAAATTGTGTATTTCTCAATTCCAATGCCTTGGATCATTTTTAATGTGATTAAAAATGTGTTATATTGATATTGTATGCTTTCCAAATTGAATTTCTTGAAATTGGGTTTCCAAATATTTTTTGGATGTCAAATGTGTCACATTAGCGTCTCGTTAGTGCATTTCGTTGTCTTGATTATTTTGGCCGTCACAAATTTTGTGACATGTGCTGAAGTAATCTTGATAAAGTTTAGACTACCTAGAGATACATAGGGTGATAGTTTGATATTCTCAAATTATTTGAAAATCTAAATGAATAAGAGTGTATTCATCAATTTCAAGTTTTTCATGTATAGTTTGATTATACATGGTAAGCATGATACAATGAAAGTGTTTCATTGGTACATCATAATAAAGTGTATTACACTTGGTATTGTGAATTGGAACTGCACGGATTGAGAAATTAGCTGATTAGATAGCAATTCCACATGGATAAGTCGACTAATAAAGATACAAGTCGACTTGTCCGTGCACTATAGACGCATAAGTCGACTTGCACAATGGTAAAAGTCGACTTGTTCGTGCACAGCTGCATAAGTCGACTTACACAAAGGTATAAGTCGACTTATACATACATAAGTCGACTTACAACATGCAAAGGTGGGATGATAGATGATTTTAGGTATAGATTCAATGTGATTGATGAAATGCCCTAAATCATTCCATATAGTCATGGTGACTATAATCCTACGGCTTGGAGGAGAAGAAGATGAGACCTGAAAACTCTCAAATCATATGAAAACTAACGCCTTCCATTAATATGGGGAGAACCAGAGTTCTTATAGAGTTGGGTTGTTGGGTAAACCCAAGCTCACTCTATACGGATATGTTCGAACCATGAAAATAAGATTTTCAAATTAATGGGTCGGTTTTCACTAGAAGCGTTGATTTGTTGAGTAAACTCAAGGTCAACGTGGACAGAGGCGAAATTGGGCAGTGTGCATCAGATGTACGTGCATCAAGAGTTGATAACTCAATGTGTGTGCATACATCACGAGTTGATAGCACTAGTCGATAGTTGCATCTATGAAGCAAATGGTATGACCGATACCTGCCGATAGATCTAAGGTGGCTTGTTGGGTAAACCCAAGGTCATTTTAGTAATGTCGGATATCTATGATGCAATTGGTATGACCGATACCTACCGATTGACCTAAGGTGGCTTGTTGGGTAAACCCAAGGTCATTTTAGTAATGTCGGATATCGACCCACTAGGACATTTTGTCATAATATTTCTTGGATTCGTACTGAGGGTTATGGATTCTTTGAAACTAGTGGGAGCCATATGCATGTCATTCAAGTCCTTATGATCATGCATGTAATTCTATTCTAACATTCTTTGTAGCACCCCACTCCCGACGAGACCCGAACCTGATATCCATGGTGATATCCGAGCCCGTGACCCGCGAGGGTGGCGTACTAGAACATTCATTACCTTATTAACAAAAATCGTATGACATTTTCTTTTTCTTTCAAAAACATTAGAGTGCGTAAAACAATCATTGACTTGGAGTAATTATAACAAAATACTTTCAAAGATAAAACCATTTCACTGATAAAACAATTTCAATCATTATTAGCACTCATTGGTGCTCAGTCACACTATACAATTACATGTAAACAATTGGGCCTACTAAATACCAAATTAATACACTAATGCAGATACGGACGACATCGATCCCGACCCGACACTGCCTTGTTAGCGATGAGACGACTCCGTGTGTCCAACGGGTACTCTTCATTTTCGAAAAAGATGCAATGTTGGGTGAGTTTATGAACTCAAGAGAAACCATCATCGATGGTTCACCCAACTCATGCATATCCACACAATCACACAATATTGTATATATATCATAAACAAGAAATCACAGGCATTCAATTTCACATTTGATAAGGCAATAAACCTTTCACACAATTCACATTAAACATTCATTTATGCAGTGTGCATGTGACTCTTTCATTTTCTTTCGTTGTTGTGACCGTGCGCCTGAGCTCATATACGTTGAGCCATTGGCTCTGAACATTGGGCTTAAAGCCCCGAAACGTTAGGCATAGCCCTGATCATCGAGCCGAGGTTCGGAATACGTTGGGCACGAGGCCCTGTACGTTGAGCTTAAAGCTCTGAAATCGGTGGCGACACCGGTCACAACTTCCATTATCTGATCATTTACTATGCATGAATGCACATGTCATTTTCCAATTTCCAATTATCGCATTTCTATTTCCAATTCCAATTAATTACTATTTCCGATCATTTTCCAATGTCCTTGGACTTTTAGTCCGGTATTTCATTCCCATGCATTTACCTTTCGTTTCACTACCACATTTATAATCCAATTTACTAATGCATTCTCACGCACTTATTCTCATTTACACTTCAATATCACAATCCAATATTTCGAACACCCATGGTCCGAAATCAATCAAATCAATCAATCACATATATCCATCCTTGCTTCCTCATGGCAATCAATGCATATAATTAATAAACACATAAGGTTGAGAAACTAACTAGGTTACTCACCTATTACTTCGAGCTAATCGTTGGAAGTTTCACTGTCGGCCTGGACGACGCCCACTGGGCCTCTATAAGAAACAGAGAAAGAACGAGTCACTACAGATGCAATTTGTACACATGTAGGTGAAATATGCATGTTCATGAATTTTCGCCCTAAATCCAAATTCTCCATAACAAAATCCGCCTAAAATTAGAAACCTATCAAGGCCGACGGCATGCAATTCGGACCTCTATAGGTCCCCACTTAAACAAAATAAAGGATTAAAGGCTCATATTCGGGCCACGCTAATTTTCCGTCCAAAAATTCCAATTTTCACAAAATGAAATTAAATGTTCTACTAATCCGATGCCTCAAGAATCAGGTCAATCGGACGTCGGACGGAAAAGAAATTGACAAAAGAAGCATGAAATCACAAATTACCAATTAACAAAAAATAAAATAATAAATAAAAACCAGCCTCATTGGGCGACGCCTCGCCCAGCGGGCTGACTCAACCGCCTCGTCAAGGGCGAGACGTCGCCCTAGCGACGTCGCCTTTAAGCCCCGTCACTAGGGCGAGCCGTCGCCCTAGTGACCGAGCGAAATTCCCATTCCCATTTCCTTTCTTTTTTTTTTTATTTCCAATCCAATTTTCAACACCAATAACTCATTGCACACAATTCAGAAAATTACCCACTATATCTCGTTGGAAAGATCATGAAACTCTCTACAATTCTCAAGAAGATCTTAAAAATCAATTTCACCCATAAGGGTGTCAAAATAAATAAAAAACCAGCCTCGCTGGGGGCGACGTCTCGCCCCAGCGGGGCTGACTCAACCGGCCTCCTCGCTAGGGCGAGGCGTCACCCTAGCGACGTCGCCTTTAAGCCCCGTCACTAGGGCGAGCCGTCGCCCTAGTGACCGGGCGAAATTCCCATTCCCATTTCCTTTCTTTTTTTTTTTGATTTCCAATCCAATTTTCAACACCAATAACTCATTGCACACAATTCAGAAAATTACCCACTATATCTCGTTGGAAAGATCATGAAACCCTCTACAATTCTCAAGAAGATATTAAAAATCAATTTCACCCCTAAGGGTGTCAAAAATCCCTTCAAAGCTACTGTCTACTCAAATCCCATTAAAACAGACAGTATATTGAAATTTCCATAACTCTCAGATTCTTCAGCCAAAAATTACCACATAAATATGCTCAATAAGTTCACAATGTCATTTACAACTTTCATGAACAACCTAAAATCAAATTCCATTGCTAAACAAGTCAATTAATTCACTCAATGTTGCTGTCCTTGAAATCATTCAATTTGAGCAGTAAACTTATAACAAGCATAACTCCCTGTACACAAGTCAGAAAAATCAGAACTTTATATCCCTGAAAAGATAAATCCTCAAACTTCAATTTTCATGAAGAACTCAATTTCCACTTTAATTTCTAACAATTTCAAAACTGTCATGCAAGTTAATGCCATAATCAGCCATTCACATCCTAATGCAGGATCAGTTTTTGTAAAATCATAACTCCCAACTCTGACCTCTAAAAATTATATTCCATATCTCATTTTCAAGATAATTTCTTCCTCTTCAACTTTGCAGAAGATCACTCACACCAATTCAGTCCACAAAATTTGCTAAAATTGCTTCCACTCCGCAAGCTCACAAACTCAACACTTAGGCTAGGTTTCATCAAAATGCTCAAAACCAGTCAATAGTAATCAGTTCATATCTCCCAATATACAAGTCGAAAATTAGCAAGATCCGTGGCAATGGAAAGCTAACTCAATATTCTACAACTTCCATGAAGACCATTTTCCCAAATTCCATTTCAATTAATTTAGAAAAATCAGCAAAATAATCAGGTCATATATGCGGGTACTGTTCACAGACCCTACAAACAGAAACTTTCCATGCAAAGATTCACCCTTCTAACATTACAATTTAACATCACCTATTTCACACAAAAATGTAGCCAACATCCCAAAGTTTAAGTGGGCACAAACCGTGCTTCATTTTCTCACCTACACAATTAGTTATGATCAAAACATTACAATAGGTCAAAGATTCATTTTCCAGCTTTCAACATTAGCCTAACTCCTATCACTTCTAACATCAATAACACTTCACTAAGCACCCATTTATACCTCTAAATCAACCATAAACTCATCACAACATATACTTATATAGTAGAGCATAAGTGGAAGCACCTACCCATATTATCTTCCTAAGTTTTCCATTCATCAACCTAGCAAAAACTCCATCCAAACCAAGCCAAAATCAATGGAACTATAGTCATTCATTCATCCATAACCAAGTATACATTTAAACCCATTTAAACCTACCCTTATAATGATCAAATAAATGCTCAAAGGATTCCCATGCATGTTTCTAACTACCAAAAGAAGGAAAGCAAACATCAATACTCACCTTAAACAAGTTCAAGCTATCAATTCTCCAAGTTCACACACACCTCTCAACCTTTCCCAAAACCTATGGCTATCACAACAACCATGCATATCATCATCTTCTCAAGGATTTAGCTTGGTCTATGTGTGGAGAGAAGCAAGCAAGGAACCAAGGAGATCCTTTTTGTCTTGTATGGAATGAGAATAAGGGAAATTCAATGGAGGAGAAGCACACCAAGGAGAAGAAGCAAGTTTCGGATGATGCAAGGGAGAATTGGCCTTTTTTAAGTGATTCAAATGTTAAAAGAAACAAGGAGAAGGTCGTATGGGAGGGAGAAATAAGACAAAACTAATTAATGAAATGGGACACTTGGCTTTAAGTGTAATAAAATATAATTTATCCTAATCCAAATTAATTAAGCACTAATCCCACTTAAACTCTAAACATGGCACTAACATAATTCCCACAATTATTTATTCACTAATCTCATGCCATTAGGCAATCCCTTTTCAGTACAAAAAAGCTCACTCAGCCAGTCAGTTGGAATTTTTCGGTCCGGAAATTTTCAGGAATTTCTCCGAATCATTTTTTTGAAAATTACCTAAATTGCCCAAAATTGTAAAACATAAGACAGTCCACTCCCAATAATTTTTTAAACACGAAAACCACACTTTCCACTACAAAAATATATTTAGGCCATTTACCGACGATTTTGCCGGTCCGGGAATTTTCTCCGGATAATTCCATAAAAATTCTCATAAATCTCTAAAAATGTAAAACACTCTATGGCGCACTCCAAATAATTTTTCAAATCTCATTATCACACCAATTTCACAAAAGATCACAATTAGACACTTATGCCGGGAAATGTCATGAATGCATGTATGACTATGTGCCTGTGCAAAACTCACCATTTATAGAGGCTACATGACATATGTTCATGCCGAGTTATAATTTAATACTCCTAACCCGTCCCAAATTACTAAAATACCCTTCCGATCGGAGATGGGATATTACATTCTTTCTCTCTTTTCCCTATAGGTTATTGAAGATGACTTCCAGTGTGAACTTGCGCTCGCTTATGGACTCGAACAAAATAACTGGACCCAACTTTCTAGATTGGCTGAGAAATATGAGAATTGTTCTCAGGTCAGAGGAACTAGGATATGTCCTAGATGTTCCACTTCCTGATCCACTGTCACCGATGCTTCGATGAGGATCGAAAGCATATCGTAAGCATCTTAAAGACAATGTGGCATGGCTACCGCATTATGCTCGCATCTATGTCACCAGAGTCTGCAGGCGGCGATGAGTCTATGGATGCTAATACCATAGTGTTTCATCTTAGGAACTGTTTGATGAGCAAGCTCGGTCCGAAAGGTTCGAGACCTCGAGGCTACTCTTCACTACTAAGATGACTCAGGTTCATCTGCAGCAAGATGCATCAAGATGAATGGGTATATTGAGAGGTTGGTCGCCTTAGGTTTTGTTATGGATTATGAATTAAGTGTTGACTTAATTCGGTTGGATTGTCGATAGTTATTCACAGTTTGGTTAAACTATCGGATGAACCAAATATCCACGACAATCTCGAGTTGATCAATCGCCAAGACAAAGAGAAAAAGCTATCAAGAAGGATAACAAGCAAGTGCTTATGGTGGACTCTTCTTCCGGTTCAAAGAAAAGAAGTCAAGAAGAAAAGGTCTAAGAAACCAAAAGGAAATGCAGCCAAGAAGAAAACCAAAGAGATCGCACTAAAGGAACTTGCTTCCATCAGGCAAGAATGGCCACCTGGGCTTAAACTATAAAGTCTATCTGAAGAATTGAAGCGTAAGAAGGCATCGATGCCTCGACTTCTTCAGGTATGTTTGTCATTGAGGTTAATATTGTTTCTGACCATAACATATAGGTATTAGATACCGGTTGTGGCTCACACATATGTAATGATATGCAGGGCCTCAGGGATAGTAGACAACTCATGAAGGGAGAACTAGACCTGCGTGTGGGAAATGGAGCAAGAGTTGCTGCATTAGCCGTAGGCACTTACTTGTTGTCACTCCTCACTGGGCTTGTAATTAAATTGGATGAATGTTATTTTGTACCTGTATTAACAAAGAACATATTGTCTGTTTCTTGTTTAAATAGAGCTGGTTTCCATGTGACTTTTAGTAACAATAGTTGTTCTATTAGTTTGAATGGAATGCTTTATGGTACTGGTACATTATGCAATGGAATTTACATATTAGATATGTCATATCCAATTATGAATGTCAATGACACGAAAAGACATAAACGAGATAATTTAAAATCAACTTACTTATGGCATTGTCGCCTTGGCCATATAAATGAGAGACGCATAGCTAAGCTCCATAAGAGTGGTAGTTTAGGGTCATTTGATTATGAATCATATGACACATGCGAAGCTTGTTTATTAGGCAAGATGACTAAATTACCCTTTAAGGGAAAGGGTGAACGAGCGATTGGAGTATTAGACCTAAGACATTCGATGTATGTGGTCCGATGTCCATCCATGCCGTAAGTGGTTGTCTTTACTTCATTACCTTTATCGATGATTATTCTCGATATGGATACTTGTATCTGATGAGATACAAATCTGAAGCATTTGAAAAGTTCAAACAATTCAGAAATGAAGTAGAAAACCAACTTGGAAAAAGTATCAAGACATTACGATCGATCGTGGTGGGGAATACTTAGACCAACAGCTTTTGGATTATCTCGAGATAATGAGATTTTATCTCAATGGACTCCTCCTTACACACCACAAAGCATAATGGTGTGGCAGAAAGGAGAAATCAAACCTTGTTAGACATGGTACGATCAATGATGGGCTTTGCAAAGTTACCAAAATCCTTTTGGGCGTATGCACTTGAGACAGCTGTTAACTTGTTAAACTGAGTTCCATCAAAGACAGTTGATGTTACTCCATATGAGATGTGGACTGACAAAAGACCTTATCTTACTCATTTAAAAGTTTGGGGTTGTCCTGCTTATGTGAAGCGGACACAGTCAGATAAACTTGATGCAAAGTCTGACAAGTGTTTGTTCATAAAATATCCTAAAGAAACAATGGGATATCAATTCTACCTTGCTGAGGAACAAAAGGTGTTTGTTTCGAAGCATGCTGTCTTTTTAGAGAAAGAGTTTCTTTTACGAGAAGACAATGGGAGCAAAATTGAACTCAAGAAGTTCAAGATGCTCGAATGCACACGTATCAACTGCTCAACTCAAACTGTGACTCATACAGATGAAGTAACAGCTCAACCTTCTACAACATACGGTTCGTAGGTCACGTAGGATACGCCTGTTCCCAGAGATATGGATTTCGTGAATGAACAGATGACGATTGCTCATAGAAGATGATGAGCCTACTACCTATGAAGAGGTTCTGAAGAGTTCAAAGTCTGAGAAATGGCTTCAAGCCATGAAGGCTGAAATGAATTCCATGTATGAAAACCAAGTATGGACTTTGGTTGAGGCACCCGAAGGAATCAAACCCATAGGGTGCAAATGGGTTTTCAAAAAGAAAACCGACATGGATGGTAATGTAATTACCTATAAAGCAAGGCTTGTGGCTAAAAGCTTTCGTCAAAGACAAGGAGTTGACTACGACGAGACCTTCAGCCCATTAGCAATGCTTAAATCCATTAGAATACTCCTAGCCATTGCCACTCATTATGATTATGAGATATGGCAAATGGATGTGAAGACAGCTTTCCTAAATGGAAATCTAGCTGAGGATGTGTATATGACACAACCTGAGGGCTTCACCTCCTATGATGGCGAAAAGGTATGCAAGCTTCAGAAATCCATCTATGGATTGAAACAAGCATCCAGGAGTTGGAATATCCGTTCTGATGAGGTAATCAAAGAGTTTAGTTTCTCACAAAATCCGAATAAACACTGTGTGTATAAGAAGGTTAGTGGGACTGTAATCGTATTCTTTGTGCTGTATGTAGATGACATATTATTGCTAGGAAACGATGTCTCGATGCTACAATCAGTCAAGATTTGGTTGTCCAAACAATTTTCCATGAAAGACCTTGGTGAAGCAACGTATATCCTTGGGATAAGAATCTATAGAGATAGATCAAAAAGGTTGCTTGGTCTTTCACAATCAACGTACATAGACAAGATGCTAAAGAGGTTTAGCATGGAGCAATCCAAGAGAGGGTACCTTCCCGTGACTCATGGGATAACACTCTTGAAATCTATGTGTCCTAAGACACAAGATGAGAGGATGCGCATGAATATGATCCCGTATGCATCTGCGGTAGGATCTATCATGTATGCAATGCTATGTACGAGACCCGATGTATCATATGCTCTAAGTGTTACGAGCAGATACCAATCGGATCCTAGTGAGGGTCACTGGGTGGCTGTCAAGAATATCCTCAAGTACTTGCGAAGGAATAAGGATGTTTTCTTGATATATGGAGATGGAGATCTCAAAGTGAGCGGTATACTGATGCCGCTTTCAACTGATAAGGATGATTCCAAATCCCAATCAAAGTTACGATTCACATCGAATGGCGGGCGCTTAGTTGGAAGAGTTCCAAACAAGAGACAACCGCCGATTCAACAACCGAGGCAGAGTACATTGCCGCTTGAAAAGAAAGGAAGCGGTTTGATCAAAAGTTCATTCTCGAACTTGGTGTGGTTCCTAGCGTTGATGGGCCCATACAGCTTGTATTATGACAACAATGAGGCTATTATGCAGCGAAAGAACCAAGGTCTCATCAACGATCCAAACACGCATCTCGCAGATATCATCGATCGGGAGATCATAGGGCGAGGTGATGTCCAGATCGAGAGAATTCCCACCGAGCGTAATATTGTTGATCCGCTGACAAAGCCATTATCACAAAAGAGTTTTGATTCTCATGTACTACGCCATGGTATTAGATATCAAGGCGATTAGCTTTAGGTCAAGTGGGAGATTGTTATAGTAGTGCCCTGAAGGCATATTTTATTAACTTGTTGTTCATTATTTATGAATGGATATTGATCTATAAGCAAATTAATGAAGTCCATGATATATGACATAGCATGAAGGAAATTGTGATGTGATCATACTATCGAGATTCCTATCATATGCAATTATGTCAAGATCTAAATTATCCCTAGTCATAGGATTACCAAATCGACATCTGAATCCGGAGACTAGACATCTCAAGCTCCTTGATTTGGTCAAGCAAAGGATCTCAAAACCGTAAATATGAGATATTTAGGGTTGAGATGTGGATGCTTACTAGAGGTAGTAAGTACATTGGATGACCCGCTATGAGATCATCATATGGATGTCCTATTCTAATGTCGTTGATAATCTCATCATAGAATGGTGCAAGTATCCTTAGACTTGAGGTGCTCAAGGATATCTTGATACCGATTCTGCTTTGACTCCATTCCTTGTTGCCTTGCTGAGGTCGCCATAAGGTGGTGATTGGGTGCACTTGGGGTATTCAAGGTAATTGAGTAGCCAATAGAGGATTCACCACTTCTGTGATAGCAGAAGATGATACCCATGGCCTCTTGTCAGGGTCATTACTTGGAAGTCTCTGGCCGGAGCATATATGTCAATGAAGACATTTCTTCATTGACATATAAAGTAATGAGTCCCAGGACGAGAACTGAAATCACTTGGACTAGATTTGACGTAGTCAGTCTAGTAAGAGTTGACACATTGCCCATACTCATAACCAAGTGGGGTATAGCATGGTGAAAGGACGAATTGCACGATAATTGTCTATGGAAATGTTCGTGATATGGTTCATGATGAATACATGTTCATTCGTCAAACCAATTACTTTTCGTCAATTGGGGTCATGATGTGTTGCTAGATACCGCCATGACTTGCTCGATTAAGTGTTAATCTAAGTGGCCAACATAACCGGAACCTAATGGGTCACACGCATAAGAGTGTCTCGAGAATTCAGAAAATAGTTTTGGACAGAGTTCCAATATATGGAGAGCAAAAGGATTAAATGGATCCCGATGAGATCGAGATATGTCCCGATGAGATCGCGATATCAATATTCTTGAAAAAGGTTTTGGGATTTTTCCATACTGGGACCTTGTGAGGCGGTAGGACCAATTCCCAGCAGTGACTGGACCACTTCAATATTTATTTATATATATATATATATAATTAATTAAATAATTAATATATATATATATATATATATATATATGAGAAACGTGGAAGGAGGAAGGAAGCTTTATCTTTTAACTTTTTATATATATATATATATATAAAGTGGCTAACGTGGATGGGAAGAAGAAGCTTCTCTTTGTTGCTTAGTCATTAATGCATTTAATGACAAAAAGGTAAAAAAGTGAAAGATGAAGGAGAATGGTCGTGGGTTTTGAGAAAACCTAAGGTTAAGAGAAATTTGTATTTTTCTCTCATCATCTTCATCTTTCATCAAGCCATCCTCTCCAAGTTTTCTTCATCGTTGATCATAGCTCTACAAGAACAAGGTAAGATCTAGCAGTCTTCAACTTGTTCTAGCTATTCCCGGGTCAAAGGGTTTGTCCCGGTTAGGTTCTCCGATCTCTGCGTAGATACCGTTAGAGACGGTCTCCTTTGGCCGTTATGGTTTGAGTTTGTTGTATAGACACATGGATCCTGACTTTCGGGAAGGTCCCGGAACAAAAATTTTTGTTTTCCGCACCGTGGGCATGTGATGCTCACACCGGGATTTTCCTACAGTTTATAGATCACCTTTTATGTTCGTTACAAGCCCATGACGAGAGATTGAAGAAAAGAAAAGAACTGGATGCTTAAGAGTTACAGACGAAGTTGAATTTAAATGAAAAAGAAGACAATCAACATTAAGGACGTATTAGAGGATGAGGAGGTATAAGTCGTGGTTGAGATTGGAATCGTGGAAATCATGAAAGACATAGAGGAGGCAAAAATAACTCGAATGACAACAAAGAGTCAGATTTTCGGCAACAATATACAAGAAGACGTGGAAGAGGTGGATCGTTTCAATGAGGTTGTGATCATAGATCCATTATACAATGTTATAATTATGAAAGATTTGGTCACTATGCAGCGGAATGTAAATGGGATTCAAATAAAGAAGAAAACACAAATTGTGTTGAGGTTGAAGAAGAAGATGATGAAGCATCTGCCTTGTTATTAACATGCAATGGTGACAAACAAAGGAGCGAGGAGTCTTGGTATCTCGACTCAGGAGCCAGCAATCATATGACTGGTAATAAAGATTTATTTTGTAGTCTTGATGAATTTATTAAAGGCAATATTTCTTTTAGTGATAAAACTAAAGTTTCAATCAAAGGTAAAGGAGAAATTTTGATTAGATTGAAGAATGAAGATCATCAGTTTATATCTCATGCTTATTATGTTCCTGCTTTGAAAGCAAATATATTGAGTATTGGACAACTTTTAGAGAAAGGCTATGAAATATAGATGAGAAAGAGTGGATTGGTCATGCGAAATGGAAAAGGAAGATTGATTGCAAAAGTGTCAATGTCAAAGAACAAGAAGTTCATACTGTAGATCAGTAAAGATAGTTCCATATGTTTAACAGCTACTAAGAATGGTTAGTCATGGTTGTGGCATCTTAGGCTGAGCCGCTTGAATTTTGGTGAATTGGAGCTATTATATAAGAAAAGGATGGTACATGGTTTGCTTTTTATAAGTTATCCTGATCAAATTTGTAAAAGTTGTATATATGGTAAGCAGTCCAGGAGGAGCTTTCCGAAGGAGTCTCCATCTCGAGCTACACAACCACTCAAATTGGTATATGTTGATATATGTGGTCCTATCACGCCAAGTTCATATGGAAAGAACAAGTACTTTTATTGTTTATTGATGATTATACTCGTAAGACTTGGGTTTATTTTTTGAAGAAACAATCTGAAGCATTTGAAGTGTTTAAGAAATTTAAAGTTCGAGCTGAGAATGAAAGTGGTTATCTAATTAAAGCAATTTGGACTGATTGAGGAGGTGAATTCACTTCGAATAAATTTAACCAATTGTGTAAGTATTTTGTTATTCAACATTCTTTGATAATTCCTATATCACCTTAGCAAAATGGAGTTGTGGAGCATAAAAGTAGAACTATTCTTGACATGGCTTGTACTATGCTGAAAAGTAAGAGGATGCCAAAAGAGTTTTAGGTTGAAGTAGTAGCATGTGTGGTGTATTTGAATAATTGTAGTCCCACAAAGAGTCTAATACAAATGAATCCACAAGAAGCATAGAGTGGAAGGAGGCCAAGTATTTTGCACATAAGCGTATTTAGAAGTATTGGATATGTGCATGTTCTTGATGAAACAAGAAGCAAGTTGGATGATAAGAGATAGAAGTTCATATGTGTTGGCTATGCTGAAAAATTCAAAAGGGTATAAATTTTACGATCTTCATAATGGAAAGACAATCATTAGTAGAGATGTTGAGTTTGATGAAGAAGGCTCATGGGAGTGGAATGTACCACAAGATGAAAATTATGAATTTCCTCTTTTGTTTGATAAATTTTTTGACGCAGATAAGTCCCAGAATCAAATTGTTACTGATGTTACACCGCAAACTCCTCTACGTGAAGTTCAAACAATTCAATTGATTATGTCTCCACAAAGCTCCTCCAAAAGGCCACATCATATGCAAACTTTAGAAGAAATCAATGATTTTACTCTGTTTTGTTTGTTAGCAGATATGGAACCAATGATGATTGAAGAAGCTTTCAATGACGAAAGATGGAGATTTGCTATGGATGAAGAGATGAAAGCAATTAAAAAGAATGATACTTGGCGATTGATAGATCTTCCAAAAGGGAAGCAACCTGTAGCAGTAAAGTGGATTTATAAAGTGAAGAAAAATTCAAAAGGAAAAATAGAGAAGTACAAAGCTCGACTTGTTGCAAAAGGATTCGCTCAAAAAGCTAGAATTGATTATGATGAAGTCTTTGCTCAGTGGCTCACTTTGAGACCGTTTGACTAATTATTTCCTTGGCAGCTCAATAGAGATGAAAGATTTATCAAATGGATGTAAAATTAGCCTTCTTGAATGGAACTTTAGAAGAAGAGGTCTGTGTGGAACAACCATTGGGTTACATCGTCGAAGGACAAGAAGACAAGGTGTTGAAGTTGAATAAAGCCTTATATGGTCTTAAACAAGCTCCAAAGGCTTAGTATACATGTATTGATGATTATTTTCAGAGGACAGTTTCTCAAAATTTCCGTATAAGCATGCCTTATATGTCAAAGAGAACAAGAATGGAGAAATTATGTATGTTTGTTTATATATTGATAATTTGATCTTTACAGGTAGTAATCCTACAATATTTGAAGAATTTAAGAAGAAAATGACTGAAGAATTTGAGATGATCGATATAGGGCTTGAAAAACCAAAGTGGTTAATTAAGTCGCAGACTTTTCGAATTATCCTTTGCACAAACAGAATAAAACTATGCAAAAGTGAAATAATAAAAACACCAAAATTTATAACGTTGTTCGGCACACTCTACCTATGTCTGCGGGGCCCTTATCCAGATTAATCACTTTCACATTAGTTGAATAAAATTACACAAGATTGATCTAACACAATACCACTCAATCTTTGTAACTATCTCACAACTTAACTACCTGTGAAAGATTTTCACACCCAATAACACAACCGACTCGTGTTAACCTCGTCAGAGGATTTTTCTAACTTCTTTCACTCAAAACAATAATAAATAAAATAGTTAAAGTATTTAATCAACTGAAAATTAAATAATAAAATACTTGAGACAAACGAAGACTTCTGTATGGATTTATCTTTTCAAAATAACCCAGCCGAAACTTTTCGCCATAGCTGATTCTTTCTTCATAAAACAAATTACCACAGGACACGTTAATTGCAACAATAATAAAACCACTATGCCTTCATAGAAAATGTTTCACCCACGAACACTGCCTCCACCATAAATCCAACATCAATATAGTATGCGTTATTTTCCTTTCACCGTATATGAAACATAAGATGCAATATTCAACTCATGAAGAAAAACACCATGCGCAGCCAGCCTTTCGAGACACACGTGACCTCCACTTCCTCCAATTGACCCACGTATGCTACTTCCACTTTCTATCGAAGGTGAGACACAATATTCAATGAGTAAAAAACCAAGTGAATAGCCAGATGATCTTTTACGTGCTTTCACGTGATCAACGTCGCCTGAACAAAAATACACACTACAGAGTTTTGCGACAAACCCCCACTAGGTTTTTCCCCAATTGCGTGTAGTAATAGACTCCTCCATTAAATCAAACAAGTAAGCAATATTTGTGTGATGTGAACTCCACCAAAAGTCTATCTTGTCCACGCAAATATACAATAGTCCAATAACCAAAACACAACAGCCCATTGACGATTTGGACTTCAATTAAAACACAACCTCCACCCATCTTTATCAATTCAATTAATAATTGTAATTTTCTTATATGTCCAATTTAAAATGCCAAAATTAAATAAGATATATATATAATATATCCTAACAAAGCTTATGACTTATTATCTTGGAATTAAAGTGAAGCAAATTGAAGATGAGATTTTTCTCTCAAATAAAACTTATGCTAAAGCAATTTTAAAGGAGTTCAAAATGGATAGAATCAATTTAGTTTCTACTCCAATGAAATGTGGGATCAAGTTTTCTAAGTTCGATAATACAAAAAAGGTAAACCCAACTTTATTCAGAAGACTAGTTGGAAGATTGCGATTTTTAACTTATACAAGACCAAATATCTTGTATGGAGTTGGTGTCATTAGTCGTTACATGGAAGCTCCAACTTTGACGCAACATGAAAGCAACAAAGAGAATTCTTCCAGAATTGGTTTTGTAAGCCTATATTTATATGGGCATATTTCATGTTTTATTTAGAGAGCAATTTACCTTATAATAATGAAGATTGTTTATTCTCTTTTCCTCTATTTCTTTTGCCTCTTCCGTACTTTTTGTTATCCAACAACACCAACTGTGCACAAAATGACTTAATTCACTTGTAGTCTCATGTATGACCCCACCACCATTTCCAGAGAATAGAAAAGATCTTGGAAGCTGAAGCATGTCTCCAAGCCAGTCCATTACAATATGTTCGAGCTCCGTCGCAGCTGGAGACGATATCCAGTTGAATCCCACCACGTTAAATCCAGTGCTAAGCATTTCGCCAAGAAACACTACAATGTTGCCACTGGACGGGAAGTGAGCAAAGTAATTAGGACTCAGCCAATCAGTAATTCCAGGAACTATATGTTCTTGCACATCTTGGAGAATTCTTGCAATAAGTTCAGGAGCGTTAGAGGCAGATCTTGGCAAGCGTCGACGAAGATAACCTGGCTCAACTTGGCTATAAATAAGATATTTCTCAATATTTTGGTAGTTGTTAGCAATGAAGTCGATGACCGTATGACCTTGTCTTTTGAATTCCATTGGATTCATGGTTTGGGAGGAATTGTTTTGAGGTACAAGGTCAGCCTCGACGCTACCCATATGCAAAGCTAAAGCGGTTGACTAGGTGAGTAATGCTTTGCCAATATAATTCACAAGAATTAATCTAAATGCTGAGACGTCACTTGGAGTCCCACATATGCATGAGCGAGAATTAATCTGAGTATAGTAATGACTTAAAAGTGTTACTCAGAACATCGATTTACCCAACAACAAAAATTACAAGTATGAGTTTACTTATAAAATTTTCTTGATGACTAGTATTATATCAACAAATAGCTTCCTCAACTTGATAACAGGTTATGCCTTTCCATCAATGTCATGACCAGAAATTAGAAGTATAGAGTGGGGTTTTGGGGTTGAGGGAGTCAATGAACTAATATTGCGTGTTTTGTAATTCACGAGGATTTCCTTTTTGGATGGTGAAGCTTTTGTTTTATGTGAAAATTAGATGCACGAGGCATTGGATTCCTTCTATATACAAGAAGCAAGTTCCACAAAAACGTAATGAAGCTCAAAACTCAAATTGATTTAATCCTTCAACTGTCGTGATTTTTCTGGTATACAACGAGAGGTCAAATTAATTTGACAAGATTGTAGTAACAGTTGCATAACATCATAGTTTATCCATGTCTGTGCACAAGGCGATTTCTATTCATTTAGTAACAGTGGCTAAGGAGTTATCACTGACAAGGATTGTCAGTCCCTGCTTCCTGGGGAAAGACAGCTTCTTCTTTTATTCACGTAAGTCATGTGGCTTCCATTGATGGACTTAACCAAGAAGCATAATTCACAAAAATCTTGTTTACGTTGAGAAAGACAGCTTTTTACAAATAATAAATCCTTCATCTTCCCCTTCCCCTTCCCAAAATAATAATTAGTGCTATTTAAACAAATCATCTCCCAATTGTTAATGGTGTACCCTATTTAATCTTTAGGACATTGGTGGATTTCTTGACAAGTCACGATAACTAAATATTGGCTTATGCAATAACTACGTAAGATAATTAGAATAAATACATATACATATATATATATTCTTACTGTTGGTCCATAATCATTCTTATCTATGTATATGTATATTCATAGGTCCAAATCAAGTGTGAACCCTTGAATATTTAATTATATTCATAGGTCCAAGACAAGTGTGAACTCTTCACCTTCGTTTGTGTTTCTTACCCCTTGACTGAAACAAAATATACCAAACTTTTTTTCAACAAAAAAAAAAGAGAGAGACTAAGAGAGTTGATTTCTTATTAATTTGTTTCTAGACTCAGATTATTAGACAAGAATGATCGCAACAGGACATGATATACCAAACCTTTTTTTTTTTATTAATTGAGAATGAAAAATGAAAGATTTGTGAGTACTTTTTCTTTTTTCATATAATTTGTTTAAGAAAAAAGTCTGGAATTGTGGATGGAGGATCAACTACGTGTATGCATATGACAACTAAAGCTCGGGAGAAAGAGTCCAACATACATAACACCGACGACGAAAATGTCTGTGATTGAAAGTAGGGAAGCCGATACATGACACGTAATGTCAAGAATGGTTGCAGGGAACCAAGCGTACACAAAACAAATGTTTTTAAAAACAATGCAAATTCGTAATATTACGTGACTCGGTAATCAGGTACACGCAAGTGGTGGTGGGGTGATTGAGAATGGATCTGGTCAAATGCTTCACTATACATGGGTGTTCAAATATTAGAAGGCATGTAAAGTTATAAAATTTGACTGTGAAATTATAAAAATAATGACAATAGGCCATGTTAATTTGCATGGGTATGACAATGTCTAAGTTCTAATCCATACTATAAATGAAAACATCAACATAAGATGAAGTGGTCTGACTTGGCAGCCTATCGTCTTTCCCCATTGTACAGTGAAAGTCCAAGGTCCCGCATATTCTGTCCTCTACGCCAGTCGCCGAGTGCAAGGGCAAGAATCCACGCGAGTGGTCTAATTGTTCAGATCATTAGTTTCCAAGAAAGAGCGATGGACCGCCTACGGCGTGCTTGAAAATTCTATATATATATATATATATATATGTATATTTATAGAATAGAACTATAATACTGAACTTAATCCTATCATCCTGCATTCATCTGTCATCAACTTTTCTCCATTAGTTTGGAATTTTTGCTTAGAAAACACAACCAACTTTAGCTCTTCATTAATGGAGGTTTCATCAGAAGTGAGACAAGTCACGAGAGAGAAAGCGAGATCGAGAAAGGCCAAAAGGGTATGGAAGTTGAAGTTTAACATTAATTGGGAAGCCATCAAAAGCGCATTTAGAAGAAACACGAAGCTGCACTACTTGAGCTGTGCACCAACCGTGAAACGTCTTTCTTCCACAATCAAAGTCCATAAGGAGGTTTATATGAGCACACACCCAGTTGCTCAACCAAAGATAAAAGTCCGTCGTGCCCGCAAATCTTTGGAGTTTCTTCTCAGAATTTCACAAGAAGTTAACGAAGGGAAAGGCCTCACAGCTCCTGCATCATCACCGAGAGAAAATATATCAATGAAATGGCGTGAATTTCATGGTTCCTACAATTGGGAAAACCTGCTTGACCCTCTGCATCCTTGGCTTCGCCGAGAACTTATCAAGTATGGAGATTTGGCAGAAGCAACTTATGATGGTTTTGACTCTGATCCATTATCTGATTACTATGGAAGTTGTAGATTTAACATGCAAAAACTTTTCCAAGAAGTAGGCCTTGCCAAGTACGGCTACGAGGTGACCAGTTACATTCACGCCCTGTCACGTGTAGATGTGCCCGATTGGCTGGAGAAATCAAATGAAACATGGAGCAAAGAATCCAACTGGATGGGATATGTTGCTGTTAGCAACGACGAAGAATCACAAAGAATTGGCCGTAGAGACATAGTTGTAGTTTGGAGAGGCACGGTGGCCCCCACGGAGTGGCTTTTAGATCTCAGGACAAAGTTGGAGGTTTTAGACGACACAAAAGCAATGGTTCAACAAGGTTTCCTCACGATCTACAAGTCTAAGGATGAATTGACTAGATACAACAAGTTGAGTGCCTCCGAGCAGGTTATGCAAGAAGTGACGAGGTTAGTAAATTCTTATAAGGGAAGGGGCGAAAAGGTTAGTCTGACGACTACAGGCCACAGCTTAGGAGGTGCTCTAGCCGTCCTCAGTGCTTATGAAGCTGCGCAGTCTTTTCCTGGCCTTTTCGTTAGTGTCATTTCCTTCGGTGCACCGAGGGTCGGAAACATAGACTTCAAGGAGAAGCTGAATGAATCAGGAGTTAAGACACTGCGAGTAGTAGTTAAACAAGACGTTGTACCAAAACTTCCTGGATGGCTACTCAACGACAATGTCAATAAGCTTGGAAAAATTGGTAGAAGATTGAAATCGGTTTACAGGCATGTCGGAACTCAATTGAAACTTGATCTGTTTGCGTCACCATACCTGAAGCATGAGTCCGACCTGAAGGGAGCTCATAATTTGCAGACGTACCTCCACCTTTTGGATGGATTTGTTAGCAAAAAAGAGAAGTTCCGATCAAATGCGAAAAGGGATTTGGCCTTGGTGAACAAAAGCACTGACATGCTGATAGAGGACCTAAAAGTACCAGAGTCCTGGCACCAATTGCCATACAAGGGACTTGTGTTGAACAAATATGGTAGATGGGTGAGACCTCATAGAGAACCTGAAGATATTCCTTGTCCACCTTGCCATAGTACTGAATCATAAAGTCACGACTGCACTGTTATTCATATGTTTAGTCCATAATTACAGGGTAAAGCCCCGAATTCAATTCAAATGGAGCCTAGCAATAGAGTAGATCGTTCAGTTTTAGTATCGTTGTTAGCCGCACAGAATTCTTGGTAACCTTTGTAGTTGTTTACAGTAATTCCTATTCATTCATTTTACAAATTGACAGTATTTATTTCCCTAAAATTTAATTATATTAAGTTTTTGTTAAATATGCATTATAAGATCATTAACTTGTTTTATAAGTATACTAAATTAGTGTTATCTTTTTGTAATTATCTAATTACAAAATCAATATAAATATAAATATAACAAAACTACTTTATCAATAATAAATTTAATGGTTTTTAATTCATGCAAATTAAGTATCATTCTATAATATTCAATTTGGGCACAGTGTCGTAGATTTCGTACCGTTCTGGCTGAAAAACGGTACCGGAACGAGCATATGGGTACCGGGAATAAATTCCGGTCGGTACCGCCAATACCGGAATATTCCGGGGTCATTCCGTAAAATGAAAAATTGGAGGGGTCATTTTGCAAATAAAAAAAATTAAAACCTAATTTTACTTCTACCCTCTCTTCCCCCCGACTGTCGGCTCTCCATCTCGCTTCGTCTTCTTCTGTCTTCTCTCCCTTCCGTCGTCGTCGCGCCTCCGGCTTGCCTCGTCGCCTGCCTCGCCTCGCCTCCGGCCTTCAACCGTTGTCCACGCACGAAGACGTCCACCGCACACTGTCTTGGCGTCACCGCATACCACACACCCGAAGACGTCGTCCTCCTCGCGCTCGCACATTGTCAACCGTCTGGCCTTCTTCGCCGTCCTCCTCCCATATGCGTTTGAAAGGTTCAAAACTCGGTTAAGATTAAACGCAAGTCCGACCTTATTTGTTCAAACCGAGTGGAAATATGAGTCGAGAACTAGAAGAGGGCATTTGTCATATTCATACAAAACAAATGGACTATAATTCTATAAAGGCGAAAGAAGTGATAAAAAGACAAATGTCTATACATAATTTTAAAAAAAAACAAAGTCTTGTAAATTAATTAAGTTAATAATTAAAATATAATTAATTCGTGGATTTAATCATAAAATTTTGATTATATTGAGTTTTTATTTTAGTATGATTTATTTTAATAACTTAACTGTTAAATTTTGATCGTTAATTAATTAATTAGTTTGTTTTATAAAATAATTAATTAATTTTTAGTTGATAGTCTATTTTAATTATATTTTAAAATTTTAAATTTTTTAATTTTAGTTACTTCTATAATAAATCTTTTATCTTATCAACTTAATTTCCGATCTTGTTTTTAAAATATTAGATTAAATATTATTTATATGTTATTTATTAGATTAAATATTATTTATATATGATTGTTGTATAATTGTTAGGATTGAAAATTGTTGTTATTATTTATATGTAAAATATTTAAAATTATTGTTATTTCAAATTAATTATCATTATTATTTATTGTTAGGATTGAAAATTTTGTTATTATTTATATGTAAAATATTTAAAATTATTGTAATTTTAAATTAATTATCATTATTATTTATTATTAAGATTTTTGAAATTATAGTTGATGTAAACAGTAAACTAATAAAATATACAGTACAACTGTATAATATATCCATATGGACTATTTTGCAAATTTTTAAAATTTTAGGGACTATTTTATAAATTTAAAAATTTCCTAAACTAGCATTCTAGATTCCTTTTCGAGCTCAATCCGTACCATGTCCTATAATATTCATAACATTATTTGTGCATGTTAAATATCTCTTAATAATAATATATTAAGTATACATTTAATAATTCATAAATATGTAATAGAAAATATATATGATAAATTTTAATTTAATCTTTCAAATTTTATTAAAATACATATCTTAAAATTTTAATTTCCATAAAATTATAGTTAAACATACCCTTTAGACCTTAAACTAGTAAGTATATAATGAGTTTAATTATATGAATTAGACATACTCATAAAAATTATACTCTAATGAACATATACCACAAAAGGCCTTGCAATTTGTTTTTGAATGTATGTTTAATGTTTAGAGAATATATTTGTTTACTCCCTCCGATTCATAATAAGAGTCGTTTTTAGAAAAATACACGCTTATTAAGAAAGCTAATAAAATTAAAGATATACCCTTATTAATACTCCCATAAAATTACCTCGGTAATCAGCATCTTAAATGAAATTATGAGAAAAATTGCTTTGAAATTGTGATCTGTATAATTAAGATGAGAGAGAAATGAAAGGTTAATTTTGAAAGAAAAGTTATAAACATGCATAAAAAGTCAAGAATGACACTTATTTTGAATAATTAAAATGTATCTAAAACAACTCTTATTATGAATCGGAGGAGTATAATTTAAAATTTTAAGATTTATTTGATGAAAATTAAAATTTAGGGTAGTAAAGAATAGTTTTACCAAAATTTGAAAGATTAAATTGGATCTTTATCCAAATATATCATAATAGATGCATATATCAAAATTGAAGATGCAAAATACGAGGTATTATATTTATTGATCTTAACATAATAAATACATATGCAAGCATTAGAAACTTAAACCAATTCATTAATAACATACTATAGTAAATATCAATTTCAACTAATATAGAACATAATGCTAAATTGTTCACATGATAAAACTTTTAAGTCTTTACGATAATAATTCTTGAAAGAACTGTAGGAAGGTAGTAGTTTTGCAAACTTTCAAATTTTGCCGCAATCTTTTCTAGTATAATCAAAAATCAGAAAAATTAAACAATCAAAAGCAAAATAACAAATCAACATCGAAATTTGTTAACGCAGTTCGGCACCTTGCCTACGTCTGTGGGGCTCTCACTCAATTTTGAATCTTTCACTAACGACAATAGTTTTATACAAGATCTTACTAAGCCAACATCACTCAAACCTTGACACTATTTCTCGTCCTTACTATTCGTGAAAGAGTTTCACACCCAATAGTACAACCGCCTCGTACTAACCTCAATAGAAGATTTTCTCAAACAATGTTTAATGATAATGATATGAAATAAACAACTCAAGTGATTGAACAATAACTATCATAAACAAAGATAACACTTGAGATAAAAAGCAACTTCTCTAAATTTGTCGCTTCATCAACGAAAGAACGGGAAGTTGTCTACCGAGAATGCTACTATAAATTTTCGATATAGTCACGGAAACATCTCATGCACAGCGGCCACAAAACGTCTCAAATCAACAAATTGATCATTGAAATGTTAACCCAATAGAGCTAAAACAACCACGATATCTCCTGAAGTTTTTCGCACCAAATCAACAACAAAGACAGTAGTTACAAAGTCACGAAAACTTCTAAAATTTTCGCATACCAACATCAAAACAACAACCACGAAATTACTTATGACAACCTTCAATTGTCATTTAACAATAAGAAAGAATGCAGCTGGTCATCAATAATTATTCAGCCCACTTACAATACCCAATCAACAAAAAACAAGATGGATTAATTATCAACATAAAATCAACTGCAAAATCACACACAATAGCCACCAACCTAACACTGAATAATCACCAAACCAGCTGCAGAAAATCATACAATTAACCACAAAAACACAGCACACATTCACAATCGACTACGTCTCATACCATCAATAACCGTAGCCAACTTAAGACATTATCATCCAAGAACAACAAAGTGGGTTGCATGAACAATTCAATCACTACAAGAAAAATGTAAATTAGCGACGGAAACTTAGCAACGGAAAAATTTTCGTAGACAATTAACGACGAAAATATGCTTTCCGTCGCTAATATTGAGTGATTTAGCGACGGTACTAATATTCGTAGTTAAATTTGAAGGAAATTTATTGCGGCAAAATTAGCGACGGAATAATATAGCCGTCGGTAATTTATTACCGACGGAAAATATATCGCTGAAAATTAGCGACGGAAAGCATATTTTTGTCGCTAAAATTGAGTAATTTAGCGACGGTACTAATACTCATCGCTAAATTTGGAGGGAATTCGTGGCGGCAACATTAGCGACGGAATTTAGTGACGGTATACGTTCCGTCGCTAAAAATGGAGGAAATTTTTGGCGGAATAAAAATTTTTGAGTTTACCTACGGAAAATTTCGTAGGTAATTCCGTTGGTAAATTAATTTAGCGACAGAAATTTTCTTTCCGTCGATAAAAAGGATTATTGGCGGTATAAATTTTTTTTGAATTTACCAACAGAAATTTCCGTTGATAATTCCGTCGGTAAATTCTTTTTAAATATAAACTCACCCAACATCTTCCTCTCCAACTTCTATCTTCTTTTTTCTTTCTTTTTCTTCCTTCTTCTTACATCTTCTCTTCGGTTTTCTTGGAGCTCATTCCTCTGTTATGGACTCCTTTTCTGTTCAGCGATATTGTCTTCTCCGGCTATTGTCATCGTGTCTTTCGGTAGAGGTATTTTTGCAACTACTGTCATCTGTTTTTTCATATATTAAATGAAAGTTAATTTGAGTATTTATTATTTTCGTTTATTTGTGTATTTTATTATTGGAAAACAACTTTAAGGTATAAATGTTAGTGATAGAAGGGACAAGACGTGATGTTAGTTGTTATGTTAAGATAAATTTCTGATGCATGTAAGGTGTTTGATTAAATGTTTTATTTAAAAAAATGATTTCAGTTCTTTATTTTCAGTTCTGTTTTAGTATAAATTTTAATATTTTAATTCTTTTACTTGAAATAATGAAGTTCTCTTCATGGTGGCTTCCGGAGAAACTAAACACTTTGCAGGTAAATTTTAAAAAATAGTTTTCAGCAAATTTACCGACGGAAAAAAATTATGTTGGTAAATATATTGGATATTACCGACGGAAAAAATTCCGTCGCTAATTACCGACGGAAT
Organism: Erythroxylum novogranatense; assembly: GCA_029891385.1. NCBI lineage: Eukaryota > Viridiplantae > Streptophyta > Magnoliopsida > Malpighiales > Erythroxylaceae > Erythroxylum > Erythroxylum novogranatense. Next base: position 102,465,042 of record CM057229.1, read on the forward strand.
TACCAAATCCGTTGGTAATTTTCTGACAAAAAAATTTACTAATGAACAAAATAACCGTTGGTAAATTTATCGACGAAAAATTTTACCGTCGGTAATTCCGTCGGTAAATTTACAAACGAAAAATATCCGTCGTTAAATTTAGTAACGGTCATATCTCCGACGTCTTTTTCCGTGAATAAATTCCGTCGCTAAATAAGCTTACCGACGGAATATGTACAAATTCCGTCGGTAAATTCTGTCGCTAAATTTTATTTTTCTTGTGGTGAATTGAAAGTAAACCACCTACCAACCTATACGGCCATCATCTCTTTTATCGAGCAACAATATATTTTACGGCAATAATAAAAATAAAACATTGACAGTACACTATCCGTAGTTACACCCAAGAACAAGATACTCACATCATACAATTAGTCTTCTCATCATAAAACTCTCACATCCATATCTTTTATAAGATTTTTCTTTATCCAAGTCAAATTCAATGTATCTTCTATCTTATCTTGATTTGAATTTGAAATCTTTCGTTATCTTGGAGATCTAATTATCAAAATATCAAAATTAAATAATAAGATATATATTATATATCTTAACAATTCTAAACCTTTATATTTCAACAATTAAAATTCTACATTAACTGCTTACTAGAAGCATTGAAAATATATAATTCTTTTACAAAATTTAAAGTAAGAAGAAAACATTGGGAACACAAAGGAAACAAAAGGAAGTACCATATTTAACAAAGAAAGATAAAAATTAAATTAAATTAACTTTTATTAAAAATATTATTTTAAATTTTATATTATGCATTAATCATTATTTTAAAAGTTTAGTTTTGTAAGGTTGAATCTAATTCACTTTTTCACAATGCATACATATATAAATAGTTAAAATAATATTTTATATTAAAAGAAAGTAATATATATCAGTACAAATAATATAATAATCTATCATTAATATAAATAAAGTCATATTTATTAAATAAAACATCAATCATAAAATTATTTAAAATATATGTAATTAATATTTTTCAAATGTTAAATATCTGCCATAAAATTTGGTGCAAAGGACCGAGTGCAGAACTAGTTTTATGTAATTTGTTAGGGCAAAATTCAAAGCAAACGAAACATGTGGGAAATCGATTGAAGCTTGATGTGCTCAAGTCAGCACGAGGTCGACACAATCGAGTTGGACACTTGGAGTGCCGAATCTAACGATATACTTGATGTGTTTGCTACCTAGAAATCAAAGTTCTTTTGGAAGGCCCTCAGAACACAGGAGTTTTGTACATTGAAATTCTTAAGATCAGTTTGATTCTTGTATTACGTTAGAGTCTCTTCTCTCTACCGTTACGATTCTGGCTCTTAATGATATCGAACTTGGCAAATTGCAAGAATCAGCAACATAGGACAACATGAAAAACATCAACATGTTTACTAGCACTAACGGGATTTGTCAGACAGTATTCACACAGAAAGTAAAATTACATTATATTACAGGGGGAATTTCCATAACGTATCCAATGGGTGAACAATTCAAGGAAAAACAGTTCGATCAGAAGAATTTGGTGGAAATACAGGAACTTATCCCACCCTGGAAGCCTGTGATAATGCATCTTCATACAGGAACTTATCCCACCCTGGAAGCCTGTGATAATGCATCTTCATACTGGTCTTCATCAACCTTTTCAGAACTCAAGCTTGGTGGGATGAAGGATCTGAAGATTTGTTCCATGTTTGGAGTTTCCTTCAATTCTTTGCTGGTAACCTCCAGAGCTGTGTCAGCAAATGATCGGTAGAATTTCTTCGCACATACATAAGCAAAGAGCAAGGAAAGAATGGGCAGTGGAATCAGAAGCGGCATGTAGAAAAACTCCTTCACCCCAAAATAACCAAGCATTGTAACTTGGTACAACAGCAAAGAAGCCATGATTCGAATATGAATGTGAGGCCACATCCTTCCTTGGCTCTCAAAAGATGGGACATAAACTTTGAGTGCCTGTCAAAGCAGCAAAAGTAATTATCAGCAGAAGTTGCTTTATTATCAACAACAATTGACAAAATGGAAACAAGGTAACATTTATGTCTAGTTCTTTCACTTCCACGTCTTCCTAAACTTTAAACGAAGATGCGGTAGCAAAAGAAGATTCACTATGAACTAAATGTTCCATCCATTAAATTGATGCTACTACCTTACAATCTTGAAATTAATACAGCAGCCAGTAGTAGAAATGTTTTGAGAAAGTTACCTGATTCCGCAAAACAAGCCATCCGAGACCAAAGTAGACCACCCCAAATGGGATAATTAGAGGAGCTATGACAGAGTAGCATAAAACAACCGTAATTACAAGCATGTCACTGGGAATTCTAGTTGTATACCCAAAATCTCCAGGAGACCAAGCTTCTTTCAACTCAGCTTCGGTCTTACAAAGATACTTCCTCTTCAAGTGAAAAATGATTAGAGGAACCAGTCGCGACAGCTCAAGTCCATAACCAACAAAGAACCTGAGACCAATATCATATTGCAAAGTCACAAATATTTCTCACAGATATCGCATACTCAAATTAACATTTCTGATACATAAGCATGCATCCAAAAAGTAACACAAACCCAACTAAGGGTAATATCCTTGTGACTTCTAGTGAGACAATTACCTCGATAAGGATACCAAAACCCAGAATCTAAGGAAAAAATTTTCCGTTCTTTGACAAAATGAGTAAGAGAAAATTAAAAAGACATTGTACATCCATCAAGTTTCAACATAGCTGTTATACCCCCAGATAACAAAGATAAAGGCACAAACTTACTTTAGAGCAACAAAGGTCAAAAAGAAGGTTGCATTCCCCGGAAGGCTATTGGCTAGCGTGGAAACAATCGAATTCGGATGCTTCTCAATACTCTTGAACGATTGGAATAAGGTTCCACCCACTGTGACTCCAATAAAAACGTTCAGAACAGTGAAATAGAAGTATTTTCCAGAGGCAGCTCTAACTGCATGGCTCTCTGAAGGAATCCCCTCTTGCTTGGAGAGAAACAAAAGCAAACTCGGTAACAAGGCTAGAAAGATAATAAGAGCAATTTGAGGGAGGTAAGCTTCCAACACTGTCTTTAACACAGCAATATTCACAACTGGCTTTATGAACGGTAAAATCTTCTTCAGATTATCTAGGGTAGTTAGTGCAGAAATAAAACCAATCGGTATCATGTAGAAGAATATGGTCAAAGCCACAATGACATAGACAACATATTGCCTTATTTGCCTCTGAAAAAATTTGATTTTAAGATTTGGCCATATTAGTTGACGAGGTTCGGGAGCCTCACTGACCATCCATTTGTCAACCATTTGGGCATGCAGACTCTGAGAGGCACAAGCGGCAGTCACCCTGCTGGTGAAGAAGACCAAAGCAGCAGGTTGTTGCTTCTCTCTAAGAGTGCCTTTTTGTTCCGCTTCTAGTTTTGGAATTAATTCGTTAATCTTCTCATTACAGTACTCTATACTGTCTACTTTTTTGCCAACAAGACCAAGGAAGCCTGTTCTAGTGGTTGGTCTTGATCCTTCTGGTTTACCCGACTTTTTGGACTCAGCATATACTGCTTCTGCATGCGCCAGTTTCTTCTTAAACCCTTCCAACTCCTCGTAAATCTTGTTAACCTAAACCAGTTTCAGAAAGGAAAAAGAAAAGGTAAATCTCAGAAATTGAGAAGGTCTTATAGCATCCAGCAATGAGACTACAAGATATATGATTTACACAATGAAAGAACTTAATCATCAGATGTAGACTCTGCTGTCTACTACACAATACCCCAAAGTAAACGACCTTCCCATAACATTAGTTTGGGACACAACTGAAGCTGGGGAAGTCGTACAAGTTTGTATGAACTTGAAAGCTAATTAAATGGAAAAAAAATACATAATGCATTATTAAGCGTTTAAAATTTCCAAAGAAGAAGAAAGATACTAGGAATACCTTCTTGTTATCTGTGGCTATCAATGACCGGTAATATGACTGAGGATAGATGTCCTTAAAATATGAATCGACTTGTTCCTTTATAGTTTGACCTTCAGTAACAGATGGCACATCTCTAACAAGAATAGCAAATTGCTCGGGTCTCACTTCAGGAGACATTAAAGCATTAGCTCTCAGCCGAGAGACATGTAAATATGCCTTCCATAACAGGTAATAACTGACAAAGGAAACCCAATAGGTAGAAATCAAGAATGCCCACAACCTTGAACTTCTTTTCTGCATGCCAGATGAGAATCCAATTAACAAGTACACACACTAATGAGTCGAGGTACAGAAGTAAGGAAATGAATTCAACAATCTCAAGTGTCAACCTGTCAATTTTATGATAATTTATACTCAAGGACCAGGCAATTCATTTCAGCTGATAAAATGGTTTTGGCACTCACCCGAACGTTCCCCATGGCCAACTTGTCAAGTTCACCAAAAGTACCATTACTTGTAGTGTCTTGTGCCCTTTTTATACTGTCATCTGTCGCAGCAATTGGAAGAAGAAGTGGTAGCAGAACCACACCAGACAAAAGCAGAATTCCAAACGCTGGACAAATTATTTTTTCAGAAAAGTCAGCTTATTCAATCAAGAAATTAAACATGGAGAGCATTACAACAAAAGCAAGCTACGTAATGGTTTCAAAAGACGGATAACATTTATTCAATACATGAAACAGTCCTGAACTTTTGAAAATTGTTAAACTCGTTGAGTCAATGGGTAACCAGTCTTCTAGTTTTGTACATTGCAATAATCCAACGACGCCAACGAGAAGTGTCATTCCAAAACCAGCATGGTCAAGGACAATATTATATCGAAGGACGAAATCAATCGCAAAAGGGCTGTGCAATTCCAAGCTCCGATTGATCTTGGGAAACTACAGGCCGTGTAAAAACCCAAAAGCCACACATGGTCATTAGAATACTGAGATCAATTTACCTAAAAATGATAAGAACTTGGAAACACAGATGAATAAAACTGCACTATCTTATCTTTTATACACAGTCTGCACGAACATACTTGAAGCTTATAAATTTTGGTAAGGGACTCACCTAAAAAGCAAGCTGGTAACTTTTGTTAAGCCTCAAGAAAAGATAAAGAAATACTAAAAGCAGACTGAGGAAAAAAGGAAGAGAGAAAGTGACGAGTGAGATATGATTACTTAAAAATAGACGCACAAGAGCAAAACCAAAACAGGGGAAAACAAAAACAGAGAAGATCCACCAACAGGTTCAGACAGCCAAAACTAGTAAAATTGGAAATAGCATAAAGTCATATGCCAAAGATCATCTACAAGACAAAAGAAGAAAAAGAAAAGGCATAAATAGATCTCTAATTAGAACAAATATAATGAACACAAAAAGTAAAATCACAAAACTGGAAACTCGATAAGAGACATGATAAAGAGACAAACCGGTTCCAAGGAACACAAAGTAGACAGCAGAATCAACGCCGGAAATGTTAACGATGTCCTGTTCGGTTGAGGAAAACGCTTCCCGCATCCAAGCAAGCGGGTTCCGAGTCGCCGACCCGCCCTCCCACGGGTCCAAACCTTTCAAGATCCTACTGGGATAATACACAACGGCGTTACCAGGTCTTCTGGACAACCACGTGAAGAGTAGCATTAGAACCACAAAGATCAGAAAGGACGTCACCAAGGACGTCAAAAACGAACTGAAATCCATCGCTCAGAGCCCAAACAAACAGAAAAGACGCCAACTTTATGTTTCTCCTCTCCAAAATGGGAAATGGGCAGACTAGTTTCGGTTGAGAGAATGCGAGTAAAGGAAAAGTTTACGTTAAGAGCAAGCAAGTGAACCGTTGCTACGAAAGGTGATGAGTGTGGGTGGTTTTATGAAGAGCATTCATTGCTGGTGGTTGTGATGTGGAAAAGAGAGGAAAATATCTGGACATTAGGTGGGACACTATTTCGTTGTGGGGTCTGATAAATTAGTTTCGTCTTTCTGATAAGCCGAAGTTTTGGATTCCTTTCTCTTTTTTTTCTCACTTCGTTTTATCTTTTTCGTTGTACAGAGAGACAGATAGGCTCTGAGAGTAGAGAGATAAGATTTGACAGAAGGAAGAAAACAGAAAAAGAGAGAGGCAAAGACAAGTGAAGCTCTTAAAGGACTAAATTGGGCTTTCGGGAAGTAACTGTCTGAATCTGAAATTGAGTATGCTTTGCTCTGACCAAAACCATCCCTGGTTCTCAGGCGCATTTTGCAATTTTCTTTTACCTAAAGGGTTAAATAATAATAATACTAAGTTGAAAATTTTTAATTGGATTTTGTTAACTTGTTAATTAAAGTGTCATTTTCAGTCTATCTAAAAAAGCATATTTTGTACTTAAAAAGTCAAATCACTTACCTCAAGCGTCTTCATATTTCAGCTCGACAGAGTAATAAAGAAGTAAATCATGATTTGATCTCAGTTAATTTATCATGATTAATATCTGATACATTAAATAAATTTTCACACTACGACTGACAGGACTTAAACATAAGACCAAAAGCATATTAGAACATCAAGTATACTTATGTAAGGAAAGGATGAGTTTTAACTGTAGTGACAAGTGTTACATTATTCGCTCTTCCCATCTTGTGGAATTCTTTAAGATTTGATTTTGTTATTAAAATGAAAGTTTGTAACTTTCAAACCAAAATGGAAAGTACACATGCACAACTCGACAGCCATCACCATGTGCCTTGAATAAGAATAAGAACAAACACGTGATTCCATGTAGTTATGGACCTGTCCTTTTTTTGTATTTACTTTGGATTCAGTATTCCTTCGTACATGCTGTAAGCTTACTGAATGAAGATACTGTGGAATCGAGAGAGAAATTACTAGGCAGAGGAAAAGGCTAATTTCGTCATTTCGACTCAAAGTACGTAAAGGTTCTTATCCAATATCAACTGGAAACTGTGAGTGGCAAATGTCCACGTCAGTCTATCCCTCTCTCCGAACACGTACATCACACACCTCATCCATCTGTCCACCGCTCGTAGATCCAACTGGTGTTGCCAGTCACGTTAAAATGGAAAAGAAACACAAAAATAAATTGACCGAATGGACACGTGGCGCAATCCTTGATTGCCGACGTCGAAGATAGAGAGAGAGGATTGTGTCCTTTTACTTTTTTGTTCTGTCTCCTATTCATGTGGATAGGCATCATTGGATGAATGTTGTCGGCAATAGACGTGTCGGAGGGAGGACAGATCGGCACGCGGATGACGGGTAGGTCTGGGATCCGTCAAAACTCCAAGACGTGGTCACTTCGTGTTGCTGCAAAGCAAGGACTAAGGAGACATTTTCTTTTTCTTTAATTATTAATAATCGGTAGTTAACGGCTAGCCGTTTGAACCTCCCGGTCGCGGGGGAATGTTTAACCGAATCTACGGCCCTGAAAGTTGACCTGATGCTCCCAGCTTTCCATGATGTAGGCAGACGTAAACCACATGCGTGCAGCCAACACAGAACGTGGGAACTGGGAAGTTGACCATTCATTTTAGGTTTAGGTTTAAGTTCCTCCATAGATTTCTTATGACTGTAGAATTTCTCATAATATTTTATTTAAATTAAGACTTTTAAGTACCTGATTTTTCTTTTTTGCAGTTTTATTTACTATTATAAAACTTTTTTTAAGATTATATTTCATTGCTTTTTTGCGTGTAAAAAATGAGCTCGATCATCGGGTACGTCCATGTCCTTTGTCATTTAGCTTATTGCTTCTTCACGCACATAAGCACACCTGTTTCTCAAGCTATGTCCTTCATATAATCCCCTTACCATATTAATACGTTCGTATATTTCAGTGTTGGGATATTACTGCTTTAATGTTGTTCTTTTAATCAAGACTAATAAAGATTGTTAATGCTTCCAGATAAACTGAAATGTAGAAAGTAAAAGAACACACAAGGTTTTTTACTTGATTCGATAGCTATCAATGAAATGAACAGATCACAAGCCATAACCACAAACCATAACCACAAAGATTATGCATCCAGGATCGATTGTATATGCGTGAAAAAATAAAACATACATACTTGATGATTCGTTATTGTTAAGAAGAAAAAGATTGTAGAACATAATTGATCAGAAATTGTGTTGTGTTTTTTCATTAATATAGAGCCTTATTTATAGATTGATTATACACAGTAGTTGGTTATGATTAATCCTACTATTAAAGAATATGATTATTATCTCCTATTTGGTTGCAATCTTCTAATATAACATATCCTACTATTAAGGGATAGGATCATGATCTCCTATTTAGGATAGGATAATGATCTCCTATTTAGTTACAACTTCTAATCTAACACTCCCCCTCAAGTTTGGTGACGGGATCTCCCACACCTAACTTGAGTAGTGCTTCATGAAAGGTTCGTCCCACAACAGCCTTTGTCAAAATATCAGCCAACTGGTCTTCTGATCGAACATATGGTAAGCTGACAATGCCACCCTCTAACTTTTCCTTGATGAAATGCCGATCAACTTCTACATGTTTGGTCATGTCATGTTGCACTGGATTCTCTGAAATACTAATAGCTGCCTTGTTATCACACAACAGCTCACAAGCCTTTTTTGGTGGAAAACCAAGTTCAGTCATCAATTTTACCAGCCATAGTAACTCTGTCAAGCCTTTAGTTATTCCTCTAAACTCTGCTTCAGCACTGGAGAGCGCCACCACCTTTTGTTTCTTGCTTTTCCAGGTTACCAAATTTCCTCCTATAAGAGAAAAATATCCAGAGGTTGATCTTCTATCTACTAGATTTTCAGCCCAGTCTGCATCAGTGTAAACTTTTACTTCTAAGTTCCCATTATTCTGGAATAAAACTCCATTACCAGATGTTCCTTTTAAGTATCGAAGGATTCTGACAACGGCATCCATGTGTTGTACCTGTGGCTCGTGCATAAACCGACTCACAACTCCAACTGCATATGCTATGTCTGGTCTAGTATGGGCAAGGTATATCAGTCGCCCTACCAATCTCTGATATCTACCACGATCAGCAGGTTTAGCTTACTTTTCTATCTTCAGGCCATGGTTCAACATAATCGGTGTTTCAGCTGGCTTATAGTCAAAGAGCCCAGTTTCTGCAAGAAGATCGAGCACATATTTTCTTTGAGAGATAAATATCCCTCGTTTTGATCTGAGCACCTCTATTCCCAGAAAATATTTGAGACCTCCCAAGTCCTTCATTTCAAACTCCTCAAACAAGTGTCTCCGAAGATAACTCATTTCTTCCGGATCGTTTCCAGTGAGAATCATATCGTCTACGTAAATGATGAGACAAGTAACCTTCTCACCCTTTCTCTTTAGAAACAATGTGTGGTCAGAGTTGCTCTGTTTATATCCTAGATACTTCATTGCTATGGTGAATCGTCCAAACCAGGCTCGTGGTGATTGTTTCAACCCATAAAATGCTTTCTTCAGTCGACATACCTCATTCGGTTGGAACTTGTGGGCAAAACCAGGTGGTGCTTCCATATAAACTTCTTCTTTCAATTCTCCATGCAAGAATGCGTTTTTCACGTCGAACTGATGTAATGGCCAATTCAGATTTGCTGCTAAAGAGAACAACATCCTGATAGTATCAAGTTTCGCCACGGGGCTAAAAGTTTCTGAGTAGTCTACTCCATATGTCTGTGTATACCCCTTTGCAACCAACTGAGCTTTATATCTTTCCACTGTCCCATCTCGCTTTGTATTTTATGGTAAACACCCATCCGCACTCAACAGCCTTCTTCCTGAGGTAATACACATTTCTCCCACTTGCCATTTTTTTCTAAAGCATTCATTTCTACTCCCATTGCTTGTCGCCACTCCTGTTTCTCCTCAGCTTCTTCAACTGTCCGAGGAATAACTTCAGTATACAATACTGTGGTAAAGGCCTTGGCTTCTACTGTCAAGCTCCCCTTACTATATTAGCCACCGGATATCTGGATGCTCTGGAAGTGTATTCTGGTGAATACCTCTGTGGTGGTACTCCCCGTGTGGTCCGTGATGGGAGAACATACCCCCTGGTGGACTCTATGGTTTCATTTTCTGATGCTGCAGGAGATTGATTAGAATGATCGGAAACAGAGTTATCAGTATCAGGGATAGGAGTTGTTACCTCTCGAGGAGTATCCGATCGAGGAGATCCTTGGGGTGATTCTGATTCGATGAACATTGTTACGTTATCAGAGGTCGCAGGTCTGGTGGGCCCAAGTATTGGTAGATTAGGGTGTATGAGCTAACTCAGTGTGTCGATTTCTGATTTCTCCCCCTGACCACTGAGCTGGGTAGTATAGAAGTATTCTGTTTCTAAGAAGTCACAGTCCATAGTGAACATGCGACGGGAAGAGGGATGGTAACATCTATAACCTTTCTGATTAACCCCATACCCAACAAAAACTGTAACATCCCACCCCCTACTGGAAGGGTAAAATAGGAAATTTGTCATAGGAAGGGATTGAGAGGGATTAATTAGTACTGTTCATGCATACTAGGACTGATACACTGTCACAATTGTGCACATGAAATTACTGTACATGCATACATGATATTCCCGGTTTGCGTGCCTAAGACAATTTTCTTGAGATTAACGTGGTTAATGGGTTCGAAAAATTATTTGGAGTGCGTCATTGAGTGTTTTACATTTTTAGGGATTTATGAAAATTTTTCTGGAATTGTCCGGAGAAAATTCCCGGACCGGCAAAATCGTCGGTAAATGGCCTAAATGTGTTTTTGTTGTGAAAAATGTGGTTTTCGTGTTCGAAAAATTATTGGGAGTGGACTGTTATATGTTTTACAATTGTGGGCAATTTAGGTAATTTTCAAAAAAATGATTCGGGGAAATTCCCGGAAATTCCCGGACCGGGAAAAATCGCCAAGTGACGAACCGGTCGATTTTTGGTAGCAAAAATTGCTACTCAATGGCACTGGACTTTTAGATACATGATTTTATGATTTATTACTTTGAGTCATTAGAATTTAGAGAAAAATTGGACTAAAAATTATTGGAAAGACCCTTTATATTAAGACAAGTGGCAAGTGACACATGTCACTTGCCTACTTAATCTTAAGCTTAATGATATATATATGTATATACTAAACTACCTTTTGGAAGCCACTCACGATTCTTCCTTTGGAGGTGATTTAGAGTGCTTGTTTTCTTCTCCTACGTAGGTCCTCTTCTCCTCTTCTTTATGGATCTTCTTCTTCTTTTGTTCATCTTTCCTACCTTCTTTTACTTGGCTTCCTCTTCTTTTAGTTCACTTAAAAGGTTAACTTTAAACCTCACCCTCTTGAGAAGATGATGATGGTATATGGTGAGTGAGAGTTAGGAAATTTGGGATAAGTTGGAAGATTGGAATATTTGAAGCTTTAATAGGTAAGCTTTGTGTTTTATGGTAATTAGATGCATTAATTGGGAATTATTGTTCTTGAATTATGACTTATTGTGTATTAATTTCATGAAACTTGTTGTTTGATTGTTTGGGTATGAGTTTATGTTTGTGAGAGGGTGAGTGAAAGAATATGGTTTGCATTGATATTTGGCTTGGTTTTGGCTTGCTTTTTGCAAGGTGAGATGAATGGAAAATTTAGGAAGATAATTTGTGTTAGTGCTGCCAACTTTTGTATAATCATATAAATATATGTTGTGATGAAATTGTGGTTGAATTAGAGGTATATATGGGTGCTTAGTGATGTGTTATTGATGTTAGAAGTGATAGGAGTTAGGTTGTAGTTGAAAAGCTGGAAAATGCAATTTGACCTATTGCAATGTTTTGATCATAACTAATTGTGTAGGTGAGCAAATGAGGTGAGGTTTGTGCCTAATGAAACTTTGGGATGTTGGCTTCAAATTTGTGTGAAATAGGTGTTGTTAAATTGTAAGGTTAGAAGGGTGAAGTTTTGCATGGGAAGTTTCTGTTTGTAGGGTCTGTGAACAGTACCCGCATATATGACCTGATTACTTTGTTGATTTTTATAAATTAATTGAGATGGAATTTGGGAAAATGGTCTTCATGAAAGTTGTAGCATATTGAGTTAGCTTTCCATTTCCACTGATCTTGCTAATTTTCGAGTTGTATATTGGGAGATATGAACTGATTTCTATTGATTGGTTTTATGCTTTTTGGAGAAACCTAGTCACAGTGTTGATTTTGTGGGCTTTCTTTTTGGGAGCAATTTTAACAATTTATGTGAACTGAATTGGTGTGAGTGATCTTCTGAAAAGTTGTAGAGGAAGAAATGATCTTGAAAATGGTATATAGCATGCTATTTTTAGATACCAGAATTGGGACTTATGCTTTTTCAAAGATTGGACTGAAGTTAGGTCATGGGCTGCTGATCAGGGCAGTAACTTGCAAGACTGTTTTAAATTGGTTAATGATGGAATTTGATTCTGAGCTCTTCATGAAAGTGTAGTACTATGTTTTATCTTTTCATGGGTATAAAGTATGCAATTTTTAGACATTTTTACAAGGAGTTATACTGTTTGCAAAATCACTGTCCAGATTGGTTGATTTCAGAGGGCTGATGCTTTGGTGAATTATTTGACCTATTTAGTAAGTGAATGTGATTTTGGGTTGTTCATGAAAGTTGTAGATAACATTGTGAACTTACTGAGCATATTTATTGTGTTATTTTTTTACTGAGGAAATGAGTAGTTACTGAATTTGCAAGGTGTTGCACTGTTTGAGAGGTTTTGAGTAGGCAGTAGGTTTGATAGGATTTTTTGACACCCTTAGGGGTGAAATTGATTTTTATGGTCTTCTTGAGAATTGTAGAGGGTTTCGTGATCTTTCCAATGAGATATAGTTGGTAATTTTCTGAATTGAGTGCAATGAGTTATTGGTGTTGAAAGTTGGCTTGAAATCAGGAAAATAAAGAAGGGAATAAGGGTTATTGTTTAATTTGAGTTTTAGTTTCTTTTGTCAATTTCTTTTCCGTCCGACGTCCGATTGACCTGATTCTTGAGGCATCGGATTTGTAACATATTGAATTTCATTTTATCAGAAATTGGGAATGGTAGGACGGAAAATTGACGTGAGTCCGGGTAATGGACTGTTAATCACTGTTCTATTTAATTGGGGACCTATAGAGGTCCGAATTGCGCACCGTCAGCGCCATTGGATTTCTAATTTTTTTAAAAGAAAAAAATGGGATTAGGGTCGGGAATATCATGAACATGCATTGTGCACCTTCTAAGTGTTACATGTGCATTCTGAAATAGTTCTGATTGAACAATTGATAATGTTTATATACTGTCACTGTTATAGAGTCACACTTGGAGCGTCGGTCTACCGACGTCACTGAGACTTCCAGATTTTGGCTTGAAATTACAGGTGAGTAACCTAGGTGGTTACCTCAATCTATGTGTTTATTGTGACTTGACTACCCTACGGGGATTACTGTGCTTAGGAATTATGGACTGTGCAATGTGATTACTTATGCGATATGGATCGTTAATTGATCGCTTGATCGCGAAATATTAATCTGTTAATTAATCAGAGATCATCGATCATTGTGAATGATATCTTCGTTACGTGATCGTTCAAATGGGCATGTGCATCCATGCATGATGCATAAACCGATAAAGAATAATTGTGAACCGAGTCGCCATCGACATCGAGCATCGCAAGCTTTGAGCTCAAAGGAGTCCTACTCCTGACACCAAGCGTCTCTTGGACCGACATCGAAAAGAGCTTCGAGCTCGAGGGAGTTCTACCTCCTGACGCTAAGCGTCTCATTTCTTATCGTATGCACTCGGTCCACAACATCGTAATAACCGGAAAGAGTCATACGTGCATAAGATCTTGCATCAATGCCCGAAATGACCGTATGACTACTGTGATTGATCGTGATCATCTATCGCAAATTATTGTGACTATAATCGCATAATTATTGTAATCAGATATTACTATGATCAGAGATCGTAGTATTTTGTAATTGCTCGATTCATCGAGATTGTTATATGATGCGTGAATTGGGAGAACCATCGATGATGGTTTCTCATTGAGTTCGCAAACTCATCCAAAATTGCAATCTATTTTTCAGACTAGAAGAGTACCCGTTTGACATTGTAGTATGTCCGGTGCAAATTGGGATAGAGGTCGGGATCGGTTAAATGTCGCATTAGTGTTTCTAAATATTGTCTTCCGCAATCTTTGTAAACTGATTTGTATTTGTATTTTATGGTTCTTGTAAAAGTATTACTAAATGATAGAAATTTTCTACTGTTTACTGCTTATTCCGCGTGAATGTGTAATGACTGAAACTATTTCCTTTTAACGTGAAATGAAAAAAAAATGTATACCGAGTTTACTGACTGATGTAGTACGCCACCCTCGCAGGGCACGGACTCGGATATTACCAACGGGTTCGGGTCACGTGGGAGTGGGGTGTTACATTTAGGTGGTATCAGAGCCCAGTAGTACGTAATGTATCGGGGCACAGTCTGAAACAAAGGTCAAATTGCATGCATTTGAGTCGTGTCGTTGCAGACCGTGATAACTGATCCCTAGTCTGAGTCGTACGGGTAGAAATCCTATGTGTGTGCATACGTGTCAAGTGACTAAGTGAGAGAAAAGTGAGACTGTGTTAGAGGGTGAACCCCTGAAAGTGTATAAACAATTAGGAAAGGAAAAAGGAAAAAAAAGAGAAGAAAAACGGATAAGGAGATTAATATTGTACTGTGGTTAGAATGACTGTGTTGGCCTAGACGGATTAAGGAAAGAATTGATATCAATGAATTCCCGGATTAAAATGATAATATTGTGGTGATAGAAAATGAATATGTCTAGAACTGGGAGAGGTCCACTAGAGATATGTGAAGCATACTGGTTATAGTAGGCCTAAGTGAGATTAAAAGTCCGGATGATTAGGTAATTACATTTCATTCAGATATGTCATGAAATGGGAAATATTGGACCGAGTAAAGTGTAGATGGTCCGATCGGGCATATATTGATTCATGCATTCGTGTTAGATATCGATGAGATATTATAGGCAAATGATGATAGCGAGATTGTACTAAGAACAAGGTTATCTCAGAACGATCTACTTCAAGACCGAAAGAACTGAAAGAGCAAGGTGCCTAGTGCCTAGTGCCTAGTAGAGTGAGAAAAGTAGAAAGGGTGAGATAAAAGTGTATGATAAACTGAAATGAATTCGTGAAATGGTTATGATCTGGATCGCATAAGCTTGAGACTGAAATGGTTATGTGACTATTGTGCTAAGAGTTTGGAAATCAATATGATAAAATCGTAAGGGAAAAAGACAGACTGATACTTTTCTACTGATTGTGTATCAGGAAATTCTAGATTTGGGTTGAGAAGATGTATATAGACACAGAAATGGTAATTGGATGGGTAAATGGATAAAGATATAGTGGAGTTGAATTATCGATTTTGTCGTGTTTAGAGGACTGTGAATACCCTATCGTGGATTATTTCAGAAAAATACAAAGATACGTAGCAATAACACGATGACAGTATATAAGCCAAGTGGATATGACCTTAAAAGGTCAAGCTGACACATTCATGATACAAGAAGAAAACTATGAAAAAAAAAGTACAATGACGAGTGGGAAAGGAAACACGGATAAAGATAGCGGAATAATGAAAATGCTAATGAATCAAGAATAGTGATATATAAAGAGAGTTATCATTTAAGTCGATTTACCGTTGGTAGTATCTATTAGACGATAAAGTTGACCATGATTAATGAAGCGTATGTGAAAGATACATGGAAATCATAGAGGAGATGAGCGGTGAATGATTAAATATGTGCTACTATGAGTGGCTATAAGAGTAAAGTTCATAATGGATTAAAGTAAGACATAGGAGGACTGAATGTACCTTTATGAGAGGAAATGAGTAATGATTATGGCATCAGTTATTTAATTGAGAATTAGCATAAACGGAAAGGAGTCTTATGGAAGTCTGAATTGTATAGGTTACTAATTGGTTTCCGGATAAAATGCTGAGGTATAGATTACTGAATAAGTGTTAAAGAAAGTGTTTAGGTGACTGCCACACGGAACCTTAGTGCAAGGAATGTTTTGATCTTTAAATTATGGCTAAAATTGTTCTAACTGAGATAATGCGTAGAGTTAAGAATGATTGACTAGCAATTAGGGACACTAATTGGCTGATGAGAATTTCGTGAACAGTATAATGATGGTAACAAGATTAATGGTCATGACATGTACCAAATCAAAAGTGAAATGGAGTCTTATCTCGAGAGGAGATTTAGGCATAACAAGTGAAAAATATACTACTGAAGTTATCTGTATTGTGTGTACGGAAATGTAAAGTATCCAATAACATGAGTGGAATTTTAATTTGCGATGATCCTATTGCAATGTGAAGTGAAATACTCAAATGATGTGGAAATTGATGGAAGTCCAAGTACAGATGATATATATCAATGTGGATGGAAAAAAAATCAATTGGAAAGAGAAAATGAATAGAGATAAGAAGTCCTAAAGGGAAAACTGACAATGACGTGATGTAGTGTTATCTTCATAAAGGGATTGTAAATTCATTAATTATGGACTTAATGAGAAGGTAGAATGTTGTTTAGTGATGTTTGGAAAAGTCCTCAAGACCCTAATTGGGAAGTATGCGAGGTAAGCAAATGATAGTGATTATGATGATAGAGCGGAATGTGTTTGAAAGTGTTGAACGAAGAATAAATTGAATTGACTTTGATAAATGGTATTGGTGTTATCATCGAAATTGTTTAAAGCCTTGGAGACCTTGGATTCCTATAAGGTATACATCATGTAACTTGAGAAAAGTTTGGAGTTTGAACGACATACACAACTGAATATTATACTGATAAAGGTCTCATCGTAGTCTCAAATAGTGAATGATAATTACGGCGAATCGAATGTAATAAATACAGATATTGGAGTTTCCACTCATGAAGGCAAAATGTCACGTAGAATATGGAGCAAAGGGAATTGTTACTAGACCATGGAAGTTTGTAGATAGTGGAGCTAGATAGAGTTAAGAAAGGCTAAAAGTTCAAGAGTCAAAATGATGAATTTCATACTGCATCTGTACGTTTGAGTAAAATCGGAAGAACAGTATTGAGTGATTCAAGGAAGAAGTATATGTACCTGACAAAAGTGATTGCGCAAAGGAATTGGTGAGCAAAGAAATTGAGCAATCGAAGCTAGAAATTTTAGGAGAGTTGAATTTGAACTAAGAGTCAATGGATATAAAGAATGACTGCATTAGGTAAAGTATCACTGGTTATAGCGAAATGGAGCTAAATGCCATTGTATTGGTACCAAAGGAATGTGAATCGTCCCTTACGAGATAAAAGAGGTTAGGGTATGTATCACCTGGAAAGGATGTACTCAATGGAATACGAATTAGTCTCAGTATATTCTCGGAGAAAAGGTATTGGATGGTAGTGAGAATAAGGTAATATTAGTAACCTAGATCGGATGGATAACACGTGATAACCTAAGCAGTTTGAAATAATGAACTGAGTCATAGCATTGGAACTAAAGGAAATGACCGCTCTGGAAATGGCAAGTGAGATAGTATGATAGTAAGATCGCCAACCGATAGCCTTGTTAAATCGCTCATCGTGATGAGTGTTAATGAATTGGCCAAATTAGTAACTAAACAACCGATGAAAATGGTTATCGTGACCTTCGGAAAATGAATTATTGAGTGGAAAAGTGTATGGGACGATAGGAAAGTATGATTACGGTCATATCGAATCGTTGATTGAGAATTTCGAGGACGAAATTTTTGTAAGGAGGGGAGAATTGTAACATCCCACCCCCTACTGGAAGGGTAAAATAGGAAATTTGTCATAGGAAGGGATTGAGAGGGATTAATTAGTACTGTTCATGCATACTAGGATTGATACACAGTCACAATTGTGCACATGAAATTACTGTACATGCATACATGATATTCCCGGTTTGCGTGCCTAAGATAATTTTCTTAGGATTAACGTGGTTAATGGGTTCGAAAAATTATTTGGAGTGCGTCATTGAGTGTTTTACATTTTTAGGGATTTATGGGAATTTTTCTGGAATTGTCCGGAGAAAATTCCCGGACCGGCAAAATCGTCGGTAAATGGCCTAAATGTATTTTTGTTGTGAAAAATGTGGTTTTCGTGTTCGAAAAATTATTGGGAGTGGACTGTTATATGTTTTACAATTGTGAGCAATTTAGGTAATTTTCAAAAAAATGATTCGGAGAAATTTTCGGAAATTCCCGGACCGGAAAAAATCGCCAAGTGACGAACCGGTCGATTTTCGGTAGCAAAAATTGCTACTCAATGGCACTGGACTTTTAGATACATGATTTTATGATTTATTACTTTGAGTCATTAGAATTTGGAGGGAAATTGGACTAGAAATTATTGGAAAGACCCTTTATATTAAGACAAGTGACACATGTCACTTGCCTACTTAATCTTAAGCTTAATGATATATATATGTATATACTAAACTACCTTTTGGAAGCCACTCACGATTCTTCCTTTGGAGGTGATTTAGAGTGCTTGTTTTCTTCTCCTACGTAGGTCCTCTTCTCCTCTTCTTTATGGATCTTCTTCTTCTTTTGTTCATCTTTCCTACCTTCTTTTACTTGGCTTCCTCTTCTTTTAGTTCACTTAAAGGTTAACTTTAAACCTCACCCTCTTGAGAAGATGATGATGGTATATGGTGAGTGAGAGTTAGGAAATTTGGGATAAGTTGGAAGATTGGAATATTTGAAGCTTTAATAGGTAAGCTTTGTGTTTTATGGTAATTAGATGCATTAATTGGGAATTATTGTTCTTGAATTATGACTTATTGTGTATTAATTTCATGAAACTTGTTGTTTGATTGTTTGGGTATGAGTTTATGTTTGTGAGAGGGTGAGTGAAAGAATATGGTTTGCATTGATCTTTGGCTTGGTTTTGGCTTGCTTTTGCAAGGTGAGATGAATGGAAAATTTAGGAAGATAATTTGTGTTAGTGCTGCCAACTTTTGTATAATCATATAAATATATGTTGTGATGAAATTGTGGTTGAATTAGAGGTATATATGGGTGCTTAGTGATGTGTTATTGATGTTAGAAGTGATAGGAGTTAGGTTGTAGTTGAAAAGCTGGAAAATGCAATTTGACCTATTGCAATGTTTTGATCATAACTAATTGTGTAGGTGAGCAAATGAGGTGAGGTTTGTGCCTAATGAAACTTTGGGATGTTGGCTTCAAATTTGTGTGAAATAGGTGTTGTTAAATTGTAAGGTTAGAAGGGTGAAGTTTTGCATGAGAAGTTTCTGTTTGTAGGGTCTGTGAACAGTACCCGCATATATGACCTGATTACTTTGTTGATTTTTATAAATTAATTGAGATGGAATTTGGGAAAATGGTCTTCATGAAAGTTGTAGCATATTGAGTTAGCTTTCCATTGCCACTGATCTTGCTAATTTTCGAGTTGTATATTGGGAGATATGAACTGATTTCTATTGATTGGTTTTATGCTTTTTGGAGAAACCTAGTCACAGTGTTGATTTTGTGGGCTTTCTTTTTGGGAGCAATTTTAACAATTTATGTGAACTGAATTGGTGTGAGTGATCTTCTGAAAAGTTGTAGAGGAAGAAATGATCTTGAAAATGGTATATAGCATGCTATTTTTATATACCAGAATTGGGACTTATGCTTTTTCAAAGATTGGACTGAAGTTTGGTCATGGGCTGCTGATCAGGGCAGTAACTTGCAAGACTGTTTTAAATTGGTTAATGATGGAATTTGATTCTGAGCCCTTCATGATAAGTGTAGTACTATGTTTTATCTTTTCATGGGTATAAAGTATGCAATTTTTAGACATTTTTACAAGTAGTTATACTGTTTGTAAAATCACTGTCCAGATTGGTTGATTTCAGAGGGCTGATGCTTTGGTGAATTATTTGACCTAGTTAGTAAGTGAATGTGATTTTGGGTTGTTCATGAAAGTTGTAGATAACATTGTGAACTTACTGAGCATATTTATTGTGTTATTTTTTTACTGAGGAAATGAGTAGTTACTGAATTTGCAAGGTGTTGCACTGTTTGAGAGGTTTTGAGTAGGCAGTAGGTTTGATAGGATTTTTGACACCCTTAGGGGTGAAATTGATTTTTATGGTCTTCTTGAGAATTGTAGAGGGTTTCATGATCTTTCCAATGAGATATAGTTGGTAATTTTCTGATTTGAGTGCAATGAGTTATTGGTGTTGAAATTTGGCTTGAAATCAGGAAAATAAAGAAGGGAATAAGGGTTATTGTTTAATTTGAGTTTTGGTTTCTTTTGTCAATTTCTTTTCCGTCCGACGTCCGATTGACCTGATTCTTAAGGCATCGGATTTGTAACATATTGAATTTCATTTTATCAGAAATTGGGAATGGTAGGACGGAAAATTGACGTGGGTCCGGGTAATGGACTGTTAATCACTGTTCTATTTAATTGGGGACCTATAGAGGTCCGAATTATGCACCGTCAGCTTATTGGATTTTAATTTTTAAAAGAAAAAATGGGATTAGGGTCGGAATATCATGAACATGCATTGTGCACCTTCTAAGTGTTACATGTGCATTCGAAATAGTTCGATTGAACAATTGATAATGTTTATATCATCATCATCATTATAGAGTCACACTTGAGGCGTCGGTCTACCGACGTCACTGAGACTTCCAGATTTTGGCTTGAAATTACAGGTGAGTAACCTAGGTGGTTACCTCAATCTATGTGTTTATTGTGACTTGACTGCCCTACGGGGATTACTGTGCTTAGGAATTATGGATCGTCGATGTGATTACTTATGCGATATGGATCGTTAATTGATCGCTGATTCGCGAAATATTAATCGTTAATTAATCAGAGATCACTGATCATTGTGAATGATATACTGTTACGTGACTGTTCAAATGGGCATGTGCATCCATGCACAGATGCATAAACTGATAAAGAATAATTGTGAACCGAGTCGCCATCGACATCGATATCGACATCGCGAAGCTTTGAGCTCGAAGGAGTCCTACTCCTAGACACCAAGCGCTCATCGACCGACATCGGAAAAGAGCTTGAGCTCGAGGGGAGTTCTACCTCCCAGACGCTAAGCGTCTACTGTTTACTGTTATGCACTCGGTCACAACACTGTAATAATTGGAAAGAGTCACATGTGCATTGCATACTGTACTGAATGCCTGAAATGACTGTATGACTACTGTGATTGACTGTGACTGTATACTGCAAATTATTGTGACTATAACTGCATAATTATTGTAATCAGATATTACTATGATCAGATCGTAGTATTCGTAATTGCCGATTCAGAGATTATTATATGATGCATGAATTGGGAGAACCATCGATGATGGTTTCTCATTGAGTTCACAAACTCATCCAAAATTGCAATCTATTTTTCAGGACTAGAAGAGTACCCCGTTTGACACGGAAGTATGTCTGGTGCAAATTGGGATAGAGGTCGGGATCTGTTCGCGTCTGCATTATTGTTTCTAAATATTGTCTTCCGCAATCTTTGTAAACTGATTTGTATTTGTATTTTATGGTTCTTGTAAAAGTATTACTAAATGATAGAAATGTTCTACTGTTTACTGCTTATTCCGCGCGAATGTGTAATGACTGAAACTATTTCCTTTTAACGTGAAATGAAAAAAAAAGTATACCGAGTTTACTGACTGATGTAGTACGCCATCCTCGCGGGGCACGGACTCAGATATTACCAACGGGTTCGGGTCACGTGAGAGTGGGGTGTTATAAAAACGCACTTAAGAGCACAAGGATCAAATTTAGAACACTCCGTTTTCGGGATATGAACAAAGACAAAGCACCCGAATATCCGAGGTGTGAGGGCTAAAGGGGCAGGAATAGTGGTGAGTGGAAAGTGTGTGGAGAGATGTTTGTAGGTTTAGTATTTTCGTAGGCAAGCGGTTAGGATATTTACAGCGGTGGCAATAGCTTCCGGCCAGAAAAACTGAGGGACACTAGATTCAAGTAGTAGGGCTCTGGTAATTTCAAGGATGATTCGGTTTTTTCTTTCGGCCACTCCATTTTGTTGGGGTGTATTAGGACAAGTGGTTTGGTGGATTAACCATTTTTCTTGGAAAAAAGTTTTCATAGAATGATTGACATATTCTCCGCCATTATCAATCCTAAGGATTTTAATGGATTTCTGGAACTGAGTATGGACCATATGATAAAAGTGAATGAATTTCTGGGGAACTTCAGATTTATTTTTTAGGAAATATACCCAAGTCATACGAGTACAATCATCCACAAAAATTAAGAAAAACCGAAACATATGATTTCTAGAATTAGGAGCTGGGCCCCACACATCAGAATGTACCAAATCAAATATATGTTCGACTCGAGTATTACTAGGGAAAAAAGCTTTTCGATGACTCTTGGCTAGTACACATGTATCACATGGATCATTATTAGATAAATGAGGAAAAAGAACTTTAAAATAGGCAGAAGATGGGTGACCTAAGCGGCGATGCCAGAGCCAACTTTCTCGATGTTTGGTTCCGTGAGTTAGCATGGCTTTTCGTACTTGAGCGACCTCATGGATGTAATAGAGTCCATCATATTCAGTGCCACATCCAATGATCTCCTGAGTCTGAATATCCTGCAATAAGCAAAAACCAGGGTGCATAAGTACGGTATAGTTCAATTCCCGAGTGACTTGGCTGATAGAGAGCAGTTTACAAGTAAGGGATGGTACATATAAGCAGTGGGATAATTTTAGTGTTGGGGATAGTTCTACTGATCCCGCACTTATCTTGATCTTGAACTCAAGATTGGCGATTTGGATTTGATTTTTTCTTGGTAATGACGGGTGTTTGATATCTGTGGGATCATAGGTCATGGTATCAGTGGCTCCACAATCGAAGAGTCACCTAGGACATTTAAGGTTGTCAGGTTTTTTTGCAATATATGCATTTTTTCGGTTTCTAGGGGAAAAATGGTCATTTTGGTTTTTAGGGGAGTCATTATGAAAAATTTGGGAATCTGGTGGGCTATGTTGTTTCAGTGGGCTTTTAATGGGGTCAATAATATCACAAATCTCATCATTCAGACCATAATTGGAACTTCTAAAATATTGAGGAAAATAAAGAGGCCCACTAAAAGTAGGGTTTGGGGATAAATTTCTTTCCCCAACCCTTTACCTGTCTCGACCCTTTTTATTTGTGAGTCGTCGCTGCGTCCTTCTTCGATTCACCCAAATCCAGTCGCTGCGAACGCTCCACCGCCTGTTTCCATGGCGCCGCCGCCAACGCTGGTGACCTCCGGGGTGCCCGTCGTGGTGGCCACCTTTCCCGATCGGTTCTGATTTCTCCGTTTTGGGTTCTCCTTCCAGCAATCGGGAAAGCCCACAAGGTGGAAGCACTCCTCCTTTATGTGTCCCGTCATATTGCAGTGGCTACACTTCAAATGTGTCCGATCAACCCGCCGAAGTGATGAACTTGGTTCTGACCGGCCATGTTTTTCTGGGTTGTTCTTGGCGAGGTTGAATCTAGGTTTTTTATTGTTGCCTTTTGCTGCTAGTCCCGTACCGATGCTACCCTATGATGTTTCCACACCGTCGGAGGCTACTGATGGACTGAGAATGGACATCCTGGCAGCCTCACTTCGGACAGCTGCGTAAGCTTCTTCAACTGAGGGCAATGGGTCCTGTTTTAATAGATCCCTTTTTACCGAATCGAATCTGTCATCCATCCCTGCCAAATATTGGTACAATCGATTCTTCCATTTGATTCTGTTGAAAAGTGTAATGTCTGTAGCACAGTATATTGGATTCGGCTCTCTTGCATCAATTTCTTTCCATAATTGTTGGAAACTGCTGTAATATTTTTCGTTGGTCATTTGGCCCTGTTGATGCTTGTTGGCTTTGGATATCAGTTCGAAAATTTGCAGTGACCCCTCTCCACTCTGATATGTTTTTTCAAGACCCACCCAAAGGTCTCGTGATGTTGGATATTGAATATATTGGTCAACCAAATCGGGTTCAATTGCATCGATGATCCAGGAAAACACCTAGAGGTCGGCTTGTTGCCATCTACGATATGTTGTAGCAGTCTTCACAGGTTGCTCCATCTCGCCATTTGATGTATTCCAATTTCCCTCGCTTTCCAATGGCCAGTAGCATCAGTTTCGACCACAGGGAGTAATTGTGATCGTTCAATTTGATTGATACAGTGGCCGATTCATTTCTAGTGTTTTGACTCAACAATTTTTCTAATTGTGTTGACAGGATTTCGGTAGCTTCTGACATTGCTGAGGTTTCAACAACGTCTTTGGTCATGGTTCAAAAGGTTGGGATGGCAGATGATGTTCACAGTAATTGACCTAGAAATCGACACTGCTCTGATACCATGTTAAGAAGAAAAAGATTGTAGAACATAATTGATCAGAAGTTGTGTTGTGTTTTTTCATTGATATAGAGCCTTATTTATAGATTGATTATACACAGTAGTTGGTTAGGATTAATCCTACTATTAAGGAATAGGATGATTATCTCCTATTTGGTTACAATCTTCTAATCTAACATATCCTACTATTAAGGGATAGGATCATGATCTCCTATTTAGGATATGATAATGATCTCCTATTTAGTTAAAACTTCTAATCTAACAGTTATATTCCATCAGTTAAAGAATGCAGAGATCTCCTTCCAGAAGTTTGCAAGAATTAGCGTCGAATCAGAAAAAAAATACACAGAGTAAGTTATCTTATTCAAAACGTTGCCTTTGCCTTTATATATCATCTATGAATAACCACCATAAGTAGTTATTCTTTCATGATGACTTTTAGACCCATCATAGGTGTAAAACGTCATCATCTCCCACTCACACATGATGGGTTTAAAACAAAACTCTGCGAGACTCATACTGCTCAATAACCGATGTGACCAAAGATACAACGAGTATATTATCACATATCTATTAGGAGTATATGATATCTCGATTAACAAATTGATCCTGAGACTTTTGTGTCCTTGAGCAGATAGTGTATGCTATACCCTAGGTCATATCTCGCATTTGCATTTTTCTTTGATCTCATTTAGTTTCTTTAAGTCATGACTATATTCAAGTTCTCTCCTAAAGAGACGATGGCCATCTATGAATAATTTTCATGTGAGTCATTGATCTAAATTAAATGACCTTCATCTATTCTCAATTCTCTTTTTAATTAAATTTAATTTGCTTTCCTGGAATTATTCCATAGGATCACATCTTGCATGATCTTTTGGTAATAACCTAAAGTAGCAAACCTTAAATTCAATTCGCAAGAATGAAACAAGAGTCATAAGGGTATATGATGAGGTTCTTCTCAACCTCAAGGGTCTCACACAATGTAAGACGAGATCTTATGTCTTACATTAATCCCTTTTGTAGTCAGTTGTGCACACATGGTACGAGTCATGTGCTCCGGTATTTACCCACTTTGTTTAACTTAAACATCTTTTATTCAAGAAATACCATATAGATGATAGTTTAAATATACTCAATGTTTAACTTGAGTTCACTTATATACTCACAAACTTATTCAAAACTCACATCTGGCAACGTAAGACAGATATAGTGATTAATAAATCACTTTGAACCAATTTCCTTGTGGCATTTATGGTTTAAGTTTCTCGCTCTCAATTATCACTTAGATAATAAACTTTAAACATGCCTTAACTCTAGCGGCCCTAAATATTAGAGGTGATTTTCCGTGTGAGAGGGCCAATCTATAATCTGTCTCATATACTTATGATTCATCTCAAAATATATTTATACAAAACACATTTATTCATGAATCAAATGATACACAATGTATAATCTTCGTCATACATTATATCCAAACAAGTGACATTAGACTGAGTGAACATATATATAGAAATGTTTTATCAATATATTTCAACATCTATGTAGTCCTAGTGACTTTACATGCCCAATGAATACATCTCTAAAAATTGGCTTTGTCATTGGGTCTACTATCATATCTCACGTAGATAAATATCTCATGTTCACTTCTCCTCGTGCAACTATATCTTTCACATCATTGTATTTAGTATCTATGTGCTTTGTCTTATAATGAAAGTTGGGATCTTTAGTATAAGCGATTGCGGCTTGACTATCACAGTTGATGGTCACTAGATTAATTTCGCTTTTAGTGACTCCCAAATGCACAAGGAATCGATGAAGCCACACAACCTCTTGTACTGTAGTTGAGAATGCTATAAATTCAGCTTCCATAGTGGATAAAGCAATGCATGATTGTTTCTTACTTATCTATGATATTGCTCCATGGTTTAGTACGAATACAAATTCTGAGGTAGATTTTCTTTCATCTAAATCTCCTCCCCAGTCTGCATCTGTATATCCTTGTATACATAGATCATTGCCTTGATAACATAAAGCATAGTCCACAATTTCCTTTAGATACCTCAATATTCTCTTTACTGCTTTCTAATGTGCTTGGCCTGGATTTGACTGATATCTGCTTACCATCCCAATAGCATAACAAATATCTAGTCTTGTACACATCATTGCGTACATAAGACTTCCAACTGCACTAGAGTAGGGAACATTCTTCATTTGCTCCATTTCTTGTGGTGTTGACGGGCAATTTCCTTTACTAAGGCCTTTATTTTTAACAATAGGATTATCAATTAGTTTACAATCTTGCATACGGAATCGTTCAAGAATTCTTTGAATATACATCGCTTGTGAAAGCGATAACAATCTCTTTGAACTATCTTTTGAAATCTTGACTCCAAGAATATATGTCGCTTTACCCATATCTTTCATTTCAAATTTAGATGATAACCATTCTTTGATTTCCGTAAGAAACACACAATCATTACAAGCATTTAGCCCTAAAATTTACCTTATTAATGAATAAAAGTAACCTTCATTTTCGCAATAAATTTTGGAGTGAATCTCATGCTCTAAAATATAGAATATATAAATCTTATATTTTGAATAAATAATTAAATTTATTATGGATAATTTATTTTTCAAATATAAAAATAAGCGAATTTTAATTATGCAAACATTTAGCCCTATTTACAAACTAGATGTGTCTATGCCAATAATGGTAACTACAAACAAAGAGGTTATAACCTCATTTTGAATTTTTTAGCTTCTTCATAAAGAACATCATAATCGTTCCCTTTTAATTTCTATGTCCTTTAACTTTCATGTTAGTAATGATGACAAATTGGATGAGAACTAATTCTATGGTGAAATAATAACAAAAGTTTCATATGATTTATCGAAAGCCAAGATCATTTAAGTTTTATAATATGATTAGTATATTTTAAGCCTCTAATGGTATCTATAAAATGAGTTGAAATTTTTTACAATTGCTTTAAAGAGAGGATTACGTAAGAAGTACTAGCTTCTTTATAAACTTATTTATAATAAATTTTGGACCTTTTAGTAATTAATCAAAATAAAATTATAACTTCATTAAACTTAAAATTATAATTAATTCTAATTATATACTAATTAAGCCTAAATAAGATTTAATATCTTATATTGATTATTATTCATTAAATATCTTATATTTAATCATTAAGTTTCTCAAACTTTATAATCAACCCAAACTTAATTAAAATACATTTCTCTCTTCAAATTTTCCTTTGTATGACCCATTAAGTTCCTAAAATATATTGGCGATAGATATGAATTATAACCATAAATCATATTTATGATTAGATAAATTAAAATATTTTAGTTCATCATTAATTTTCTATTTAAATAATGTATATCCAAAATCAAGATTAACGCTTGGTGATGCACCATAACTACTCAAATATTTAAGAATGTCAAAGTGATTTTGATTAACATTAAGTGTATTATTTTTATATAATTCAATCATTCATCATATAATGTTCTGAAGTATGAATTTTATACCTACTCTATTTGAGTCCAGTCATATTAATTCTCCACCATTAGTAATTGATTTTATGAACGAAATTTGTTATTCATAAAAATGCTTTTGTTTCATTTAAACAATGAAAGGCTCTTACTGAAAATTAAATAAGAAAAAGATATCATTATCAATATGTTATTTTGTGATTTATTCTTAAGGCAACCTAACAGATTATTGACATCCCACCACTCAATGGTGGAACTTAAATCTCGAGATTCACGGCTAAACTAAAACTAAACACTTATTTTCATAGCTCAACAAATTAAATATCATAGAATATCAAAAATTCAATAGAGAAACACCCAATTCTATCCATTGCTGTAAATTCCATTGTTCACCCAGAACCTAGATCCCAATTCCCTCACGTAATAATCACAGTTCCAAAACTTCTTCACATGCACAAAACCCAAATTGAGAACCCATATCATCAGCAATGAACTTGCGAGAAAGGAGAAATGCTCACTAGCTAGTATATTATCAGCATTGATTGAGCCAAGTTTATACTATAAATTGACTGCATTTTCATAGCTACTTGTGCATGTGTTGACTCCTTATTGATGATTTTTGTGCTTAAATTGGTTCCTCATGTAGAGTTATTTCAATTCCCAATTTGTCAGTAAATTGTCATGATTTGATACTTATTTTCCATAATTTTTATTGGGACAATTGATACTGCAAACTGTTGTTATTGTTTTATTGCAGGAACAAAGGAGTCAACGAAGGAAGTCAACAGTCATAGATCCTTCTGCACGTCGCGACGCATGGCATCTCACACGTCGCGACGTACGGCAATCCACACGACGCGACGAAGCGAAGCGATCGCACGTCGCGATTTAATTTAAGTCATTTATTTTATTAAATCATGACGTCTGAGCGGATATCCGACCCTCTTATGGAAAGTTTGCCTCACTGTTCCAACCCGAGCCCGTGACCCATCATATAAGAGCTTACTATTTTTAGGTCACAGGAGAGGAGGGGAGATAGACTGATACAGACGAAGTCGGAGGCTTGGAACGCAGACTCTGGAAGCAGAAGACCTTCACATTTTCATCATCATCTACAATCATCACCACCGTCAGCGTCTTCTGCAACATGAACATGGTTCATTCTCCAGTATTGGGATCGGCCGGAGTCATGCGTAGCTAAGCCAACCTTCCTCTTGAAGATGTAGCAAGGGCTTGAGTTTACAGAGCTTCGAAGGGGAGTAATCACTTAGTATCTGAAGTCTTGTATATTTGTGTAAACTTCTGAGTTAGAGGATTGCATCGATATATTTAGATTAGCATTGTTATAGTTTAACCGTGTGTTGATACTATGTTGAGATTTGGACAAAGTAATCTGTAGAACATTTTGATGCCTAATATATATGAAGTTTCATATATGTCATTGGAAATTACATTTACGGTTTTAATCTACCTAGTTGTGTTTGATTGAGATTGTTGTGTTTTATTCATTTGACCAATTGCATTTGCTTGTCCAATTTTCACACTAAGGTTTTTAACAAAGATTTAAATGATGGAGTTCATTGATTAAATCTTTGGACCTAAAGAGTCCTTTAGGGTTGATCTTTTGAAACTTAGTGGATTGTATCCCTGAAAACCATTTTTGAATTGTGATAGCCTGAGCCTCATTTTCAAGAGGATTTTATCAATTTGATTTTTATCTGATTCTTGTTTATTGCATTATTTCAAAAATCCCAAAAAATATTCCTTTATACTTTTTATTCGATTTTGATTACTTTATCAGTTTTGACCAAAATACCAAACCCTCGTTTATCAACTTCAATTGCAATTTTTGACATTTAGGCTAGTTTAGACCATTTTTATTTGGTTCCAATTAAGTGAGACGACCCGAGGTTGCATTCTATACAGCAATCTTAGAATTTATTTTATTTGACCGGTTTCCAAGGATCGATCGTAAGATCGCATCGACAGAGCCGCGATCAAGCATCTCTGCACTTTTTTATCATCCTCATAGCTCGATTTCATGACAACAAGGTCTCCCTACCACTTAAATTAATTGTAATAATGTCGTCTCACTTTGTTTCTTCCCTTAACCACTTCACAATCTGGTCGGGTCGGCAGTGTCAGGTCCGGATCCAGTCAAAACGACCCGTGGGCCGATCGGTCCATTCTTCAGAAGATCAGTTTTATGCCTAGGCCCGTGCCCTCCTTGGCCCATCCGTAGAAAGAAGTCTCCCATGCAAACACGTAAAGACATAAACCTAGCTGAAAAACCATATATAAGGTATAATTCTCCCATAACAGAGGTACGAAATCATAACCTAGTTGTTTTCTCTGCATTGATCAACCTCACCTTCACCAAAAGACTGACTTGAGCGTTGGAGGGGCTAATCGGGACACAACCCCCGACAAGCCTTCTTTGTTTTGCAGGTATCTTCACATCGGATTCATCACAGAAAGCAGCAGACTTATGGATCAAAACGGCAACGTACAGTTCAGCCAAAATCTGGCAGAACCAATTGGCGCCCACCGTGGGGCCCGACTTTTGGGCACCACGTCTAGAAACACACAAATCAGTCAGGTGGCGGCGACGAACCCTGATATAGCAGCTGTTGCGGCTTTGGCGATGCAACACATGGGTTTGCAGCTACCTGCAACTCTGCCGCCTGCACCACATGTTTTCCGCACGGAATCCTCAGATCCTAACGATCAACCGCAACCTCAGAACTTGGAACAAGAAGAACAGAGTGTAGTTTTAGAG
Organism: Erythroxylum novogranatense; assembly: GCA_029891385.1. Taxonomy (NCBI): domain Eukaryota; kingdom Viridiplantae; phylum Streptophyta; class Magnoliopsida; order Malpighiales; family Erythroxylaceae; genus Erythroxylum; species Erythroxylum novogranatense. The sequence goes on from CM057229.1 coordinate 102,495,717, forward strand.
GATAACGCTATACTCAATATGCACCCGAATCTTCGACACTAATCGGATGCAGATCCTCTTCCGCCTGTGCACACCACCTTGACCCGAAAACAGATCGAGGAAGCGGCTGATCTATTGATCCGCCAGATTTTACAATCTCAGCCAGCACAACGGCAGCCATTTGTGCGGCAAGCCGCGCGACAGACCAGCATGACGACCGATTGCCACCAGATTGAAAACCTAGAAAAAATCGTGGACGATTGGATTAACACAGCTATGAGTTTTCGCCCAGATCGCCCGACGGCACAATACAGCTCTCCCTTTACTCTGAAAATTTTGGATAGCCTCCCAGCATCCGGAACCAAAATACCAACGCCTGAAAAATACACTGAAAAGACTAACCTCCTGGACTACTTACAACACTTCCAGTCGATGATGAATATGCACTGCGTGCCGGATGCCATCCAATGTAAGGCTTTCTGCACTGCCTTTCAAGAGGGAGCCCGACGATGGTTCAACAGTCTACCTTCGGGCTGTATCACCTGCTTTGAGGATTTCAGGCTACTTTTCCTCAACCAGTTCTCCACCAGTAAGCGGCCACAGAAAACATCTTTGGAGGTGATGCAACTTACCCAAGGAAGGAATGAAAGTCTGCAAGAATTCATCACTCGGTTCAATAACGAAGCGGTCGAGGTCTCCGACCTCACTTGCTTGTCTATGCTAGCCGCGCTTATGAGTAATACGAGGGATGAGGAGTTTAAGAAGTCGTTAGCCCTTGATCAGCCCCGATCTATTCAGGAGATCAGACATCGGGCAGACAAGTACATTCAACTCGAAGAAGTATTAAAGAATACAAAGCGTCAGGCGATGATCGCGGGCGAGTGGTAGGCGATGAATCTCACAAAGACGAGGGACCAATCGACCGAGAAAGCCGATCGGTCGGCGAGGGCATCAACAAGACTTCACCCTGCTTAACAAACGATATGCGGAAGTACTGGCGGCCATGAGAGCGGATAGGGAAACTATCCGAGAGCCCAATAAAATGAAGACCCCTTACAAAGATAGGAATTCGGATCTATATTGCCGTTTCCATAAAGAGGTCGGTCATGATACGGAAGATTGCTGGCAGTTGAAAAAAGAAATCGAATCCCTCATACAATGGAGAAGGTTAGGCCGATTCGTGAAGCACGAACGAAACGTCGATCGGGATAATCAGCGCAGGACAGGTCGACCAGGCAATAGGCGACCGCCTTGGAGGCGAAATGACAGGAATGATGGAGGGAGGCAGAATACAAATACAGATAATCGACGAGAAGAGAGAGGGCGATTGAGGAAAAGAAACGACGGAAACATTGGGCAACAAGACGACCGACCAACTGGAGTCATTAACATGATATTCGGTGGAAATGCAGCAGGCGGATCCACCAGTAAAGGGAGAAAAAGATATGCCAAACTGGTCGGCAGAGACTCATCCACCAAAAAGCCGAGGGAGAACGACGGGATGATATCATTCGATGAGTCCGACCTCGATGGAATAAGTTGCCCTCATGATGACGCACTCGTGGTAAATCTGAACATGGACGGTTACGAGATGAAGCGGGTGATGATTGATACGGACAGCTCGGTCGACTTGTTGTATTACGAGGCCTTCAAGCAGATGAAGGTACCCGAACACCGACTACTATCTACAGACGGCCCCATTAAAGAAGTAACTGAACGTCAGCCTACCCGTTCGCCCGGGTGAATTTGAAAGTGAAGTTCGGGTAGAAGCCGTGCCAGATAGAAAGGGACGTCGAGTTCCTAGTCGTTAAATTCCAAGGGGCGTACAATGCAATAATCGGGCGGGCTACTCAAAATGCCCTCAGATCGGTCATCTCCACCTACTACCAAGTTATGAAGTTCCCGACACCCCACGGAATTGGTATTGTCAGGGGTCAGCAGAGAATCGCCAGGGAATGTTACTTAGCGGAGACTAAAACATTAGACGGGGCGGTAGTTCTAACGAGCTCTCTTTATGTGAGAACCGATGAAGAGACAGATATGATGAACCCAGTGGAAGAAACGCAACGGGTCGCACTGGACGAAGTCGACCCCTCTAAGTTCACAAACCTAGGTTCCGAGCTGCAGAAGGACCTGGTTAAAGAAATCACAGACTGTTTGGTGGAAAATAGGTCGGTTTTCGCTTGGGTACCGAGCGACATGCAAAATTTCTCGATCAATGATCGCACTCCATAATATTCGGCATGACTCAAGCCGATCAGAAAAAAGAAGCGATGGCACAGCAAGGAGCGACAGGGGGTGATCGAGAAAGAAGTAGAGAAGTTGCTTGAGGCCGGGTTCATCCGAGAAGTCAAATACCCCGAATGGCTCACCAATATGGTTTTAGTGAAAAAGAAGAACGGAAGGTGGAGAATGTGCATAAATTTCACCGACCTGAACAAAGCATGTCTAAAGGACAGCTTCCCCTTGCCTAAGATCGACCAGTTAGTAGACTCTACCTCAGGGCATGAATTGCTCAGCTTCCTGGATGCCTTCTCGGGCTATCATCAAATTCAAATGAGTCTGGAAGACGAAGAAAAGACCGCCTTCATAACCGACCAAGGTACATATTGTTACCAAGTAATGCCCTTCAGCTTGAAGAACGCGGGGGCGACCTATCAACGGCTCGTCATGGAGGTCTTTAAAAAACAGATCTGCCAATCGGTGGAAGCTTATGTGGATGATATGGTGGTCAAAAGTAAGACGGCCGCGGAGCATGTGGAAGATCTCAAGGAAGTCTTCCAGACCCTGAATAGATTTCAGATGAAACTGAACCCAGAAAAATGCGTTTTTGGGGTGGCTTCAGCAAAATTCCTAGGGTTTATGATCAATCAACGAGGGATTGAAGCTAATCCAGAGAAGATCGAAGCCATCATCTAAATTTCCTCGCCCCGATGCTTAAAAGAAGTGCAGATATTGACCGGTCGGATAGTCTCTCTAAGCAGGTTCATTTCCAGATTGGGAGACAAGTGCCTCCCACTTTTTAAAATCTTGAGGAAAGCGAACGTGACCCAGTTCCAATGGCTGGCTGAGTGCGAGAAAGCTTTCCAACACTTAAAGCAATACTTGTCTAACCCGCCTATCCTGCAAAGCCCGGTAGAGGGAGAGAACCTGATCTTATACTTGGCGGTCACGGAGGGGTTTTTCAGCGCGGTACTTATTCGATCGGAGGGAAGCGAACAACACCCTGTCTATTACGTCAGCAAAGTATTGACCGGACCGGAAACGCTATACACGCCTATAGAAAAACTAGCCCTCTCCTTGATAATGGTGGCCCGGAAGCTAAGGCCCTACTTTCAAAGTCATACCATTGAGGTATGGACCGACCAACCCTCAGCAAAGGTTTCAAAAGCCCAAACTTGAATTGGCTAATAAAGTGGGCGGTAGAACTGGAAGAGTTTGACATACAATACAGACCTCGCACGACCATTAAAGCGTAGGTGTTGGCAGACTTCATCGCGGAGATGAGCCAACCTAGCTCGAAGGACAAGCAGTTCCCTGCCTGGAGCTTGTTTGTTGACAGGTCGTCCAATGCCGAGGGATGCGGAGCGGGAGTAGTGCTGATCAGCCCACACAATGAAGAAAAGGTGGAATATGCCATTCGGCTCGAGTTTAAAGCCTCCAATAACGAAGCAGAATACGAGGCTCTGATAGCCGGTCTCCAACTGGCTAAGGAAATGGAGATAAGGCATCTAAAGATATATAGTGATAGCCAAGTGGTGGTCGGTCAAGTCACCGGCGTTATGAGGCCAAGGGAACAAGATGATCAAGTACACAGAGCTGGTAAAGGTGAGTTGAGCAATTTCGAACAATCCTCGATCAACAGAATAGAACGAGCTCAAAATGTCAAAGCGGATGCGCTCTCCAAAATAGCTTCCGACCGCGATGCCATAAACAATGTTCTGGTCGAACGACTAGACCAGCCTAGCATTCAGAAAGCCAAGAAAGTTCTCAACGTAAATACCGGTCGGTCAAGTTGGACGGAACTGATCTCGCAGTACCTTTTAGAAGGAAAACAACTAGAAGACGTGTCGGAAGCCAAGAAACTAAGAATAAAGGCAGCCGAATACACGGTCGTTAATGGTACTCTATATAAGCGGTCTTCTGACGACCGTCACGCTCGATGCTTGATCAAGAAGAAGCCGAGCAGGCAATGGCCGAAGTCCATGAAGGGATGTGCGGAAATCATGTAAGAGGCAGAATGTTGGCTCACAGACTGATCAGACAGGGGTACTATTGGCCGACAATGAGAAGAGACTGCCAAGAGAAGGTCGACCGATGCGAGGCCTGCCAAAGAAACAACAACTGTCTCACCAAATTAACCGAGAGGATGAAAATTGTGAGTCATCCTATCCCGTTCGCTCAATGGGGAATGGATATACTGGGTCCTTTCCCTCTCGGTCCCGGACAAAGAAGTTCTTGATAGTGGCGGTGGAATACTTCACCAAATGGGCAGAAGCGGGAGCGGTCGTTACAATTTCTGAACAGAAGGTGGAGAACTTCGTGACGAAGAATATACTTACCCGCTTCGGGATGCCTATGGTGTTGGTTACGGATAACGGTCGGCAGTTCAATGACGACAAGTTTAGAGATTTCTGCGACCTACTAAAGATCAAGCTGCAGCTGACTTCGGTAGCCCACCCCCAAAGCAACGGTCTCGCGGAGAACACCAATAAAAAGATAATGAGTGCCCTCAAAAAGTGCCTAGATGGCCGAAAGACTGGTCAAGAACTAGACAATATTGTGGGCATCTGAGAACCACAATCGAACGGAGCCACAGGGGAAACACCGTTCAGAATGACCTTCGGGGCAGAAGCCCTGGTTCCAGTAGAAGTGGCATTGCATAATCAAAGGGTGTCGGGCTATGAAGAAGAGCGAAATGATGAAGCCCGCAGAGCGGAACTCGTTCTCCTCAGTGAGGACAGAGAAAGGGCAGCCGCTCGATCGGAAGCTATCAGGCAAAAGGCGACCAAATTTTACAACAGAAGGGTAAAGCCGAGCGATGTAAAGATAGGCGGGTACGTCCTGCGAAAGGCCGAGGCGGCCAGGAAACATCCTGGAAAGCTCGGACAGACGTGAGAAGGACCTTATCAGGTGATTAAGCAAGTCGGGCATGGTTCTTACATCCTACACGATGCGAAAGGGAAGGTTCTACCAAGGCCTTGGAACTCTCGGAATTTGAAGGCTTTCTACCAATAGATAAGTTCTATTTTAGTTAATCTTTACTTATTATCGTTTTTGTATACAACGTGTGGGAACCTTTTTTCTGTCCCTGCCAGACAGGTTTTTTAACGGCCCACGCCCTCATTATCATCAATAAAGGGGTTTTCAGATTTTTTGGTAATAAAAAGTTTCATTACGTGTGGCAAAGAGTAAAAAATCAGATCAACCATCGCCCGACATCTCCATAGACCGACTATGGTCAGTCGGGTCGCCAAGACAAGATCCTTGGGACCTCGCTCGACATCTCCATAGACCGACTACGGTCGGTCGGGTCGCCAAGACAAGATCCTTGGGACCTTGCTCGCCATCGCTCGGCATCTCCATAAATCGACTACGGTCAGTCGGGTCGCAAAGACAAGATCCTTGGGACCTCACTCACCATCGCTTGGCATCTCCATAGATCGACTACGGTCAGTCAGGTCGCCAAGACAAGATCCTTGAGACCTCGCTTGCCATCGCTCGACATCTCCATAGACCGACTGCGGTCGGTCGGGTCGCCAAGATAAGATCCTTGGGACCTCGCTCGGTATCTCCATAGACCGACTACGGTCGGTCGGGTTGCCAAGACAAGATCCTTGGGACCTCGCTCGCCATCGCTCGACATCTCCATAGATTGACTACGGTTGGTCGGGTCGTCAAGACAAGATCCTTGGGACCCTCCCTCGATATCGCCATCGATCGACTACGGTCGATCAATCACCCGACAGATCGACCAGGTTACCGAGACGATCCTCAGAACCATCGATTGCTACGGTCGGACGGTCGCCAAGGCAAGATCCTTGGGACCATAGCTCGACCTCGTCCGACGAATCGACCAGGTTATCGAGACGATCCTCGGAACCTTCGATCGACTTCGCCATCGATCGGTCGGGTTGCCAAGACAAGATCCTTGGGACCACAGCCCGGCCTCAACCACAGATCGATCTCAATGCCGGTTGACCATGAACGACTCTGCTAAATTCTACTACGGATCGAAAATAAAGAATATAAACATGGAAGATAATTGAGAAAATGAAAGGCAAGTTCATTTCTTGAATCAGCCCTGGCCACAAGCCCAGCCAGGTGAGCTTTAAAAATCAACAGAGGGGGAAGGTTGAACGACCGGGGGAGCAGGAGAAGCCTCGGAGAGAGGCGGATGCCCCAGAGAAGCCTCGGAAGGGAGCGACACGATGGGAGTAGGAGCAGGAATCGGGGAAGCAACCGGAGGAATATCTTCATAAGGAAGCTCTTCTTCGGAGCTGAGATCCAGCTCTTTATCCGGAATGACGCTCATCGACCCCTCAGCCTTCTCCCTGACCTCCTCCAAAGGAAGCCCAAGAGCTGCAGGAAGAAGCGGCTCGGCATAATCCTCGAATGAAGGGCACATCGACCCCTCAGGAGTGTAGAGCTCGTGGCCCTTCCTCAGAACCGAGAGGATTATGACACAGGCGAGCTCTAAACTCTCCTCGTAATTCGCTGCTTCCTAACAGAGCACCGCATCTCCCGCACGGTGTTCTCGGCTCTATTTCTACCTTCCACTGCGGAATGACAATCTTGGCGGTATTTCTTATTAAGCTCCCGCTCTGCCCTCACCGTTTTCTTCAGTTCGTCCCTCTCCTCCTCCCCTTTGGCCAGTCGAGTCAACAAAGTGCCCATCTCCCCCTCCTGGGACTTATTCTCCTCTTCCAAGGACGCGTTTTTAGCCTGGATGAGGTCTCTCCCCTCCTTCACCTCCGAAAGCTCGCCCTTCAAAGCCTTCACTTGATCATGGAGGTCCTGGACTTCCTGGTCCAGAGTCTCCAAACGCTGCAGCACTGCAAAGGACGTCGTCGCACTCCGCACACCGAGACAAACGAGCTGAGACCCTAACTCCAGGTTACTCCTCTTGTCCATGATTTGCTCGTCCACGGGGGAGTAATCCTCTCGACAATGTAACGGGACACCTCGAGATCCCCGATCGTGGCATCCTTGGCCAACTTGAGGGCAGACTCCCACTGCCCAGGGTTCGCGGCTTGCACCTTTCCCTTGCCTTTCTTCTCTTTCCTTGCTCCGGCTCGACTTACCGGGCTGGATGGTAGATCACCCAGCCGAACCAATCTCTTCCTCTTAAGAGGAGGCCCCGCATCCTCCTCCTCCTCCTCCTCTACCTGAACTACCTGGCTCGCGCCGACCGGCACAATCGGCAATGACACCGAATCAGCAGGACGGTCCCCGGTAGGTAGAACACCCGTCGACACTGCGGAGGAGCCCAACCCCACAGATAGAGCCACAACCTCACTAGTCTCCGCCTCTTTCCCCTTCTTCTTCTGAGCGGCTTGCTTCATTGACTTGGAAGTTCGGGCAGGACCATCTCCAATCTTCACCATGGCTGCACAACGATAAATTAAGTTAGAAGGTAAGACCAATACTCAAGTAAGACCAATACTAAAAAATACAGCAATTAGCTCGATCACGAGGAGTCAACCGGACGGGGCGGTTTCCTCTCTTAGTCCGCTAATTCGTGGTGGGGGGTCAATGAGAAAAGAACTGGCCGAGACTCCCTCGAAGTATCCCTGAATGAGCCGAGTAAAGTCATATCTGCCGAGCTCTTTTATACGACTGACCACCTCCCACTCCTCTCTACTAAGAGACATGGTCGACACGCTATTCCACTGCTCGGTTAGAGGGTACCTCCACGGTCGAGCTTTGAAGGAGGATCCTGGGGGCTTCACAAAGAAGTACTTCGTACGCCAAGAAGTGACTTTCCCGGGAGTTCCATCCGGGCGATATCGGGCATCCCTGTACTGAAAATGAGGAATCTCATCCCCAATTATGGAGCTCTGACCCATTCTTAAGAAATGGCGGAGGATGTCAACTGACGGAGGGCAACCGAAATGATGGCATAGCAAGGCCAAACCACCAATAAACCTCCAGCCATTCGGAGGGATTTGACTCGGCATCAGCTGATAGGCGGCACACTCCTCGTCAATAATTGGGGCGTATGAAAGCCTCATGTCGCCAACCGAGAAAAAACTCTCAGAAACAGCAAAATACCCACTCAGATTGCTAAAGATTCGTTCGTTACCGATAACCAGCCTAGGCCCCCAGGACGTAGGAATGTTACACTTAATGATCAGCCGCTGCAGCTCTCCCAACTTCATCTTCGACTCACCTCTAGGCGGCGACTCCATAACCAACCCGTCCCTCCTTTCTTTAGTCGACACTTCCTCGATACCTCCTACCATACTTCTAGAACTACCCGTCAACATGATTACCAAAGAAAAAGGAATGAAGAAGGAATGAAGAAAAAGGACGTACCTATTTAGAGACTAGAAATGGGGAAATCGGACGGCGGAGTAAAAGAAATTTCTGGGAACCGTGAACGATAAAGATCAAGTGAAAGCAAAGCGTAAGCTGGAGAACGAAAGCAAAAGGTAAAAAACGCCGCAACTCATCGACTCTAAATACTTATAGAGGGTCAGTAGAAGGGATTTTCAATCAAAGCTCGACACGCGGAGAAAATCTGAGCAGGCTCGGACACGCGGCAGAATCCGAACCAAGGAGAATTAGGGTTATTCAAAATCGGAGTGGCGCGAACAGTTGAAAGGACACACATGATAACTGTACAACGGTTATGAGGACGATACGTTTCAGATTCTGAAAGCTGTCAGACAGCACGCGCCGTCTACAATAAATGCTCCGCACGCTCGCCAATGATAACCACCCGATCTATTTCAGCGCGAGCTGTCCCGCAATAAGTGCCGAGGCAAATCAGTTGGGGCACTCAGTCGACCGATCCCAGAACGAGCAGTTACTCACAACCGGTCGGCATTCGAGCAGTTGCGCACAACCGGTCAGCATCCGAGCAGTCACGCATAATCGGTCGGCATCTGATCGATGGGGACTGCTCGAGCTGTCCCATGACCGGACTACAACAACAATGCCCGACCGATCGACTACTCCATTTAGCTGACCTACGGACGAGCTACTTCTCAATGCTCAACCGATTGCCCCAATCACGAGTCATTCTATGTACGAGCTATAAAACCTCTACATACTTCTCCGACCCTTCTCTTCGCTCAGGCTCGAGAAGTAGGGGGCTTACGGTCGGGTTGGCAGTGTCAGGTCCGAATCCAGTCAAAACGACCCGTGGGCCGATCGGTCCATTCTTCAGAAAATCAGTTTTATGCCTAGGCCCGTGCCCTCATTGGCCCATTCGTAGAAAGAAGTCTCCCATGCAAACACGTAAAGATATAAACCTAGCTGAAAAACCATATATAAGGTATAATTCTCCCATAATAGAGGTACGAAATCATAACCTAGTTGTTTTCTCTGCATTGATCAACCTCACCTTCACCAAAAGACTGACTTGAGCGTCGGAGGGGCTAATCGGGATACAACTCCCGACAAGCCTTCTTTGTTTTGCAGGTATCTTCACGTCGGATTCATCACAGAAAGCAGCAGACTTATGGATTAGAATGGCAACGTACAGTTCAGCCAAAATCCGGCAGAACCACAATCAATAAAAATTATTGTAATAAAAATCAAGATGTTAACTACGAATTGTTCAAATAAAAGACACAAAAGCAAAGGAAATGGTCAAAAGGCATATGAAAAGAGAAAGACTTCCCTACGTAGGGTCCTCTATTTGTATCCTAGTTTACTAAAGTTTTCTATTGAGAGTCAAATCCTCTGTAAGTTCTAGCAGAGCCATATCGTTCCTAATCACCAATTCTTTTTAGGTCTACCTCTTCTTCTCTTACAATCTCTAAGGTATGATCTTCTCACGTCTTCTCACTACGACATCAGGATATCTCCTTTTAATATGTTCGAATTACCTAAACTTTGTTTCCTTTAATTTACTATCATGTTAGCTATCCCTAACTTCTCTCTTACTACTACATTCCTAACTTTATCTTTTCTTGTAAGGTCACACATATAATAAATTATATGTGTAAACATTTGATGGGTAAAAGTTTTATCCCGTAGAGCATGTCGCGCTAATTGCTAAATGGTATAATTCACCTTTAAACTTAAATGATAATTTCTTATCATATAAAAATTCCAAAGTGCCCCTCCATTTAAACCACCATAATTTGATACGGTGAACTATGTTATCATTTTTCTCACCATTGCTTTGAATGATAGATCCAAGGTACTTAAAACAATATATCTATGGTATAACTTCTCTAACAATTTTGATCTCCACATTGGATTCAACCTTGTAATCCAAAAAGTTACAATCTAAGTATTTAATCTTATTCTTGCTCAATTTAAAATCTTTTGACTCTAGTGTATTTCTTCAAAAATCTAACTTGACATTAACACCCTATTTATTTCACCCATTAAAATAATGTCATCAACAAACAAACATACACCAAGGTATATACGATGGGATATTATTGATAAGCTCATCCATAACTACTGCAAACAGGAAGTGGTTCAAAAAGGATTCATGGTGTAGCCAAATATTGATAGAAAAATGTTATTTATCTCCGTATGTTGTCCCCAATATCGATAGAAAACTGTTATGTATCTTCTTATGTTATCCTTACTCTAAGTTTAACACCTTCATATACATCTCTGGTAACTTGTATATAGGTAATAGGAACTCTCTTAACTTCTAAATACCTCTATATAATTACTTCTCTAGTGACTTGTATTTTATCATAAGACTTCTTTAAATCAATCAAAACCATGAGTAGGTCTCTTTGTCTATCCCTACAGTATCTCATAATCATCTAAAGAGGCATATAACTTTTGTCCGTTGGCCTCCTTAGCATGGAATTAAATTGGTTCTCTGAGATAGGTGCATCATTTCTCACTCTCTTATCAATATCTCTAATAACATGTATATAGGTAATAAGAACACCCATAACTTAAATAATTAATATTATAGATTAATTATTCTAGTTATAAAGTATACATATTTTTATTTTTAAATGTTGTCGCTGGTCCACTGTGTCACATGGCAGTGGAACCTGTCAATAGATTTAGAAAATATATAATAAGTGCCACATCAATTAACTGAATAAAAGTTAATCCTGTAGATTTTTTGTTCATTTAAGATTTGTTTTACACATTTTAGAAACGATATGGTTCAAATTGAATTTCCTAATATGATACGGCTCAAATTTTATTGTATTCTATTAAAACATTGAGATTCAAAATGTATTTTTGTTTTCCATTGTGACTGCCTTAACAATTTCAAGAGTTTGATATATAACAAGTAGTATTTGAACAATCAAAATATCTTCAAAAAGTAAGAACAAAAGAAAATAAAAATAAATATCTCTTTTCCACAAAAGAACTTTGATACCATATAAAATAAAAGAAACTTGAAAAAAATGCTTTGTGTATGTAAACTATTATACAAAAGATATGTATATATAATTATAGTTATACATATCCCTAACCATATGCCTAATGATATGTTACTTCGGCAATACATGCGTGTAGCCATACTTATTTGAAGGAATCAATGACAAGGAAACGGGATTGGCTTTTTTATAAATTATTTATATCAAGAGGGAATAAAATAGATTACACGATAAGACGTAGAAAGCAGATTCGTGACATATCCTTTGGAAGGAATACATGACATTCAATGGGTGGAGTATCAAAATAAATAGCACCTACATCAAAATGCTTAGCATAGCTCGCATGCTAATCGGTACATCTGTTACTTTCATAATAGATATAACGATGTACTAGTATTCAGTTTCGAGTGAATAGTTTATTAATATGAATAGTTTATTAATACTCCGAATTATGGAATCGAGAACCTGTGCCAAGAAAAAAATGAAATTGATCGTCACTATCGAGTTGACTTCAAATTCGATCCGATAATAACCGAAGTTTTACGCGAGCCCTAAAGTGAAATCCGTGTTTGTGACCTGAAGGAAACTGACAGCTTTCCCGAGACTCTAAAGTGAAATCCGTGCACCGTTGAGTCCGACATTTCTATCGTGGTCTTTGTCCGCAAGTATCGCCTTCCAAGTTCCAACAACTTGGGTATATTGTTGTTTATGAAAGTGTGGGTGTCTAGTTTCCTTTCTTTCTGGTTTTATCATAATTATAGCTTTCTGGCATTGACTAGAACATATATCCAGCAACGGGTTCTGCACCTACATGCCATACAATAATTTCAGTTTTAGAATGAGTGTCGATCTCAAGCAACGCATAGAAAACAAAAGACATTAATCTGATATTTATTCCAACAGCCAATTAATCTCTTCATCATAAGTGGCACTTTTAACATGTTCTACGAGTCCTCTTAAATTTACCCTATTCATTTATTTTGATCTTCAACCATTCTCTAAAATATTAGAGACATACTTTCAGAACGTAATTTGATACTTCCAGGGGGTTTCTGCTTCTGAAGTTTACTGAAAGATGCCTGCATACATTATCAGAATTCACAAGTACACATGTTTGATGAGGAAGAGACACCAGAGTTCAGAAATTTGCACATCAAAATAAGCTGGACGTGGAGTTTTTCTTTACTCCTTCAATCTAATTTGTCGATTAAATAGCATTCAAGAATATACATATTTTCATTCATCACAGAAATCCAATGTGGTTGTCTAATTATCAGCGTTCAGAATTACAACATGGGAATATTTTTGCAAAACACGCGAGCGGCAAATCAGCTGAAAGCCATCTCTTGAGCTCCAAGTTCACTAACAACAAAAATCTGGCAGATCATGCCATTGCCAGGTGAACTTGCGATATAGGAGCAACAGTCTAAATGATCAGGCCGTCCTGAATCCAAGTTTTGTCAATCAACAGCCCCCCAGGTGAGATTTCTATTATCTGAAGTTGCAACAGTGAGCCCGACCTCTTGCCAACTTGTCCCATAGGCAGACCATCTGCCTTGGAGACTGATAATGTGCAGTGTAATAGTCCTCCATGCATCCATACTGACAGAATTTCCAGTTGTGCGAGTATTGCACAGGTTTAGAACTGTTAAATTGTTCAACCCACATTCCCATACTCACATCTTCCATCTTGAATAGCTGAAGCCAAAGGTAGCAAAGATGCAGAGAAATCAATAAACTTAAGAAATGATAAAAGGAGTGTGTAAAAAGATTGATAAAGAATAAAAAGGCAGGGAGATAGAGAGAGGGGCTTCTCCCAAGTTGTATTAGATAAGATTCAGTATCACTAACCCTCAGGTTTTGGCTGCCGTGTTGAGCAACAACAAATTTAGCAATATCACTGGAAATTACATACCCAGGCCCATTGGCATAAGGGGGATAGACTTCTTCGGGCCACTCCTGTTAGATTTTGCCATTATTTGTCAAAATAGAAGACTCGCAAAGAGAGATATAAGCTTATGATTCTTCAAACAAGTTTTTTTCCGAAAAAAACAAACATATGTATTGAAGATAAAAGGACTGAAAATATGTCTACATCGAAGCAATCAAAAAGAGGCATAAATACATAAACATTATTGTTGACTACTATCTTCTTAATCCAATTTTCAATCCTAATCCAAGTAATAAACTCTTTTAATTGATTAGGAATCCGATGTATGGAAAACTTAGGAGCCAGTGAACTATTAACTGTGATTCCAACTTAGTTTAAGCTTTTGAAATTAAGAGCAGAAGGGAGCTTAAGCAATATTACATTCAAGTTCACTGAATGCGGCACACATCAATGAAAAAGTAGAATTTGACCACCAATTAGAAATACTTGACCAGAAGACCAGTTTATTATGGAGGAGGAAAAACTGAAACAATAGAATGTAAATTTCATTAAGACTACACAAAATGAATACCTCAAAAGTGACAGCCCATTTCCCATGTCTCAAAGGACGATGCAAGAGATTGAGATTGCCCATATACAGCGATTTTTTTGGGGAAATGCCATCAATTTCTTTTAGCACACTATCCACCCTAGCAAACGTGTCATCATCACATTTCATAATATATGGTGCCGAAACATTATGCACCTGAGTCAAGATATTTGAAGCTAATCAGGAGATGCATTGAGGCAACTAGGGTGTGAAATGTAAAAGCAAGATAGACAAGAACTTAGAAGATCTTATTTACGAAGTTCCACAAAGGATTAAAAAGAAACAAGAATAGACTTACCCCAAACTCACAGATAGCTATAGTTTTGATAACCACAAGCTCATAGCGATCCATAAAAGGCAAAATTACAACGTCACCAAAGAAAGCAGCCTCTTTCTTGAGCATTGCATTGACCTCCTTCCGGGGATTCTACAGATAAAAAAACTGATCAAAAATATGAACATCAACAGGGTAAAAGAATACCCGTTAAAACATGACAGAAAGGATATGTGAAACTTAAATAGGCATAACAACTTGCACTAGAAGCTTAGAAAGAAACGAATCAGCAGAACAACTAAAATCAGGAGTGTGACTCGAAGTCCATCAGTCATTCAAAGTACCCCATCACAATATTAGTTTAAATGCATTCAGATACGGGTTGACTACACAAACCTTTTATTATGTGGGTATGTTCTTGAATAGAAATACAATGTTAGTAGTTCTAATCTCTCGCTTTAACGCAATTGTGTGCATTTGACTGAAGCTAAATTGTTGCAGTTAGATCTCGGTGCTGGTCAAGTTACAAAGCCAATTTCCGTTCAATTTATTAAACCACAAATTACCGACTGCTACTTATGCAGAACACCATCCTCAAGCAAGTAAGGATTTTCTAAGACAATACTTAAACAGATCGTCCATACTTTATGTGTCTCAGATCATAATTTAATTGATACTGCATCTACTGCTGCTTAGAAACTTGCTTGACACTGGCATCTACAGCTGCTTACAATTATGTAGAGTAGTTTAAGAATCAATGTATTACCAGTGCAACAAAGAAACGAACAACTACGTTTGAAGACTTTATTGCCGATGATTGCATCCAAGTTTTCCTAATTGCCATGCGTTCTGCAAAGTGATTAGTTGCGGAGAGAATCCCAACAAAAAGTCGAATAGGTTTTCTAACTAAAGGATGAGCTTTCCACTTTTCAGACATTTCTAACACCCTTTGTGGAGAGAAACTTGGATGGGAGCTAGGGAGAGAGGTGGCAAAAACTGAATTAATATCTACATTGCCTTTGATTGCTAATCCTGTTGCATCCTCAAGTGTAAAACCCTGGAGACAGTAAAAATTCATAAAGAATGAGTATCAAACTTGAAACAAGAAGGAAACAGGATGATATGAGAACAATAACAAAACCTTCCTTGTAACAAACCCAGCCAGTAAGAAGATGAAGTGAAAGAATCTAGAATTGAATCAGACTAATGGGAATACAAGGAAAGGTTTGCTTATGGAGAAACCATAAGCCATATCAACGTACCACAGTAAAAATTGCAATCTAAATATGCAAAGATCAAAAAAGGTATTAAAATGTGAAATATAATAGACAATTACCCCAACCCAAATTGAAATATCAAAAGGAACAAGTTTAATCTCTTATGTAGTCATGTAGTCAGTCAACACCTATGTCTAGGAGGCAAACATTTGCATAACAGATGAAAAATAAAAAAGGGTATGACAGAGGCAGAAAGAAGTTTCTCATATACAGCAACATACCGGACGATATGGAAATGAGGTCACATGCCGACCTCCAACAATCACATGGTATCCTTCAACACCGGCACGTAAGGTCAAGATAAACAATCTACCCTCCACAAAAGGAAATGGCCAGGTCACCTCTGGTTTCTGCTCACGCCCTATGAATCTCTTGAACCATGATGTAGTTTTTGACTCCTTTGAGTCCACAACATCATTTCGAATCCATTTCTCACATCTCAAATGACCATCAACTGCAAACATGTGATGTAAAACAGTTTTAAAAGTTCACCTTATAACACACATTCCAGTGATTAAAGTGTGAAAGCACAAGCACATAATAGATAGACAGACACATACAGAGAAAGAGAGAGAGGGGGAGAGAGTAAAAGATATTATAAATGAACTATACTGCATAACATGAATAGGAAGGATAAGAATCAAGAAATTGGAAGAAATTACAGGAACTTAAGGAGAAGGGTAGAATAATTTTGTTGAGAAGAAGAGGATGAACAACATTAGAGGAGAAGTATAGATAACCATCTATCCATCTATAAGAAGATATGAGCCTTCAAACCATTAAAGGTTGAATTCACAAACTAAGGAGGGCAATTACATAAAGCTTATTCCTCCAGACAAGTATGCGAAAGACCTAACTAAAGAAGATGTAAATGGCAAGCAATAAACTCTAATTAACTAGAACATAATTATTACCTGCAAATCATGCCATATTATTACCAAAGATTAACACATCAAAAATCACCTTCTTCAAGAATCCGTAACAAAAGAGCAAGATTTATCTTTCTTTTCCCCAGTCACTTATGTTTTAAGTTTATGTCATCTAAATTTATATTTTTGTAGCGTATGTCCCTAAGAATATGTTGTAGTGACATTATTCATCAAAAATAAAAAAAAAGTAGTGCACAGTGTTTAGATGATAAATAGCTCACCTAACATATCTTCATCTTTCTTGGATGGCAGTCCACCGCACCTTTGAGCTGCCCCCCATTGCATCCTATAGCAGGTGTTGTGTTCAAGGACTGGCACGTGGCTCCAATCTCCTCTCAATCGAGGATTCAAATGTAAAATCTTTGGTGGATCCTCCCCTTCAACTGACTTCAATCCTTGCAGTTCAATCATAAATTGTGAAACGTAAACATTGCCATTACCTTTCCTTAGCTTTTCCAGCTGAGGCACATATTCCCGATGAGCAAAGTGTGGTGTTCCAACTATAGTGATAGAAGATCCAGCAGCTAAACCACAAGGAAGGAACATCATTTTATCACCCTCAGCCAACTCCTCCCCACTAATCGATACCCACGATGGGCATGACTCAGATTTCCCTTCATATACAGAACTTTGTTCTGCATCCTTCACATCATACTTCTCCATTTCCTCCCAAGCCTTTAGTCCCAGCGACCATGCCTCGTTTGCCATTCTTTCAAGCACTGAAAAGTCCCTCGTTCTATTCCTTCGCCTCATAATTTCTCTGGTTATACGACCATAATGGTTCTGGAATGGCTTAATAGTTTTAGGCCCTCTTTTTTCTACCAACGGTTCCTTACTGGGCATCATGGGTGCATCTTGATTTTGGTTATCCTCTAATTTCCGATGGAACACATCCTTGTAAACAGAACCCAAAATTGGCTTGTTTATGTCTGCATCTTCAAAATCACTAACTGTATTCCCATCCAACCCAATGTAACTATCATCTCCACTCAACAATGCAGCAATCTCCAATAAATGCCGAAACTTGAATCCTAGAAAGACCAGGTATAATGCTGCAACAGCTACTAACAAATGTGATAGCTTGAACCTCCTAGGACTATAGGGTTCACCTTTTACCCTCTTCATTATGCAAAAACCCCAGAAAAAGAAACAAAATAACTTAATAACGCTCGAAACCCTCTTCTCTTAGACCCTTTTTTCTCTAATTGATCAAAGAACACTAATCCAGCTAAAAGAAAAGCAAGGCCTTCAAAAAAAAAAAAATCCCAAATCTTCAAAAAGAAACCATCTTAAACTATAAACGCAGAATTAATATAATCCACAAGATCTCGACCATCGAACGTACTTCAAATTCCAGAAAAGAAAAACGAAGCTACAGGTACAAATGCAGATCAGAATCACAGAAAGAGAGCTCAAACCACGATGATTTTCAAGAATTACCAACTATCACAATCGAACACCGCAACCTCCAAAAACCCCTGAAATTCTGAGACCCAAAACCCCAAAAATGTCAACATTTAGCCAAACATTATCGTAAATTAAGAACAGAAGGAGATTGACCAACCGATCAAAGCAGACCCAGATAAAAGAAAATGTGTACTTGGTCAGACAATTTGAAAACTTTGATACTGAGGTAGACAAATGTGGACGAGGATGGCACTGTTAATCTGAAAGTGAAACTGAAATTGAGTTAAAGTTATTTCCAGAATGAAAAAAAAAAAAGTGGAAATGCAGCCAAATACATAAATAGTGTTCCAACTTCTAAAAAAAAAACAAATTGTTTGATTTCTTACCACAAGTACCAGTCTTTACTTTGCTAGATTTTCCAATTGTCCTTGGTTTTTAGTAAATCACTCTATTGGTGATGGAATTTTTCGTTTTTTTGCAGTCTATTGGTGATGGAACTTAAACCATATTCTGATTTACTCTAAAGTTAATCCTTTCAAACTACCTCTTGTGCATAGACCTTTATAACTCAAATATTATAATATTAAAAATAATTTTTTTACTGTAATAAAAGGTTTTGTTTTTTAATTTTATATTTTATCATTAACCAATTGTCAGCTTTTAAATAGAAAATACTGTTTAACTTGCCAAAAATATTAAGAAATTATAATAGGAATATTTATGCAGTACGTGGCTATCTTCTCTAAAATAGGTTCATCTTAAAAGAAAGCGTTAAGAAGTAGAATGGGTATCATATCAGTTGGTAGTTGGGATGTGGCTTTTGCTCCCACCGCCCTTGTATACATGTATATTTAATCTTAGATGTTAAATGTATTGTAAATGAATAGAAGATAAAGTGATGCTGTCGATATGCAACCCTTTTTTAGAATGTTTAAGCTGGGTCAGGCCTTGGCTTAAATCATGTTCACCTCGACCCAACATACTCTCCTAATTCGCCAGATAAGAATGAACTTGCAAATATACTGTTGTGGATAATCACTTTCGACTATCAGCCACTATGCATCAAAGGGACCTGCTTCGTCGGACTCTCTATGGAGGTAAACTATGTATGCATGAATTAGCCTCAACTTGTTCTTATCCATTACGTTTCTAGTCCTAACATTGGTCGTGTATATCAGCAAGTTGACGATAATGTAATTACAGAACTAATCTTTAGATGGGAGTAGAAGTACGTTGTTTATTACCATTTTTTTTGCAAGCAGATGGCAGACATGGATGAGGCCTTGGCAATTTTTACAAACCCACTAGATTATTTTCAGGCTAAACCCAAGAAGCCAGGTTATATAAATGCTGAGGGGCAATGGAAGACTCTAATGGATCTTGGAGGTGAGAACTGAGAATTAAGCTCGAGGGCTTATGTTATTATCTCAGAAACAAAGACTTCTTACAAAGCCCCTCTAAGGTAGTTGCAATGAAGTAAATGAATCTTGAAGTCCTTAGAATCCCAAAACATACACTAAAGGTTAGAACTTGGAAGCTTTTTTTTTTTTTTTTGGTTGGGTTAGCTGGGAATGGGATCTAGTGAGTTAAAGGAGCCTGTCACTTGCATCAAAAAGTTGCCATTTTTGTAGGTGAGATTGGATCCACCTAACACTGCACATGTATTGTTGTAGGATCTGCCTATGAACAGATGATACAACTCAACAGTAACAAATACAAATACTCAACCAGCCTGTTTTATTATAATCTTTTAGTTCTTATACTCCATGTTTACATCCTCATTAAGCTTACTAACCAAAGAAAAACATATATTGTATTTTCTGGTATGGTTTCTAGAACTACAACCACCTTTTTAGTTCAGAAGCGATCAGAATTGCAGGAGTGATCGTGTCTCACAAGTTTGAAAACTGTGTGCATGAGCTTTATAGGCATGTGTCTTCTGTCCTATGCTAAAAGGAGTAGCTTGCTATATTTGTGTTAAAGTACGCTAATTGAGAGAGGATGATGTTCGGCCACTTCTCAACACAAGCCTGTCTAGATCTAGACATAGGCTGTGGGCTGGACCTAACTTTTACCAGTTTGGAATTGTTTGTTTCACTTCTAACTCTCTTATTCTTTCCATTTCAATAAATGGTTCGGGTTGACAAGAGTCGAGTGGACACCACAACTCTGCCAGAATCTCGGCTTCTAGGCGTTTGATAAATGTTCTCCAAGTTTGGTGTTAGATATGGCTTTTTAAAGTTCCTGTGTAGAAAAAACGATTGGTTCTGGTTGGCTATAGCTCTGTCAGAATCTGGACTTGTAGCCTTGTAGGCATTTGATAGATGTTTGAGAATTAAAACTATATGAATTTTTCATCTCTATGATATATTTATTATACAAGTCTTGACTACATGGTTTTGAAATCCCAAGAATCCAGACCTGTTTCTATTCTTTCAAGGCAAAGAATTAGAATCAACAACCATACAATACTGTACCACTTTTAACGGAATTATTATGATTTATTGTTCCACAATCGACCCACTTTAGGCTCTCCTCTCCTCCCCTCCCCTCTAATCGTATCATTACTAAAAACATGGGTCCAAGTAAGGGGGCATAATTAGGAGGTTTGATACCTTTGAATGAAAGGTTGTAGCAAAGGGCTTGAAGAATCCCATGCAGAGAGAGGAGGCAAGCAAGACAATCCCTGCTTTGGTTCTTTGAGTCAGATTTTGCTTATGTAAGCAGATATAGCCTTTATCCCTCATTTGAAAATTATGGCACATTTTGCCCTTTTGGCCCTAGTGCCTTCCACAGCACACACATTTAAGTATGTGTTTAGACCACAATTGTCCCCTCTACCCATCCCATCTGCCTTAATTTATTCCTCTATTCCCTACACTATCTATCCATCTCATAAACTTTCCAAGAACTCTAAAGTGCTTTTCTTCCTTTGTTTATTTCCATATCTCCTTCTTTATCTGCCCATTCTATGGTGTAATATTAAAATAACAAAAACTCAAGATCTCAATCCAGCCATGCCTGAATATTTTCCTGGAATGTGGTCCCCTTCTCTGTAGTGTACACATTCTTGCTTGGACTTTTGAACATATATATTATAATCCATCATTAAGTAACCTGCCTCGTGCCTCATTTAATTAATCCAGTTTTAAAAACTCCAAATCTAGTATCCAGGAAAGGAGGGATGGAGATTGAGATGATCTTTGACCATATAATTAGTGTGATCAACATTGGATATTCTAAGGTCAACCACCCACATTTGGTGGTCCAAAATTTGCCCAATCATACAAATTTGGCAGATTGAATCATGTCTTACTGGGAATGCTTTTCCTTCTGGTTATCATCATTTACCTTGGACCAATGGAATGATCTAACTACTATGGATGTACTTTACATTTCAGTGTACATACATACGTGCAGGTATGTTACACCATCAAAAGAGAAATTAAGTTGATGGTTAAACCTGATCAGTGTTAGTAGGTTAAGAGTGTGATTTGACTAAGCAATTAAGTTATTTTGGTAGATAACAGCTTGCATGAATAGTGGAAGAGAGAAAAAGGGTAATAATGAATGATAAGCTACAGATTTGACTAGAACAATGAGCATAAGGCTGTTGTTTTTTCGACTTACCCTAGATGATATAGAAATGATTGCAGGACATGGTCATGAAACAGCAGAATTAGAAACAAACATGCTCTTAATAAGTTGTAGTTTCTGTTGTAGTCTCTCTCTCTCTGTCACCCAATACATGATCAAGAATATATCAAAGAAAGAGGTTGCTGCTATGTTTTCTTGCTTTGCCCCCACTTAGAGGAAAGGATAACCAAAAAAAAAAAAAAAAGTACACACAACCACATGGTCAACTTCTGTTAGATTCTATGTTTGTGTCTCCTCCTGCACTCTTACGCCCTCCTTAAATGAGTTCAAATGTGGGAGACCGCTCTTGTCTTAACCCTTAAGACCCTTTTCATGATCGTTATCTTCTAACCTCTTTCTCTGTCATCCGCTAATCATTATCTCTTTAGACAATAGCATGATTAGCCAACGGGCCACACTAATCATCTAGTTTAGTAGGTGTCACCTTGTCCTAAACGTGTTTGCTTCAATTCCTTTCTGTTGCGGAATATGGGTTCAAGCGTGACTTTCAGTGTTTGGGATTAAGGGTTTCTATGTGATCTATAATTAATTACCTGCTGTTTAACGCCCCACATATATGTATTTAATATATGTGTGTGTTCACTGTACAGTGAGTTGATTAATGGCATGCTCGTGCAGACCTTGATTAAACACCAAAGTTGCCTTCCTTTTATTGCAACATAATTCTCTCCGTTTTATAATAAGAGTCGTTTTAGATACATTTTAATTATTCAAAATAAGTGTCATTCTTGACTTTGTATGCATGTTTATAACTTTTCTTCCAAAATTAACCTTTCATTTATCTCTTATCTTAATTATACAGATCATAATTTCAAGATAATTTCTCTTACAATTTCATTTAAGATGCTGATTACCGAAGTAATTTTATGGAAGTATTAATAAAGGTATATCTATAATTTTATTAGCTTTCTTAATAAGCGTGTATTTTTTTAAAACGACTCTTATTATAAAACGGATAGAGTAGATTCTAAGCAGCCTGTTATGTATCTATTTTCTCTCAAGCCTTAAAGATTATCCTTTTCGTTACTTGACTTGCTATTTAATGAATTGGTTAAATTGTTAAAAAGCAAATTAATGCTTCTTAGTCTAAAAGCCCTTATTTGTTTTAACTTTTATACGGTGAATAAGTACTTTTTTTTGGCTAAAAAAGTATTTTTAAAAATAAATATTTAACTGTAAAATTTAAAATCATTTTTATAAAAATAATTTTTAGAAACTAAAATATAAATTATTTTTAAGAAAATAAATATTTTACTGTAAAATTTAAATGTACTTTTATAGAAATAATTTTTAAAAACATAATTCTTTAAAATTCAAATTTTAAAAAATTTAAATTTAAAATTTTAAAAATATTTTTCGGATAAAAATTACACATATCGATTGATTGCTAAAACAAGGACAAGTCAAATGTACATATTATACCAGAGAAGCAGGTGAAGGTTGAGGTTGAGGATGAGGCGCGTGGCGAAAGGAGGGGGGTTGAAGTCGAGTGGGGCAAGATAGAAAAAATTGCAAAATTTGATGGGACCCACAAATCTTAGAGCTGAGTTGTTGCTGCTTTTTCTCGCTCAACCAACCGAAAATAAGAAAAGGATGGAGTGAGAGAAGCATCTCTCTACGTTACTTATTATGCCCCATTTCTTAAATTCCAATAAATGAAAGCTTAGTATTGTCTAATTGAGGATGTTGGTTAATTGATAAGAAGTTTTTTTAAAAAAGTAAAATTATAAATTTAATTTTTTATGTATATAATCGTTTAAAATTTGAATTTAAAGTTTTATTTCTTACCAAGAATCTACTTAACTCGAGTAGGGATTGATCGAAATGTGAATAATTTAAAGATATTTTTTCATTATTGAAACATTTCTAAAATATTTGATAGGAAAAAAAATTAGTATTATCTAAAATAATAATAATTTTAAAAAGATAAGGATTTGTATGGTTACGTGAGTGTGAGTGTGAGTGTGAATGCGACCCTTCTCATTCTCCACCCACTTGAGTCTTGAGTCTTGACACTAGTACTAGTTCCCTCTACCCTTGCTTTTCCTTTTATTATGATTGTCAGTATTATTCACTTTTCTCGGTGTGTATTATTGGGCGAGTGGACATTTCATTTGCCATCCATTTTCAACATCAAATGCCAATACACAACATAGCTAGGTTCATGTATACATATCCTTGCCGACTTCCTTATTTATTTGTCTTGTTTGACTTATCACCAAGTCGACAGCTTTCCTTTTTTTTGTTTTTTTTTATTACATTAAATATTTTAACTTAATCGGACTAATCTTAAGCTCCTACGATTCCACCATAAGAATTTAGAGGATATAAACCTGAAACTTCAAGATCTCTCAAATTCTTACGTAGCCTGTATACTTCTCTTCACATACTTGGTTGTTCAGCTTGATGATTCTTCCCATACTCGACGGCTTGATGCTGAGCAGAGGATAGCTTTCCTTCTCCTTCTTCTTTATGCCTGTGTGTAATTTGCAAATAAACATAAGTGTTATGCATATTGTTCAACACCTTGGTGGAGGCTGTATATTCCTTCTCCAAGGTATTCAACACCTTAAAGTTGAACGTCAATTCATGTAAAAAAAAGAAGAAAAAGGAACCTTGAAGCCAGTATTACAAGGTTCCTTTTTCCTAGTGTTGTCAAATTAAACCTAGTGTCTTAGTGGACTCAACAAGGTTCTCTCTTCTTTTAATACCTTGATTATGCGCTCTTTCTAAGCCTAGGTCATGTTAAAGCACGAATATTATTGCCGATCAATATATACTCTTTATTTCTTATTTGCATGCTCATAGATACCAACCCAAGCTTACCTGTTCCATCGCCCTCAACTTTAATTAGATCCCAAGTTGTAGTTGCTAGCTAGCTAGTTACCATAATATCAACTCTTGTGTACCATCGTTGATGCTGTTTCGTAGATAAATGAGCGGTGACATTTTTTAATTTTAGATATTATAAATTATAAATGACGGTGCCTAATTGTCTAATTTATTTATTACAAGATGTTAACTAAACAATTAGGATACATATATACACACATAAACGTCATTCTGAATCTAGACAGACAAGACTAGGTTATAAAACACAACTCTAATAACTTGGAATTTGGTGTAAAGGGTAACTCTAACTTAAGTTCATTGAACTCCTACATGAACTTAATAATGTTTTCTTTTTCCAAATATAATGACAATAGAATACCAAATCTTGGGACTAACGTGCATGTAATAATTGAACAAACTTAGAAGTGAATTGTTGAAAATGAAGATGAGGAAGGAAGACAGGCCACGTTGAGTTCTAGGAAAATGTGTACTTGGGATCAACAATATCGTCCACAGAGTTTCCAAATATGCATGAGACACATTGCTTTGGCATTTCAACCAAAGCTGGAATGATGTGATCTTGATTTGTAATCGAAAAAAAGGCAATAGATTTAAAAGGCATCTCTTATCCCTTGTTCTATATGAACCAAGCCAGCATACAAGCATGTGATATTCATATAGCAAATGTTTCCAAATCAATTTAGGGGAGCCTTGGTTCACATAAAATAATAGAAATAAAAATAGAAATGAATATAAAGAAAAATAAGAATGAGAATGAGGATGAATATAAAAAAGAACGATAATCGATAAAATCATTATAATTATGATGATTGGTTAAGATGAATGAATGATCACCGTTATTTTTTACGGTGATTAATTTGTTAAAATATTGAAAAATAAAATTTATTTTACATTAAAATTTAAATATAATTTAATTAATTATATTTTATACACCCTATTTATAATGGCAAAATGTTCAAAATAAAGTATATTATGATTTTTTTTCACAATTTCAAAATTGTAGATTTTTTAAATTTTATTTGCATTTGTTATCTTTAAATTAATATTATTTGGTAAGTCTGTAATTTATTATAATTGTTTAAATTATTATAAAATTTGTAAATTTAATAATAATAATCACATACCTCTAAGTTCATTCACCTCCAATTAAAGACATGCATAAAATCTCTTGAATTAGCAGGGGAATGTAGGATTGTCAAGAATTGAGTAATAAAAATATTACCCCTTCAATGATAATTTGATGCCAAACGTAAGATTTCATTCCATTTTCATACAATTTTCTCTATTACCCCCAAACAAGCATACTTTTAGCTTAGGAAACTCATTGGTAGGTTTGTACTTCATTCCCACATGGATCATATCATTAACATGCAAATGAATGCCGTTATAATAAGATATAGTATTTGATTTTTAATTCGGTATTAAAATAATAAATAATTAAAGCTAAGGGAAAAACAAAGACTAGGCTCTAGATTTGCGGGCTTCTCATGTCTTCACTTTTTCACTTTCAACTTGTCTATTTATATTTCTGCGACCGTCGCCTGATAGATAGATAGATAGGGAGGGAGGTAATTTATTACGTGTGACGCTTCCTCACCGTACACTCCGACAATGACCAATGAAAAAGGGAAAGAGTGGTCATGTCAAGTCCCATCGTGGTCTTACGCGTCCCACATTTCCTTAACCAATGGCTAGGATTCGTCCTTTCTTTTGCTTTTCGTCTGTTCTTTATGAGATAATATCTGGGTACTGTCCGTAGAATTGAAAAGATTCGGTGATGTCACTTTCCTCACTTTTCTTTCGCGATACTTCCCCAGCACAATCTCATATTAACAAGATTGACCCAGCTGAGCTGGCGTTTGAAGAACATCGTATGCAATGATCAGATCATTCACGTTTTAAATATATCGCTAAATACCATTATCACAAACTCCTTATATTCATACAACTTGTGTATAAAGTTCAAATACTTTGTTTTTTGGTTTTTCTTTTGCGTAAAAGTCAAATTACTCATGATGAAAGTTACCAAGTTTTCTTGTTTTGTATCTCTTTTGACAAACAAGATTTTCCTTTTTGATGGCTTCCAAAAACGCAAATTGTGACACAAAAGACTTGTGTATGAATCCCTTTACGTATTCAAGATGCTATTGTTCAATATATAAATAACAAAAAGAGGTAGATATGTATCCATTTGATTGTGTTTAGGCTCTGGCGGGGAAATGATAGGCCTAATGGTATTAATCAACTGTTTGATTGAATGAACTTATATCAGTAGAGTTTTTGATAATGAAGTTTTTTTAGAAGAGATTTTTAAGAATTCATTTGACTATTTAGCTATAAATTAAAAATATTTTTTAAAAAACTTCATATAATAAATTGTTTGATAACATAAAAATAAGAACCACTTTTATTAATTTTAATTTTAATTATATAAATATTATTTAAAGTATATTAAATAATATGCAAAGCATAATATATTAATTATTATATAATTTTAAACCATATAAAATATATCTAACCAAATCTTTCGTCTAGGTTATAACATAAGTAAAACTAATATAAAATAAATATTAAAACATATAAAAAGTCAAATGATATTATATAGATCTCAAAATAAACGTGAAGATGAATTTGTAAATATTGTGAAAAATATGTGTAAAACATACAGACAAAAGGGACTAAAAATAGGCTCGTTAATTGATCTGAAAAATCTACCTAAAAAGATATTTTTTTCGAAGCTTCAAATTTGAGTTTTAAAAAAAAACAGTATTTTTGACTGCTAAAAAACCGATATCTACTATAAAAACTTATTCACTCACTAAAAGCTCAGTCAAATACACATTAAGTTTTGAAAACATGTAGACTCTCCAGTTTATTATATACATTATTTATTCTAAAAAGGGTATTAGTACGTGAATGTATACATGCATAGGAACCATTTTGTTGTTGAAAACAGAAAACAAATCGGGATTCATTACAGAAAGTGTGTCTATTTCTTTAACATACATACATGGTATAAATTTAATCTTTGAGGTTTCTATAATTTTATAACTTGTAAACTAAACTCTTTTTTGTATTGTGCACTCAAAAACCATAAGGCATTCAATATGAATAGTCTTTACAAACTAGACAGTAGAACCAAATGCTTCGGCTTTTATAATAGCAATAACTATTACATATAGAAGCATTTGATTGTACTAACTATTATGAAAATTTTATGACTTTAACTATTGGGATGCATCAAACTTGTGTCTTTTTCCTTTTGGAGCTTGAGTCTATAAATTTTGACAAAGGTTAGGTTTAATATGTGTTTATAAGTTCTTATACATATTAAGCTAGCACGCAGAAAAGTTTGTGTCTACACTCTACATATCAACGAGTGATACTGTGAAAAAAGTTTTGTGTATGTGTACATGTGAACAAGTGATATGTATATCTTGTGTAAACTATCTGTAAAAAGAAAAAAGAGGGAGTACTGGCGAAATGTTCTTGTGGATGGCCCCCTACATGGATGTGATACTTCACCAATTTGAACGAGATGGACCCCTTGTTTCTTAACTAAGAGTAGTATACATTTTCGCAGTGGGGTATTCTCAAGTTGGACAAGAGCTGTAGGACCTAAAAACCCTTTGGATCTCACTTATTATCACCTTTGTTTCTTCAACTCCATGCCGTCCCATTCTGTTAGTTTCTCTTCTTCCTACATTGAAAGTGCATGTAAACACTCTTAACAATATCTTAATTCTGGTAAAGGAAAAAAAGACTCACTATCTCTTATATTGAACCGTATAAGCTGCTTGGAAGACAGACTGATGAACTCTATACGATGCCACCGATGGAATTACAACTTTAATTGATCGAAAGCCAACAAAATCTCATCGAAGAAGATGAGCAGGGAAAGGCTGATGGTCCTATACCTTCAGAACGGTACGTGTTACGACTCCGGGGGATGGCCCATAACGAAAGTACATGACAGTCATACTCACTCCTAAGTCCTACCACCCCCTCCGCTCCATCTGCACAGTACCTTCAATCATTTAATGTGAAAACTGAAAACACATTTCTTTCTCAGAGAATTTGGTAAGAAATAGTAAGCTTTTTACTAGCAAAGACTTTCCCAGTGGAACACAAAATTTAAAACTAAAACAAAAAATAATAATAAGAAGAAGAAGATAAAGACATTCTTAGAAAGAGGATAGCTGAGTAAATCTTCCTAACTTTGAGGGTAATATGTCCCCCTTCCTGAATTGTCTGAAATGAACATGAAAAAGTCACAGTTAAAGCGAAGAAAAAACATCAAACAATTACTCACTGTGTCCCTCTCTGACAAATATCTGACACACTTCTCTTTCTCTCTCTATCTCTAGACATAGAAACACTCGCTCCTGGGTATATATAAATTAGACAGCCAAAAGTAATGGTGCTTCTGTATTCATTGATTGAGCCATATGAAAAGGAGATTGGGAGAGTTAAAAAGTAGTGGACGTGACACTGTAGTTTCAGTACCTATCACCACCACCAAAAACACTGTTTTCATTACTGGAAGCAACCGCCCAAGCGGAAAAAATCCTTTCGGTATAAAACAAATGTGTCTTTATGTAGCTGTGATTACTTATTTATCGGTTGAGATCTTAGTACGTGCTTAAAGTTGTTGACTTTGCATGTCCGCGTACCTTCAATGCGCTCTGAGAATGATTTGTTCCTGTCAGCTGGCTTACAAGTTCTGTTTTTTTAAGGTTTCTGGTGTAATATGATCTGGGTTTTTTAGGAGATTGATGGTGAAGCGGTATTTGGTGACTCCCGAGTGAGATCTAGTGTTGGCTTGTGCATTCAGCTTCTGGGTTTTCTGTTACGGGCTTGCTTGCTTGAGTTTTGTGGTGAAGTAATCAACTAAAGTCTGGTTTACTTTGTTGAGAGCTAAAAGCTGAGTAGTTCTTAGTTTCGCAGCTAAAATGCGGGATTTCACTTAGTGATATGTCGCATGAGTGTTTTGAGGCTGATTATTGAAGAACTTTGGGGGTTGTGGGCGAAGAGGATAGCAACCGGATGAGGCTGAAATCGATCGTGTTTTGTAGCAAAACCGGCTTCGGTTGAAAATTCAAGAAGTGGGTTTCTTGTGGGTTCTCTATGGTATTAGCTTTGCGGTGACGTTTCATTGGATGCGATCTCTTTCTCTTGTGATTGGTGAATAGTTGAAAATTTTGAATCCTGTTGGACTTTGAAGCGGAAGGACAAAGATTGAGGCATGGTATTGTGTAGAGAGCAGGGGGTGAGTGGAAGAACTGTTGAGTGGTTTTGTTGGTGATCTGGTATTTAATTTATACGGTTAAGGGTGGTTTTGGATCATCCGGTGGTGGGTATAATATCGATTGAAGATTTTCTTAGTCTTGTGTTAGAATGAGGCTCTCTTCAGCTGGTTTTAGTCCACAAACCCAGGAAGGTGTGTATTAGCTTGCTTGCAGATCTCTGGACTTCATTACTTTTGGTGTGCTTCTCTAATACACACTCAAACTCACACTCACACACTCGCCGACCTTTGCACGGACACATATTGTTCGTCTCTTTCTTAGGGAATGGACGGTGTTTTTGGTGAATTGACAGTAAAGATTATACAGAAATGAACGACAGAAATCGAGATCTTGAAATGCATGACTGGCAGATAATTTTTTTGTCTAATTATGCTTTTCAATTTCTGATATCTTTTGTTTACTTCTGAATTTTAGGTAATCTTTAGAGAGCTTAATTGGTAGACAACTTTCCCTTTTTTTGATTTGGCTTTTTCTCGGCTTACTTAGTGATCAAGCTGACAAATTCCGGAGTTTTATAATTTCCTTTTGAATTAAAAGAATATCTTAGCGTCAATTATCAAGCACTTTGGACCAAATTTTGTTCTTCATGTGATCTTTACTCTGCCTTTAATGAAATCTCCAGGGGAGAAGAGGGTGTTGAATTCCGAACTTTGGCATGCATGTGCTGGTCCACTTGTTTCTCTACCTGCAGTTGGGAGCCGCGTCGTTTATTTCCCTCAAGGTCACAGTGAGCAGGTTAGTATTATGTCCGACATAGCCTGCTTTGCTGTATTATGAAGATTGCTTTTGATTTGCAAGTGTATCTCTTAATTTTCTTTGCACGACCTCTTTAATTTTTTTCCCCCATACAATTTTCTTGTTGATCATTGTCTCTGAATTTTGAAATGACTGTTTTTCGAGTGTGTGTTCTTCGTTTCCTTCATTCCACTTCTCATTTTAATCCATCTTCATCTTTGTCGGTGGCTATCTTACTGTTATTTCAACCCTATATCTGTGCTGATGTATGCAGGTTGCTGCTTCAACTAATAGGGAAGTCGATGCCCATATTCCAAACTATCCTAGTTTACCCCCACAACTTATCTGCCAGCTTCACAATGTAACCATGCATGTAAGAATTGATTGGTTGTTTCCAGATCTACATTTTCCTTTCGCTTCCTACGGTAAGGCTTATTATTCATCTCAATTTCAGGCAGATGTTGAAACAGATGAAGTATATGCGCAGATGACTTTGCAGCCATTGAGTCCGGTATATATCTGTCTTTTCTGATTCTGTTCATAGAAACTTGTCTAGATGTCATCACATGTTAAAATGACTCCATCGTGCAGCAAGAGCAAAAGGACGCATATCTTCCAGCAGAATTGGGCACCCCTAGCAAGCAGCCAACCAATTACTTCTGTAAAACTTTGACTGCAAGTGACACTAGTACTCATGGAGGATTTTCTGTCCCCCGCCGGGCAGCTGAAAAAGTGTTTCCTCCATTGGTAAATGTTCTACATATCTAGTGACATTTCGACATTTCTTTGGTTATTGTCTTGTGGGTAATTTCTAATGTTTCCTATTCAATTTCAGGACTTCTCCCAGCAACCTCCTGCTCAAGAGTTAATTGCTAGAGACTTGCATGATAATGAATGGAAATTTAGACATATTTTTCGTGGTGAGTTGTATTTTCATTTTAGAATTTAACAGACATATGGGTAGTTGAAGAATGTTGGCTTATAAAAAAATGAATTCCAAGATACGGACTAACAAGTAAAATACCTAATTGGACTTTTTTTTTTGGTCGTGGTTATTACTGACATCCATTTACTATCTATTCTTGTGCTGGGTTTTCTTTTCATTTCCAACTTTTACACAGAATTTATAATGCACTTATTTGTTAACTTCATTTACATTTCTATGTATATGCCTTTGTTATTGAGAATTTCTTGTCATCAATACCGGTTAGTTTGCATCCATTTGACACTGGAGAGGTTCATGTCTCACATAACTGAAGTGGTGGAAATCAAGTTAGCAACTGTCCAACTGTAAAGTATTGACTTTAAACTATAAAGCGAACAGTGAAGTTAAGCTTCCTGGTTAGATCGCTGGGGTTGATTATCATTTTCATGATATATTATTCAATGAGGTCTAGAAGATAAAGTGTTTGTCCATCAAGTGTTAAACTCTCATCAGTTAATGAATTTTCTTCATCCAGGGCAGCCAAAGAGACACCTTCTTACAACAGGGTGGAGTGTTTTTGTGAGTGCGAAAAGACTTATCGCCGGTGATTCTGTGCTTTTTATATGGTGGGTTTGCTGATAACTTACCTGGCCTATGTTTTTTCTCCTCTTAAACTTTTTTCTTTGCATCTCCACAAAAGTAAATTTTTTTAATAATTTATGCTCTATTTACCTGTGTGGTGTCTTGCATAAGTGCAAAAGTGAGTGACTGAAGGAGTAAATGTCAGTACCATTGAGTACGATTGGGTTTTCTCCTACCTTCTAAAGAGAACCTATATATTGCATGTTTGACATTTTTCTGGTGAATGGATGAAGTCTCAGACCTGTGCGTGCCTAATTACAAAATATTAGGGTTTAGAACTTCCAGACATGATTTATTATGAACAATAACATTTTGTATATAAGCTGACAGATGCTGTTGTGATGATAGGAATGAAAAAAATCAATTGCTTCTTGGAATCCGGCGTGCAAACCGCCCTCAAACTGTGATGCCTTCATCAGTGCTGTCAAGTGATAGCATGCACTTGGGGCTTCTTGCTGCAGCAGCCCATGCTGCTGCGACAAACAGTCGTTTCACCATTTTTTATAATCCAAGGTATATATTTAAGAGTTTACTTGTAGTGGAGTTCTGTAACCATTCTCTGTAAATTTTCATCGCCTCTTCCTCAGGGCTAGTCCATCAGAATTTGTAATACCATTGGCCAAGTATGTGAAAGCAGTCTATCATACTCGGGTGTCTGTTGGGATGCGCTTTAGAATGCTGTTTGAAACAGAAGAATCCAGCGTTCGTCGGTCAGTTCTATACATCCTGCTTAGATTATTATAACCCTCCTTTCTGTCCTGGGCTTGTTATGCTTCCATCTATGTCCTATGTGAACATTTGCTTGCTATATAACGACTGTGTGGGTAACATTTTTCCTTTGTTCTTTTCTTCTTTTATCACGCTTCATATTCTTTGGGATAAATGCTTTTCTGTTATTTGAACTTAGATTTCTGACAACCTATTTGCATCCAGCTACATGGGTACAATAACTGGCATAAGCGACTTAGATCCTGCTAGGTGGTCAAATTCCCATTGGCGCTCAGTTAAGGTGAGTTGAAGAAAATAGTGGTGTCATCTTTTGCTGCACAAATGTAAGATTATTGATCTTTTGTACATCTTAGGCTCTAGTTTAACCACTTATAACATGTGATGCACAGGTTGGCTGGGATGAATCTACGGCTGGGGAGAGGCAACCAAGAGTTTCCCTATGGGAAATTGAACCACTAACAACATTCCCAATGTATCCTTCCCCATTTCCTCTGAGGCTTAAACGTCCATGGCCATTACCCTCTTTTCATGGTATGTTTGTCATGGACTACTATGAGAGCTTTCATGAATCTAGTTGCTTCGAGATCTTGTTCTGGTTTCAGATTTGTTTCTTAAATACTTGATTGGAAAGAACAGGACGGATAGCTTCTGTTTCTTCTTCTTTTTTCTTTTTTTTGATTCTGGAAGCATTTTCATCTAACCTCTACATTGTGTTTCTTTTATATTCAGGTGTAAAGGATGATGATCTGGGAATGAATTCTCCCCTTATGTGGCTTGGAGGAGATGGAGATCGAGGTCTTCAATCTATGAGTTTTCAGGGATTTGGAATCTCACCATGGATGCAGCAAAGAGTTGATACTACAATGCTTGGTTTGCAGCCTGATGTCTACCAAGCTATGGCTGCTGCTGCACTTCAAGAGATGAGGGCTGTAGATCCTTCAAAGCCTTTAGGGCCATCCATGTTGCATTTTCAACAACTCCAAACTCACCTTGGCAGGACAGCTACATTAGTGCAACCTCAGATGTTGCAGCAGTCTCAGCCTCAACAAGCCTTTCTTTCAGGTGTTCAAGAAAACCAACATCAGTCACAGTCTGTGTCTCAGTCTCAGTCCCAGTCCCAGGTTCAGACACAGCCACATCTGATTCAGCAACAACTGCAGCATCAGATGACAGTTAGTAATCAGCATCAGCAGCAGCATTCGCTGTCACAACAGCAACTGGTTGATCAACAGATTCCTGGTGTTGTCTCTGCCATACGACAATTCGCTCCAGCTTCTCAATCACAGTCATCACCGATGCAAGCCATTTCTTCACTGTGCCACCAGCAGAGCTTTTCTGACTCAAGCGGGAATCCTGTGACTACCCCTATTGTGTCTCCCCTTCAAAGTCTGTTGGGTACATTTCCCCAGGATGACTCAGCACATCTACTCAACCTGCATAGAAGCAACCCCTTGATAACTCCCTCAGGGTGGCCATCCAAGCGAGCTGCCATTGAACCTCTTATTTCTTTTGCATCTCCCCAATGTGCTCTACCACAAGTAGAACAGTTGGTTTCACCGCAGACAAATATATCACACAACAGTATTTCATTGCCACCATTCCCTGGCAGGGAGTGTTCTATAGATCAAGAAGGTGGCAGTGATCCACAAAGCCATCTTCTGTTTGGTGTGAATATAGAACCGTCGTCTCTTTTACTACAGAGTGGAATTCCAAGCCTTAGAGGAGTTGGTAGTGACAATAATTCCACAAACATACCCTTCTCATCCTGTAATTACATGGGCACTACGGGCACGGATTATTCTATTAATCCAGCAGCTACACCTTCTAGTTGCATCGATGAATCAGGTTTCTTACAGTCCTCAGAAAATGCAGGCCAAGTAAATGAACCAAATAGAACCTTTGTGAAGGTAAATTATCCCTTTGAGAGTCTGATTACTGTTAAAATCTGCAGTAATGCTTCTTTGTGGTTTTAGTCTAAGCAATGGTAAATGGAAATTTTAAGGTTTTGACGGTAGAATTATTTACAGGTACATAAGTTCGGGTCCTTCGGCAGGTCTTTGGATATAACCAAATTCAGCAGCTACAATGAGTTACGCAGTGAGCTTGCACGGATGTTTGGTCTTGAAGGCCAGTTGGAGGACCCTCTGAGATCAGGCTGGCAGCTTGTATTTGTTGACAGGGAGAATGATGTACTTCTCCTTGGTGATGACCCCTGGCAGTAAGCTTCCATCTTATATAGCTCTTGTTTTTCACGCACTTTTAAAGTTGCTTTGTCCATTATTCTCCTGATGTATAGTGATACTTGATTAACAGTAGTTATTGTAAAACAAATTTCTTGAACAATTCTTGATTAGCTCACTGCTTATCATGTGATATGCTTCGATGCCAGGGAATTTGTGAACAGTGTGTGGTGTATCAAAATACTCTCGCCACAGGAAGTGCAACAAATGGGCAAACAACGGGTAGAGCTTCTGAATTCTATCCCAGTTCAGAGGCTCCCAAATGGCAGCTGTGATGACTTCGCAAACCGGCAGGAGTCAAGAAATTTGAGCACCTCTGTAGCATCTGTGGGGTCTTTGGAATACTGAAATAGTTTAACCAGTTAAGATACCACCCAATTCCTGTAATATTAGGGTCTCTTCAAACCCGTCCAGAAGTGGGAAGTCCTACCTAATCCTAGTTTTAAGTCTTGTATGTAAGCTTATTACTGTAATTAGAAGATACCCTGTTTTTTGTTCCCTTGTTTTTATGGTACCGAATATACACAGTTCGTAACTAGTAGGCCACCGATATTTTATGATAGTACGCATTCTGTTTCAGTTGTTTCGCGGTCAAATTTACGATGAGCTAAAGGTTGCTGTGGCCTGTGGATGAGCATGATGTTAATGTGCCATAATTTGACCTTTTATGGGTTGTTGTGACATGACATATTGGGATTAGACAATCAGTACTGTGCTGTAGGTTCCAGTCTCATGTGACGGGTCCTTTTACAATAAGGAGGGGCTTGAAAGCAACTCTTTCTATGCAATAATGGCCTCTGCGTTGTTAGGTTCGTGGTTGTGGAAATTATTATACCCCTGAAAAAGCCATCTTTGGTTTCCAATTTGGGTAGACCTGAAAGCACGTAGAGTCAGTCAGTACCTGGTATAGGTTGTGTAAGTTTGGGCTAGTCTTTCCAAGTCACAGTAAAGGTTCTTGCTTTGCCCTGCACCTGTCCAATCAGTCCAATATTTCATATGAAAACCGGAAATGTCTTGTCAAGCGTGGGTGAATTTGGTTGAGTTCAGTGGGAGTTGATATGGCACGTGAGGCACGGGCTTTTCAACAGTGGCAGTACATTGTAGTGGTTTAATAGGAAGCTACAACCATTGAGAGTGAAAGAGGAGAAGATTTTCAGACGTACTTTTGAAAGTGATAGAGGAGATGATTTTCAGACTTACTTTTGAAAGTGAAAGAGGATAAAGATTTTATGTTTTGGTTAAGGATAATAAGAATTTTCTTTGAGAGGAGTGGAATGGTGACAAGGCAGGGCACTATATCAAACAATTCCAAAAGACTATTTTCAAGTGGGAGGAAGAAAAGCTCAAAACTTTTCTTTCACCTCTAGTCTCGTGCATCAACCACAAATGATGGCCGCATGGGTGACTGTATATGCCCTACTTGCTTTTCTTCCATCGGGTAAATCATCAACCTTAGGCATATGTTGGAGTGAGTGACTCTAGCCGCATATGCTTGAAAGAGTCGAGCTTTAGTTAGATAATGAACTATTCTTCATGCTGTTTTTTAGGAAGTTTTTCAATCCATCTTGTAGCAGATTTTTCGGCAACTTGGTTATATTTCTACTGTATAAATAACTGATGCTGAGATGAATAAAAGATATCAGTTTTCTCTTTTATGTTTGTTCTTTGTTCTGCTCAAAACCGTCAAGTGGTATCATAGCTAATTAATCTTAAGAGACAGGTGATATTCACCAATAAAAACACAAAACTCATAAACACATACAACCACCAAATAACCTGCAAATAGATACGATGGAATCATAAACTTCTTTCACTGCCATTTCACCGCCAGTATTTGATGGAATTAATTATCAAATGTTTGTTGAAAAATTTCTTAGGCTTATAGATTATTATGAAATAAATGGTAAAACTGACTAAGTCTTAGGCAAATTTGATTATGATATTTAGTGTTTGATTTTAGGAATCAGTTTAGAGATATTCATGTGATAATTAGTAAATAAATAAAATTTTCTGTTACATTTAAACTCTATATAATGAGCTTTGTTGTTGTCAATAAACGAGTGTGTTCTATAAAAAAAACGTCTTCTTTTTCCTTCACTTCTATTCACGTACTATGCTTGAGCTTTAGAAAAATAACATGGTATCAGAGCATTTGTCTTAAGGGACCTGTGAGATGAGCGAAACTAAAACACAAACCTGATTTACAACACAAAATTATAACAAGAATTATAACTATCTTCATGTAATGGAGATTGAAACACAACTGCCTCAAGGTGTACCACCAATTTTTGATGGTGAACTATCAAGTTTGGGATGTTCAAATGAAAGCTCATCTTAATGCTATGAATGTTTGTAAAGCTATGGAGGAAGACTATGTGTAAATCTAGAGAAGTATAAAATGTCGTTTGAATTTTTGAATGTTCTTCATACATGATCTGTTTACAAAGATGCTATATATACATACCTAAAGATAAGGAAATAGATACAAGATTGCATGAAATGAGGAAGACAACAAATATGAGAAGCTTGGAATGGCAAGAAGCCATTGGAGGCAAATATGAGAATGTGAAAATGATATATTTCCATATTTTCATTAATACCCTCCTTCAAACTAATGCTACGTGTCACGGAGCATAAGTTTAGATACTAAGAAATTGTGACGGTTCCGTGACTTGGCCTTGGTAAGGAGGTCGATAAGTTGTTCGTGTGTAGAAATATAGGATAATTGGATAATTTTGTGTTCAACCTGTTCACGAATGTAGTGGCAATCAACCTCGATGTGTTTAGTATTTTCATAGTACACGGGATTGGTGGCGATTTGAATGACGCTTGTGTTGTCACCATGAAGAATAGTGGGTTGTAAGAGAGGTTGATTTAATTCTCCTAATAAGCAACGAATCCACACAATTTCGGAACAAGCTGCAGACATTGCTCGATATTCGGCCTCAGTTGAAGATTTTGATACTCTTGTTTATTTCTTGCATTTCCAAGAAATGAGAGAAGTACCTAGAAGTATGCACCATCCTTTGGTAGATCGACGAGTTGATGAACAACCTGCCCAATCGACATCAACATAGCCGGATAATATCATGGAAGAAGAGGACGAGAAGAAGAGTCCGCAGTTGATGGTGGTTCGTATGTAGCGAATGATGCGGAGAGTAACACTATAGTGATGTTGGCAAGGTTTATTGACGAACTGGCTAAAGATTTGGACTGGATATGCAATGTCGGGCCGAGTCATGATCAAATATATAAGACTTCCAATAAGTCTTGGATATAAAGTGGCATCAGGCAGGGGTGTACCATCTTCTATATGGAACTTAATATTTTGTTGCATTAGAGTATATGCCATCTTATCATTACTTATAAGGGTGAGCTTGATAAGTTCTTCAGTGTACTTCTTTTGAGATAGCTTGATTCTATCTTGCAAATAACATACTTCTAAACCCAAAAAATATGTTAGTATTCCAAGCTCTGTCACTTTGAAAGATGTCATAATCCAGGCCATACTTTTCCTTGTAACCTTGACCAATCTTGCCTTATATCGATCAAGAGTGCCATCAGCGTTGTATTTTATTGTGTATACCCATTTACTGCCAATTAAGGAGGTATTTGGAGGTTTTGTTTGGAGGCTCCAAGTCATGTTTTCTTCAAGTGCAGCCATCTCATCTTTCATAGCTTTACGCTAGCATTCTTGTTCGTTTGCTTGTTTAAAAGAAGTGGGAACAGTACTTGTTGGCAAGGTAGTTACTAAGGCATAAGATTTACCATATTCTCTTAGGGAGTATCCATTAACAAGCTGGAGGATCTACGTGATGTTTAAACCGTCGAATCGGGACCTGATCTTAGATAGTTCCTGTCAAGTTAGTACTTGGTGCAACAATGGAAGAAATCATACCATCACTAGTAGTAATTGGAGGCGGAGGCGGAGACGGTGCAATGGGCGTAGTATTATCATGTTCAAAGAAGGCGGGTAGTAGACAAAAGCAAGTTTACGAGTCATCTTTTGAAATCCGATAATAAAAATTTTGTTCAAAAAATATGACATGTCGACATACACGAACAAAACGTTTAATAGGGTCATAGCAAAGGTAACCTTTTTGCGTATCATTATAATCTAAGAAAATACATTTTGCAGCTTTGGCAGAAAGTTTATCTCGTTTGTGACGTTGGAGATTGACAAAACAAATGCAGCTGAAAATACGTAAATGATCATACTTTGGTTTCTTTGAAAAAAGTTTTAAGAAAGGAGAATCATTATTATTGATGGTTGTCACTTGTCTATTTATTAAGTAAACAGAGGTTCG
Organism: Erythroxylum novogranatense; assembly: GCA_029891385.1. Lineage (NCBI taxonomy): Eukaryota > Viridiplantae > Streptophyta > Magnoliopsida > Malpighiales > Erythroxylaceae > Erythroxylum > Erythroxylum novogranatense. The sequence goes on from CM057229.1 coordinate 102,535,000, forward strand.
AAGTGCTTCAACCCAAAAGATATAAGGCATGTGTGTGTTTAACAAAGACAGGGCAGTTTCAAGGATATGTCGTTTCTTTCGTTCAACCATCCCATTTTGTACGGGTGTGTACAGACAAGTAGTTTGAGAAATAGTTCCGTTTTGTCGAAAAAATTGTTGAATGTCGTCACTTATATACTCACCACCATTGTTTGATCTAAAAAATTTTATTTTTGTTTGAAATTGCGTTGCGTCATAGGCAAAAAATGCTTTTATAAAACGTCCTACCTCATATTTATGACGAAGAAAAAATATCCATGTGTATCGTGATGCATGGTCTATAAAAAGTAAAAAATATTTAAGTCCAATGCGAGACAATATAGGGGATGGACCTCAGATGTCGCTATGAATTAAATCAAACGGTTTGAAATATTCGGTATTACTTATAGAAAATGGCAATTTATGACTTTTCGAAAGATCACAATTTTCACAAGATATAGATTTAAACGTACTAAAATGTGGTAGAAAATGCAAACAAGTTTTAAGCATAAAAGAGAGCCTTTTGGCGTGAGGGTGCCCAAGGCGTAAATGCCATAAATTTAATAAATCCTTTGAATGTTCAATGTCTCTATCAGAAGCAGTAAGAAAGCATTTAAAGGATTGAGGTGTTACGAACTGTAATAAGAATAAGCGTCCGATTTTACGCCCCGTTGCCACCACTCTCCTTGTCCTCAGATTCTGCACAATGCAACCATCAGGAGAGTATGCTACAATGCAATCATGTTCAACTAATTGCCCAACATAAATTAAATTAGTTGTAAGTTTCGACACATATAAAACATTTGACAATAATTTTACCGAACCGATTCCCATAACGAGAAGATTATGGTCATTGGCCATAATAACCTATTGTTGAGAAGTTATAGGAATCATATTGCTCATGGATTCAATACCCCCTGTCATATGGTTAGAGCATGCTGAGTCTATAAACCAAGCAGAAGTATTATTATTAATTTTATTACCTGGGTATTGAGAGGTTAATGAATTTAGCGCAGCTGCTACTGACTCTTGAATCAATTTCGTAAGCAAGGTGGGATCAAAATTGGTTATGGGAGTGTGTGCTGAAGAGGCCATATGTTGCTGGATTATGGGTTGGGCCTGTGTTTGAAGAAAAGAAGCAGCAACGTATGGTTTATGCGGATCAAAAGTTGAAACAACGTTTGTGTATGATTGCTGTGCAAGAGTAGCATGAGCAGTAGTCTGGTGGGCTGAAGAGTGGCAGAAAATACACTAGGTCGACCACGTTGGGCAAGATTGCAGCGACAGTCAGGAAGTATATGTCCTGATTTCTTACAATATACACAAAAAATTTTCTTTCAATAATGTGAAGCTATATGCCCCTCATCATTACATTCATAGCATCTTTTGATTTGAGAAGTGTTTCGAAAGTTACCTCGGCTAGAATATAGAGCTGTTTCAATAGAAGATCCGCCATTAATAGAAGCTTGGGTTTGTAGACGAGTTTCCTCTCGAATGAGTTCACCGAGAACCACCTCTATTTCAGGTAGGGATTCACGGCTAAGGAGATTTGCTTGGATGGATTCATATTTTGGGCGAATCTTTATAAGCATTTGAACCACACGATTTTTCTGCCGTTCGCATAAGATTTCTTTGATAGTATTAACTTACATGTTATCTCCCATGCTTTGATCCTGTTCAGACCATAGAGAAATTAATCCAGAATAAAAAGTGTGAACATCTTTGTCACCTTGTACATATTCAGATATGTCTCTTTCAATTTGAAAATTGTTGGCATGGTTCCGTTGTTGGTAGATCATCCAAAGGTGTTTCCACATGTCGGAGGCCAAAAGGAAAGGCCGAAGACTCAAAGTGATATCAAATGTGAAGCTATTGAGAAGCCACGAAATAACCCGAGCGTTGTTGGATTTCCAGATAGCAAGTTCTTTGGCATCAGTAGGTCCTATTGTCGCACCTGTTTGGACTCCCGAATGACCTTTGCCTTCTATGAACATCTGAAAGTGGAACTCCCATAAAGAGTAGTTAATTCCGTCGAAACGCGTAGCCAATACATCATGAGTCATGTGACTGTCGAGAGTCTCCATTTTGATTCAGATGTGATCGGAATCACTACAAAACAAATAACTAAGTAACACAGAAAATCCAGATGTCTAATTAGCAAGGCTTTGATTCCATGTAAAAATAGAGAAATATAAAATGTTGTTTGAATTTTTGAATGTTCTTCATACATGATCTGTTTACAAAGATGCTATATATACATAACTAAAGATAAGGAAATAGATACAAGATTGCATGCAATGAGGAAGACAACAAATACGAGAAGCTTGGAATGACAAGAAGCCGTTGGAGGCAAATATGAGAATGTGAAAATGATATATTTCCGTTAATACTATGAAGTGCCTCCATTGCCAACAAATCCTATAATGACTAAAATCAAGATGCACAAAGAAAGGAAAAATAGGAAGCCCAAAGCGAAAGCCTGCATGTTTTCTACTATTTCAAATGTCGTATTCACAAGAATTATAAATCTAGAGTCGACAAAGGATATCTGGGATTACCTAAAAAAGGAATACTAAGGCAATGAAAGAACAAAGAGCATGCAAGTGTTCAACTTGATCAGAGAATTTGAAATGCTGAGGATGACGGAGTCAGAAACCATTAAAGAATACTCCAACAAGTTGCTCGACATAGTAAACAAAGTGAGGTTATTAGGTAAGAATTTTTCTGAAGAATGAATAGTGCAAAAAGTTCTTGTAACCTTACTTGAAAAATATGAATCTAAAATTTCTGCATTGGAAGAAGCTAAAGATCTATCAAGCATGTCTTTGGCAGAATTAATAAATGCACTACAGGTACAAGAACAAAAGAGGATGGTGAGAGAAGAAGGAACCATTGAAGATGCTCTGGTAGCAAAAGAAAAAAATTAGGAGGAGATAAAAACAAGAATTTCAGCAAGATCGACAACAACAACAGCAGAAACAATGATGATTAATTTCCACCATGCCCACATTGCGAAAAAACAAATCATCCACAAAGAAAATGTTGGTGAAGGTTTGATATCAAATGCAAAAAATGTGGACAAATTGAGCATATGGAGAAGATTTGCAAGTCATGAAATGAAGAGGCAAAAGCAGCAACTAACCAACATTAAGAGGATGAATTATTTTGACATTAAAGCTCTGCAACTCCTAAGGCAAGGAGGAGTTTGTTAGAAAATTACTTAGGCTTGCAGATTATTACTAAATAAATAGGCAAACTGACTAGATCTTAGGCAAATTTGATTATGATATTTAGTAATTGATTTTAGGAATCAATTTAGATATATTCTTGTGATAGTTAGCAAATAAATAAGATTTTCTATCACATTTCAGCTCTATATAATGAGCTTTGTTGTTGTCAATAAAGGAGTGTTTCACAAAAAAAAATCTTTTTCCTTCACTTTTGTTTACGTATTATACTTCAACTTTAGAAAAACAACAGTGGGCTGTCAAAATGGAAGCACATCTTGATGCCAATGATTTATGGGAAGTTGTTGAAGATGACTACGAAGTTCCTCCTTTGCCAAACAATCCTATTATTGACCAAATGGAAAATCAAAAAGAAAGAAGGCTACGAAATTCCAAAGATAGATCAATTTTGTTCACAACTGTATCTTCTGTTATTTAGGACAAAATAATGACAATGAAAACAACATACGAAATCTGAAATTTTTTGAAGCAAGAGTATGAAGGAAGTGATAGGATTAAAGGAATGCAAGCTTTGAATCTAGCTCGAGAATTTGAGATGTAGAGGATGAAAGATTCAGAAACAATCAAAGACTACGCAGTGAAGCTTCTCAACATTGCAAATAAAATAAAGCTTCCTAGTACTGATTTTTCTAATTCTAGAATTGTTCAAAAAATTCTTGTAATAATTCTTGAAAATTTTGAATCCACAATCACTTCCTTAGAAAACTCAAGAGAATTATTAAGCATCACCTTGGCAAAATTATTGAGTGCACTTGAGGTTCAAGAATAAAGAAGGCTTACAAGACAGGAAGGTTCTGTTGAAGGAGCTTTGTTAGCAAAATCTCATAATAATAATGATGGTAGCAAGAACAAGAAAAAGAAGAACGAGTTAGGAAATTTCAGCAACAACAATAACAAGAAAACTTCTCAAAAATTTTCGTTATGTCCTTACTGTAAGAAAAAAATCATCCACAGATGAAGTGTTGGTGGAGAACATATGTGAAATGCAATAAGTATGAACAATTAGGACATGTGGAGAAGATATGTAAGTCTTCATAACAGAAAGGGAAAGAAAAAGTTACAATTGACCAAGTTGATGAAGAAGAGCTTTTTATAGTATCATGCATTGCTACCTCAAGCTCAATGAAAAGTTGGCTGATTGATAGTGGTTGTACGAACCACGTCACCTTTGATCAAGAATTATTTAGAGATCTTGATACAACCTATAGCACCAACGTCAGAATTAGAAATGGGGAAAAAATAGCAATAAAGGGCAAAGGAATCGTAGCAATTGAAGGCAGTATAGGTTTGAAACTAATTCCTGATGTTCTATATATCCTTGAAATTGATCAAAACTTGTTGAGTGTTCTTCAGTTATTAGAGAAAGGCTATAATGTTTTTTTTTAAGACAAAAACAATATGATTAAAGATATAGATGGCAAAGAATTGTTCAGAGTTCCAAGAAAGGCGAAAGCTTTACCTTGAATTTAATTGAAGAAGAGCAAATTGTTGTGCACAAGGTTAAAGACAATACAATGCTCTGGCATAAAAGGACGGGGCATTTTCATCATGGTGCTTTGCTTTATTTGAAGAAAAATGATCTTGTGCAAAGGCTGCCTAAATTGGAAGAAGAATTACCTGAATGTGTTGCTTGTCAATACGACAAACAACAAAGGTTGCCTTTTCCAAAAGGCAAATCTTGGAGAGCAACAAATAAGCTGCAATTGGTACATACAGACGTCGGAGGGCCTCTAAAAACACCATCTTTGAATGACAGTAAGTACTATATTACTTTCATTGATGATTATACAAGAATGTGCTGGATTTATTTTATAAAAAACAAAGATGAGGTTGTTAACATCTTTTATAAGTTCAAAACTTGGGTGGAAACTCAAAGTGGCAGAAATTTGCAGATATTAAGGTCAGATAATGGAACTGAATATACATAAAAAAAAATTTAGCAAGTTCTGTGAAGATTCAAGCATTGAACACCAATTGATAACATCCTACACCCCACAACAAAATGGGGTTGTTGAGCAGAAAAACAAAACAATTATGGAGATGACAAGATGCTTGCTTCGTGACAAAAATCTTCCAAAAAAATTCTAGGCAAAGGGAGCAAATACAACATTATTTTTGCTGAACATATTACCATTAAAAGGTCTTTAAAAAAAGACTTATTTTGAAGCTTTGTATGGTTTCAAACCAAAATTTCTAAACTTTAAAATTTTTGGTTGCAATTGTATCTCTTACATTCCTCAAGTCAAGAGAGACAAACTTAATAAAAAAGCAGAACCATGCATCTTTGTAGGCTACAATTCAACATCTAAAGCTTACAGAATTTTCTTGCCACAAAGTAACAAAATTATTATTAGTGGAGGTGCAATTCTTTGAGGCGGAAAATTGGAGAAAGGAAAGTGAGAAGTAGCTTGAGGTTCAGAAGAAAAGTGAAGATGATATGGATAACTGGCCAGTTAGAGGAACCAGACTATTCTCTAAAATTTATGAGAGATGCAATGTTGCTGTAATGGAACTTGCAGACTACAAAGAAACTGCAACTGATCCAAAATGGATAGTTGCAATGAAGGAGGAGCTCAATATGATTGAAAAAAATCGAACATGGGATTTGGTAAACAAACCTGAAGATAAGAAAGCCATAGGAGTCAAGTGGGTTTATAGAACCAAGCTGAATTCTAATGGTTCTATAAACAAATATAAGGCAAAGAAGGAGCTCAATATGATTGAAAAAAATCGAACATGGGAGTTGGTAAACAAACTTGAAGATAAGAAAGCCATAAGAGTCGAGTGGGTTTATAGAACCAAGCTGAATTCTAATGGTTCTATAAACAAATATAAGGCAAGGCTTGTTGTAAAGGGATATGCTTAGATGTTTGGGGTAGACTTTTCATAAACGTTTGCTCCTGTCGTTATACCATAAGGATGCTACTAGCTCTTACTGCACAAAACGGAAATGGATATTTGGAAGAAGAAATTTTTGTAGAACAACCTAAAGGATTCATAGTTCAAGGATAAGAGGAGAAAGTCTATCTGCTGAAAAAGGCCTTATACGACTTAAAACAAGCTCCAATGTCTTGGTATAGTAGAATTGATGCACATTTGATAAACTTAGGCTTTGAAAAGAGTCTAAGTGAATTTACTTTGTATGTCAAGAAGGTTGATGGTGAAATACTTGTTGTCTCCTTATGTGTTGACGACTTACTTATAACAGGAGGTTCGAAGGAGCTGATTGAAGAGTTTAAAGAAAGAATGAAAGATGATTTTGAAATGACTGATCTTAGAAAAATGTCATTTTTCCTTGGTATGCAGGTGCACCAGAATGAAGGTGAAATCTTTGTAGGTCAAACAAAATATACAAAGGAAATTATAAGAAAATTCAAGATGGAGGATTGCAAGCCAACTGCAACTCCTATGAATCAAAAGGAGAAATTCAGCAAAGAAAATGAAGCTGAAAAAGTTGATGAAAAGATGTACAAAAGCTTAATAGGTTATTGGATATATTTAACTGGAACCGGGCCAGACATTATACATGCAGTAGGTTTGTTGTCAATTATGCTAGTGAGATTCATTTTCAAGCAGCCAAAAGAATTCTCAAATACGTCAAGGTACGATCAGCTATGGAATGAAGTTCAAACAAATCTAAATTTCAACATTCACAGCTATTTCGATGGTGATTGGGCTAGGAGTGCTGATAACATGAGAAGCACTTCAGGTTACTGTTTTAGTTTTGGTTTTGAAATTTTTTCTTGGCATTCAAAGAAGCAAGAAGTCGTAGCATAATCTATAATAGAAGTTGAATATATAGCAGCTGTATCAACTGCAAATCAAGCACTTTGGCTCAGAAAAATCATGGCTAATTTACACATGGAGCAGAAGGAGTACACAGGTTTTTGTTGATAATCAAGTTGCAATTTCAATTGCTAAAATTCTTGTGTTTCATGGGAAAAACAAAACACTTCAAGATAAAGTTTTATTTTCTAAGAGAGGTGCAAAAGGGAGGCGAGATATAGCTGATCTATTGCAAGACAGAAGATCAACTTGCTGATTTTCTAATAAAATCACTTCCTAAAGCAAGATTAGACAAGAAATCGGTGTATGCAGTCTTTGAGTCATGGAGGAGATTGTTGGAGTGACTCTAGATGCACATGCTTGAAAGAGTCAAGCTTTAGTTAGATAATGAACTATTCTTTATGCTATTTTTTAGGAAGTTTTTCGTTTCATCTTGCAGCAGATTTTTCGACAATTTTTTTAGAAAGGCCTAACTCACCTTCAAAAACTAACTCAAAAAAGGAAGGTTGTATATTATTATAAATTGTTGAATACTCTCATAGTTTTTCGATGTGAGATTCCTGATACACTCCTCTCAGTCTTGAGCAGGATTGGACATCTAATAGATATATTGGGCAAAGGGATATGATCGGGCACCACCCTAAACTATCAAGACAAACTAGTTCTGATACTATGTTAGAAAGGCCTAAGTTATCCCAAAAGTTAGCTCAAGAGTGAAAGGTTTGCACATTATTATAAATTGTTGAATACTTTTCTAATTGTTCAATGTAAGATTCCTGACAGATTTGGTTATATTTCTGTTGTATAAATAACTGATGTCGAGATCAATAAAAGATATCAGTTTTCCTTTTATTCTTGTTCTTTATTCTACTCAAAACTAACAGCACAGCTACGACCCTGGGCTGCTAAAAAAAACAGATGATTTGTATCTGAGAGTCCCAAGCTAAAGCTTGGCTTCAACAACAGAGCGCGATTCGTGTGAACGAAAATGAGAAAAGGAACAAAGTATGCAAAAAAAAAAAGAGTTTGATACAGAAAAAGTGAAAAAGTATAGGAATTTAAACCCTTCATAATCATTCTTCCAGGTCTGAATTCTGTTGTTTTTATAGAGCTGAAGCATAATAAGTGAACAAAAGAGAAGAGAAAAGCAAAGGTTTTGTCGTAGAACACAATATAACACCATATATTATTGAATAGAAACTTGCCAATTTATACAGCTTTTCTCTAACTCAAATTCAAAAATAAGATAACATCTAATCTAAATCAGCATAGAATAAAATCTAATTTATTTGATGGCTATCACAATAATATCTCTAATAATATCTTTGACTGTTTCAAAGTCACGTATTCAACAAATTCAAATAGGAAGTAAGAAATTAGTGTTGAGGTTATCAATCACTTCCACCCATCCAATTTCAATGCTTGCCTTATCTTTTGGGCATTCATAAGTCAAGTTAGGTACATATAGTCTTTCTTGTTTTCCTTTAATCAAATAATCTTAGTGTATATACCCTCAGTCTGCTCAGCTTTCTTGAACAAGGTACAAAGCCAACAACTCCAAGATCATTCAAACGATGGGCCATTAGTACAATCAGATGAATCTAGTTGTTGAAGTTGATCCATCGCATAATAAGCAACTTCATCTCATTGGGGTCATCAAGGAAATGATAAAAAAAAGTTCCAATGAGAATGTTGAATTTACAAAATTTAGGTCTTTGTATCCGTAAAAGACACAGAAATTTTTTGACGAAGTGATAGGCTTCAGATCTGGATCAGTGAGGACTTGAGCTGAATTGCTTTTGGGTTGCGGTTCCTAATGGATCTGCATGATTCCTCGTGTCTAAAAGTCTTTAAGCTTATCAAGTAGTGTCGGAGGTTGTCTCCAATGTAGGATATCCGATGATAAAGTTAGTTGTAGATTTGAGGTATATTATGTAATAATTGACGAGACATATTCTACTTGAGATTCACGTAATTGAAAATTTGCAGCTTATTGACATGACTCAAGATCCCCAATTTACTTCCCAGGCTTTGGAGCTTTTGCCCAAATTCTGACCGGAGGCCTCGGAAAGCAGAAGGTTCTCGGAATCTTGGTCTTCAATATAGACCTAAGGATCCCTCCTTTAGGCGCCTCATTTAGAGATTGCTTCCTACAAAATTGAGTTTTGAAATCTTATTCTCTTGAGAGTTGGAAATAAGATGAGAGACAGAAGTTGTACAGTATAGAAACACATGATAAACTCGTTTAAAATAGTTTGTTACTGATTGAGTCTTACTCGTGAATCGTTTGAGCGCTGCTGTTGCTTGAACCTCCCGTCACGGACACATGCCTATATCCCAGCTGACTAACTCTCACTTCTAGGGCATCAATGCCTACTTTATAATGTCCTACAACAAGACATAGACCCTTCAAGTGCTCTCTTTCAATATATGCATCATATAAGGTTTGCAGACAGATACTCAGGGTGGTTCAGTATCTTTTTGTTTTATTATGGGAACATACAAGTAAAAGAAGATGTTTTTCCCCAATTTGGAGGATGGCAATCAATAGGGATTCAAGTTGGCTTGCATAATTTATCATGTGATGATTTGCAAGGCACTCTCTAAGGGTTGGGGCATTCCCCCCTTCACTAACTTCGTTAGAATTGGAGCTTGCTCCTGTCGTATGTTTGAGTTTTTGTTGCATGTGAGAGCTTATGAATGCTTGATTGCTTCTATCTCTGTGTAGCAGAATAAGAATTGCCGCTCAGTCTTGGTGCAGTTTCAAGATTTTCTTGCCAACTCTTTTTGGGTCGTATCAAGTGGTTCATTACATGAAGTTAGAAGTAATTTCACAGACCTTGATTTATACTCATTCAACTACAGTTTGGTCTCGTGTGAGAAGATTGATAACATTGAGAATGATCCACCAACTTTCACATAATAGCTTACAAACTGAGGTCACTCAGCTGAAGACAAGATTGAGTTTACATACACAGCAAAATACTCCCTGGATCGACGCGAATGGAAACGCAAGTCAAGGGACGCTGATTTGACTCAACGAGAGGCTGAGGGTTTTCCCCGGTTTTCATGATAACCAACCACAGCACATGTAATGGTGTGTTGGCATTCGTCCATTTTGACGAATAAACTCTGCCTGGGCTGCAGTTCTTTCTGCATCTCGGTTTTTTCTGGCTTCAGCTGCTGCTCTTTTTTCATCTGATTTTTGTCGTGTTAAGGCAATCTTCTTTACCATTCTGACTTGAGCCTGAGCTCGCTTCTGTTCCACTTGGGCCTGAGGAGAGAAAGATTCTAGTTACATATGGTCAATTTTGCTCATAAACTGCAGTCTCAGCAATCATTCACAAGTAACTTCTTCTTGTAAAGCAAAGGCTTAAGAGAAATCACATACAGGTTTTAAGAACCACAGAAGTTTGCTTAGTGTTACAATCATTACTTAGCTGGTTTTTATCTTAATCAACAGCCACCGAGATTGTCAATTTTATAAATTCTGGGACTTTATGCAGCTAATGTCTCATTTTTGTCCGCAGAAAGCGTATAAAATCACCACCAAAATGGAAATAAGTACCTCTACTCTCCTCATCTCGGCTTCTAGCTTAGCCTTTTGCTGACTTTCCCATGCTTGGATTTTAATTTCTTCACGCTTATATCTGAAAAATATTACACCACTCAGCAAATTAAATTACGTCGAGAACATCTTAAGATAGCAATTTAAAATAACATGCTTGATACAGAATCTACATTTTGAGTGCAAGAGTATGGAAAAACCTTGCCATGTGTTTGGACTTTTCAGCACCCTCCCATGCGGCAGCACGTTTTTCAAACTCAACTCTCTCAAACTTCCCAACATCATTAGCTACAACAGGAGATGTGTTCTTTTCCCGATCATCTTTACTGGCCCAAGCAGCAATATTCATCTTCCCAAGCTGGACTCCAAGGGCTACAATCTCTCTCCTTGTCTTTAATTTCAATTCTTGCTCAGTCAAATCCTTTCTGACATTCTCAGGGCCACCTTTTGAATGATTGTTCATATTGTGCTCCACAGGAGTTGATGCCGGTGCCCCTCTTCGGGGAGTAGATGGAACAGAAGAAGTAGGGCTGCGGAGGGGAGTTGTTGCGTCAACAGGTGTAGCAGTCCTCGAAGGTTCTTGACTAGGAACAGGGGTCATTTCTGTTCCCATGTCTCTCATACATACTGATCTTAAGACAGGAGCAACTGCAAGGTCATAATATTAAATCATCAGCTTCAAATATGATACTTGTAAAATAGACAAGATAAAAAGGTTGTATACTGCAAATACTCCACTATGTGGGGCAACTTTAGATAGTTATATCAAAATTGCAGGCAGTTATTGAACCCAAATCAAATCTGTTAACATCATACTGAAGGACAACTATCAAATCTATATTGCATCTAAACTGTATTGGAGCAGGTAATAGAATGAAGAGTTTGGGGGAGTATACATTTTGTCCCAACAGATGGAACTCTATCGGAATGTTTGGACTATAAGGTACAATCCCACAAAGCATTCGCGCTATTCTTGCATGTTGAGAGTTTAAGGGTGGATGACCCCATATAACAAGGATATCTTGGTGAGGTACATCACCTATATATCACGAATTCTAGTTTTAACATTGCCTTTGATAATCTTCCATATCAAAAAGAATACTGTAGCAAAATCTATTTCATTACACAAATTATTTCCCATCTTTCTGGTTTAATTTGTTTTTCCTGGATAATCTATCCCAGATTAACTCCTTGAAATGCATATATTACATTCAAAATGAAAAGAAAAAGGAAAAGAAAACAGAAAAACCTGTTGTATCCTCGGATGAACCTTTTGTACAAGATAATTCTCTTTGATTAACCTCCTTCAAATCTTTACTCTGAGTACACTGATCAAGTAGTGTATCCCCACCATACGCTTGACTAGGGATCGAGTGAGACCCAGAGGGAAGAAAAGAGAATTTCTCCAGAGCTGCCTGTGAAGCAGGCTGACAAAAATCTACACGCTTAGTCTCTGCCATCCTGCCAATCGATGAAGTGGGGTCATGATATGCCAAGTCTGGAGTAATCCTCACCATGTTTGACACTGGCATCCGATTACCGTGGTTATGCAAAGCATTTTTCTTAGCATAATTAGGCTGTAAATTCTGCCTATTCATTATCCATTTCTCAGCATCATTCCACTTAGATGGCATGGGCCTTGAAAATGATCTTCCGAGCTGATTATGTATTGATCTCTCTTTGTGAAACTCGAAGCTAGATGAACTAGCATTGCTATCATAATCAAGATTCTCATCTTCGAGTGTTCTCACTGGATGAACTGCACTTGAATTACCACCTTCAACTTTTGAGAACTGTTGCATTTTGACTCGCCCCATGTCACCTGTTTCCTTTGGCTGAGAAAGAACTTGGTTCTGTTTTACCACAGGCTCCTCGGCTACGGTCACCGAAGAAACTTCTGTGCTGGAAGTGGCAACTGAAGAGTACAATTCCATATGCATCCAAAGTTCGGATGAAAAGTTAATTATCTACAGTTGGTGCAGCCTAAAATCTAAATAAAAACACAAATCCCATAATAAAAAGAAATGAACTCGCACTGCTAGTCTTGTTATGCAAAATAGTATCACTATCCATCAGTAATTCAAATGCAGTTGAAAGGTCATTATGCACGAACCTTCCTCTTCAAAATCTCCACTTTTAGAGGCTAACAAACTATTCTTGACAAATTCGTTATCCTCAAGCTTGGACGGGGATGTTCTCGCAGAATTACTGTTTGATCCATCTTTTTTTCTGTTGTTATGAGGTCCTATGAGCTTCATCCTGAGCTTGCTGGGAGAAATTATGCCAGTCTGCAAGTGGGTATAACAAAATGGAGAAAGTGTATAGGTTACAAAAAGAAAAAAGCATCGTAAAACGTTTCATCCATGGCTTCGGAGATAATAATTTAAAAAAAAAAACGTTATGCATGAAAATAAAAACTCATTTAGATCCCAATCAAGAACCAAAAACTTCTGACCAACGATTCCTTTGAACATTCACTGGAGGCATTTCGCTCAATACTAAATAAAGAAAGAAGGGAAAATCTTGTACAAAATTATAGCTTTTAACACAGGAAACCAAGGGAACCTCGAATTTTCAACTTTTATGGAACAGACAAAAGACACTTGGAAGTAAAAGAACTAACAGAACAGTATTATTAAATACTGAAAGTGGAACACAATTATTGCAGAAACCCTGTTGATTACCAACCCAGAAGGCAATTCAAATCATTTTTAGCAAACCCGGTCTTGCTCACTAGACATAGAAGCAGGACAAAACATACCCAGAAAGGAACAAGAACCCAGAAATGCAACCGATAAACTCGATAGAACAATACAAACATAAAAATGAGTCATCTGATTCCCAGTCAAAGCTGGGTTCTTTACGAAAAAGTTTGAGAAAAAAACAAAAGCTGAAACGATACCTGAACTTTGTGTATCCGCTCGTACTCCATTAGATCTATCTCTCTCTCTGGACACTGTTTGTACTCTTAACAATGCATATGGAGCAGAGACAAACACAAAGAATCCTCTCTCTCTCTCTCTCTTCACAAAGAAGAAGAAGGAGAAGAAGGTGGCAGGAGGTGAATCAGAGGATCCAGTATTAGCTTATGAGGGGTGTACCCTACCTCTGATATTACCATGTCATCCCTTGGGCCCACATTTTCAGTGCCCCCAGAGTCCAGAAACCCCGCCTTAGAAGGTTGATTTGATTTGCGTGTGACCAGGCGAGAAATTGACGAGTTTTTGAAAAGCGATCGTCATAATAAAGACAAAAGGCAATGAGGGAAATGATTAAAGAGAGAGAGAGAGAGTGAACAGAACAGTACAGAATGCTTTGTTTAGTAAGTTTGAAACTGTTTCACTTATGAGTAAATACTTGTCACTGTCCATCAATCACTCTATTCACTTTTTATTTTATTTTATTTGGTAATTAATTTTAAAAGAATATTTCATTATAAAAGCTATATTTATTTTAAAATATAAAAACACTAATATGATATATTAATAAAATTATACTATTGAAAATTAATATTTATTTTATTGTTTTAATTAAGAAATATTTTGTTATATTCGTTTTATTTAATCTTTAATAGTGTAATCACATCAATTCATAATTAAGGTATCGTCAAATCATATGATTTTTCTTTTAAAACAGAGAAAGTTTTTGGCTTTCGTCAATCATTTGTCCATTGCCCAGCACCTCTTATCTGGTCCACCATCAATTGAGAAACTGCTCAACTATTCACACGACATATGCTTTAAAATTCTAACAAACTAATTAATGGGTATTGATCTAAATTATAAATTATTTATTAACAGGATGGTTTGTTTGACCGGTAAAATCATATCGCAACACACGAAAAAGTGAAAGGGAAGATGCCGTCTTCTTCTTACTAAAAGTTCTACCTTGTGTTAATATTATATAAAGTGTTATCTTCACATGTACAAAAAGAAAAGGAAAAGGAAATCAGAAAAAATTCCATCTTTGACATATAATCAGTTCACATTTATTGTATTGATCTAAAAATGAAGGGAAATCCTATTCCCGGCAGAGTTCATTAATTTAAAAAAAATAATTACCTTTAATCCCATCCTTCCCTGGCACCAAATGGTTATGGAATATGGAGAGTCGGAGCCACTGAGGCAAAGGGCTCCAAAGACTCAAGCCATATAGGAAGGAAGGAAGCAAACTAACATTCCTGGAACTTAGCAGTCAAAGATACTTTGAGACACAGCCACCAATGCTCTGTTACCTAAATGAATTAAGAGTGTCAGAGTGCAAAAGGGTTCAGAATTCTATAATGTGACCCTTTGCCTTGGTCTTATAACCTATTAATACCCTATGCTCTATTCGTCTTCAACAAATCCACTGCATTTAATTTAATATATTGAGCAGAGGATTGTGAGACAGAGATATGACACTTGCCCGTGAACCAAAGGTATGGAATTTCCTGAAAAGAGAAGAAACAAATAGCTATGGACTATGGTAATGTGTTTGATTGGCATGGAATTCCGTAAAACAAAATGTGTTTTGTTATCTACCTCTAACGAAAGGACGTTTAACATGAAGAAGATATTATAATTACATGGTACATTTCCTTTTTTTTTTGCTATGTTGGAGACATAAATGAACATTTATAAGAAAGATATAAAATGTCGAACCTAGAGGCACTACTTACACTGGTTTTTGTCCCACTCCTTGGCCATGGAATTTAAGAAGAAGACTTAATCCAATGGAAACCTCCGGGAGAATTAGACTGCCGAAGTTTCAAAGGGTTCGTTCCAAAACTCGATGCACAAAATTACAATGAAGCCGACCCTTTCTTTTGGGGAGGGCAAAAGGTGCTTTTTTCTAGGATTCCATAGAAAAGATGTGCTTTTTGCACATAGACATGGTGATTTCTGATTTCTATTATTGCCAAGTACTCAAAAGAAGGGCCTCATTCAAAATTTTCTTCTGATGATTTTACTAAAATATATCATGTGAGCCAACACTAATCCTATATATGCACATATTACAATTCATTTTGAAAGAAAGGTGATTAGAAGGTCCAATGAAGTTGAATGTCTTCATTTCTTAAGAAATCAATAATATTTTTATTTAAAAATTAATTTATTAGATTAGGACAATATACCTACTTATTTAGTTGTAGTATATATAATCCATTTTTCTTATTTAAAATGGATGATTAAACTACAACTTAAAGAGTTATCATTTAATAAAGAATATATTGGCTAAAACTAAAAGTTCTCAAACCCTACCATGTACAATGCTAAACACTAGTATCTTATATGCTTGAATGGCTCCAAACCCAACACACCTTTTTTCCCTCAATTATCCATTGAAAGTTGTATTATCAAACTCAAAACCCTAGGCGAATTAAAGAAGAGGCCAAGCCAGTTTTCTTTATCTAATGAGGGTGTGGGGGGTCGGCTAGCTAGCTATGCTCCCATCATTTCCTTATTCTTATAATTAATCTTGAAGATATGTGAACGAAAACATTCTTTTTTCATACATGAGAAATGTGATATCTTTAAGTAATGTCCCAACTCCCAACTCTCAACTGTGGCATTTTAGCCCTACTCACATGGCGTGTCCTCTTGTCGCCAGTCCATGTCCTTTGTTGCCTCCTTGCTTTCTCATGTGAAAGAAAAACAATAGATATGAACAGGTTGACTACCCTATTCCTTTGACCACATTTTCCACAATCGTTAAATGCTCAAGAATATATCTTCGTACCATTGCACGACGGTGGAGGGTGTCGTTGTGACGGCAATCTTTAGCTGTCCATCGTAAATATACTGGTCTTTTGTATTCACCAATATTTGTCTACTGTGAGGGATATTTTTCTAGTTTAGATGGCTTCACATCTTCCCTGATTGTCTTTTTGTTCATTCTAGTCTAAGCTTACAGCTTAAAGACTCTCTTTTCTACTTAATTTTTTTAAAAAAAAACCATTAATTGGTGAATGATACCAAAATAATTTCTTAACGATTCATTTAATTTCTTTATACATTTCAACAACTGCAGCATATATAATACTTTATGTCCGATTCAAACTTGAGACTACCTAACTTAGACCAAGACATGCCAAAGTAACAACGTACGTACTGTTGAAAGGGAGACGAATTTGATTTGAGAGGGAATACTAATTAGGTTGATAGGACTCGTCAGTTACACGAGGGTTTGACTAAGATGGCATTGCCATCTTCTGGCTTTCTATGATGGGTCCCGTCCCTTGTACAACCAAATCTTTTCAAAGTTTTGGCGTGTAAAGTCGTATTTTTCGCTCTGTACAATCAATAGGCTATGGTCAATGACGGTTCGTTGGTGTGGCCTTTTGGAAGGGGTTCGTGAAAAGCTGCCACTGTCGATCCAAAAATCTCAATCATTCTCCCCGTACCTCACGCCCCTCACCAAGGAGGAAGCAGAGTTTTCTTGGATAGAAAGAATAGAACTCTATCATAAAGTTTTTGAAGCAACGTACCCAGCATTTTATTTTGACCACATCATACATATTCATACCAGTTAATTAGTTCTATGTTTGACTGACCTGAACTGTTGCTATTTGGTTTTGGCTCAGTTCTGTTAACCGATTACTGTAATAAAAGTAAAAGTAGCGGCTTAATGTGATTGAAAAGCTAATTAAAGTGGATTGGAAAGCTAATTCAGATTGTGCATTGCAAGCACTGTTACCGATTGACCAGGAGTCGGAAAAGGGACCTAAGACTAATGGAGCACTGTTACTCATATGTTTGGGAGCAATTGGTTAAAAAGGGAAGGGAAAGAAGGCCCCGATTTCGTAATAATTAATAGCCTTGTCCAAGAAGGAAAAATGACAAAAGAGCCCATTTCTGTCTTGTTCATCTCCATCTTCAGGTAGAGAATATCACAAGATATCTTTTCCTCATGGATCTTGTCTTCTACAGATTAGTTGGAATTGTAGTGGTTTGTCGAAAATGGTTTATGGAAGGGAAGGAATAAGATTGTTGAAGCAGAAATCTGTTAGAACTAATATTTTACAAATTTAAATTTAAAATAAGTGCAAATATTCTTACTAGCCCTAATCCGTGGGATCGGAAGAATTGCTAATGCTATTCAGAAGCTGTCATTCGTTTTGCGATTTATATAATAAAGAAGCCCTATATCTGTTCCTTACTTCCCATTCACGGCTCCCTCACAACACTCGCTGCCTTCGTAGAAATATCACTGAATTTGTTTCCACTCAAATCTTCACCCTATTACTTCTCCACACCCAAAATTTTCTGTCTTCTCTTTTCAAGATCTGCAGTCTTCTACTTTTCTCCAGGTATTCTTAATTTACTGGTTTTTGGATTAAAATGCGTAATGCTGTTGTTTCATCTGGAATTTATTGCTTACTTTCCTTTTCTTTGCCTGCAATTTGGCTGGATCAGTTCTGCTTCTTTGTACTCTACTTCATTTTCTTTGTTTTTCATATCGGTTGCAGCCAACTGAATGCTTGTTTGAATTAGATTTTTAGATTTCATCGAAAATGTTGCCAAACTCCTTGGATATTTCTTTATGCAACGGATTCCTGCAGTTGTCCATTTGCATTGCTTGGTTTTTTTTTTTTTTCTCTTCTGCTATCTGGATTTACGAAACCCAAATTGGATTTTTCACCTTTCATTTCTTTTAATTTGACATGGGTGCTTGCTTTTGGTTGGATGCGTTAAATCTTTTGCTGTTTTCCTCATATTTGAATCATTAAAGTAATTGAGATAAATTTAATATGTTTAAATTTATTAATTAAAATGACATTATTTTATTAAATTTTAATATATTTTACTTAATTTAAATTGAATTAAATTAGCTTAATTCAATCTCTTCAAACGCAGTAGGGTTGTGAATAAGTGTACGATCAATAAAAGTACTAACTTATTTGTGGAATTTTTAAAATGATTTTCAGTAACTAAAATCAAATATAGATTTCGCACTGTATCAATAGAAAATTATCATATCCTAAGAATTTAAATTGAGCAAAAAACAAATTTAACAGCTATCACACTATCAAAATTTTCACGCCTCCGTCACTGTCACAAGCTGTCAGTCTCCCCCTCGTCGTCAGTGTCCTCATCTTGTATTCTCCGTCGCCGTGAGTCCTGATATCTCATTTGGTTCTTTGGGTATGTGCTTTTCTCAGTATTCGTAATTGCTTTCCTACTTTTTTTTATATATATATATCTAAACTTGGTTTGATTAAATGCATCTTGGATCTCTTTCGTGCTTTGATGCTTCTTTATTGATATCTCAACTTGTTGTATAAGAGCTGCAATTTTCCGCTGCTCTTCAACACGGCAAAGATTGCCCAGTGACAAGATTTCTCATCTCTTGATGAATGCCTCCTTAAGTGCAAACTAGTGAGTAATTTAGTTTGCATAATTTGGGACCCCAGCTGTTCTATGTCCAGAGTTCATCACTGCACATACTTGTAGCATATTCTCTGCTTAGTCTAACCCTGCAATTTTAGTTTCCTTAACAGAAGTGTTAATAGCTTCCTCAAATGCTCCAATACCCCGATCCAAATTCGCCAAAACTGCTTGATTAGAATACCTAACCTCATCTTTGTCTGAATTCCCATTTTTCTGCTGCCAGTCTCTCTGCACACTATTCTTTATGTTTGATCTTTTGCTCTTTATTAACCAACCTATCTTCAATGAAACTTCCCATAGCGGTGATCAATGAACTAGCAATCCTCTTCTAGTAATTTTGAGTTATCTTCCATCTGGGTGATCTTGAGTCAAGAAGTAACGTGCAGTTAAGCTCTGATGGAGTGTGGTCGTCTAAGGTGGCTACAAGTGATGGTTATAGTGTTAAGGTATGATGGTTGAAATTTTGTAAAAATTAGAATTTTCCGAGTACAAACGAACAGGCAGATTGTAAGGCGAATTTCGGACAAATGACTTGAAATTTGGAGATGTTTCTTGAAGCAAAATTGTAGAATAGGATGTGGGCTACAACTTTGGTGAAGGAATCGTGGCAATCTGATGCCTAGAAAAAAAGTTATTAATTTACTTGATAGATAGATTCTGAATTAGGAAAGTGTTGAAACTGCGGGCTCAATAGTTAGACGATTTCAAAGTGCATTTCTGGGCAAACAGCTGGGCATTTTCAGGTGGTTCTTGAAGCTAAATTGAAGTTCAAGAAGTGAACAACAACATTGATGAGAAAGTTTTTCAATTAAATCAATGGTTTAGAAGTTATGATTGACTTAGTTCTGCTATGTCTGGAAAGGTGTGGCAATGGAATTGAATAAGAAAATGAATGAAAAGGATGAGTGTGTTTTGAAACAAACAAAACCCTATTAGTTTTTTAAAAATAACAAAACCCAAGGAAAGTTAATAAATTGTAAAAGCAAATTCTCTCTTAATTTTTTGATGCATGATCGTCAATGTTAGAGAGATTACAAATACATATATAAGGAAATGTAAGGCAAACTAAGGGTCTTGATGGATAACCACAAATTTGGTTTCTCATCAGCCCATAATACTACCATTACATATCATAAATAAGGAACTAAAGCCTTCATAACTACTATCATAAAGGCTACAAATAAAAGATCTCTCAAAGGAAAATAGATCAATGCATAAAAGGAAAGTAAATGAGCAATTAAAGACTCTTATTCTTCTCATCACTTTGGCTGGGCTTGAGATGCCTTTTGGGCTGCAAAACCATGTCAAGGTGTATAGCAAAAACTCCCTTTGTTGGCCGAAATAACTCCTTCAAATGGTTAGTTTTGGGCTTCATAAATCAAGGCCTGACAAACTCTAAAGGGCTTTAACAAGATTTGCAGCTTCAAAATAAGATTAGGCTCTTCTTCAAGTTCTTCTTCTTCGACCATGCCTTCTTCATCACTACTTGTTGGATTGAAGCCCGTATTAGTAACATCTTCTAATGCTTGGCTTGATGGACCTCCGTCAAGCTCCCACATAAGAACAGACAAGTATAATGGTATAATTAAGTCCCTTAGTTCCCACATTTGTTATGTTCCAGTTTTATGTCATCTAGTGTACAACAAAGCTACTGACATTGGAAACATTTTGCACCTGATAATTCTTGGTGCCTTTTATCTTCTTGTACTTGTGATTTTTGCTTTTGTCCTGTTATATATGTAAGGTTAATTTGAAGCCCCATTGAGGACATCCTAATTAATATGTTTAATTAAGTTGGGCATAATACATATCTTCTACTCAGCTTCACCCAGGATTGTTGTTAATGGATCCCCCTCCTCGAATTAGAGGGCTAGAAGAGGAAACTGCCCCTCCTGGTTAACTCCTCGTAGTTTAACTATTTGTTGCACTCACAAGACTAGTTTCGATTTCTAACCTCCTTCTATAATTGTGCAGTCATGGTAAGGTTGTAGGATTTCGCCGGGTCTTCCTATCTCCCTAAATCCAAAAGGCATAGATCTTCGAAGGCGAAGAAGCAAAGAAGGGAGGTAGAGGCCAGCAAAGACGTCGATCAGCTGACGATGTTGGACCAGCCTACAGCATTGTTGGCCCTTCCGTCCACTGAGGACCGACCTGGCGTGTCAGCGTCGTTGCCGGTCCAACCGGTGAGTGCGGACCGAGCGGATTCGAAGGAAGAGATGGAGTCGCTGCTAAAAAAAAAAAAGACCGTTCGGAGTGCTGATCGATCGTCCAGTCAACTGGAGAGAGGAAAGGGGGAAAAGCAAGCGTCCCGATTAGCTAAGGGCAATGGGAAAGAACGAGCCCTCAGCGGTAAAAAATGGGTGTCCACGATCAGTCTTGATAAGACTGCATCGCTTAGGGGCATCCAAGTCGCTCTGCATGTTGCCCAAAAGGCTGTTCCTCCTGAGGATGAGAAATTCTTGGATACGCTGAACAATAAGGAGCTGATGGCTAGTCTCGTCTGTGGTTGTGCCAGGGATCTGGTGTTCGCCTCTGCGATGCATCAACGTCTCGATCAGCTCGATGAATTAAACCAAACGATGGACCAGGAGGTTCACGATCTTCTTGAGCAAGTTAATGTTTTAAGAGCTGAACTTTCAGAGGCGAAAGAGGAGAAGGAGATCTTACGAGCCCAACTCTCTTCAATGGAGGAGGAGAAGAGTGTTTTGGAGGAAGAGAAGAGCGTTTTGAGAGCTCAACTTGCTTCGGGGGAGGAGAAAAGGAGTAGAGTGATTGCTTTCAAGGGTGAGCTGGAAAGTGAATGCCGGGTGTTGCAGCTCCGTAATGAGGGCCTGAGGAAAAAGGTGCTCGATGCCACTTCGAAGGCGAAAGTGGAGGAGGAGCTCCGTTCAAAAGCCTTCCGTGACTGTCATGAGGTGGTGACGGAAAAAATGAAGGTCGAGAAGAAAATGCTGGAGCTGCAAAACTCCGTCAAGGAGCAAAGGATTGAAGCGATGGAAAGAGCGGTATTTACACGAGGAGTGTCTGGAGTTTGCTAACGACTTGGCTCTTTCCATCTTGAGGAGCTGCCATAGCGTTTGCCTCCCTGACGGGTCGGCTGGTCCTTCCTTCGAGGATTATGCCGAGCCAATGCTTCCCTCTGAGCTCGGCCTTTCACTTGAGGAGATGAGAGAGATAGCTGAAAAGGAAAGAGAGGTCTTGCCGGATGAGATGCTGGACCTGAGTTCTGATGAGGAAGAGGATGTCACTCCGTCGTCTTCTCCTGCCGATCCGGCTGCTGGCCCTTCTTCTCCTCCCAAAAGATCAAAATAATTTTCCTCTTTTCAAGGCTCATCTGGTCGGGCTTGTGACCAGAACATAAATTCAAGGAAATCGAATTCTTTTATTTTTCATTATTTTCTTTATCTGTCGTGTTAAGATTGGAGATCTATTCAAATAGTAGGTAGGGAGCGAACGCACTCGGTGTGCATCGATCGGTTGTAGGGTCTGAGAGAGTCATGGTCGACCGAGACAAGAGAACTTGGCCAAGCGATGGTGAGGCCGAGCGATCCAAGATTTTGGCTCTTGGCATCGCCTGGTTCCAAGATCCTGTCTTGGCAACCTGACCGAGCGATGTAGAGGCCGAGCGATTCAGTATTTTGGCTCTTGGCATCGTCTGGTTCTAAGATCTCTTCTTGACAACCTGGTCGAGCAATCCAAGATTTTGGCTCTTAGCATCGCCTGGTTCCAAGATCCCGTCTTGGCAACCTGGTCGAGCGATGTGAAGGCCGAGCGATCCAAGATTTTGACTCTTGGCATCGCCTGGTTCCAAGATTCCATCTTGACAACCTGGCCGAGTGATGTAGAGGCCGAGCGATTCAAGATTTTGGCTCTTGGCATCGCCTGATTCCAAGATCCCATCTTGACAACCTGGCCGAGCGATTCAAGATTTTTGCTCTTGGCATCGTCTGGTTTCAAGATCATCCTCAATGCACGCAACCTTATGGCTTCAAATAAAACTGCCCTTTTGGCTGTACCGTGGCTGGTATGTCACAGCATTAAACTGAAGATGTCACACCTCTTTATTTAAATAATAATGCAGGAACTGAAAATAATTGCGTGAAAATTGATGTTACAAAGTGCAGGGGATGCTTACGGGCTTATTAGGAAATCTTTCCTTACTATCATCCTTTGCCAAGAAGAGGGAAAAGGAGGCAGTTGTGGTGCAAACACTGGGAGTTTTATCCATATACATTGTGCTCTCCCAGCTTGCAATGGGGGATGCAATGCCTCTTCCTCTGTTTGTGGCCACACCAGTCGTTGTAGCCACCGGTCTGGTGTTGAATTTCTTGAATTACTTTGGGATGCTCAATGCTAAGATCTGGCACTTTTGGGAAGATTTCATAACTGTCGGCGGTGTATCAGTTCTTCCCCAGGTTCTCTCTTGATTTTAGAATGCGCTTGCAGTTCACTTTTTCTGATCAAAGATCCCTGTCTATAGATGCATCTTAACATTTAGGCTATGACGTAATGAATGTACTTTCAGTAGCTTCTTACTGATTCTTGTTTTTTTTGTCAATATTCATGGGCAGGTTATGTGATCAAATTTTGTCCCGTTTGTACCAAACAGTATTTTGCCAGGGTCAATAGTATTCCTTATTGCTTTGGCCACTGTTATCATGGTAAGATTTTGGGTTTCGTTAAATTTTTATCATTTGAAGTAATATAATAAGCAATATTTTATGATAGCGAAAAAAGTTGGAGCATCAATAATGTGGTTGTTTTTTCATATTGACATGGTGTGAGCACACTAGTTTCCCTCTTGGGTGAACATGAGGAAGCAGGCACTGCTAATCAATTAACAATATGGCATCCTCCCCATGATTAGATGTCCTGCGCTTGGATTATGGCCTACAAATCTCTTCCTTTAATTGCTCTTCCCTTGTCTGGTGACTTTTAGGTGATAAACTGTATTAAGATATTTATCTGACCTATTTTCTCAGGCTTCATTTAAGTTAGCTGGTTGTTTCCAAAATATTTAGGTATTGTAACTTTTGTATCCTATAGACTAACTGCTTTTATGGTTTGCAGGCAAGAACAGGTAAGCTTCCAACAAAAGGTGTCAAATTTGTCGAGTCAGTATCTGGATGGACAGCAACTCTTCTCTTCATGTGGATGCCTGTCTCACAAATGGTGATATTTTCTTCCTTTTTCAAACGTTTATCATTCAGACTATATAATTAATTCACAAGCGCGACATTAACCTTAACCTCTCCTCTTTGGTGGACAAGTATCTTGAATCCTGATAACATTAAAGGCTTGTTGGCTTTCTCGATGCTCCTTGGTATGATTGGAAATGGACTCATGATCCCCCGAGCTCTGTTTATTCGTGATTTCATGTGGTAATGTTCTATTTTGCAATGAATTCCTTGGAGTCTTGCTACCTATCTATTATAATCCTTGGGTGCTTGAATCCTAATCTGGGTGCAGTTGCTTTCTAGATAAACTTTTCACTCCTAGGGCAGCTATTGCAATGAAATGGGCAATATCCGTTGATATTATCTTGATGCTCTCACGTATTTGCTTTTACATTACATTTAGCCTCCAATTGTTACCTTTTATCACTAAACTGATCCAGTTGTTTCCTTTTATTGCTAAACTGACTTCCTGATATTAACCAGACTCTCTCTTCTTTTCTGGGCTGAACTGAAAACTGTTCCATGGTACATGCTGTTTAAGAACTAGAATCATCAGAATATGCATTCCCCACTTCCAATGCAAGCCAAAGTACTTTGGCAACAGTACAGAGTATTAAAAAGTATTGTGCATCATATTCTGATATAGTAGATATCACCAAGAGGACATTAGGAGCATCTTGGGTTTTATTTTGCATTCCAATTCCCAAAAGCAACTCCTTACTTGATCATGTCTAACTCGACGATTTATTCCCCAGATGGCATGATATTTTAGTGTTACACAAGAATTATGAGCACAAAATATTTTTATATTTGTTTAGTATGCATTGACGCTAATGACTCATCAAAAATAGTTACGTAGAAACGACTTGGATTGTAGTTTCATTTAATTTTTGAAAAAAAACTTATATTTTTGTTGATATTCAAGCAATAGTCTATAGCACAGTAAAGGTGGAATACAGCATATGAGACTATTTTTATCTTTAACCGAAAGCCTACATTAGATTCAGAGGCATCGTGTGGAGTGCTGGAGATGAATAGCAACATGTACAGACATAAATTACTCACTAAGAACGTTTTAAGCTCTGCCCTAAACTGATGTTCCGCAAGTGAGAGTTTCCAAACAGCAATCATTGGGAATATATCACAGAGATCCTAGAGGTAATTCATAAATTCTATCCTAATTGGGAATGATGACAACTGCACTCATTACAAACCATCTTCTGGATCTAAGAATGGCTTTGAACTGAATCTTTTGATGCACTTTGATTATGCACTGGTTGACCATAACTTGATAAAGATGGGCAAACATGGATTTTATCAAGGTGTCGTTGAAATTTGAATTAACAAGGATTGGGGGATCATTTTTCTGCATGACTTGGATAACATTTTGGTTGAACTGTGTCACAGGTTTACTGGCTCTACTTGGGCTGCACTTTTCTATGGATACGGGAATATATTATGCATGTTCTGGTAAGTTCCCTTTTCTTTGGTAATCTTCACCCTCTGTTATCTCGTGTAATTGTTCTTTGCACATCTAAGACACCTAAGACGAACTGACAAACTTGATTGTCATCGCAGCTTTAATTCTGTCAGCAGGGAATTCTTTATGGCATCAACTATTGGTTTGATTTCATGGATAGGTTACTCTCTGTGATGTGTTTTGGTTTGACAGGGATGACTCTTTGGAGGGACACAGCAGTGCATGGTTATCACACGCCTCTGAGGTCCTTAAAAGATTTGGCTTTTGGTTCATGACTTTTGAAATCCGAATTTTTACTGCTGAAGTTGGAGCTTGGTTGATGAAAAAGTAACCCGACTACTAGATGTTTGAAAATTTAAGTACCTCCGGGATTGAGATGCCTATGGTCGTTCATGTCTACAATCTGAAATCGTTGTCAAACTCAAACCCACGAAGTTAATTAGGCTGTCAGACCAAATAATTAGGTTAGAACATCTTGTGGACTAAAAAAAAAAAAGGAATTGTCAGAATTATAATTTTATATTGTCTTAAAAAAAGATATGAAATACCAAATAAGCCTACATGAGTTCATGTTCTTCTCGAGCAACAATAAGAAGCTGATCATTGAACATAATTGTCATTTGATTTAATAATAATAATAAAGATTGTGACATGTTCCCCACTATTGTGGCCTGATGCACAAGCCATATAACTGCCACCTGAAAAAAATTGTCCAACTAAGCATATAAGACAAATCCTATTCTAGTGTCCAAACACCCTTTATTCATCTTATTTTTCAGACCTAGTTGTCTAAGTATTTTTTGTCACCATCCTTGCTTCTCCCACCATTGTCTATAACCTAACGTTGCTGCCTTCTCAGACAAGGAACTTATTAGATAACACCTACTAATAGATTTCATTTCCATTGTCAATTTTATCAGCAACCTTGAACTTTACACCTCTAACTCTAAACAACCAAAGCCATTTAAAGTTAGCTTTAAGTTAACGAAAACCTACCACATGAAAAACATCTTTATACCTGCTTCCAACATTGGGAGGGTTAACAACAAAATTGAGACTACATAACAAGAGAAGTATTAAAAAGGCATTTGTCGAAAAACATGGAGTAAGTATGTGGCGAAGATTCATGACCCGAATTGAAAAGGATTTCAGGTTTAGTTAGGTATGTTTGACATCGTCATATAAGTTACCAAAGCTTATGATATTGCAGCTTTTAGGCTTCGTTAATGCAGAGCGATTCTTAATTTTCCTTTAGAGTTGGGAATTCAAATCCTAGTTTTTTAATTTCTATGGAATCTATGGTTTCAAAGACTGATAATTGTAAGAAAAAGGAAGACTGAAGATGTGGAGAGTAACAAGTTGGTAAAGATAGAGAGTTCTTTATCAATCAATTTCAATGAAGTGAAGATGGAGAGTTCTTCATAGAAAAGTGACAACACTTAAACAATTTTAAGATTTGTGGGAAAATAAGATGAATAAGTGGTGTTAGGACACTAGAATATAATTTGCCATACATGTTTAGTTGCACACTTTTTGTTAGGTGGCAACTATATGTCTTAAGTAACAAATCTCCCATTAACCATATCAGCAAATTAGTAACAAAATTAACCTAACTGTTAAGGTTTTAAAATGTTTTTTACTCAATTAAAAGCTTTTAAAACTTTAGCACTAGAATGTTAGTGGCAATATAATAGTCCTCTTGCAAGGGTGTTTATAGAGGCATGTTTCTCGTAGAGAATAAAAATTGGCATTTTTAATTATTAAAGATATAGTAGTCCAAGAGAATCTTTTATTAGATATTAAAAAGTAACAACCTAATTATGAGAATACCTATAGAGATACATATAAAAGTTTGTTTACCTATTCTAAGTCCAAGTATGTATATAATGTACTAAAGTTATTTAGAATTCAAGATATTTCGTGTAGTATTAAAGATATCTATTATTCTATGTATGAATTAATATTTGAGTTCAATGTTATTCTAACATTAAATTTTAGAAGTGAATTCTAAATAAGGTACATTTTATTTAAAACAATATTATTTTGAGATAGGAAAGGTTTCAATAAACCATCAAATGCTAGTCAAGGCATAATACATATTTTATTTAATGGAAATGATTATATGGATCAAAAAGTTATTTAATGAACTTGGACTAGTTCCTTACTTTATTTAGACAATAACGTATTATGGAAAATTAGAGTCATTAGGCATTCGAAAGAAGCTAAGGTCTCATTAAAGATCCAAGTACATGTCTATGCAGTTTCTCTTAATTATGATGATAATTGAGATGAAACATGTAAGATCTAAGCAAGTTCCCATTATAAAGAATCTTATACAATTATCTCACTAAACTATTATCTTCGCAATAACATGATTGTCATATTTACATATGATATAAGATAAATGATTGACTCAGTTTAAGTGAGAGATTGTTAGTTCATACCTTGCATCTGATGGGTTGATTGTAGTTTTAATGACATAATTAATTCAAGGCATTATTTATAGTATATATAAATAATGCCTTGAAATATATATATACTATAAATTGATTACTCTACTAAAACTAAACATTAATAAAGCATTAGGACTATCAACTAATATTTTCTTCCTTATAAAGGAAGTAGTTGATTTTATAAACTAAAATATATAGATACTTAAGAAAATATGTAGGTATTTGTTAGAGAACAAGTTCACTAATATGATTTCATATGAAATTTCGTTTGGAACGTTGATATATATATATGTATATACATAAGTAACGATGATTGTATAAATGATAATTTGGCTTGAGTGAGATCTCTAAAGTATCTCATGTAAGGATTGCTAAGTTTTGATACCACTTATAACCTATTTTAGTTAAGGGTAACTTAATTAATAATTATTAGATATATTATGAACTATATAGAGATAGTTAAGTGCTTAATATAAGATTTATCACTCTAAAGTAGTTAAGGAGAATGTTCCTTTGTTCTTGATTAACATTGATTTTGAAAATCCTTGACCAAGGTAGATTAGTTACTAATGGTAGAGAATTAGTATGATTGAACTCAGAAAGAATAGATATTATTTTCATACTTTATGTCTAATTAGAATGTTGTATGACTGAAATGATTGAATTATGAGAAAAAATTATGAGCGAAAAGATTAGTCAAAACTACTTTGACATTTCTAATACTTGGATGTTCACGATGTATTCCTATACATCAATTTTGATATATGGATATAAATTAATTAATTAGAGAATTAAAGATAAGTTAAAGGAGTTTAATTTATCTAATCTTGAATATGATTTAAAGTTATAATTTACATCCATTTTCAACATATTTAAGAACTTAACTGGTTACAAACAAAAATAATAGTTAATGAGAGAAAAAGTAATTTAAACAAATTGAACTTTATTAGATCACTATAAGAATTGAATCTTATTAGGCCCAATTGGTATTTAATTAGAATTAATTATAGTTTTAGTTAAAATTTAATCAAAATTAGAATTTTGTTTCAGTTAGATTACTCATTATCATTATCATTATCATACCCCGAAGTCTCGCAGTAAAGCAGGGTCTAGATGAGTCTGATAGTACGCAGCCTTATCTCTATATTGTAGAGAGGCTATTTTCAGTAGACTCATATGCAGATGTGACAGGATAATAGTAATGCATGTTAAAAGAGTAAATACGTAAATATTGGTAGTATATATATATATACCTAATGGTGATCATAATCTACTATTACCTTTCACCCTACAAAGACTAGCTATTTTCGTTACTAGTTACGTTACGAGTCTTCCCTGATCAGTGCCCTAAGAATATGGCAATCCTACGATTTTATATGTCCATCGTGGGAATCTTTCCCCCTACCAAAAAAAACTCTCCCTAGGCGATAAGGATGAGACGCGAGGGCTCTACGATATGTCGTTTACCTTTATCCTATCACGCCAAACTTTTCTAGTTCTAGCCACTGCCACAATGAGCGCCAACTCTGACATGTTTCTCTTAATCACCTCCCTCCAGTTCTTGTAAGGCCTCTCTTTTCTCCTCTTGTAGCCACTATGGTTTATTTTCTCGCAGCGTCGTACCGGAGCATTAGAAGGCATCCTGTTCACATGCCCAAACTATTTAAGTCTTTTCTTCTCAGCTTGTTAGCAATACTAGTCACATGTAGCCTGTCTCTCACTACCCTATTTCTCATCCTATCTCTTTTGGTAATGTCACACATTCACTTAAGTATCCACATTTCTGCTACTAACAACTGTCGCATATGTCTACGCTTAGTAAGTCAGCACTCTGCACCATATAACATGTGACGCAGAACGGAAGTTACGAACGGAACAAGAACGTTTAGACTCCGTTCAGGAGTTTAATCAATGTCGTTTGATTGGACGAAAAGAGAAACAAGAACGACAAGTTTATCTTGAAAGAATGGCAAAGCCAAATTCTAGAATGAAATTTTTATTCCGAAAATTGATGATGTTCTGAAAACATAAATAAGGCCTATTTATAATGGCTAAAAATCCTAATCCAACTCTTAACAAGATTAGGAAAATAAACTCCTAATAAACTAGAACAAGGATTTAGAATCCTTAATAAACTCTTATTGCTAACTAGAATTCCTAACTAAGCAAGGATTTAGAATCCAAACACACATGACATTATAGAATTTAAGTCTATTTTCGCTTCCTGCCGCAAACCTTGCCGCGGTCAAGATCGTCCATGTAATCCAAAGCTAACTGGTCCGCATCATTCACTTCCACTTCTAAAGAACTCGACCTCGAGTTACCATCATCAGGGTGATAAAGGTAAAGATCTGCCACGTTAAACGTCTTGGATATCTTCATATGATCTGGAAGGTCAAGAACATAAGCATTGTCATTGATCTTCTGAGTTATATTGAAAGGACCAATCTTCTTTGGATCTAGTTTTTGCTGTCCTCCTCCACGTTCCTTCCGCAAGTACACCATAACTTGATCACCAACCTTGAAGGAGTGGAAACGTCTATGCTTGTCAGAGGCAATCTTGTACTTTTCATTAGATTCCTTCAGGTTCTGCCTCACCTGCTTAAAAATATCAACATACTGGTTGGCCAAATTGTTAGTTGCAACACTAGGAAGAACACTATTATAAGCAAATTCGGCTTGAGGAAGATTAGGTAATGTAGAACCCGGAATGAAATCAATCTGATGCTGAATATCCCTTAAAGGTGGGAGTGTTGATGACTCCTCAACTAAGGTAGGGAATTCTTCCAGCAGCTCTTTGATGAGTTTTGGTAAAGATAGTGTCTCCTCCTCTGTTGGTGTCTCCTCCTCTTTAATTTTCTTTCTAAGTAGTAAGGTCACATCCTGCACACCCTTAGCAACATCCTGCCCTTCCACTTTAGAAGGTTTCACTGAACCAGAAGACAAAATAATGATCCTCTTCGTGTTCCAGGTGAACCTGTATGAGTTCGCATTCCCTCTGTGTTCAGCATCAACATCATACTGCCAAGGACGACCTAACAAAACTCCACAAGCATCCATGTCCACAACATCACAAATAACAGATTCAGTATAATGTTTACCGATTGATATAGGAACGCTGCAGATCCTTTTTACTTCGATCGTTGGTCCCTCCTTGATCCACCCAACCTTGTACGGTGAAGGGTGAGGTTGAGTGGTCAACTGCAGTTTCTCCACTAACTGTTTTGCGATTAGATTCTCACAACTGCAACTATCTATGATCAATCTGCAAATCGCTTCTCCCACTCGACATTTTGCTTGGAATATCTTCCTCCTTTGCGTCTCTCCTTCCTGTTTTGGAGAACATAAAATTTTTTTCACCACAAAAGTCACTTCTCCATCTTCCGACCCAACAATTGAACCTTCATCCCCATCTGCTTCTTCTTCACAGTCAACTACCTCCTCAATCACGTTAACCTGTCGTCGATTAATAGATGCTCTTCCTTTTGAACAATTATTTGATGTATGTCCCGGCTTTCCGCAACGATAACAGGTGATTCCAGTTGGTTTTTTATAAGGATTGGTTCTTCTTTTGTCCGCTTCAGGTGCCTTTACTTTGTTGTCGTTCTTTTCTTCTACAACATTATGATTACTTTCTGAATTTACAGTCTTCGAATATTGCCCACCGTAATACACTCGATATGTCTGACTGCCTGGCGAACCCGAATTTTGATAATTTAAATTTCGATTACACTGTTGTCGAGGCTGCCATTCAACTCGCTCTTCAGCCCTCTTCGCCATCTCAATAGCATCTGCTAATGTAAAAATTGCAGCAACACCCATCATACACCGAATTTCATGATTTAACCCCTTCTGGTAATGAGCTACCTGCTGCGCTTCGTTTTCACAATTATCACATCTTGCTTGCAGCCTCAAAAACTCTTCTGTATACTCATCCACCTTCCTACTTCCTTGCGTGCAATCATGATAACGGTTGTATAGTACCTGTACGTGATCACTAGGTAAGAATCTTTGTTGGATCATAAGCTTCATATCCAACCAGTTTTGAATAGATGGATGTTGTCTGCGATATCGCTCATTCTGGACAGAAGTCCACCATGCTACTGCACCTCCCTTCAATTTGTAAGCCACAATAGGAACTCTACGCTCGTCTTCCACATCCATAACCTCAAAGAATCTTTCAACCTCCACTAGCCAATCTAAAACAACTTCTACATCTAATGTACCATTAAAATTTTGAAGATCTACCTTGATTTTGTAGCCATCATTTTGATTTGCACGACCCTCGTAATTACGAATCGCTTCTAGTCCGATCGGTGGTCCTCCATAAACTGATTGCGGATCTGCAACCCTAGGAATTGCCGCTGCAGGAGGATGGTTAATCCTTCCTAGGTTTAACTGCTCTCCCAGCATCTGTCTGATTTCTGCTATTTGGTTGGATAAGTTTGCTACGGATGTTTCTAAGGTAGTAAGTCGTTCTTCATAATTGGCAGCCATGGAGGATAGGCTTTGATACCAACTGACGTATAACGGAAGTTACGAACGGAACAAGAATGTTTAGACTCTGTTCAGGAGTTTAATCAATATCGTTTGATTGGACGAAAAGAGAAACAAGAACGACAAGCGATCTTGAAAGAATGGCAAAGCCAAATTCTAGAATGAAATTTTTATTCCGAAAATTGATGATGTTCTGAAAACATAAATAAGGCCTATTTATAATGGCTAAAAATCCTAATCCAACTCCTAACAAGATTAGGAAAATAAACTCCTAATAAACTAGAACAAGGATTTAGAATCCTTAATAAACTCTTATTGCTAACTAGAATTCCTAACTAAGCAAGGATTTAGAATCCAAACACACACGACATTATAGAATTTAAGTCTATTTTCGCTTCCTGCCGCAAACCTTGCCGCGGTCAAGATCGTCCATGTAATCCAAAGCTAACTGGTCCGCATCAACATGGTTAGCCGAATCACCATTCTATAGAAGTTCCCTTTGAGTTTTATAGGGACTTTTTTATCACATAGAACACCTGATGTACTCCTCCATTTGACCCACCCAGATCTAATACGATGTACTATATTGTTATCGATACTATCATCTCTTCTTAATAATACATCTGAGGTATTTAAAACTCTATTTTTGTAGTATGATGTTAATACCAATAGCTATCGCCATTTCTTGTACCATCTGGCTACCCAAAAAGTTGCATTTTAAATACTCCGTCTTGGACCTGCTTATTCTAAAATCTTTCGATTCAAACACTTCTCTCCAGCATTCTAACTTGGCATTGACCCCCTCATTGGTCTCATCCACCAGGATAATATTGTCCGCAAATAATATACACCAAGGTACCTCTCCTTGAATATGTATGGTAAGTTCATCTAACACTAATGTGAACAAAAAGGACTTAAAGCCGAGTCTTGGTGTGGTCCAACACCAATAGAGAACGCTTCTGTGTCGCCTCCTATCGTCCTTACGCTAGTCAATGCTCCTTCATGCATATCCTTAATCACTCTGCTATAAGTTCCAAGAATGTTCTTTGCCTTCAAACACCTCCATATGAGTTCTCTAGGAACCCTATCATATGTCTTCTCTAAATTTACAAAAATTATATGCAAATTTCGTTTTCATTTCCTGTAGCATTCCATCAATCTCCGAAGTAGATGTATTACTTCTGTCGTAGACCTATCAGACATAAATCTTAATTAGTTTTCTGATATCAAAATAGCTCTTCGGATTCTCCTTTCAATTAAATTACTAAAAAGTTTAAATCCTATTATAAGTAAACTTAGATTGTTAAGAAGGTACTTCTGATATAAGCTTCTATACGCTAATAGTAGAGTTCTCTTAATACATTAGCAGCTAAATGGTGAACACCATAATGATTACGGTAAGCCAATTTCAAAAACAAGAAAACGGTAAAAAAAAAAGAGTTAATCCATACTTTGTCTTGATTTATACATTAATAGTATTATAGAATTTAAAGTAATCGGGACGGGACCTCCAAAACTTTTTAAAAAAGTTTCATTATTATTTCAATTTTCTAACATAAATATTTACAAAACTATCAACTCTAATAATCTATTTCCAAGTAAGGTGTTTTTGGTGTTCAAAAGAATTTTATAAATATTTGCATTTTACGAAGCACTAGATATTCAGTTGTGATCAACTAATCAGAACAACACGCAGATATAGCATCATAACTTTTAACTCAACAGGGCTTGTTAATTTCATCACGCAGACATGGCTCCATTGAACCAAACCTACAGATGCCAAAAAGAAAAAAAAAAAAAAAAAGAGCCCCATATTTTCATTTCTCTAATCAGTGTGGTACGCATATAAGATAAGAGCTCAGTCTCTTATTTTCTTTTGTTACTGTTGCATGAGTGCCTGATCTTTTGCTTTGCCTCCTTCTCCATTTTCCAACATCTGATTTGGAGGTACTTGTTGGTAGCTCACTGCATTTTCGCTACTCACATAGACTACTCGAAAAATGTCATACTTAACGTCGAGAGAAAATGGTTCAAGATAAGGTATCATGGAGGCCCTGTAATCTGTATTTAGAATCCATGAGTAGCAATGTTGGAGTGACTTCCAAGCATAAAGACAAACAACTCTAGGAGTGTTTTGGCTCTTCAAACAAACCCCAGAAGTAGCACCATCCATCTTGAAGAACCAAGATTTGAAGATTGCCAAGTTTGCATAAGAGAGCTCGTTAAAGTTGTTCCCAGATTGTGACAGCAATGAAATGATAGAAACTGCGTCTCCAGTGGAGAACTTTGTGGCGGAGAAGCCGTTTCTTGACTCTCCGGCGTAGGCGTCAAAGAAGCAGTATTCATGCAATACGGCCATGTTTGTTGTGTTTGCTAGCATAGGGAGCTGATGATAATACATGAGAATGAATTAAGCAGGGTTACCCAGTTGCATATAAACACTTAATTACCTCATCTAATAATACATGCAGTGATTCTGATAGTAAGAAGTGGCCTAAAATTTCAGGATCGTATACTAAAAGATGATACTTGAGAACCTAATTAAATAAAATTGTTATTACACAAGCGATCAAAGAGCTATTGTGGTAGCTCATGAACTGCTGAAAGGGAGAAAATTGCATATATACTTACGAGGGCAGTAGTTAAGAGCTCTTTATTTTCACTAGATCTCTTCATCCATGCTCCGCACCAGAGGATCTGATGAGAAAATAATTCTATGAATATCTGGTATTCCTTTTTCACTAGGAAGCAGCTATATATTAAAGGACGGACATGGGATAAAAAGAAAGTTTGTGGATGATAAGCCAACTATGGGTGATATATATGATGAGGAGAGGAGTGATGATAATAAACCAAATTAAAAAGAATTAAAATGGAAGGAGTAAAACTTGGTCCATGGCAAAAGAGAAATCTTTGAAGTGTGAAAGTTGTTACTCTTACCATATTTCCATGTATGCTCTTCAATATCGAACTTTGAACACAGCCCAGAGATTGAGTGCAGGAACTTAAGTGTCTGAGAGCCTCAATAAGCTGATCAACAACCACAACTGTTGGCTTGAAAACCAAGAAGCTCACGTCCAAATTCCTGTTGTTAAAAGGAACAAAGAATGCCATCTCCTTAATTTGTAGCTTCCCTTCCTTTTACTTTCTGCTTTTAAAACGAAAACCGAGGACCTCTCCAGCACTTAAGATGTAGTCTGATTGGTTGCATAGTATGGATGAGAGGAGAAACTTGTATGGTGTTGTGCACTTTTTTCAAACATCTTTTAAGAATTAAGGAGGCATTATTGACAGTGAAATGTAAGACTTGACTATCTCTAGATGACCCAAAACACGAATTAATTCGATCGTAAGAAATTTCAAACAAATGAATAGTGTCAAAATCTGATTTCGTGTTTGCTTCTATAATCTATATATATATATTATTTTATAATAATTTTTTGAAAGTTAAAATTTTGGATCAAATTGTACTTAATTATAATATGTCATGTCATTTAACTTAATTATTTGTTTAATTAGTGGTTGGAAATTAATCAGAAGGCTTTACGTCACCGATCGAGATCGAGATCGAGATCGATGTTTAATATTCTAAGCTTAAATTAAGTTAAAGATGGACCTAGAGACGGAGAACAAATTGTCTTCTCCTTCCAACAATTGATTCTTTACAGGAGGAGCTATAGGTTTCATCAGTCGCCCCCTGCTACCGTTGAACTTCATCAGAGCAAGGTGTCTGGGGTAACGTAACGTGGTTTACATTAGTCAAAGTCTAAGCTCATGCTGATGCTTCTTCATATATACATTCAACTTTTTGCATTTTAATTTACTAGTTATAATGACAATTTATTAATTAAGAATATAATTTAGTAGTTATCCTTTATGCTAGCTTATCCTTGCCGACAAATTTAAGAATCCTTTTCCATGTGTTGTACATGTAGCTAGGTCATCTACTTGAATGCACGCACAATAGTCTGTCTAGGTTTAATTGGATGAATTGACCGAAATTTAGACTAGATTTCAATTTTTTATTATAAAGATTTCTACACTTTAAATCAAACTTAATCTCATATCTGAAGAAAATAATGTTATTTTTAAAAAAAAATATTTTGTAATAATAATATAAATATTTAGGAAGCCTCCTTGAGGAAACGACTGAAAGGAGTGATAGGCTCTACCAATGATTCCAAATTTGAGCAATACACTAACCGAAGTCTTTGCAGATTAAACGAAGAGGCGTGCTGGGGCCCAAGGCCCACTTTAATTAGTTTCCTTCTTCCTGTATTGGCTAATGACAAAAACACTTAAAAATCTTTTTTTAGGGTTAACGTGAGGCAACAAAGAGATATTTGTGTGTGCCTTGTAATCACCATCTATTCACTCTTGAAAATCTCTAGTGCATTGTTTTGTGGTCTCAAGTTTCCACATTAAACTTTGTGTTCATTGTTATTAATATTGTTTTCTTGTTTATTGCTATGTTTATTATTGTTATGCTTGGTGTAATTCAAATTGTCACAATCCCAACAACTGGTATCATAATCAACTTTTTTGGCTATATTGCTTAGCAAACAACAATAGAGGACGAGAAGATCAAGATTGAGATGTTCGATAGGAACAACTTTGGGTTTTGAAAGATGCAGATGGAGGATTATCTGTACCAAAAGAACTTGTACCTTCCCCTTGACGAGAAACTAAATTCGATGAAGGACGATGAGTGGAGGGTTCTGGATCGACAAGCACTTGGTACGATTCATTTGACATTGGCACACAACGTGGTGTTCAAGGTCAAAGATGTGACAACAACGAGATGATTGATGAAGATCCTATCAAATATGTATGAGAAACCCTCGACTATGAACAAGGAATATTTGATGCGTTGTTTATTTGATTTACAGAAGGTCGATGGTAGTTCTGTTAGTGAACATATAAATGAGTTTAATTTTATTATAAACCAATTGACTTCGGTGGACATTAAATTTGAAGATGAGGTTAAAGCTTTGATTTTGTTGTCTTCCTTGCCTACTACATAGGATATTGTTGTAACTGTTATGAGTAATTTTGTTGGAAAGAATAAACTGAAACTTGGTGATGTATATGACTTGATCTTAAGTGAGAATATTAGGAGGAGGGAGTCTGGGGAGTCATTAAGGGCAACTTATAACATTCAGAGTAGGGGAGGGAAAAACAATGAGGGAGCACAGGGAAACCAAGAAAATCGAAGTCAAAGGGGCATAATAAGTCTAAGAGCAAGTCACAGATGATGTGTTGGGGTTGTAGGGGTAAAGGGAATCCTAAGAAAGAGTGTCCTAACCCAGAGAAAAAGAAAGATAATTGAAAATACCATGGTGATAGTGATTCATTAGTGAACTCTACTTCAGATGATGTGGGTGACGCTTTAATCATTAGTGTTGATAGTTCTATCGAGTCTTGGATATTGTGTTGGCCCCCGAATTTTTTCTTGTGAATTATGAGGTTTGATGGATAAAATTTTGGATCTACTTGTTATGTAAATATTAGTAGAATTTATTCTATGGTTCAATGGTTGGACTCAAAAAACGGGGCTCATCATGTTTGGTATCAGAGTAAGAAAAGATTTTAAGGAACCACGCTTCAGTATGATGATATTTTGTACCGAGGTTGGGTTCCGAAAATGGGGCTCAGCATTTATGGTATCAAAGCAAGAAGATGGGTCGATGAAGGTTATGGACACTTCATCGGAGTACGATCGCATCATAGGGTATCCGTTTTGTCGTTGGGCACTGGAAACCGGGCCCAACATATTGGACTCTGACGCACATTTCACTCGTCAACATGTAGGGAGTTATTTCACAACTGTAAGTCTAGGAAGTTAGGGAAGATTTATCTTGCTGATAATGAACCTTTGGATATTATGGGGAAGGGAGATGTTGTGATTAAGACTTTGAGTGGGAGTATATGGAAACTGCAGGATGATAGGTTGATTCCGAACTTAAAGAAAAATTTGATTTTCGGTGGGTCAATTGGACTCATGTGGTTACAGAACCGTGTTTGGTGATGAGTCTTGGAAGGTCTCTAAGGGTGTCATGGTGGTAGCATAGGGGACATGCAGAGTGTTCTAACATGGTTGCCGCAACAACAGATGATAACACCAAGCTATGGTATAATAGGCTTGGTTATATACGCGAGAAAGTGATGAAAATTTTAGCCTCAAAGGGTATTCTGCTTGGTTTGAAATTAGTGGATTTGCGTCTATGTAAGAGTTATGTCTTAGGAAAATAGAAAAATGTTAACTTTCACAAAGGCCAAGAGAGAGTTGAGGGCGAAGAGGCTTGATTTAGTACACACTGATGTGTGGGGGCCCTATAAGGTGAAATCCCTAGGTGGCTAGCGGTATTTTGTAACCTTCATAGATGTCTACAACAGGAAGATATGAGTATACTATTGAGTCAAAATGACTTTACATATATATGATTTTGATGAATAACAAAGAAAGAGTAAAAACAGGCATAAAATAGAAAACAGACAGACGGAGAAAAGAAGTGAAAAGCAGACGCAGTCGAAGTTAAAAAGTAGACGAAGAAATACAGACGCAGATTAAAAAATAGACGGAGAAGTAGAAAAACAGACGCAGACGCAAAGTGAAAAATAGATGCAGACGCAAAGTGAAATACAGACGCAGACGCAAAGTAAAATACAGACGCAGACGCAAAGTAAAAAATAGAAGCAGACGCAGACGCAAAGTATAAAGAAGACGCAGACGCAGATGCAGACGCAAAAATACAAACGAAAAAAAACACAGACGAAAAAAAACACAGACGCAAAAATACAAACGGAGAAAAGCAGACGCATAATTCAAAAGAAGACGCAAGAGTCAGTTCGAGTTAGTTACAGAACTCAACTGATTAACCGTTTCTTTCAAGATTCAAGAAACAAGATTCAAGATTCAAGAATCAAGAAGCAGTTACAGACGAAGACTATAAATATAAGTTGAAGTCGAAGATTACAAAGTTAGCGAAAAAGAGATTATTATTGAACAATTACGCGAACGAAAAGCTTTTCTGAGATTACTGTGTGAAATAGCTTAGAACTATTATTACTGTAACATAGTTCGGATACTTTTGTAAGAAAGTAGTACAGATAGCCTGCAGAGGCTAAGAGTGAAAGAATACTGAGTGTAGAGACCTGAAGAGGCTCGAAAAGAATACTTGTAAACGTTGAAGAGATAGTGAAATATCAAAAAGAACTCTGAGGACTGGACGTAGCCCACGGTTTGGGGTGAACCAGTATAAAATCGTTGTGTCAACTTCTCTCTACCCTATTTCTCTTAAAGTTCAAAGTTTTGTTACTACTTAAATTTCGAAACAAGTTTTTAAAGTTTGATTGATTCGAGATTACTGAAGTTTCTTTAAAAGAACTTGTTTTTAACAAAACAGTTTTTTGAAAAAGTTTCAAAAAGGGGAATACACAATTCAACCCCCTCTTCTTGTGTATTCGTTATTGTTCTATAAGCATTGTACTAACGTGTGATTTACTTCAATTGGCATCAGAGCTTGGTATCCAAGGATCACTGTAGCAAAGTGTGGATTAAAGATAACGGCAGAATCACATATATACATTGCAGAAGGTGCCTCAGTCACGAGACCTCCAGCATTCAATGGAGAGGACTATCATTACTGGAAAGATAGAATGCGGTTGTTCATAGAATCTACTCATGCCGACCTTTGGGATGTGATAGAGAATGGACCATATACACCAGTAGACGAGGATGGAAATCTTATTCCACGGACCAGATGGACGGCTGATCAAAAGGTGAGAATTCAGCTCAACTCTAAAGCGAAGTTCTTCTTGACGTGTGCCCTAAGCAATAGTGAATATGACAACGTTTACGGATGCGACACTGCGAAGGAGATGTGGGACACACTGTCCATCGCTCATGAAGGCACAAATCAAGTCAAAGAATCCAAGATAAGCATTCTTGTGCACCAGTATGAGCTTTTCAAGATGAAGGAAGAAGAATCAATTGATCAAATGTTTGGAAGATTTCAAACAATCGTCAATGGATTGAAAGCCCTTGGAAGAACGTACAATAACCAGGATCACGTAAGAAAGATCTTAAGAAGTCTTCCGAAGAGGTGGAGACCAAAAGTTACAGCGGTGCAAGAAGCGAAAGATTTAAGCGTACTAAAGCTTGACGAGTTGCTTAGATTATTGAAGATTCATGAAGTAGAGCTCGATGCTGAAGACAAGCCCAAACTGGAAAAGTCAATAGCACTAAAGGCTGGACAGAAGAACCACAAGACTCAAAGAAGGAGAAAGTCATCAAAAGCATTAAAGAAAGAAGAATTGAAGAATGATGACTCAAGCGAATCAGAACAAGAGTCAAGTGATGAAGATGACGAATTATCGTTCATTTCCTGTAAGATAAGACGGATGTAGAAAAAGAAGTCCAAAGGAAGTCAATTCTCCAAGAAGAATAGCAAAGATGATGGCAAAGCAGAAAGGACATCAATCATATGCTACGAGTGTAATCAACCCGAACACTACAAGTCCGAATGTCCTACTCTAAAGAAGAAACCAAAGAAGAGTAGAGAAGGCAAGAAAAGCATGATGGCAACTTGGGAAGATCTAGATTCATCAGAGTCAGATACAAATTTCGAGACGTTAGAACATGCAAACATTTGCCTAGTAGCCGAGGAAGAAAGTGATGAGGAGGTAACTTCTGAATACGATAACTTGCATGAAGCCTACTCATAATTATTAGAAGATTCTCATGCTATTCTGAAACAGTATAAACTGTTAAAGAAGAAGTATATATAAAATCTTAAACATGCAGAAGAAATAGAGAGAGAAAATGCTTGCTTAAAGAAACAACTAGAGGAGAAAAAGAAAGTTGTAGATAAATCCGATGAGATAAATAAGTTGAAGCTTAGAATTAAAAGTGTCTCATCTGATTTAGCTACATTCACTGAAAGTACTAAGAGAATGAATGAGATGCTAGAAAAATGTAGACATCCGAGCGATAAAACCGGATTAGGGTTTACGGATAATAAGTCTCATTATAATAAGAAACCTCTTTCTCAAAATAAAGGGTATTATCAAACACGTTTTAATCAACAGTTTAGTAAAAGGTATCAGAGAACTCATTATATGCATACTACTAACTAGAAAGGACCCAAGAAAAAATGGGTACCAAAGAGTAAAATAATTTCTCCTGCAGATATCCTTCCTTGGAAGATGCGACAAGCACCGTTGGTATTTAGACAGTGGCTGCTCGCGACATATAATGGGAAGAAGGTCTATGTTCTTAGATCTTCAGTATAAGAAGGGAGGATCGGTGACTTTCGAAGACAACCAGCAGGGCAAGATAATTGGAATCGGTAAGATAGGTAAAGATTCCTTTGCATGCATAGATAATGTACTGCTTGTTGATGGTCTGAAGCACAATTTGATAAGTGTTAGTCAATTGTGTGATTCTGGTTTCATAGTCACGTTCAATCAAAATCTCTGTGAAGTCAGAAACAAAGATGGATCTATATTCTTTTCTGCCAAGAGAAGAAATAATCTTTACAAAATTGACTTAGAAGATTTTCAAAATCAAAATGTTCATGTTTTTTATCTTCTGAAGAAGAAAGAATAATCTGGTATAAAAAGCTAGGTCATGTCTCTTTTAAACACATTTCGAAGTTGGCAAAATTTGATTTGGTAAGAGGTTTATCGAAAATAAGTTTTGACAAAGAATTTTTCTGTGAAAGTTGTTTGAAAGGAAAACAAGTTAAAATATCGTTTTCTTCTAAAAATTTTGTAACATCTTCTAGACCTTTAGAGTTATTACATATAGATTTATTTGGTCCAACTAGAAAAATAAGTCTTGGCGGAAAGAAATATGGACTTGTTATTGTTGATGAATTTACTAGATTTTGTTGGATATTATTTTTGTCACACAAAGATGAATCTCTTAAGTATTTTAGGACCCTTTCTAGAAAGTTACAAATTGAAAAAGGAGTATCCATAGCTAGTATCAGGAGTGATCATGGTGGAGAATTCGAAAATGAGAAGTTTAGGTTATTCTGTGAGGAGAGTGGAATTTCCCACAATTTCTCAGCCCCTAGAACCCCACAACAAAATGGAGTTGTTGAAAGGAAGAACAGGACAATTCAAGAGATGGCAAGGACTATGCTATGTGAGATGAATCTTCCTAGGTACTTCTGGGCAGAAGCTGTGAATACAGCATGTTATATTCAGAACAGAATACTGTTGCGACCCTTGTTGAAGAAGACTCCTTATGAGTTATGCAATGGAAGGAGACCTAATATATCTTTCTTTCATCCATTCGGGTGCAAGTGTTCTATTCTGAATACAAAGGAATTGTTGGATAAGTTCGATTCAAAGACCTATTCAGGAATCTTTCTAGGCTACTCATCATCATCTAGGGCTTTTCGGGTATATAACCCTATTTCAAGGACAGTTGAGGAAACCATCCATGTCAAGTTTGATGATCGTTCCCAACTCCATAAGGAAGATGACATGGAGAGTGAAGATCCTTCAAAGAACTTAGATGATACAACAGAAACTCCATCATCAGGAATTCAAGTAGATAAGGTTGAGGATATTCCAGAAACTATAGAGTTAAAAAGAGATTGGAAATATAGGAGTTCTCATCCAGAAGAGCTAATTATCGGAAAGACCTCAGAAGGAGTTAGGACAAGGTCCAAATTCAGAAGAGAAGCTAATGTGGCTTTCATCTCTGAAATAGAGGCTAAGAAGATTGAGGAAGCTCTTTAGGACGAAGCTTGGGTTTTAGCCATGCAAGAGGAGCTGAATCAGTTCACTAGGAATAATGTTTGGTCCTTAGTTCCAAAACCTGCGAAGAAATCCATTATAGGAACCAGATGGGTTTTTAAGAATAAGCTAGACGAATCAGGCAGAGTGAGTCGGAATAAAGCT
The DNA here is from genome assembly GCA_029891385.1 of Erythroxylum novogranatense. Lineage (NCBI taxonomy): Eukaryota > Viridiplantae > Streptophyta > Magnoliopsida > Malpighiales > Erythroxylaceae > Erythroxylum > Erythroxylum novogranatense. Next base: position 102,578,516 of record CM057229.1, read on the forward strand.
AGATTAGTAGCACAAGGCTATAATCAGCAAGAAGGAATATACTACAATGAGACATATGCTCCAGTAGCAAGACTTGAAGCTATTAGAATTTTGTTGGCATATACTGTTTGTCATGATATAAAGCTTTTTCAGATGTATGTGAAGAGCGCCTTTTTGAATGGTTTTATAGACGAAGAGGTGTATGTGAAGCAACCTCCTGGCTTTAAGGATGTTAAGAATCTAGAACATGTCTATAGACTTCATAAAGCTTTATACGACTTGAAGCAAGCTCTTAGAGCTTGGTATGATCATCTAAGTAATTTTCTCTTAGAGAGTGGGTTTAGTAGAGGTCAAGTTGATAAGACGCTTTTCAGAAAAAATTATGAGAATGATTTTATCTTAGTGCAAATCTATGAAGATGATATTATATTTGGTGCTATTTCAAAGAAGTTGTGTATGAGTTTTGAGAGTCTGATGAAAAATGAGTTTGAAATGAGTATGATGGGTGAGTTAAAGTTCTTTCTTGGGTTGCAAATTAAGCAAACCGAAGAGAAAATCTTTATCCATCAACAAAAGTATGTGAAAGAATTGCCATGTAAAATTGATATGAATAGTGTGAAGCCTATGGCAACTCCGATGCATCCTTCGAACCTTTTGTCGAAAGATGAACTTGGTAAGAAGGTGGATCAAACCTCAGATAGAGGATGATCGGTTCTTTATCAGATCTTACAAGTAAGTAGACCGATATTCATTCAAGTATGCTTGTGTGCAAGGTTTCAGCCGATCCTGAGAGTCTAATTTTATTGTTGTTAAAAAGATTATGAGATATCTCGCAGGTACTACTGATCTTTGCTTAATGTTTGAGAAAGGTAAAGATTTCAGGTTAATCGGATATTACGATGCAAACTATGTCGGAGATAGAATTGAGAGAAAGAGCACTAGTGGAAGATGTCACTTTCTTGGCGCAAACCTAGTTTCCTGGACAAGCAAGAGACAAAGCTCAATTGCTCTATCAATTGCCGAAGCCAAGTACATGTCTGTCGCAAGATGTTGTTCACAAACACTGTGGATCAAATATCAACTGGAAGATTATTCAGTTCAAGAAGAGGAGATCCCAATCTATTGCGACAACACCAGTGCCATCAATCTGTCAAAGAATCCAATACATCATTCGAGAGTAAAGCATATCGAAGTCAGACATAATTTCTTGAGAGACTACGTCTAGAGGAAGGTGGTGTGACTACAATTCATTGAAACAGAGTATCAATGGGCAGATATCTTCACTAAACCATTGAGTGAAGAACGGTTCAAGGAAATCAGACGGAACCTTAACATGGTTATGTTAAATGACCAGTCAAGCTAAAAGATCGTCAAAGTTAACGGCGTCAGAAACAGTTGTTTGCAACTGGTAACTTCTCTCACAAGGAAGTTGTGGAGGGAAAATCTGATGGTCTTGAGGATCCCAATGATTCTAGAACCCACCGGACAAGACCCCTACAAGTAGTCTAAAATTAAAATCATTACGGTTACTCTCAAATACAGACGTTTCATCTCTCTCTCGAAAAACTATTGAAATCAACTTTACCCTTGAAGAATACTTTACCAGAGCCAATTTCAAATCAGAAGCAATGGAGCCAGCTATGATGTTTGGAAGGCATGCGGACTTTGAATCTCTGAAGAAAGATGCTATGGATGTTGAACCGGAAATTGTAGAAGCTGGGTGGAGAAAAATTTTCCAGGTGCGGGAACCAGTGTATACAGATGAGGTATATGACTTTTGGAAGCATGCGCAACTGGTTGATAACAACATCGTCTCCACAGTAGATGGAATAACTGTTATTGTGACAAAGGAGTTAGTGGAGAAGGTGACTGAATGCTCTTCGGTTGGAGAAACCCTATCAACCAAAGCCGGATGGATGTCCAAGGTTAGTATGAAGGAAGAAGATGTCAGAAAACAGTTATATGGAGCTAATGACCCATAGGAGAGGAAGACTTCAAGTTTGGTCCCGAAGGCTAGGGTTCTTTATGCGATTTTGTTTAATTGCATCTTACCAAGAGCCGGGTCAAGACATCTAGTGACTACCTTGGATGAGCAATGTCTGTTCTATCTGCTAATTCACGACCAATAGACCTACCATTTTTTATTTTTCATTATATGGTTAAAGGGATGAAGGATACCAACAGTTATCCTTACGGCATGCTACTCACCAGGATTTTTAGGGAATCCGGAGTCCTTCTTCACAGAGGAATCAGAAGGATGGTATCTATCAAGAGTACCATTAACTCAAATACAATAAGAAGAATGGGCTTGAAGACTGTGGTGAAAGTAGAAGCAGAGTCTACAAAGAAAGCTAGAACCGAATGGGAGCGGTTATCGAAGAAGTCTCCCGCCACAACTTCTAAATCTCAAATAAGTATGAGATTACCAATAGATGAAAGAAGAAAATTATTGGGAAGACCGCTCATCAAACAGGCAAGTCCTCAAAGAGAAGTGAGCCCAGTTTGGAGGACAGAAGAAGGAGCGCAGAAAAGAAAAGGAGAGAATCTTTTGGGTGAGATTTCTAAAAAGGCGAGGAGATCACCTAGGATTCGCACTCTGCGACAACAGGAAGAGAAGAGAGCCAGAGAGCAGAGTCAGGCAGAAGGTTCTGGATCTCGTATACCGAAAGAAACAAGATCTCTAGTCTCAATTTTAGAAGAAGACTCAGCCAAACAGGCTAAAGAGACTGAGAAGAAGAGAAAGTCGGAGTCTGAGAAGGAAAAATCTCAAGTGCAAAAAACTCCGAGACTGACTGAAGCAGAAGAAAAGACTAAGAAGATTAGTCGAAAGAAGAGTGTGTCCACTGCTGGGGAAGTTAGTCAAAAGAAAGATACTTTCAATGCTGCTCAAAAGGAAAAGGAAATTGAGCATAGCAGAGTTCAGGATATTCCCACTGCTCAACAGGAGGAACTAGAGGAGCTAAGCCAGGCTCAGGAGAATCCTATTGAAGCTCAACCAGAGGCAACAGCAGAACCAAACTTGGTTCAGGTACCACATGAGAAAAATGATGAACCTGGTCTGATTGTATTCAACTATTCTAAAATTTTGAGAAGACACAAGGTGAAGATCAGAATGGTTGAAGTTATTACCAAGAGGAGAACTGCAATCGTCATCTGTAATCAACTAAGGAGAAAGGTAATGGCTGTCATACAACCTGTTTCGATAAATAGTGACACATGCCATTTACTGAATGAAGATGAAAAGACTTTCTATGATGTCTTGAGGGATGTTGCTACAAAGTCATACCCTACAAAAATGTCCAGCAAATCGTGTACTATTTATCCAATCACAGAGAAGACAGAAATAAAGGTTGTACTGGATATTCAGCCAAGATATCCTTTGGATTTGAATAAGGGGAAGATGAAGCTATTTCCTGAAGAAATAAGTGATGATCTGTCCGCAGATCAAATTGAAGAAGAAGTGCGTTGAATTGATGAAGCATGCGCTTCGAAAGAGAATACTGATGGAGCTAGTTGTAGTTATACAAATAAGTATGAATACTGTCCAGTAGGGAGACGACTAATAACAGGGACGTTTATTGAATCTCTTGTCCAGACAGTTTTGCGTATTAGGCCTCTATCTAATACACTGTCTATTGAAGCTGAAGTCATACCCCTACAAGGAAGACAGTTGCTAATGCTACCTGTTCCTTTTGATTTAGACCTTCCAGAGTCAAATCTATTCGTTCATCCACCCACATTTGCGATTAAAGAAGATTACATTCCATCCTCGGACGCATATGCTACAACAATTGCGTTCACTGCATCCTCAGCAGATAATGATCAATCCTCCTCAGCGTTTGACTCACAAACTGAAATCAGCCAATTACGTGGAGAAGTCAACGAGATAAAGGAGATGATGAATGATATGAAGAAGATGATGACATAACTGATGAAGAGTCATCGTCATTAATCATTTTTTATTATAACAAATAAGGGGAGAAAGAGAATGAATAGAGGAGAATGGAAGGAAGCAATCAAAGAATCTCAAAGGGTGTGATTGAAGGAGACGAAGAACAGAAAGGAAGAAGAGGAAGAAGATTTTTTAAGATAAGATTTTTTATGTATATAATTTGTTATCATCAAAAAGGGGGAGATTATTGAGTCAAAATGACTTTACATATATATGATTTTGATGAATAACAAAGAAGGAGTAAAAACAGACGTAAAATACAAAACAGACAGACGGAGAAAGGAAGTGAAAAGCAGACGCAGTCGAAGTTAAAAAGCAGACGAAGAAAAACAGACGCAGATTGAAAAACAGATGGAGAAGTAGAAAAACAGACGCATACGCAAAGTGAAAAACAGACGCAGACGCAGACGCAAAGTGAAATACAGACGCAGACGCAAAGTAAAATACAGACGCAGACGCAAAGTGAAAAGTAGACGCAAACGCAAAGTAAAAAATAGAAGCAGACGCAGATGCAAAGTATAAAGAAGACGCAGACGCAGACGCAAAAATACAGACGAGGAAACACAGACGCAAAAATACAGACGAAGAAAAGCAGACGCAGAATTCAAAAGAAGACGCAAGAGTCAGTTTGAGTTAGTTACAGAACTCAACTGATTAACCGTTTCTTTCAAGATTCAAGAAACAAGATTCAAGATTCAAGATTCAAGATTCAAGAATCAAGAATCAAGAAGCAGTTACAGATGAAGACTATAAATATAAGTTGAAGTCGAAGATTGCAAAGTTAGCGAAAAAGAGATTATTATTGAACAATTACGCGAACGAAAAGCTTTTGTGAGATTACTGTGTGAAATAGCTGAGAACTATTATTGCTGTAACATAGTTCGGATACTTTTGTAAGAAAGTAGTACAGATAGCCTGCAGAGGCTAAGAGTGAAAGAATACTGAGTGTAGAGACTAGAAGAGGCTCGGAAAGAATACTTGTAAACGTTGAAGAGATAGTGAAATCTCAGAAAGAACTCTGAGGACTGGACGTAGCCCACGGTTTGGGGTGAACCAGTATAAAATCGCTGTGTCAACTTCTCTCTACCCTATTTCTCTTAAAGTTTAAAGTTTTGTTACTACTTAAATTTTGAAACAAGTTTTTAAAGTTTGATTGATTCGAGATTACTGAAGTTTCTTTAAAAGAACTTGTTTTTAACAAAACAGTTTTTTGAAAAAGTTTCAAAAAAGGGAATACACAATTCAACCCCCCTTCTCGTATATTCATTATCGTTCTATAAGTATTGTACTAACGTGTGATTTACTTCATATACTTCCTAAAACACAAGTCTGAGGTGCTGAAATTTTTTGAGTTTGGAGAGCTGAGGTTGAGAATCAGATTAGAAGGAAAATCAAATGCATCAAATCTGATAATAGAGGTAGGTATGACAAGAAAGAATTTAAGAAATAATGTGCAATGAACGACATTAGATTGATGAGAACAGTTCTGGGGAAGGCTTGTCAGAATGGAGTTACAGAAAGAATGAACGGACGCTGCTTGAACTTGCTAGAAGCACGAGAATCCACGCAGGGCTCCCAAAGGTCTTTTGGACTGATGCAGTCAGTACAACAACATATTTGATCAACAAAGGGCGTCCAGTTCCTTTGGAGTTAAAACTTCCTGAAGAGATACGATCTGGCAAAGAGGTAAATCTTTCCCACCTAAGAATTGGAAGTGTTGCTTATGTTCATTCTGAAAGTCTAGATAAATTAGACCTCAAGGCCATGAAATGTTATTTCATAGGGTATGGTTTGAATTAGTTTGGATATCGATTTTGGGATCCTAAGAATTTGAAAATTATGAGACGTTGTGATGTGACTTTTTTGACGAAACTATCTTATACAAGGAAAATTTTGGTGGTGGTTCTACTATAATTGAAAAAGTGGGAGAAGAATACGAAATTGTTGCATTAGAAGTTCCTAGTAATAAAGGTACTATTATAAAGACGAATGATGTTCATACTCTATAGCTTATGATTCGAAGGAATTTGAGGATGATATACCGTTGGCTAGTCCAAGGCCAGCAGGGAATGAGTCAAAAATAGGCACGCCAGGTGGAAGCTCTAATCAGGATATGAGGAGAATAGTCTCAGAGCCAGAGTTCAGGAAATCCATCAGGGTGAATAGAGATAAAGCTCCTAACTGATATTCTCCTTCTCTGAATTTTCTATTGCTTATAGATGTAGGTGAACTTGAGTTCTATGATGAAGCTATGGGTATGAGTGACTCGTTGGATTGGAAGAAGGCCATGAACGAGGACATGAAATTTCTAGAGAAGAACAAAACATGGATTTTGTCTAAATTACCTGCGAAGAGGAAGACACTACAAAACAAATGGGTTTATAGGCAAGAAAAGGAACTTGATGGGAGCATTAGTTACAAGGCCAGGATGGTGGTCAAGGTCAAAGAAGAAGGGCGTTGATTATAATGCGATATTTTCTCCTGTGATGAAATTGACTACTATTAGAATCTTATTGAGTATAGTGGCTTTTAAGAATCTGTTCTCGGAACAGATGCATGTAAAAACTGCCTTTTTACATTGTGATTTAAAGGAGGATATTTATATGCAACAATTAGAAGGTTTTCAAGTTCTAGGCAAGGAGAACTTGGTGTCCAAGCTCAAAAGAAGCATGTATGGATTCAAGCAGGCTCTTAGACAGTGGTATAAAAAGCTTGACACTTTCATAAGCAGCATTGGGTTTGTGAGATTTAAAAGTGATCATTGTTGCTACTTTCAAAGATATGAGAAATGATTATGTTTACTTACTTCTGTATGTAGATGATATACTTAGTGCAGGGACAGGCATAAATGTGATCAATAATTTGAAAAAGGAATTGCCGCGTAAGTTTGAGATGAAAGATATGGGTGAGGCTATAAAGATACTTGGCATGAGGATTACTAGGGACAAGTCAGCAGGTTGGTTGAAATTGTCTCATGAATAGTACATCCAAAACTTGCTTTGTAGATTTAGTGTGCAGGATGCTAAGCCCAGGGATACACCGCTTCCGAGCAATCTTAAGCTTTTTAAGGAGCAGTGCCCAACAACTGATGAGGAGAAGGAACATATGGCATATGTCCCCCATGCATCTGCAGTTGTGAACTTGATGTATACTATGGTCTGTACTAGGCCTGATATTGCTTATGCAATGAGAGTTATTAGTAGGTATATGTCCAATCCAGGTAAAGAAAATTGGAAAGCTTTGAAATGACTATTGAGGTATTTGAAAGGTACTTCAAATATGACGCCTTGCTTCAGGAGGAAAGAAGTAAAACTTAAGGGTTTCGTTGATGCTGATCTCAGTGGGGATGCTGATACGAGCAAGAGTACTTCTGAGTATGTTTTCACCATTGGTGGTACAACGATAAGCTGGATGTCTAGGCTACAGAAGTGTGTCTCTTTGTCAACGACCGAGTATGAATATGTGGCAATGTCAGAGGCAAGTAAGGAGATAGTTTGGCTCGAGAACTTCCTAGAGGAGATAGGAAAACAACAGGAATGATGTGTTCTCGTCAGTGATAGTCAGAGTGCTATTCAACTATCTAAGAATCTTATATTTCATTCTCGAACCAAACATATAAATCCAAAGTTTGGTTGAAGATGGTCTGTCGTATTTGGAGAAGGTGTTGGGTGCTAAGAACCCAACGAATATGCTCATTAAAGGGGTGAGTGTGAACAAATTGAGGTTGTGTCGGACCTCAGTTGGCCTTCGGTGATTGCATATGGAGGTGTTCGATGCATGAGATGTGATTGTGTGATTAATGGTGATGTATAAGCACTTTTTTTTGGATGTCTTCATGTATTACAGCCTCCAAGTGGGAGGTTGTTATGAGTGGAGATTAAATGAAGAGACATGGTGGGGCCCAAGGCCTACTTTAATTAGTTTCCTTCTTCCTAGTGTATTGGTTGATGATAAAAACACCTAAAATCTTTTTCTAAGGTTAACGAGAGGCAACAAAGAGAGATTTATGTGTGCCTTGTAATCACATCTATTTACTCTTGAAAATCTCTAGTGCATTGTTTCCGTAGTTTTCTCCCACTTTTCGAGTTTCCATGTTAAACTTGATGTTCATTGTTGTTGTTATTGTTTTCGTTTTCTTGTTTATTGTTGCGTTTATTATTGTTGTGTTTGGTGCAATTGGAATTGCCACGATCCCAACACAACCCACAACAACCTAGTTGCCCTATTCTTTCAAGCAGAGGAACTTGAGATCTAAAAGTTAAAAGGAACTTGCCATTGTGCAAAGTGAGAGCATGCAAATCATTTAAAGGATACTTGGATCTCTGTGGTCACAAGTTTCTTATATCCTTTTAATCTGGAGCATAGTCAATAAAGGGAAGGTGTTGATGTGGAGTATATTTGAACACAAGACATTTGATTATGTAGAGCTCTTGAATGAGACAGAAATATCCTCATCATTTCCACATATAATTCACTCCTGCCATCCGGGCATGTTTTCAAACCTCACAATTTGGAGGCACTAAAATGAATTCTTTATAGATATACATCTACCACAACTTAAGACCTATCGATACAATTCTTGGAAAATTTGTAATTGAGACATTTTTCAGGTGTATTGTAGGTAGAAGGAGAATAATAAATTTTCCTTCAATTGTTGAATCAATATATTATTAGCCATTTGTTTCAATTCTTTTAGCGTCTTCTTAGTGATAACAAAGGCATCAAGGAGAGGAAGAAGAGAAAATATATTATTTTCATAATTTATATTTTATTGATGTGGAAAACAAATTTCAGATATTGTTTATGTGTCAAATATGATAGATGATATGGTACGTCACGTTAATAACGTTAACAAAAAGGCTAACAAAATTAAATATTTGATTACTATTTTTGTAAAATTTAAAATTTTATATCAAGAAACCTCGATAAATGAATATTCGATAAATTAATAATATCGATTAAATAATAATTTTCTCCGGTCCCGACTTGGACCAATGGGATAAAATAATAACCTCATTAAATGCATAAGATAATAGTTTTAAAAAATCCTTGAGGCCCATCGAAAATATAAAATAATAATTCATTAAATAAGTATGAAAATTACATATATAATTCATAAAAGAAAGCACTTCCTAAATAATTTTTATTTTAAATTTTATGCTTTCCTAAAATATGTATTTATAGTTAATTGATTCTTCTTTTCATGCGAACTGAATTCAATTTCATCTTTAATTTTTTAGAGGGCATAAACTACATTCGATACATTCTTCTCATTTTGAAGCAAGTAACTTTTCAAAGTCTCTACGGCAAAAAAAAGCTTCTTTTTTGAGAAACATGTAGTATATCATTACTATCATTTGGATCTTGATTGTCATCATGTTTCATACCCATTATTTCTTGAATAATTTCTTTGTCCGTAGGCGATTCCATTAAAGCTTTATTTTCATTAGGATAATTCGGAATCTACTCTACATTCATGTCATTTCTATAATGTAAATTAGAAATAACTTCCTCTAATCTTTGAATGCCTTCAACATCACCAATTTCTTCTTTTAGAAACATGCCTTCCTCGGATCAAATTTTGCAATGTCGAAAATAATTTGCAATAGTTGTGGCCTTCACATCAATATTCCAAGCAGCATTAATAAAATAGATAGTATTTAGGATATTAATTTTTTAAAGATTTATAGCTCCCATCTCATAGCCTTCCAAGATGTTAGAATAAAAACGACATCGATAATAAATCTTAAGTGATCGAATAATTCCAATATCACATGGTTGAATTTTTGATGTTGTATTTGGAGGCAAAAAGAACAATTCAATATTTCTCAAGCCTTCAATAACCTTGGGATGAGCTGGGCAGTTGTTTACTATAAGCAGCACTTTTCTACCTGTCATTCTATCATCAAACCAACGAACAAAATTTTGAAGGAGTAATCCAGTCATCCATACTTTTTTTTTTGGCTTGATAATGACAATTAAGATTGTCAATATTCACATTTTTAAAGCATCTAAGATTAACATACTTACCAATAATCCAAAGAAGTACTTTATCTGAACCATCTCCATTGCAACAAACAGTAACATTAAGTTACGGAAAAAATTAATAAACTTAGATACAATGCACCGTCATTAATTAATTGTTTATTTAATTTCTTTTCTTAGTTACTAAAAAATTTAATTGTTTAATTTGACAATTATAATGTATAAAATAAAATTATTCTATTAATTAATAAATATTAGTTTATTAATAAATTAATAAAATATTTATTTATCGATAAATTAATAATTTTGTATAAAATAATAATTTTTAATTTAAAAATTCATTTATAGAAGTTTCAGTGTAGTTAACCTTTATTGATAGTTTTATAAGTGGTGGGGAAGAATATATTAAAAGATGATGCGGTGGGGAAGAATCTGGTGGAAGGAAAGTGAAACAGAAAAGAGGGAACGGTAGCAGACTGACGGAGTTAGGTGTAACTTTAGCAGCACGTACATGTTCATGAGCCACAAGTATCTGCAAATATGAAACAGTCGCGATCCTTTGGAAGATCTGAATAATTTATTATATTTATGTACTTTTGATTATATTCAAGTTCTTAATTACTTGAATGAAGAACTAAACATAAGAATGCATGACAAGTAATACTCACACCATCAACTCGTTGGATCTTGCTCTCTAAATGCCTACCCTTGATCGATCAATACACAGCTGTGCCTGTCCTCACTCCCCACATAATATATGTAAAGAAAAGAATGATCACTCCAAACACTACTGAACCTGTAGTTAGGGTTTTTCTCCGACGGGACATAAACCGCCTGGGAGCAATCGGATTCGACGGCTGGATCAAGCACATTGCATTAGGTTACGGGGCTGGAGCAGCCGGTCCCGAGGAAGATCAGAGCCAACCTATCACGGCATGATTATCAACGGTCGTTGTTGCGCTTCAGACAAAGTCTCTGATTTGGTGTGCTTGTCTCGTTCTTGAAACCGGTGAAATTACCTCACGCACATGGCCGATATTTGGGCGGCTGTGATTTAACCGACAAAATCACTGTACTTTTGCTTCTTTCTCGGTAAAAAGCTGAGCTCCGCAGTGTTGTTCCTATACCAAATCCAACTATATAATGGTCCAATCTTTTTCTTTCTTGTGACTGATAACTAGTATATTGAAATGCCCTTTCGTTTCAAGTCGTCGAAGGCTCTGGGTAATAGTTGCAAGTTTGATGCTTCATTTCGGCGACATGCACCTGTGCTTGGGATTGAGTTCGGTTCCATTCAAGCAGAGTTTAGGCCTTCGTGTCATTTTTCTTTTCGCTCACTCATATTTTCAAAAACAATTAGCATTAGTTTTGGGGCTCATGAGAATTGCAATCATAAGAATGACCGCTTTAACAAGTATGGGCTAATGGGTTCTGAAGATGATGATTGTACAATAGCTAAAAATTCTAGATTGGGTTTTTGTAGCCAGGTAGAAGAATCGGATGAAGATGAGGAGGATGATAATAGGGAAGAAGTGGGAGAAGGTGGTTATGAAAGTTGTGGTGATAAAGATGATAATGAGTTTATGGTTTTCAGATCATCTGATGGGCTTAATCGGCAAAGGGAAGAGGTTATGAGAAGTGAGGTTGGGGATGAGGATTTTCAACACACTTTGGTGAGAGAAATTTGTAGGTTGATTGAACTTAGGTCTGCTTGGAACCCTAAGCTTGAAGGGGAGTTGAGGCATTTACTCAGAAGTCTGAAGCCACGACAAGTTTGTGCTGTTTTGCAGTCTCAAGCTGATGAAAGAGTTGCTTTACAATTCTTCTATTGGGCTGACCGGCAATGGCGCTACCGGCACGACCCAATTGTATATTATGCAATGCTTGAGGTCCTCGGTAAAACTAAGCTCTGTCAAGGTGCTAGGAGGGTGCTCCGCCTTATGACTCGCAGGGGAATCTATCGTTGTCCGGAAGCTTATTGTCATGTAATGTTGGCATATAGTCGGGCGGGTAAGTTGAGGAGTGCAATGCAGATGTTGACTTTGATGCACAAAGCAGGCGTTGAACCAAATTTGTTGACATGTAATACTGCTATTCATGTTTTACTGATGGCAAATAGGTTGGAAAAGGCATTGAGGTTTGTAGAAAGAATGCAACTTGTTGGAATTGCACCAAATGTGATAACTTATAATTGTTTAATCAAGGGATACTGCAATGTTCATCGAATTGAAGATGCCATTGAGCTAATTGATCAAATGCCATTCAAAGGATGCTCCCCTGATAAAGTTAGTTATCACACTGTTATCGGTTTTCTTACTAAGGACAAACGAATCAAAGAGATAAGAGAGTTAATGAAGAAGATGAGGGAGGGAAGTGGGTTATTACCAGATCATGTTACTTACAATACTGTGATCCATATGCTTTGTAAGCACCGTCATGCAGATGAAGCGCTTGAGTTTATAAAGGAAGCAGACGAAATAGGATTTTGTGTTGACAAGGTTGAGTACAGTGCAATTGTTGACTCTTTTTGTAAGATGGGCAAGATGGACAGGGCAAAAGAAATTGTGAATGCGATGTTCAAAAAGGGTTGTATACCTGATGTGGTGACATACACTTCTGTTGTCAATGGACTTTGTCAGGTTGGGAACGTAGAGCAAGCTAAAAAGATGCTTCAACAAATGCATAAGCATGGTTGCAAGCCAAATGCTGTGACATATACAGCCCTGTTAAATGGGCTTTGTCGAAATGGGAAGTCATTAGAGGCTAGGGAGATGATGAATACGAGTGAGGAAGATTGGTGGGCTCCAAATGCTATCACGTATAGTGTTGTGATGCATGGGCTGCAGCGAGAGGGAAAATTGTTGGATGCATGTGATGTCGTCAGGGAGATGGTTAGAAAGGGTTTCTTCCCAACTCCAGTTGAAATTAATTTATTAATCAAGTCACTCTGCCTCGAGGGGAAAATGAACGAGGCAAAACTTTTCATGGAAGAGTGTCTGAACAAGGGATGTGCTGTCAATGTTGTAAACTTTACTACCTTGATTCATGGCTTTTGCAAGAAGGATGATGTAGAAGCAGCTTTGTCATTATTTGATGACATGTATCTTATAAATAAACATCCTGATGCCATCACTTATACAGCTATAGTTGATGCATTGGCAAGGAACGGTAGAATACGGGAAGCTACCGAGTTCACAAAAAAAATGCTTACTAAGGGCCTGAATCCCACACCTGTGACATATAGAACAGTGATTCATCATTATTGCCAAATGGGCAAAGTGGATGATTTGTTGATATTGTTAGATAAAATGCTGTCACGGCAGAAGTGCAGGACGGTATATAATCAAGTGATTGAGAAGCTCTGTAGTTTTGGAAACACGGAAGCAGCTGATAAACTCCTTAGTAAGATTTTGAGAACAGCCTCAAGAATTGATGCCAAAACATGTCATGTGCTGATGGAGAGTTACATGAGGAAAGGGAATCCTTTTTCTGCTTATAAAGTGGCTAGTCGGATGTTTAATCGAAATCTGATTCCTGATTTGAAGTTGTGTGAGAAGGTGAGCAAGAAACTGTTGTTGGAAGGAAAATCAGCAGAGGCAGATAACCTGATTCTAAGATTTGTAGAGCGTGGTAATGTTTTACCTCAATGTCAGCAGCATCTGCAAAGCTAATGCATTCTTTGCATATGATTGATGCACTCTTAGTTTTGAGAACTTCGTTGGATTTCAACTCGGTAAGACTTTTTTCCATTTTAATACATATGTGTTTCGTGATTCTTTTTTTTTTCCATTTTTCACTGTCTTTTTGGATATTTCATTGAGTTATAGGTTAGGTCACTGATGTGACACTTAAGCAGGTAACACTGTTTAATTACGTTTGTAAATTATTCAAACAGTTACTTGATATGAACAGATGGGATCTTTTGATTTTAGGTTAAAAAGTACACCATAACAATATTCATATGCCCAGGCAGTTTTTCCAAGCTTTGGTGATGTGATAGTGATGTTCATAACACCAGAAAATAGTTTCAATGGTAACCGTACCACTTTCACTGCTGTGTGGAAAGCAGAAATGTATCTAGATGTATAAGATAGAAACTTTGTGTGATGGTGCAGGGAAAAAGAAGATTATTATAGAAATAGACAGATCCATGTTGGCTTATTCTGTGCAGTTCTTTGTACAAATCAAGCACTTTTTTAAAGCTTTCTTAAATCTGTTGACTCATGTAGGGAGTGGAGTTTCTATGTGAATGAAACAAGAGGGTATAGAAAATATCAGAAGAACACCCACTTTATTTCTCTAATTATATGTAATTTATACATGAGTATAATCTATTCTAATACTACTAACCTATTGGATTTTTAGTATATACTGACTTATCATATCTATAGTATATCTTATCTTATTTACTAGAAGATAAACTTATCTCCTAGAAGATAATCTCCTAAGCTAACTAAACTTATCTAAGATAATTATTCAACACTCTCTCTCAAGTTGAGGAATAGATATTTATCATTCCCAACTTGCTTAGAATTGTCTCGAATCTAGGCATAGGCATGATATTTGTGAAGATATCGACTTCCTGTGCTTCAGTAGGGACATAGCATAGATCAATGCTCCCTTTTTCTATTTAACATTTGATAAAGCTCCTGTCAATTCTAACATATTTTGTTTGATCATGTTGAACAGGATTCTTCACTATACTGATGGCTGATTTACTATCACTAAAAACTTTGATGGGAGAGAAAATGGTGATCTGTAGGTCCTACATCAACCTCTCTAGCCAAATAACTTCACAAATTCCTTGTGCCCCTAAACTCTGCTTCTTGCTACTACGGACTGCTTCTTGCTACTACGGACTGCTTCTTGCTTCTCCTTGTGACAAGATTCTCCAATAGTTTAGTACAATAACCTGATGTTGACCTACTGTCTTCAATACAACCAGCCCAATCTGCATCCGTGAATCCTTCTATGCTTCTTTTCTCATTTTTCCGAAACATTAATCCTCTACCTGGACTACGTTTGAGATATTTCAGAATATGGTGACTGCCTCTAAATGTCTTTAAGTTGGAGAGTGCATAAATTGGCTAACAATACTCATAGAATAAGCAATATTTGGTCTGGTTAGTGACAAATAGATAAGTTTTCTTACTAACCTTTGGTATCTTCCTTTGTCAACAGGAGGATCTTCTTCATTTTTCTTGAATTTCTAGTTACTCTCCAGTGGAGTTCCCATAGGTTTGCATCCCATCTTTCCTGTTTCCTCCAGTAAATCAAGAATGCATTTTCTTTGAGATATGAAAATACCTACCTTCTAACGATCTCCATTCCAAGAAAGTGTCTTAATGCTCCAAGGTCTTTTACCCTAAATTCCAGCCTCAATTTTTGTTTAAGATCATTGATCTCACTAGTGTCAATGCCTGTGATTATAATATCGTCCAAATGCACAATGAAGATGGATTTCTTTCCATTTTTTCCACACTTTACAAACATTGAGTGATCAGCTTGTCCCTATTTGTATCCAAACTTGCAAAGAGTGTCATTAAACCTCTTAAACCATGCTCGTGGAGACTGTTTGAGGCCGTATAAAGATTTTTTCAGTTTGCAAACTCTTTCCCTTCTTTCTTCAATTTCAAAACCTGGTGGTATCCTCGTATATATTTCCTCATCTAATGTACCATTTAGGAAGGCATTTTTAATGTCGAGCTAATGGAGTTCCTAATCTAAATTTGCAGCCAATAATAGAAGGACTCTAATTGTGTTTAATTTCGCAACTGAAAGGGTAATCTAAATTGGGATGACCAAGGCGTTGATGCCATAACATCACATTAGAATTTGACATAACTGAAAGGGAAATCCTATGTGGTGGTTTGGATTCAGTAGGAGTACTCTTTCCTGAGAAGTAGTAAGTCGATTTTTCTCCTTAGCATTGCCAATCATCTTCTCCAAACACCGATCCTGAAATTCACAATGAGATGGAAAGAACTTCACAATATAGTCCATGTCCTTGGTTAATTGACTGATAGATAGTAGATTATAAGTTAGCTTAGGCACATAGAGAACAGTATTTAGTGTCAGTTTTGGCAAACAAACTCTCCCTTGACCAATAACTGGTGACCCTTTTCCATCCGCAACCCAGACATTAATTTTCTGGTTACATGGCTCATATTTTTCAAAGACATTCAAAGACCCAGTCATGTGGTCTGATGCACTTGTCTCCACAATCTATAGATGTTGACTTTGGGACTTTGATAATAATAATTGACGCAAGTTACCTTGATACACTAGTGTTGCAGTAGAGGTTTGTTAGTCATGTGAGTCTTTCTTAGTTGTGATTTTTGTCTGATTCAAGAGTTGATGGAGTAGTTCAATCTGTTGGGGGACAGGTTTAGCCCTGTGGATTTGCTGATATCGGATTTTGCTACATGTGCTGCTCTATGTTTTTGTTGAACTCTTTGGCTTTTAGGTTTCCAATCTAGTGGTTTCCTATGTAATTTCCAGCAGGTCTCACAGGTGTGGTAGGGCTTCTCACAGTAGTCACACCACTGCTTGTTCTTGGTTTCTTGCTCTCGATTTTGGTAAGTAGACTCCTTTCGAGAGTTTGTCAATAAAGCTGAGCATTGAGAGGTTTGTTTAGAAGTGTGTGAGGTAAGCATGACCTTTTTCCTAGTCTCTTCCTTACGCACCTCAGCAAACGTTTCTCAGATTGATGGCAATGGTTTTAAATCGAGTAACCTTCCTCATACTTCATCAATTCCAACATTAATTCCCTTTCTAATAATTTTTCATACTTCTCGGCATCAGCACAACACTCCCAATTTACTGCATAAAATAGATCCATCTCTTGCCATAATTTAGTAAGTTATAATACTTGGTAACCGACATATTATCTTGTTGAGTATTTCTGATTTTTCATCTGATTTCAAAGCACTAAGAAGTGTTTTCCAAATCAGAATATATTTCTTGCACAACCTCCCAGATTTCTCTTGCAGATCTGCAAAATAGGTAGGTTCTTCCTATTTTTAGCTCTATTGAATTTATAAGCCAAGCTATGAAAATAGAATTCTCAGCTTCCCAAGCACTGTAAGTGACTGTTGTTTCGTGTGGTTGAGGCCCCCGTTAGATATCCAACCTTACCTTTTCCTTTGATTACGAGCATGACTGATTGAGACCATTCTCAAAATTCATTCCATTTAATTTATGTTGCTTGATTTGCAACGAAAGATTATCAATAGAAGGAGATGGAGTTTGGGCTGAAGGTATTACTTAATTAGGTGTTTGGGATGAGGTTTCAGAGTCATCAAAGGAACCGAAGGTTGGTTGAACTCCAGCCTTAGGCTACCAGAATCGGTAGCTCTGATATCATGTTAAATTTGCAATGGACCTACGGGCTCACACAAATAAGAAAGTTAGACCACATATTAGTCTAAGTGAGGTTTCATCCTAAAACCAATTGGTGATAGGTTGAGTAGCCCACTAGGCTTATATGCTAATCTTCTTTCTTCTCTTTCTCCGAAGTGGGACACTCGCATGTGGGTACGCTTAACACTTCCCCTCATATGTGAGTCTCTTTTTACTTGGGCAATCTGGAGAGGTGCGTAGACAATCATCATCAGGGCTGGACTTCTGATTGAGGTCAAATAGGCCCCCTCCTGAGGCAAACAATACTGTTGGGTCACTTGCTCCATGTAGACTTCAATTCCTTCTCTAGTTGCTTAAATAACGGACCCCCTTCTAGGGCAAATAGTAGGCCAAGATCTTCTTTGACTATGATACCATGAAACAAGAGGGTATAGAAAATATCAGAAGAAAGCCTACTTTATTTATCTGATTATATGTAATTTATATATGAGTATAATCTATTCTAATACTACTAAACTACTGGATTGTTAGTATATACTAATTTATTCTATATTATATCTTATCTACTACTAGAAGATAATCTCCTAAGCTAACTAAAATTATCTAAGATAATTATCCAACAGTGAACTTGAAGCCAACACTGTGAACAAGGTCATTAATGATGAACATGTTACGTATAAAATGTTACAGCATACGGGTAGTATAAAAGTACCCTGTAACCGTTTCCCTAGCAGAAGAAAAATATAAATTAGCTATTTGCCTTTCTCTCTTTTTGTGTATTTCTCTGCCTTCTCTCCTCCTTTTGGATTCTTCTCTCTTCTTTTCTCCTCTGTTCTTTGTTTTTTCTCTTTAACGAAAGTTATTCATAACAGGACATCTCGCTGTATTGATGAATTATTAAAGATGCTAAACCAGAGCCAAATAACTGACCAATTGTTGGTCATGTATGCAGGTAAAGTCTTTTATGAAAGACTGGTGGAGTTTTTGAAAGAAAGGGCCCCAGTCAGTGGTTCACACCATTAAAAATTATGACTGGGAATTGAATGCTTGTGAAATCTGGTCTTAGTTCATCAGAGTTTGAGGTGGCCAAGGACAGGTAAATTAATGCCTTTCTACCCACCCCTTTATAACTCCTTTGTTGGGAGATGAGTCTCACTATGATATACAGCAGATTTATGGGTTTCGTTTGCCTTTATGCAGTTTGCATTTTCAGCCAAGATTACATATATTTTTTTGGTAAATAAGATTACATATATTGGCATCATGATGGGAGGCAATGACGTTTATCAACAATAATTGAAACAAACAATCCCTTTGGCTAATGCATTGGTATCAAGGTATTCAATTGTATGATGATAGCTTGTATTGTTTCTTCACATTAGCAACATGAAAGCACCTCGTAGCAAAAGGCGGGGAGTCCCTTAAACTGTTTGGGAGCTACCCCGTGTTTTTGCTTGATGCTTTCAAGGCATAAAATCATACTTTTGGTTTAGAATAATACTTTTTGTATGGTTGGACTCATTCTTGAAGATTTCTTTTAATATTCTAAAAAATTCTCATACTTCACTGAATTGATGCATATTTTTGTTATTATTTTGTTAAAAAAGTTGACGTAATTTATATGTAACGTGATTATGTATTAGTTCTATGAAAAAGTTCGACAGGAAAATTAATAAAAGATGTTTGTATATATTTAACAAAGAAAGATGTGCTTTTAGGTATTAAAATATAAAAGATTTTAAAGAATGAGTCAATGTAAGTGGTGTAAATGTCATCATCTCTTGTGTTTATTATCAGTGGCACCAGAATTTGGATGCCGCTGCCTTTGCATTAACAAGTGCTATTAGAATGAAGCAGTATATATTTTTTGTTCGAGTTGGACCATCTTCCTATTCTTTGTTTCTCTCTCGTCTTGGAAAGGCCAAAGAGCAGTCTTTTTTTAATACTTCCCTAGCAATTATGTTCCAAGAATATCTGAATCCTCAAATGTTAAAGGCTCTTGATAGGGCTAGAGGGAAGATAATATCTCACTGATAATTTGATGGATACATTTCCAAAATAGGTTGGACCGATTAGTTCTTTCTGGAATATGAATTCCGGTTCATATTCTTTTTCTAACTGAATTTTTTTTTCAGTTGGAGGACATGAAATGTTTTGGATAGCATTTGACGAGGTAGAAGCCTGAGAAGGAACACCAATACAAGCAAATGAAAGCAACCGTATTAGCCATTTGGTTCTCCTCAAAAACCGATTTTGAATGAGCAAATCCATTTATTTCTAGACCTCAAAACAGAATAGCGAAGTTATTTACATACTTAGATCCTTCCAAACATTATGCATATGCCTCTGTACACAGTATACCATGCTTTAAAAGGTTATCAGTTGATAGCCTCTGAATTCAGTAGTTGTATTGAAACGTAAAACCGTAATTTTGAATTGAATTTTTTATTAGGATAAGTATTTCCTAAATTAAGAAGTTATTAAAAATCAGACAGTTTCATTGATTCAGGACAAGTCTAGACTTGAATCATTGATATGAAAAAAGTACTACAGCTAGGATGCTTTGGACATGCGCTTGCTTTGATAATTGGATGCATTAGAAGGTACCTCTCTCCCACCTATAATGCGTAAAATGCGAGTCCTTAGATATATTTGGGTTGGTGTATTTAGCTGTTAGCGAGTTTTGGAAGATCCTTATTTGTCTTCCCATCAAATACGTCAGACACATTTGTTTGCAATTATCATCTGAATTATATTCGATATTCGTACCTTCAAAGGGGGAAACACACAAGAAACTTCCTACCCAATATTTCATGGAATCCTGTTTCTAATAGTCCCTGAACAGGACCATATTAGTTGAATCCCTCATCCAATTGCAGTCTGATTTCATGGCTATGTTCATCTAGTACTTGAGCAGAAACTATATAGCACCTTCTTCTGTTGTTAGTGTACGATATA
The DNA here is from genome assembly GCA_029891385.1 of Erythroxylum novogranatense. Lineage (NCBI taxonomy): Eukaryota > Viridiplantae > Streptophyta > Magnoliopsida > Malpighiales > Erythroxylaceae > Erythroxylum > Erythroxylum novogranatense. Next base: position 102,598,752 of record CM057229.1, read on the forward strand.
ATAGTATTCACTTTGATGCTCATGAATATGAATATGATGGTGGTAGAGTAGTACTTCCAATTCTGCTAATAATGGAATACATGACTCGTATCTCTTTGACTGATGGCGACTGTTGACTGGTTCACGGACATGTATTTTGTATATTTTTTACTTTAGGACAAATTCGATTAGTCTATTCCTTTGTCTAGTTTGAAAGACAAATTGTCCACACTGTGTATTGGATTCCTCTCCGAGGCTATTATTCATTGTGCATTAGTCATCTCCTAATTCCACAGGTTAATACTTACAAATCACATGTATAATACATATTAAATAACAACTGCAAGTGATCCGTTTCTTTTTCTTGTTCATAATAATTTACTCAATATAACTCTGGGTGTCAGATACAGCAGTGTTTTGGTTATCCGCTTTGAAAAGTATAAAGGTAAGTGGAAAATTAGCTGAATAAAATGCAACTTTAGAGGGCAATGGAAGCATAAAGAAAAGGCGAACGGATCTTCTGTTTTTGTTATTACTCTAGTCTACCAAATCTCGTCCACATATTTATATGAGGTTTTTATAAATGTGTGTAACAAAATTATATGACACAAGATTGAAACACTCTGACGGGAATAGAGAATTTCGTTCCAAAGAAAAGGGATAAAATCTTCTGTTCGTGCTAATCAATTCCTACTCTATTTTATTAAATTTTATTCACATATTTATACAGGACCTATTTAAATGTGTAGACAAAATTTAAATAATACAGTCTTAAAACACTCTGACGGAAATCGACAATCTCGTTCTAAAGAAAAGGGTCATTTGTTGCTTTTCAAGTAATGTTTTGTTTAATAATGGATGTTCCCTTTCCCCACCACACTGAGCGGTATTATCTTTGGTTTGTGCTGTGGACCACAAGGCACAACATGATGTAAACTGAAACACGCGCAAGTAAGCAGTTTAGATTACTCTAATACATTCAAAAGATAGTCATGTTTTGTAACCAAAAAAAAAAAAAAAGAAGATAGTCATGTTTGTATCATCTTAATACGTAATGATGAATATGGTTTTAATCTCTTTATTGTTTTACGGTCTCTCTCTGTTATCTTGGCATCTCTGATTAGCATGGTGTTTCCAGGAACTGGCTTGAGTGGTTGAGGAAGATTTACCTCAAATTATATAGCTCAACATTAGACAATTGAGTTCTGCAACCCCAGAGAAAAAGAAAAAAGATCTAAGTTTGTGGGTGAGTGATGCTAATCTTTGCTTTAAAGGGTTAATGATTATGTGGGTTGGAAAGTAAAAGGAGAAAGGCAATAAAGCTTTTGGATGACTATCAACTTGCTGCATACGTTGTCCCCTCCTGAGGTGTCAATCGTCCTTTCACTCACTACACCTTTGCTCATTACAGCTAACTCCCTATTTCCTTCCACAAGTAGCAGAGATCTTCTTTTTGTAGAAAACACTTTAAGGAAAAGGAATATGATATTAATATCTTTCGCATGTTTCTTTTGATGATCTGCTTGCTCTATGATTTATATGATTTGAGACCTGAATGCAGTAAATAACGTTTTCGTGTTTGTTCCATTTGTTTTGTTCGATTGGAAATAACACAGATCAGTTATATAGCCTTATCAATCACATCAAGCTCCAAAAGTACAGCACATTGGTTAATTCAAACAATGGTAGTAAGAAAAAGCCCTTCTTGTTCTAGACATGCAAAAAGATTCGAAGAAAGTTCTCTTTTACTAGACTAGAGAAAGAAATTGTTTTTAAATAAAAGAGGTGTCAATGAATTTTATAATTCTTCCAAACTTTACATTAAAGAGAGAAAATAAGATATGAAAGCACAGGGAACACGACGAGTTTTTGCTAATACATAAACACAAAAATAAGTTCTACTGTTAACTGCTTGTATTTCTGCTTAAATTAATCATATAAATGCAGATCAATTATCAGTGTGACATTTGCACGCGAAGGCCATGATTCAATTTCAGAGATTTCCCTTTGGCTCAGTTTTGTTGGCAACTGGCAATCAAAGGACCAAAGAATGACACTTTCTTAAACAAGTTGATTTACTTTTTCCCATGATATGTATTTCTAATCCTATTTATGTATGAAAACATCACTTCAAGGCATAATGAAACATCATTAAATTTGGCATCTGAATTTGGACTGAAGTATGTTGATTAATAGACTAAGCACCAACTTCTTAGCTATTTGTTTGTTTCGCTTACTCACTGCTCTCTTGTCTTAAACCGTCATTTCTAACCAACTAGATATATCTTGCGCTTTCAGGATGTCCTGTTGCCTGTAATATTCTGCTTTGCTTTACTACACAAAATACTGGAGGTTGTCAAAATCAGGAATTACTAGGTCATATATATCCAAAGCCTCTAATTTTGCACAGACAAGTGCTAACTTGTATTGTACAAACTTAATCAAGTTCCAGCCTTCTAGGATACAATCTAACTGAGCTTGTTAGCATGTCTCAAGTAACTCTTAAACTCAGTTGTAGTTGGTCCAAGCCTATTCTTTCGAGGTTCCAACATCAATGTGCAACAGATGGATCTAGCTACGGTTTGAGATAGAGTGTGACGTGTTAGTGATATAACATCACTATACAAATTAAGATATATATTTTTTATGATATCAAAAAGTATAAAGATGACACCAAAGCTTGAACTTTGAAGCTCCATTAAAGTGGACAAATCAGTTTCAGCTTTCCCTATCATTAACGAAAAAGCTGTCTGGTATATTGTGTATTTTTAATCTCCTGTCAATTTAAACACTCTACTGTACTAGTTTAGGTTCTGGTCAATTCTAAGATAATGACTACAGATTCCAATCCGAGATATAATTTAGACTAAAATAATTGTCAATATCTGGAAACACTAATTTGAAAACAGTTTATCCTGACAGAAATGGTGATCACAGATAATAACATACACATACACTACACCTATAATGTAAAGAAGACATAATACAAGGTGTTATGCATCTTGTTTTATGACTTAATTGAACCTTATTCCTCGATGACCATGTTCTTAAGAGCGGAGATCAAGAAAAAAAACTTTCCACGGCAAAAGATATCTTTTTTTTCCATGCTTAGAAATCAGAGCATCATAATTTGTCAAGAGAATTTGCAATCATGGAAGAAGCAATGTAAATACTAGCAGCTCACATTACCCAACAAAAGTTTTAGGTAATGGGAGATATTGTTGGAAGGTGGAAAAGTTATCAAAAAATAACAGTGAACAAGCTTCTGCAACTGAATTATGAGCTGCATCTGCCTAGAAATGGGAGAGTACTCCAGATGTGAAAGAAATGGTGCCTCTGCACTTACAAACTACCCAAGTCGTGAGCTTTATAATTTTTGCAGAACGAGAAAACCCATTTTTCTGCAGTGTCCAAGTACTTTTCAATATCTTCCAGAACCTAGTAGTGATAGTACCAAACGGTAGTTTTCTTGTTACCAGTATCAAATGAGCAAGGAGAGTTAAGAAAAGAGAGGGAGAGAGAACAATTAGTGAGTCATTTTCTTCTCTCTGTGATCGAAAAGTTGAAAGGTACAAATGAGAAAGATACGAAATTGCTTTATTGACTTTGTTTTTAAACTTTAATCATACTCTTGCTTGAAACTTTTCCATATTTCCTCGTGGACTAGATATATCTCTACTAAGTTGTGCCATTTATGACTGGAAATTTTACTTTGTGGGATGCTTATTAATCCCTGAATTTGACATGATTAGGCGTGTTAATACTTTTGGATTAAGTTAAGGTTTCATTAATTATCTGCAATCTTTGAGTTGAGTGGGTTATGGTTTAATAAAAAGCCAAGTTTATGAACGTAAAAGTTTGCAGGTCTTGATATTAGAAGAAAGCAGATTTTGACTCCTATGGCTATAATCTTCATACTAGAATAGTTGTAGACCCACAAATCAGGATGTAAGTGTAACTTAAAGAGTGTTCCAATCCAACCCATAGCATAGCAACATAAATCTCCCAAGCTCTCTCTCTCCCCCACCAAAAGGAACAAAACAAGGAAAGATTTATACCCATCAAAAAAGCAGATCACCACATAATGTGTGTCTAGTGGCAGTGGGGAATCAAACTCTTCTCTCCATCCAAAGCCATCTTTCTTTGTCAATGTAATACATATAGAATTCATCTTCCTTTTCATTTCTACATACATACATGTATATCTACTACACATAACAAAACAAACCCATAAACCAAAAGCATCAAACCTTTCATGAGTAAACAAAACAAGTGTTTTTCTAAAACCTCATTGTTCTTCTTCTCCACATATATATACACATAAACTGTAGCTCCTAAGCAACAAAACTTCATTTACTCACTCCCACGTCTACATAGACATATATATATTTAGTGTGTAAATAAGTTGAGAACTTACAAGTGATTAATCTGCGTGATTTGGTGCAATGGATGAGTCGTGGAGGATGCGAATGGGAATGCCGGCGACGCTCCCACGACGAGGCTCCACGGAGGACCCTGTTAAGGGGCCCGCTCCCAGGCGATCCATGGAGGCTCTCGATCCCGACGATTTCGCAGACGTATTTGGCGGCCCGCCGCGGAGCGTTTTGTCTCGAAAATTCTCCGAAGACTTTACTAGGCCGTCGACTACTTTCTATGAAGAGATATTCAGGCAGCCTGAGTTCGTTACGACACAGAAGAAGAGTGGTGGCCGCAGCTTGCCCGCGTTCAGGATTCCGGCAAGGGGAGGAGCGTTTTATAGTGACGTGTTTGGGTCGGCCGATGAGTTGCGAAGGTCGGTAGAGCGGTCGAGGTCGAATTCGAAGGGGAAATCGGAGTCAAACTCGTCGTCGGTGTTGAGCTCCGAAGAGCTAAGTCCTCTTCGAAGAACGGTCGCCGTTGATGACGTGGCATTGTCTTCTTTTGCTTCAAAGTTGAGGTGAGATAAGCAGTTCTAAGTCTGAGCTACTTTTTGCTTAGTTAGATATTTAGTTGACATTTATGCCCCTGTTGTTTCTGCCTTTGCTGGTATTGTTCTTCTGTTTACCAAATTTGGAACAAATTCTAAGATGTTGATCTGTGCATAGGCCAATCAATGTTCCCTGCAGATGGAACTCAATCGCAATGGATCCTGAGGAACGACTAAGAAAGCACGGGATGCCATCGTTTCACTGCAGTCCTCATTCCCATTCCAACAGCTATTACATGGAACGTGAATACAAGGAGAACTTGAGTAGCTCCTGTTTCAGAGTGTCTCGTCAGGTCTCATCGCCAGAAACCACAATTCTTGAACCCAATTCGTATCCAAGTATCAAGTTGTCGGTAGATGATTTTCAACTCAACTCTCCTTCATCTCCAGCCTCTTCACTTTGTCAAGAACCAGAGGCAAAGGCTGGTATGCAGTGTGATCCAACACGTGAGGAAATGGAGCACGAGGAGGACGAAGTTATGAGTTCCTACGTGATTGAAATCAATTCTGATCACAGGAAGGGTCATGGTGAAGCGGTTTCTATTGATGAAGCAATCGCATGGGCTAAGCAGAAGTTTCAGGAGCATAGTGGTTTTGACAGACAGTCTGAAAAGGAGCATTCTGTCGAGGAAGAAGGTAATGGCTCAACTTAAGAGTGTAACCTAATCTTCAAGTTCTGGACTCCGACAAATTACCCGTTCTCATGATCTTCATTGGAATTATGTGTAGAAATACCCGTTGCACATGAATTTATCGTGCAAAAAACAGAAGGACATGAAAGGATTCAATCTTCCATGGTAAAGTACTGCTCTCTGCAAGCATAAAAAGCAAAAGTTTTTATATCAAATTTTGGTACAACTGTCGTTGAACTGTGTACTGGATTGTTATTTGGATAAACTAGGCAAAAGCTGTTTCTAGGTGGGCAGTCTTTGTTACTCGTGATCATTTTCAGTATTGCCAGCAATCAGTGATCTATTGGATAGGAGAAAGCATCAATAATATCACAAAAAACGTCAAACCTTTACATGTAAATCTTCCCATCATGCTGACCATATGGTTCATATTTCATAATTCCTAGACATGCTGAACCACAAGCACGTCTTTTCAATTTCGCCCAGCATCTTCACTAAACTAATGTAACACTAAACCCAGTTAATACAGAAGTTAAAAAGTATCATTTATTTTTTGAAATTGTGTGTATCGTGTTGATAATGAATATTATAGTCCCATAACTTTGTACTGATCCAATGAGGATGTGGAGTTTGCTTTGCAGGACGAGTTAAAGAAACGGGATGCAGAAAAGTACAGAGAGCAACCAGAAAAAAATGTGAGCACCCAGATACAAAAGAATATTATAAATGAGCAGATCTTTTTTAGAATAATAAATTGGCATGAATTGGAGACCATTAAAGAATATGCATCATCACAATTCTACGTAATCAATAGGCCTTTTGAGATTAGGTGTATTGACATCTTGGCCAAATTGTTGATTGAAATACAAAAATTCCTTTCCATGACACCACAGATGGAGCTGGAGGTCCTGGAACAAGAAGTCAACTTGTGGGCTGCCAGCAAGGGAACAAATATCGGCTTGCTTCTCTCGACACTGCATCATGTAAGTTATATATAGTTTTGCTATCAGTTCTGCAGCTTGTGTTTGATGGATTCAATGATTAATTACAGTCCACAAAGCAGACATCCTAAATGATGGATAATTTGTTTCCCTGAATGGAGTTCAGATTCTATGGCCTGATAGCGGTTGGTTTGCAATCCCTCCGACAAATCTTATTGATAGTTCAAACGTAAGGAAGGCTTACCAAAAAGCAAGATTATGTCTCCATCCAGATAAGTTACAACAGAGGGGAGCCACGGTCCAGCAAAAATTTATAGCCGAGAAGGCATTTTCTATCCTTCAGGTAAATTTTTTTTGGTTGCAGTAGGAGGGGATACAGAATTTTTATGACCTAAAATTTCTTAATACAAAACTGAGAATTAGGTACAAGCTTTAATAAGAGCAAGATGACTAGCGAGTAATACGGACTGGTAAATGCAGTATAATGATCTGACAGACAACAAAAGTGAACTCTGATATACGTGTTTACAGGATGCATGGACTGCTTTCCTGTCCCAAGATGTCAATTGACGGAGTTCTAGAGGATATTTGTTTTGGAAAGTGATGAGAAATAAATGTCAAGAGACTTTAGATTCTAAATTAGAGCATGATGTTGAAACAAGTGATGTATAATACGAGAGGTTCAGTTCAACACCAAGAATCATAAGATTTTTGTATTTTAATATTATGCTTTCTTAGATGCCTAGCTCTCTTCTTTTTGGATAGTCTTACCTGCAGACTAATCAATATGAAGATGAGACGAATGGCCATATGAAACTGTTACAATTGTAATTTGTTCCTTGTGAGAAAAAAAGATCTACAAGTTCATTTGTTATGTTTTGCTCTTACCTTTCCATCTATAAACTAATGATGTTCGTAATGAGCTTTTATAGAAGGATCACAGAGCTTGCATTTCAGAATTATCGCCTATTTTTAATTCAAGTGTTACATTTCTCAAATTGCTCTTAATTTCTACTAGAAACTTTATCAAGGAAACAGGAAATGGGGAAAGCAGTCTCTCATTAAGTCTTAACAATCAAAATCGAAGACGTGCATGGAACCTGAACCTTCTAAACCTGAAGAAAATGAGCATTGTCAAAAAAGGAAATGAGCTAGGACACTAGAGATTACATCCAACAACATAACCTGCATCTATTAGTGTATTCTTGCTCTGAGGAAACGTGATTTACAAATTCCTGAAACAAATTTGATTGTCTTAAAAATAGTAATGAGAAGTGAAAAAACAGCAGGAACTGGGCCTAAGGTTACAGGAACAACAATTATGGAGAAAAAGAATAAGCAAAATCCTGGTAGGAAGTACTGTTTAGAATCGATGCTCAGTCTTTGTTTACTATCTATTTCTTGTAATCACTCTTTGCGTGAGATCAACCAATGCCCGCCTTGACTTTCTTACTTCATCATCATCGGTTTCTGGTAGAGAATCAAAAGCCTGTGCAGCGAGCTCAGAATGCTTTGCAGCTGACTCCCTTGTCCTTTGAATTCCACGGCTCTTCCCTAGGTACTCAAGGGCCTATGTTTTACAAAGGTTTTAACAGCTGTGTGGCTCATAGGCTCAGAATTCTTATAGTGGTTAGAATTGAAAAACAGAACAAGTATAACAGTAGATCATGGCTCATCCAATATCAAACAACTAAATCAGCCAGGTTCAATTGCTCGTAAGGAAAGAAATCGATCTGACTAACAAGGGTTAAAAACTAATGGAAAAAGAAGTTTCAACTTGAAGGGATCACACCAGGTCTTCTAAGTTGAGCCCAAAAAAAATCAAGAAGAAACCTTGGGCATAAAAATGTAAATCATTGCAATCTAGCAAAGCTTGGTGATAATAAAACTGACTGATTAAAACTACAATTAGGTGAAAGAAAAATATATCTGACAATGTGTGCTATTCCTCATAACAGTCTAGTGAGAAGTCTTATTCAGAAACCAAATTCTCAGTATTAGCACTTTACAATCAAACTAAAAGTCCATGAAAACTCAAACTTCTTGCAAGGAAAGATTAATATGGATATTATTTTATGAGAAATGACTAGCATGTTGATCCAAATTGATTTAAATTAATGGTAAAGTTCACCATTGAAGAATTTCATCAATTCACAGCAGTGCAATATGTCAATCATTCATTTAACATCTGCAAAATCAACACTACTAGAGATGTAAGCAGGACAATTCAGTGTAAACTTACAATATCAACATTTTCAGGTTTATCAAAGCCCTGATCAACTATTGCACGCAACTGAGGAAACTCCTCCATTGCAAATAATATTGGAGCTGTTACTATACCCTGTAAAATTAGACTATTCCCAAATCAGTTATTATGATCAATCATATACTAAACCTAAATCATTTGGCTATACAAAAGCAAATAGAAACAAGGTGTCTAGAGTACAGAACGAAAGAAAATGCAACAAAGAGATGTTTGGCAGCAGCCTTTAGCAGTCAAAGCACAAGAATAATTTTAAAAATCCATTTACCTTAATGGTTAATTATTTGAGACTAATTATGGAGGGCCTCAGAAAATATCTCTATGACATTACACCTCAAGGTACAAAAATCATGCTTTCGTCCAAAAATTTTCACTTTGATAAAAGAAACTATGACAGGTTTCGAAGCAAAGAGAAATTATGTGAACCTCATTTTCTTTCTACCTTCAATCAAGGATGTAAATACTAGGAATCCATGATTACACAGGAGTGAAGATCAGCAATATAAGATAATAAAATAAAACAATATGATTTCAGATATTTATTATGATGCTCAAGTTGATCCTTTACCGTTCAGAAAGAAAAGGGAAGTGACATAATACATGAAGAAGGAATATCCTATGCCTAAGTTAATGCAAGACATCTATCGACCATAAAGGATATACATATTTTTTCAACAAAACAAGCAATAACTATACAAAAGAGGATAGTTAATAAATCTACTTGACTAAATAAACTTGCAAACGTTAATGTTTCTACAATAAAGAGAGTTTAATAATAAGAAAAGATACATCACGTATGTCAGATAATGAACCCTTTCCAAGGGAAGTGGATGTGCCTGTGAAATCAAGTACATCATCTATCAATTGAAATGCCAATCCCTGTAAAAATACAACAATTAGAGAATATTTGTCAGAAATATTGTAATCAAAGAGATTCATAGTACTGGAAAAGAAACTGAAACATTTTTATGGAGACGAAGTATCAATATCTATAATTTTCTCCACTAAAATAGAATGTAATTGATTGCAGAAGAGTTCAATTATGCAGACTGAAAAGGCAATTTCTGCAGAACTTCCATCTCACATTGTTCATCTTTCATAAGACTACAAAGAGCACTCTTATTTGCTATAGACAAATACTAGAATTTTATTCATTTAATGCAAACTTTAACACCTTCTCGAACTTGCATGCATGAAGGCCACTAACAATAAGTCTATAGTAATTTGGTGAAAAGAATAATAAGAAAAAATCAACAGGAAGCATTAAATATAAATCTACAAACCAGATTCTTGCCATACTCAAATGCCAGCATTGCAACTTCTGTAGTTTGCCCTGCAAGAAGTGCAATTGCCTTGCAGTTGTTTGAAATCGGGGATGCAGTCTTGTAGTATGTTTTTTGCATATAATACTCCATGCTGCATGAAAAAAATAAAAAGTAACATGATGAACTAATAAACCAAGAACTTAAAACTCAGAAGAGTATACTACATAGACAACTAGGTAAGTATACCGTTTCAGTAAGTATGCTCATTTCATACTTCTTAGGCATCCCTATACAGCAAAATTGGTGGCTGATGAGTTTGTTAGACAAGTGGTCAAGCTCCATGGATTTCCGAGGAGTATTGTCTCGGACCGAGACAAGATATTTTTGAGTCATTTCTGGACTGAGTTGTTCCAACTTCAGCATACTTCCCTTAAGCGTAGCACCGCGTATCATCCGCAAACGGATGGGCAAAGCGAAGTCGTTAATCGTTGTCTTGAAACATATCTGCGTTGCTTCGCAAGCCAACAGCCGTGTCAGTGGGCAAAATGGATATCTTGGGCTGAGTACTCTTATAACACGTTCTATCACACTGCTTCTAAGCTCACTCCTTTCAAGATTGTTTATGGACGAGACCCTCCTCCCTTGATTCGGTATGCTTATAATGCTACAACTAATTCTACTCTTGAAGATCAGTTGTTGAGCTGTGATTTGATGCTAGCAGAACTGAAAGAGCAGTTGGCTCTTGCGCAAAATAGAATGAAGCAAGTTGCAGACAAGCATCGCTGAGATCTGCAGTTTGAGGTAGGTGACCTGGTTTATCTTAAACTCCGCCCCTATCGCCAACGTTCTTTGGCCACCCACCCCAATGAGAAGTTGGCACCCCGTTATTTTGGCCCATTTCCTATCCTTCAGCGTATCGGCGCTGTGGCTTACAAACTTCAACTACCTGAAGATGTTGCTATTCATCCAGTATTCCACGTCTCCCAACTAAAAAAGGCCTTGGGATTTGCTATTCAGGTCCAACCACTTCCTCCCAATTTACACGCTGATATGGATTGGGTTGTTGAACCAGAGGCAGTTCTGGATACTAGAGGGTCGGGTACTGACTTGGAGTTGTTGGTTAAGTGGCAAACTCTTCCTCCATTTGAAGCTACTTGGGAACCATGGCAATTGATCAAAGACATCTTTCCAAACTTCCACCTTGAGGACAAGGTGATTCTTGAAGGGCGGGGTATTGATGGGCCAAGGCCAGCAGTTCGTTATGTTTATCAAAGGAGAAAGAATAGGGGTTTTCGAAGAGCTGGATCCACTACGGGAGACTAGAAGGAATCTGCTACTGAAAGAATAAAAGCAGCAGCAGGGGTGATGATTTACACAAGGGAATGTCTGCTGGGTTGTTACGTGTGTTAGGCCAACATGGCAAGTTTGTTACAAAAGTTGTTTCTTGTTTGTTAACCAACAGTAGTATATAAACCAGAGGCAGTAGTAAGAAAAACGTAGATAATTATATGTATTATTGATTGAGAGTAAGGTAGGCTCTTGAAAACCTACTGGAGACATTTACATTTCAATACAAAAACATTATCTACTCATTGCTACTCGTTTGCTCACATTTCCAGAATACTTGATTCTATCACATACACAACATGACATTTTAAAAGTGCTTTGATATCAACTACATCCTCAAATTGTGGATTGAATTTTTAGATTGCACGAAAGGAACTTCTCTTTCCTATAGCTCGAGACTTAGAGTCCATTGTTGGGAAATATCTAGCTTGATATCTCCTAGATATTATTGACTCCTAAAAGTTAGCAAATCAGATCAATTAGCATATTATGTACAGTTGATAGTTTCCTAAAATAGCCCTCTTTATTTTTATATATATTTGTTCCTATGTATTGACTTAGCAATAGAGAATAATATACATCTGTTCAGAATTTATACATGGTATTAGAGTTATACTTGAAGTCCTAAACCCTAGCTGCTACCTATTGTCTCTAATCCTACCCATCCATGTCAACCATGTCCAACATTGCCAAATCCTCTAACTCGTCTGTTCAAACACCTCCTCCTTATAATCCGACCTTAGATTCTCATTCCATTCAAATCACTACTACACGACTGAATGGAGAGAATTTTCTCCGCTGGTCCCAATCAGTTAAAATGTACATTCGTGGTTGAGGCAAGATTGGATATTTGATTGCTGACAAGAAGGAACCTACTGCTGATGATCATACACACGGAATATGGGATGTTGAAAATACTATGGTTATGACGTGGCTAGTAAATTCTATGGAGGAAGATATTAGCTCCAGCTATATGTGTTACCACACAGCTAAGGAGCTATGGGACAACGTGAATCAGATGTATTTTGATTTGGAAAACCAGTCCCACACAGTGTTACTAAGTACTTTAATTCTCTGAAACATTTTTGGGAAGACTTAAATTTGTTTAATGACTATGAATAGAAATCTCCTAATGACTGTAACTATTTTCGAAAAACAGTAGAGGATAACCGAATTTTTAGGTTCTTAATTGGACTTAATGTTGAGTTTGATGAGGTTAGAGGCAGGATTATTGGAAGACAATCACTTGCATCCATTGGGGAAGTCTTTGCAGAAGTCCGATGTGAAGAGAGTAGACGGTTTGTGATGCTTGGCAAACGAAATCCTACACCTACTATTGAAAACACAATCTTAGTTGCTAGGAATGCTGTTGGGCGTACTAAGAAGACTTAGGAAAAGTCATGGGTTTGGTGTGACTACTGCAATAAAGCTCGTCATCCTCGTGAAACATGCTGAAAACTCCATGGAAAGCCTACAAATTGGAAGGGATCGCATGAAGGAAAATTTAATAAAACTTCTTCAGCTCACTATGAATCAAGTAAAACTCCATCAGCTCATGAGGTAGATGCTGGACAGTTCTCTCAAGAGCATATTAATTACATACTGAAGCTACTAAAACCCAAATATGAATCCTCAAGTGCCCTTAATGCTTCTATTGCGCAAACTGGGAGTGATTTTAATGCCTTATCATGTTCCTTTCCATATAATTCCGCTCCTTGGATCATTGATTCAGGAGCATCTGACCATATGACCAGTAATTCTAATTTATTTCATACTTATGACCCTTGTTCTGGCCATGAAAAATCCGTATAGCAGATGGATCATTTTCTGCTATAGCTGGAAAAGGTTCAATAACTCTGTCCTCTAATATCTACCTTAAATCTATCCTTCATGATCCAAAACTAGCTTGTAATCTACTAACTGTGAGCAAACTAGCCTGTGACTCTAGTTGTACCATTACATCTTTTTGACTCATATTCCCTGCGTTTGGATAGCATCTTCGTGAGTGAGGACGGTGGATAGAGACACAAAAATTCTGTTCTTCGTGTTGTTTGCTTGCTGTCCTCAGTCATTTTTGTTCCGTCTTTAGAAGACAAGGACATAAATGTTTGTTCCTTCCAAAACTGAGGTACAAGAATTTTTGTCCTACGGACAAGAATTGAAAATATAAAAAATAACCTTATGAATTACATACAAAACCTAACACGTCCCTTGCAACAACAACAATAATAATAATAATAATAATAAGATAATTAATTTTATTTCGCCATAAGTTAACAATAAGATAATTAACTTGTAAGATAGTTAATTTTTAGGTTTCGTATTTCAATAAATATGCCTAATTTCTCATTTTATTTTATCGTAATTAACAAATTACACATACACTTCAAATAAATATTGATACAATTATTAAATAATCAATGAATTTCATCTTTCCAATATATTATACTGCAGGGGCATTTTCATTATTAACACTGTTTTTTGTTCCGTCCACTGCAACCAAACACATTTCAGTCCTGAAGACGGGGACAATTTCTCTGTTCTGTATAAGAACCTATGGGTCTAGAGCATACAGAAATATATAATAATATTCTTCATACATCTAAATTATTACATGGTATCAGAGCCTCACGCTCTTCCATGAATTACAAAGCTGCAATGGTAGGGTCTCGATCTTCATCCCTCGAGACCACCAGCATCACAACCCCTTCTTCTGGATCAGGAAATCAACTTGATTCAGTCAACATACACCCAGAAAATTTCCTGCAAATTTCAATCCAGAAGTTGAATGGAAGAAACTACCTAGAATGGTCCCAATCAGCCCGTCTCGTGATTACTGGAAAAGGAAAATTAGGGTACATAATAGGAGCAATCCAAACTCCAAGGTCAAAAGATCCTATTTTGGACCAGTGGTGCTTGGAAAATGCCAAAGTTACAACCTGGCTCATCAATTCTATGGAACCAGGGGTTGGAAGACCCTTTATTTTTCTCCCAACAGCCAAAGATGTGCTGGAAGCTGCCAAAGAAACATACTCAGACCTGGAAAACTATTGAACTCAATTCAAAAATGTGGAAGATGCAGTAGTGTGAGCAAAATGTGACTGCATATTATAATGAAATGACTATAATATGGCAAGAGTTGGATTTGTTTGAGGGAACAAAGTGGAAAGATCCAGAAGATGCATCCCAATATAGAGAGAAAGTTGACAGGAGACGAGTGTTTGTATTTCTTGCTAGCTTGAAGGCAAAATTGGATGAAGTCGGGGGACGTATTTTGGGACGTAGGCCACTACCCTCAATACAAAAAGTCTTCTCTGAAGTCAGAAGAGAGGAAGAGAGGAAGCTTGGAAGAGTGTCATGTTGGGAAAAAATAACACCATGGACTTCCAGAATGAAGGATTAGCATTTGTCTCAAAGAATAGTGGCAGTGAGGGTAAGAAAGGTAGAAACAAGCAGAAACCTTGGTGTGATTTTTGCAAAAAACCATGGCATACAAAAGATACCTGCTGGAAGATACATGGCAAACCAACAACTGGAAGAAAAAAGGAGCTAGTGGAGTAGGAGACGGGAAAGCTTTGCAAGCGGGAACTAGTCCAGTCATGACCAGGATACCTCCAATTCATCGAGGACCTTTCCTTTCACAAGGGAACAGCTTGATCATCTATACACATTCCTTCCAGCTGAGAATACCCCAAAACCCTCTTTGTTCTTTAGTTTAGTCAGGTATAATCCTTCCAAAGGTCTTTGTTTGTTCTATACCATCCTACTCTTGGATAATTGACTTTAGAGCCACAGATCACATAACTGGTAGTTCTAATTTTTTTCCCTCCTACTCACCTTGTGCAAGGAAACAGAAAATTAGAATTGCAGATGGTTCCCTAGATTCGGTCATAGGAAAAGGGACAATCCCTATTTCAAATACCTTAACACTAAAAAATGTTCTTCACATTCCCAATCTTTCCTATAACCTGGTTTCTATTAGCAAACTAACCAAAGATATGAATTGCAAAGCTAATTTTTGGTCTACTCATTGTATTTTCCGTAATTCGGAATCGGGGAGGATGATTGGGATTGCTATGGTTATTGGAGACTTATATATCTTGCAAGAAGAAGGCAAGAAACATGGAGAAGGGAGTTGTCACATTACTATCAACAAGAAGGAGGATAGGTTAGGCCATCCTAGTTTACAATATCTTAAGTCTGCGTTACCTCATTTATCTATCAATAAAAGTGCTAGGTTACCAAGCTTGCTATGGATGACATACACAAGCCAGCTTGAGGGCGAGTGTTGGGAAATATACAGCTGGATATCTCCTAGATATTAGTGACTCCTAAAAGTTAGCAAATCAGATCAATTAGAATATTATGTACAGCTTTTAGTTTCCTAGAATAGCCCTCTTTATTTCTATTTATACTTGTACCTATGTATTGACTTAGCAATAGAGAATAATATACATCTCTTCAGAAATAATATACATCTGTTTAGAATTTCTGCATCCATGTAGACGTGGAATAAGGGTGGGAAAAGGGAGATAGGAAGATGGACAAGAAGATTACAAGTTATAGTAATAAGTCTTAACTTTATCTGACAAAGAATTATATATATTATAAATTAGCATCATTATGCATCCACTAAGAAACTTTCAACCACACTGAAGATCTAAATTTCTTTTCTCAAACACTTCTTACCAATGAGATCATAAAGAACTATGAAGGAGAAAGAATGATAGAAGAACATGATAAATTTTACCTCAACTAAAGAGCTACTCTGGTGATGAATATGATGTTTAAAGCCATCAAAGGCAGGTAAACTCCATGAATAAGTTTCTCTGATACTTGAAGCCTACTAATCACCAGAAATAATGACAAAAAATATAAATAGTCACTACCTAAGAACAAAATCAATGATCATTAGTGAACTGTCAAAGATGTAAAAGATAACAACTTGATATATAAAATTTTATAATAAAATTTATGAAAGCATAAACAATTTGAAAATAATAGGGTTACCTTTTATAATGAAAAGAATTAGGTTTTGTACTTTCACAAACTCATTACTAGACAATGTTAGCTCCTTAACATTGCTGGATCTTTTTGCTAGCCATTGATGAGTCTTAGCCAATGTGTAGCAAGATTTAGGCATGACTTCACCATGTAAGATCAAGCATGGTTTGAGCTTTGGTTAGCTTCGATGGACCATGGGCTTGGCTAGAGTGAGTTGAACTAGCCTTGGACATTCTTGGTTGGACTAACAACAAAATGGTGCTTAAATAATGAAACATGGACAAATGGACTAGACAATGGGCAAGCATCGATTGGATCCTGTGCTGAAATTTTCCACTAGGTGTGATGAATTATTTTCATTTAATTGTCGAGTTTGTTGTGACTTGTTTATGAATCTTCTTTTTCTTCTTTGTTTTTGCTAGTACAAAGTAAATTAATCAAAGTTCTCATCCTAAGAAGCTAATGAAGAGCTCTTTACGAAAATTATTGAGAGAATTTTTTTTAAGTTGCTACACCCAAAAACCCAAGGGAAAACCAAACTACCATTGATTTTACTACAAATTGGCATCAACACTAAGTTCTTTTTGTATAATTTCTAATGAAGAAAAACCACATTAATCGCCATCAAACAAAATAAGTTTTTCAATTTCAATAGTAGGCGTATGAAATCATTAGACAAACTAATCTATAAGTTTTATGACAAATTAATGATTGGAAAAAAGTATATTTTAAACCCTAACATTTTCATTGGAATACAAACTGAACCTCTACATTTTGAAGCCTTTAATTTGAACTTCAACGATTATAAAATGTTCGAAACAGACCCTAAGAGACGGAAAATCTAAAAGGGGTTTCCCTTCATTAGTTAAATGTCAGTGGGACCCAACACTTGTTGACATGGCATTTGTGGGCTGCTCACCTTGGAGTACAATAGATGAAGGAGATGCATATAGTAGGTTGCTCACCTTGGAGTACAACGGATGCTTACTTTACTTTCCCATTCATATTATTAACCTAAGATGAAAAACGACATTAAGTTATATGTTAAAACTTGCTTTATTTTTCAATTGGATAAGCTTAAAAAAAAAAAAAGAGACAAGATTGTTATAGCTCCTATGATGCGTGCTCAAGGATGATCACTCCAAGGCCCGGAAAAACGAGATAGAATCGTCACACGATGAAGAGTTTGAATGAACGGATTTTTATTCTAAGAACCGGAATCTACCTAATCTTTTCCAGTTGCTGGATAGCTCGGTGAATCGTTGGTCTGGGATACACTCACCAGTTCAATTAAATTGTCTCAGTTTAATCGAAGAAAACAAGAATAGACTTGTTTGTAAAGATATTTGATGTTTGTATTTCTTTTTGTTGCCCAAAAATAGACTTACATCGTTCTTTAAATAGAAAAACAAATAAAAGGTTAATCGTGTGCTTAAGATTGTAAACATTCAGAGTTTAGTAAATAACTTTTAATTGTTTTGCGTAACTGACTTCATTTAATTTCACCTCCAGCAACAGACATGGTTTGTAGCTCAAAAGGCGTTGTTTGTGTTGTCCACGCTAGCCATCTTGGCTCGTGCGTCATCAACCTCAATCCTAATGACAAGGCGACTCCACAGGTGTCTCCAAGATATAACTCCTTGCTCGAGAACTTTGTCAAGTCCTTGAAGTCTTTTAGCTCTTGCCCTAGTGATAGGACCCCTCAGAATGTCCATTGCTTGAACTTCTTCCATAGTTCTAGGTTGGGTCACATTAGTCCCTCCTCGAAAAGAATTCGACCTCAAATCACCATCTTCATCATCAGCAGCATCAAAAAGAGTTAAGTCAGCAACATTGAATGTAGCACTAACATTATGCTTACCTTGCAAATCGAGCTTGTAGGCATTGTTGCAGATCTTTTCAATGACTTGAAAAGGACAATCTCCTTGTGGTTGCAATTTTGATTTCCTAGACTCAAGAAACCTCTCTTTCTGTAAGTGCACCCAAACCCAATCCCAGGGTTTAAAAATCACTTGTGTTTGTCCCTTTTAGCAACTCTTGCATACTGTTCATTCTTTTTCTCAATCGTAATGGCACTATGATACAAGTCTTCTATGTCTATGTAAGGATAAATTTCTGCCGCATCGCAAATACTCGTATTAAGTCCCCGTAGGAACCGGGCCATGGTCACTTCCCGACTTTCTTAAATTCCAGTATGCATCAAAGCAACCTCCCTTTCTTGGTAATATTCCTCAACGCTTCGAGAACCCTGATTTAATCCCTGCAACTTGTTAAACAAGTCATGGAAATAATGATTAGGCACCAATCGTCACCGCATCACGGTCTTCAACTCTTCCCATGTTTCAACAGGCCTATCACGACTCCCTTGTCATCTAAGCTTCTCTTGGTCCCACCATCGTATGGCATAATCCCTAAAAGACATTAAAGCAAGCTTATACTTCTTCCTTTCAGAATAACTATTACAATCAAAAACAAATTCAACCCGACGCTCCCATTCAAAATATGCTTTAGGATCAGCTTTTCCCTGGAATTTTGGAATCTTCATCTAAATATTACGAGCATCATCATCATGACCTCTTCTATCTTCCACTCTTGGTTTAGGTTCACTATCAAAATTTATTGGACCAAACGGTACATGTCTTCTAAACTCTGGAGTTGACTCTAACGAATGACTACGATGTGGATGTACTGCTCCTACTGGCTCTCTTCCTCGACGTGGTCTTTACTGCCAAGTTCTGTGTGCTGTCTCCAAAGCGGTCATTCTTGCATTTTGTTCATTCATTGATTCCCGCAAAAACCATAACTCTCCCATAACTTCCACTATTGTTGGTTCATTATTTTGCTCTCCTTGATTACGCACGTTCCCTACATTTCTGTAACAAAGAAAACTCTAGAACACAAGAACGAAGTAGAAGTAGAGAAAGAGTAAAGTTTATTTTCTCTCTCTATCAATCAACAGTTCTGTACAATTAATTGATATATCAGTAAAAGAAAAACTAGGAACTACTTAATTTAACTAATACCGAAAATACTACTAACTATTATGTACATATTTACAGAAGCATATTGTAACATCCCCTCCTCAAGGTGGAATCGGTTGTGAAACCATTCCTAACCTTGCAATGATAACTGTAAACTGTGGATAACCCAAGGACTTCGTCAAAACATCTCGCTAGTTGAAGATGAGTCAAACATACAGGATTGATAAACCCTCTTTGAACTTGTTATGCGACTATATGACACCAATCTCCAAGTGTTTAGTACGTTCATGAAACACTGGATTTTCAGTGATATGCAATGCTGATTGACTGTCACACCATAAGGGAATTGGTGTGTGAAATTGAACCTGCAAATCATGAAGCAAATAACACACCCATTGAAGCTCACATACTGCTGAACCCATGCTGCGATATTCTGCCTCACAAGAACTTCTGGAAACCGTATTCTGCTTCTTGGTCTTCCAAGACACAAGTGATCCACCAAGAAAAACACAATAGCCACTCAAAGACTTCCTACTTATAGGACATGCCGCCCAATCACTATCACAATAAACCTCAACAGTTGTATTTGGTTTAGCTGAATAAAACAGACCAAGAGAACTAGTTCCCTTAAGATACCGAAGAACATGTAAAGCTGCCAACCAATGAGTCTCACATGGAGTGCATAAAAACTGACTCAATTGTTGAACACTATAAGAAATGTCTGGTCTGGTCATATTTAGATACAACAACCTCCCCACCAATCGTCTATACTTTTCTGGATCATCAAGTGGAGCAAAAACTGCATCAAATTTATGGTTTTTAGGCAATGGTGTAGAAGGAACCTTTGAACCAGTAAAACCAACATCCATCACAATATCAGTCAAGTATTTCTTCTGAGAAATAAAAATCCCTGCCTAAGACCTTGCTATCTCGATTCCCAGGAAATATTTGGCATATCCTAGGTCCTTGATAGTGAACCTAGAATGCAAGAACTCCTTGACTGCAACAACATCAGCCTCATTACCGCCTGCTACTAAGACATCATCCACGTAGACAACCAAAACAAGAAATGAAATGCCGGATGACTTTGTGAACAAACAATAATCATTTGTTGATTGTGTAAACCCATATGTCAACAACTGACTAGTAAACTCGGCATTCCACTCCCTTGATGCCTGCTTCAACCCATAGAGAGATTTACGGAGTCTACAAACTTCTCCAGGTTTAGTCTTTGTATAACCTTCAGGGGGAGCTAAATAAATCTCCTCCTTCAAGTATCCATGGAGAAATGCGTTATTAATGTCCAGCTGATGAATACACCAACCATGTTGGGCAGCCAAAGCCAAGAAAACTCTGACCGTAACAAGTTTCGCAACTGGAGAAAAACTATCAAAAAAATCCACCCCTTTCTTCTGGGTGTAACCTTGGGCCACTAACCTCGCCTTCAATCTCCCCACTGTCCCATCTGGATTAAACTTCACCTTATAAATCCATTTTGCACCAATAACATGCTTACCCTCTGGTAAGGTAGTAATTTCCCACGTAGCATTATCCTCCAATGCCTTCAACTCTTGATTCATAGCATCAACCCATCCAGGATGCAACACAGCCTGCTTGTAAGAAGTAGGCTCTTTGATCCTCTTAATATTAGCCATAAAAGCCAAATAAGGCGCTGAAAATTGCATCCAGCGCTAGAAACCAGATTCACATTACTGCAAACAAAATCCTGCATCCAAGCAGGTGTCTTCTTTGATCTAGTACTGGTGCGTAACACAGCTACTGGTCGTTCTACCTTAGGTATATGATCAGTATACGCAAGTGGTGATGTACTTATATCATGTGCAGCAGAAGAATCATGTGAAGCAGAAGGAGAATGACCTGTAGTATCCAGAAATGTAGTTGACAAATCACCACAAATATGTTCATGTTGATGTTGCGGCAACACCACCTGATCATGATCAGTTACACGCACAAAAGGAAGAGAAGGATACAAGTCATTCTCAGACACAACTTTATAAGGAAACTGATCTTCATAGAATGAGACATCTCTAGAAATAATAATGCGGTGAGATTGTAAATCATATGCTTTATAAGCCTTCTGACCATAAACATAACCCAAGAAAATACACTTGAAGGATCTAGGAGAAAACTTATCTTTATTTGGTTGAGTATTGATGACAAAACACAAGCAACCAAAAGTCTTCAATCGTCCATAATCAGGCTTTTTGTTGAAGAGCACTTCAAATGGACTTTTCCACTTCAAAAGTGGAGTTGGCAGTCTATTAATTATGTGTGTAGCTGTAAGCATAGCCTCTCCCCAAAAATGCTTCGGTAATCCTGCTTGAAATAAGAGTGCTCGGGCAACTTGAGTCAAGTGCCTATGTTTTCTCTCCACCACTCCATTTTGCTGAGGAGTATATGCACAAGTTTTCTGATGTAATATGCCCATCCTTCCCAACATAGCTCTACATGTCTCATTAACAAACTCAGTGCCATTGTCAGTTCTAATGCTTTTAACCTTGCAATCAAACTGATTATGTAGCATAAGCAAACAGTGTTCAACTGTTTGAGTGACTTGGTGCTTGTATTTAAGCAAAAAAATCCAAGTGGCTCTACTAAAATCATCAACAACAGTCAACATGTAATGAGCTTGATTAATGGCAGATTTTGTGTAAGGTCCCCAAAGATCTATGTGCAATAACTCCAGTATATTTGTGGTTTGAATTGAAGAATTAGGAAAAGAGAATCTATGTTGTTTGGAGAAACGACAAACATCACAATTTTTATTATAACCAGAAGAAGGAATACAAGGTATATGCTGCAGGACAGGAAAAGAAGCATGTCCTAGCCTTTGATGCCAATATGGGGCATGATTATCACTAATTACAGCAGAATGAGAAACAGAATTACAATTAGGAAGAGAGTTATTGAAGGAAAAACAAAAATCATAAGAACTGCCATGTGAGTCATTCGGTGCAGAGGAAGGAAGATGAAAAGATTGTGGTGTAAGAATGTATAGATTGCCTATGACTTTACCAATAGCAATGAGAGCTTTAGTCTGCTGGTCCTGTATATAACAGTAAGAAGGAAAACAAGAAACAACCACATTAGCATCTTTAGTAAGTTTGTTGACAGAAAGCAAGTTGAATTTGAAGGAAGGAATAAGTAAAACATCTTTAAGTTGAAGGGTAGAGTGCAAAGTAACATGGCCTGAATGTTTAACATGTTTAAGACTATGATAAGGAAGGTGAATTGGCACAGGAAACTGGAGTTGTGCAATGTCATGCATAGATCTCTCATCAAAACACATATGATTGGATGCACCACTATCAACAATCCAAACATCACTTGAATTCAGGGAATAAGCATGAAGAGTGTGATGTATATTAGATACCTGACCTACAAAATTCACCATATCAGTCACCATGTTTACATACTCTTCATCAGGCCGCTGACCCTTAAAAATTCTGGACATCTCCTTTCGAATTAAGGAATGCACCATGCTAGGAAGACTATCATCAGTAGCCAATTTGTCTACGGGTGTTATGTCAGATTGTTCTTGATGCACCAAATTAACCACTTCTCCTCATTTTTCTGCTACTTTCTTTTCTTTCAAAGCTTTGAACCAATCTGGATAACCATGTAGTTTAAAACATGCATCCCTTGTATGTCCAACTATATTACAATGGTCACAAAATCTATCTTTCTTGTTGACTTCTTTCCGTTTATAACTACCACCCTTAGCATTAGAATTCTTGGCCAGAAGAGCACTAGCTTCAGGAACATTACTGCTATAAACCATGCTCACTTGTCGCTGTTTTTCAACTCGCAGAACCATAGCATAAGCTTTATCTATGTTAGGCAAGGGCTCAATATTCAAAATTTGACTCCTCACATTATCAAATGTTGGATGAAGGCCCATCAAAAATTGCATTAATCTGGTAGAATCTTCTTTCTCAACCAGTAAACAAGTGAAATCACATCTACAACCCTGACAATTACAGCTAGGTAGAGGCATAAGCCTATTTAAATCTTCCCAACAACGATTCATCTTGCTATAATAAGCAGTAACAGAGTCAGTACCCTGTTCCAAAGATGAAAACTCTCTTTGTAATTGATACCGAAGAGGACCATTATTCTCACCCAATCTTTTCTCAATCGTATCCCATAATATCTTGGAACTAGCACAATAGATGAAATTATCAGAAATCTCCTTAGTCATAGAATTCAAAAGCCACGCCTTAATCATGGAATCAACTTTCTTCCATTTCTTGTAAGAAGTAGGGTTCATAGGAGCAGGAAAACTTCCATCAATAAAACAAATCTTATCCTTAGCTTCAAGACTAGTTTTAACAGCTATACTCCAGGTAAGATAATTATTACTTGTGAGAGGAGAAGCAACCAGAAGCATTCCTGGATGATCGGAACTCTGCAAGTGTAATGGATCTCCATCAAAATCACGATTCATTGCAGTAGAAGAAGCTTCGTGAACAACATCAACATGCAAAGCAGCCATGGCTTCAACGAAATCAACTTAGGAACCAAGGATGAGTGCGATCATCTTAGGCTCTGATACCATGTAACAAAGAAAACTCTAGAAAACTCAAGAACGAAGTAGAGAAAGAGTAAAGTTTATTTTCTCTCTCTATCAATCAACAGTTCTGTACAATTAATTGATATATCAGTAAAAGTAAAACTAGGAACTACTTAATTTAACTAATACCGAAAATACCACTAACTATTATGTACATATTTACAGAAGCATATTGTAACAATTTCTCTGTTCCCCAGTATGAACCATATTTTTAACCAGCAAGAAAACTGTTAGTAATAAACAAGGCCTTACCAATATCTAATTCCTGAAGTGTTTACTCTCAATTGGCTTTATTCTTCTTTCAACTCTCTTGCCTTTTTCCTCTCAATACCCCACCAAACTCTTCAGAGAGCTAACACACGACTGAATCATAATATAATGAACCCAAATCCAATCGATCCAAAATCCGTCAGACCAAAATAGGAACAAGATAATAATTTCCAGCAATCACAAACAAACAGAACCAATTCCAAACTTACAACGAAAAATAAACTACTAAGACTAATTCCTAGCTCGACGTTTAATAATTTTTTTGTTTTTTTTTTCATTTTTTTATTTTTTTGAAATTGTTGAGCCTGCTAAAACAAAAACCAAACAATAATAATAATTTTTTAATAATAATAATCGGCAATCACAAATCACAAGACAAAACAAAATTTCAATTGGAAAATGGAAATAGATATGTATTCAATCTCACTCGTTACCAATGCTCTAATACCAACTGATGCGTGCTCAAGGATGATCACTCCAAGGCTCGGAACAACGAGATAGAATCGTCACACGAAGAGTTTGAATGAACGGATTTTGATTCAAAGAACCGGTATCCACCTAATCTTTTCCAGTCGTTGGATAACTCGGTAAATCGTTGGTCTAGGATACACTCACCAGATCAATTAAACTATCTCAGTTTAATCGAAGAATAACAAGAATAGAATTGTTTGTAAAGATATTTGATGTCTGTATTTCTTTTGATGCCCCAAAAAAGACTACCATCGTTCTTTAAATAGAAAAACAAATAAAAGGTTAATCGTGTGCTTAAGATTGTAAACGTTCAAACTTTAGTACATAACTTTTAATTGTTTTGCGTAACTAACTTCATTTAATTCCACCTCCAGCAATAGACGTGGTTTGTAGCTCAAGAGGCGTTGTTTGTGCCGTCCACACTAGCCATCTTGGCTCGTGCGTCATCAACCTCAATCCTAATGACGTGAGGTGACTCCACAAGCGTCTCCAAGATAACTCCTTGCTCGAGAACTTTTTCCATAAGTCCCTAAAGTCTTTTAGCTCTTGCCCTAGTGATAGGACCCCTCAAAATGTCCACGCTCAAACTTCTTCCATAGTTCCAGACTTGTTCACATCATCCTGTATATTCTAAAAAGACTATGGATGTCAATTTCGATGGACTTTATGGTGGATTCTCAAAGGTAGATGACATGGTCTCAATCTTAGTTGTAGTTGATAGGTCTTCATGAACTTCATGGTGGATTCTTGAAGGGAGATGACATGGTTTCAATCATGTTAGTAATTCATATGTCTTCCAAATACATAATCTTCGTGCGAACTCCAACTTTATGTCCCTCGAATATTGTAGCAAAACTTTTCCACAAAACATGGTAAAGGACACTAGAATTTCGGTAGACGTTGTAAGTGACTAAGATATCAGACTTAATAGTTGATTTTGGATATCTTTATTCAATATTATGGGGCTTGACTTCAAATTTTTCACTGCAAATCATCCACAAACTCACAAACAGAACAAATCAATGAATTGTTGGAGGAATACTTGTGACACTATGTAAGTGCAAGTCGACAAAATTGATTAAGTTTATTTGATACTGCATAGTTTTGTTATAACTTACTTAGATTCTTGATTATAGAGGATAGTCCTTTTGAGTTTGCTTTGGAACAATAGCCCCTTACCCCTCTTGAAATTGCTTAACAAAAGTTGAGAGAAAAATGCTCAATTGCTTATTGATTTGCAAGGAAAAATAGGATTTGTTAAAGAAGCAAGAGATAACCTACAAAAAGCTTCCAAAAGAATGAAGAAGCATGTAAAATAATGAAGAAGCCTCTTAACTTCGACATTGAGGACAAAGTACTGCTTAAACTTACTCATCAAATTCAGGAAAAGAATAATAACAAGCAAATACATTGGGACTTAGTGCCACAGTATGATGTGTCATTCTAGATCCTAGAAAAAGTTCAAAACATAGCATATCGACGTAAGTGATCCGACCAATTAAAGGCACATCTAGCTTTCCATGTTAGTTTCCTTAAACTATATCATGATGATGTAACAAATCCAAATATAAGTCAAGTAAAAAGGGCTTGACCTATTGTAAGGAAATAATTTGATTATCAAATCGAGAAAATTTTGGAACATCAAAAGATGGGGCAACATTAGGAGAATTATAATACTGAGTTATTGATTCAATGAAAGAGCAAATTAATTTTGAAAGCTACTTAGGAGAAAGACATGACCTTAAGGCAATTTGAAAACCAAATAAATGCTTATCTTCAACTTATTCCAAAGAAGGTGTCGAATTCATCTAGCAAGGATAGTTTATTAACCCCTTAACACTATAGAACCCTTTTGCTAGCCATTGGTAAGTCTTGACCAACGTCTAGCAAGATTTAGGCATGGGAAAGACTGTTAGGCCACGTCGTTCAGAGAGGGGCCATAAGCCAAATCCCAAATACCTGGGAAAAGTGGGGACGTGAAGAATCATTGCATGCATGCAAACAGAACCGTTCAAATGGACTGGGTCTTGACAGGCGAGAGTTTTACGTGCAAATGGGTTGCAGAAGTTACGAGTTTTACGTCATCTTTCTTTCTGTTAATGTGTTCTGTTTTGGAGCTCTGTCTTATGCTCTGTTTTACATGCGTTTACGTGTTTTAGTTAGTTGCTAGTTTTCCTTCATTTTTGGCATGAATGTAAATGGCTTTGCTTATTTAAAGCAGCCCATAAATTATCACGTGGGATCATCGGAAAAAATTCACTCAAATATTGTGGTTTATTTCTCGCCCAAAGAGAAAGCTATTTACGTTAACTTTATCACAAGTGTTGAGATCTACCATTGGTATCAGAGCAGGTTATATTATGGGAACCAATAAGGAGCGTATTGAGTAGCTGGAAGCGGAACTTGGTGGAGTATAGGAGGGATTACATAGGATGGAGCTCGGCATGGTTGATCAGCTTCGTCATGTGGAAGAAACTCTCAATCGTCTCTCTGATGTTGTGCTTGCAAACCAAGAGAATCCCATCCATGGGCACCATCACCGGGAAGGCAACGTTGAAGGATGACTGGTTGTATCATCTAAAACAGCAAAACTTGAATTTCCTCGATTTTCAGGAGATGATCCCACGGAGTGGTTCAATCGTGTGAACCAATATTTCGAGTTCCATAATACTCCTGAAGCCCAGAGAGTTTCTTTGGCCTCCTACCATTTGGAGGGAGAGGCCAACCAATGGTGGCAGTGGATCCGTAGGACGTTCCAGGAAGATGGGCGCGTGCTGTCATGGAATAATTTTGAGGATGAACTCTGGGCTCGCTTTGGGCCTTCGGATTGTGATGATTTTGACGAAGCACTTTCACGGGTTAGACAGGCTGGTTCCTTGCGTGAATACCAGAAGGAATTTGAACGCTTGGGCAATCGGGTTGGAGGCTGGACACAAAGAGCTCTTGTAGGAACTTTTATGGGTGGCTTAAAGACAAAGATCTCTGATGGTATACGAATGTTTAAGCCCCAGACATTAAGAGAAGCAATCAGTTTAGCACGAATGAAGGATGATCAGTTGGCTAGACAAAGGAGGTTTGTAAGACCTTCACCACCAACGCGAGCTTCCCTAGCTCTTCCTCCTACTACTCAAGCAACATCACCAACCCCTGCCATTTCTGTGAGACGTCTTAGTTGGGAAGAAATGCAGCAGAGAAGGGCCCAAAATTTATGCTTTAATTGTGTTGAGACTAGATTTGAGCATAAGTATAGCAAGAAGAGGGGGGGAAGGTAAAAAGGGAGATAGGAATACAGGTAATGGTGAGGGGTAAAAAGGAGAATGCGAGGGAGTTGAATAAGGTGGGAGTTAGTTAGGATGAGAGAATATAAGTTGTTATAGGAAAATGATTGGCATTCGGTTATGTTGTGAGAATTGATAATTGTACGGAGGTTCAGCTAGCCCTCGAAGTCTAGCTAGGGAATATCATTGTTCAGTATTCCTTTCATTCCTAATTCTTCCTTGTTCTGGTTTTACTGCTAGAGTGTGAGTACTCTGTTGTTGCTGTGTGGTGTTTCTTAGTGCAGGCAGTGGTTATTGGGGTGATTCTCTGTTACAGCAGGAGGTCTCTAACAATTTGGTGCAGCTATTGTTAATTGGCTTGTTCCAAAGTGTAACACCCCTTATACACTATTCACATGGTGTCACCAATATAACGATTGTTATTCCCATAATCAATCTGAACTATACATCAATCTCATATCCTTACGAAGTCCAAAACTATCAGTTTTACATTTGTCTCCAACAGTCAAGTCTGTTGGTAGACAAACATATAATCATTCGATTTTCCATTCTAAACCATCAATTACTCTTTCGATGTACTCTTACTAGCACATAAAGCTTCGTTTATTTCTTGTGTTCTTTCTAACAGTTTCTTTAGTTGGTATTACACATACTTCTTAATCCAATCATAGATATCATTTTCTCAAAAGTTGGATTAATTTCCAATTCCTCGATAAGGTTCACAAATTCTAAATCCTCAATTTGGGCTTTACCAATCCTTTTTATACACACTTGATTTGAAATTCCAATAGCTAATAATACTTTCTTTTTGCCCCTTTGTTAGGTCAACATCTTGCACTCAGTATTACACTAGATTTGATACCCTTAGCGCCCAAATTGTGATCTTCTGCTATTGAATTTTCTATTCACTACATTGAATTACAGCACTAGCTTTATTATGAAGTACTCAATCGCATAATCCTTTTCAATTCCTTCAATCTCACAAATACCTCATTCGTTGTCGATTTGCATATTCATAGATATATCCAAAATGTTTTTGTATGAATAGTGTCTCCAAGCTGTCAAAGCAATACTTAATACAACAAATTTTGAGTCATCAATCACAATGCAACCCATGAGGTTATACTTGTCCCTTGGTACATAAAACCACTTTATACTATTTCAACAGATTGCATCTTAACTTTTATTGGGACACTTCATTATAAATTGCAAAATCTCCAAATTAAAGTGATACAACCACTACTCGAGTTGTAAATTTATCAAAATGTCTCTTTTTCCATTCATCAGTCATACGATTCACACGTTTTTTCTCAACATTTTTGTCAAAGAGCTAAGACCAGAAAATCCTTTAACAACTCCTAGCGTATCCAACATACAACTAGTTCTACATAACTCCAAATCCCATATATATCCCTTACAATTTCGCATTTTATCATCACCTGTATCTTCATTAAGTCTGCCAAGGTGCCATGTTCGAATACTAGTTCACCCACAATTTATTTGATCAAGCTAAGATTCACTTTTATGAAGTTTCCATGATATATATATAAGATTTCCTCAAATATTCAAATTATTTTTTTCCAGTTTCCTAAATACATTCCATATCTCGTTATGATCCTAGTCACTAACCAATCCAAACACAATGGAGACACTCTACTCTTTACTAGTATAACACTGTCAGGGGTATTGTTACTTCCGACAATTACAACCCAAAACTGTGCCCATGATTGATTCTCATAACTAAGTATAGGTTTTTTTTCCCCAATGAGGTAAAATTTCTCTTATATTTTTCTCAATTTCCCAAATGACTTCTTCTCTCGAATGATTTCCTCAATTCATTTCATTTCTCTCCAGTTTCACATTGACGTGTTCTGACGTCTGTTCATTTACACTCGTTCCTCCACATACTTCAATTTATTCGCAATCTTTACTTCCTGGGCTAGTAACACATTTGTTATATCACGTTTGTATCTCTTGAACAAATTGACACATATCATAACGGGAACTTATATTTTCCTCATATTCGTAATTAAATTCAAGAATCTGTGATAGTCGGATCCTTTATATCAAACACAATGCATCCCTTTTCAGTAGCATATCCTACCTCTTACGCTTTAGGGCATATTTCTTTCTAATTTGTCCTTTCCTTGATCATTCTTAAATTGAATCATCGGATCAACTTAACCCAATTCGGGAAAATTCTTCTTTGAAAGAAGATTTCTTGCTACTTTCATTGATACCGCTCATGGAAGTCTTACTCATCAATTGTCGTCCCCATTTCTTGTTAGCCATTTTCAATGCCTTAGGAAATCAATTTTAGCTATTTATAATATCCCACGAAGATCAAGTTATGCCAAACTCATATAATCAGAACATCCTTTTTAATAAGGTTCACTAAAGTATATAACATCAAAATCATTACATCGTATCGAGAGACAGATGTAGGACAACTCACCAATTAATCACTTTTGCTAAGGATACCTTGATCTCATTTGATTTTTTGACAACACTTCCCTTTTTTTTTCACCTGTCCTCGATCGTGAAGATTTTGCCATGATCATGTCCTTCTTCTTCTTTTTATCATCTCACAATCTCAATTTATTCTCAATTGATCACTATAAGTACTTTCATTTCTTATTCTAACTCATATTGAACTTTAAACTATAAGAACTATGACTAGCAATTATCTACTAACTCACCGATTACTTCCGATATCATCTCCATATATATACTTAATATTGTCACTTGCCATGATGCTCCCATTATCAGATGTACGTTTACATAGGTAAATCAACTGAACTTTGACAACTTTATCGTCTACCATTTTCATTGTCTTACCTTCCAACTTTTTTTCATTATTTCAACATACCCATGTATGTTCACAATCAAATTAAAATCTTAGATGTATAATCATTCTTGATTTCCCACTAATATATTCTGACTCTAAGTCATAAACCCCTATTCATAAACTCTCATCACGGTAATCAAACCCAATTGTAGCCTCTCTAGATCATAGAACATTTTACTTCCATATACTTTATACACTTGAAATCTTACCATTTCTAACATATCTCTATTTTCCTCTATCAATCCACAACTATATATTCATATCTATCCCACATTCAAGGATATATCCCAGTATAACATTGATGTTGTATTTCATAATACATCCCCCAATACCAATACACTAAATCTTCATTTGTCTTATCGAACCATACACTTTTTCTTATTCCATGAGATCCAAAAATTCCATTTATCACATTCTAACATATCATCAATTTTCTCACACGTAATCACTAATCACATGTTCATGCTTATGCCTCATACCCATACAACTCAGATTAGGGATCAGTTGCTACGGTCTGCTATGACATGACTTTAATAAATGTTACTTAACCCATATTTCAGAAACGACCCATATAAGAAAGTACTTCTGGGCTCTGATACCACCTAAATGTAACACCCCACTCCTGTATGACCCGAACCCGACATCGATGGTGATATCCGAGTCACTCAGTCAAAACTCAACATAATTTTTTTTTCTTTAACACATACACACACATATGATAATTTATGCGGAAAATAATTTACATAAACAAATCAATGACCTCGGGGCCCTTTTCATAAATACAATTTATTCCAATCAGTTGACTTTACAAATTGTCCAAATCAAGAATACAAAATTCGAAAAATAAAATACACTAATGCATACTAATCGATCCTCACCACTTTCATCAGATAACCAAGAGATGTCATACTCCCGCTGCCTAACGGGTATTCTTCCGAGTCCTAAAAATAATTACAAATTTTGGGTGAGTTTTATGAACTCAATGAGAACCATCATCGATGGTTCACTCAATTCATGCAACACAATAATTCACATATCATATATTTTCACATTGTTGCATAATTACACATTGCACAATTGCACTTGAATATAGACAATGTGCCACATTCCATTTGCTTAAACATCTATACCCAATTGAATTTGTAAAACATTCAAACACAAGGCAGTTGTTGCCCAATTCACATTCGTAAATACACGTAATCACAAAGCGCTTAGCATTTCATTCATTCAAGAAATGCAATCCAATGTATATGTAATGCACATGTGACCCTTTCCAATTTATTACCAGATTGACCGAAAGACCTAAATCCGTCCCCAATATAAGCAAGATTAATCGGTGAGCTCGAGGCTCGAATCGTCCCCAATATGGGCGATAATCGCTGAGCCAAAGGCTCGATCACTATGGGCTCGAGGCCCAATATAAACGCTGAGCTTGTAGCTCTCGGTGCATCGCTCCGGCCACAACTCTCATTAATCGATCATGCATTCATGCATGGAATGCATGTGTCACAATTAAACAATATTATATCACAATCGGATCCAAATTATCACATTCAAACAATTGTTTCACAACAATTCACAGTATAATCACAATCACGATTTATAATCACAACTAACACATTTACACAATTGTTTCACAAACAATCACATTCCAATCACAATCATCAGTAAAACACTCCTATGTCACAATCTCCCACATACATCGGACACCTTCGGTCCGGAATATTGGCACAAACAAACGCAAGAGTTCTTCCATTATTCTCCACAGTTGTATAAGTGCGAAATATAACCAAACAATAATTGAGGAACCATCTAGGTTACTCACCTTGCTTCAAGCTAAAGCTCGAAGTCTCTGAAGAACGTCTGTGAAATGACGTTCCAAATGCGTCTCTAAAATAGTCTAAATATCCAACATTACCAAACTGGCAATCAGAAACATTTAATAATGCACATGTAGCAATTAAATGTGTACAATGCATGTTCGTGACATTCCCGACACTATTACATAATTTCCCTTCATCAAATTTTCCTCTAAAAATTGGAAACTCATTGACACTGAAATCACTCAATTCGGACCTCTATAGGTCCAATTATAAATAAAACACGGCTTAGGAAAATCCTTGCCCCGACCCCTCACTTCGACCTAACTAATTCCCGTCAATTTCGGCTCTAAAAATTCTCAATTTCACAAATAAACGAAATTAAATATTATGCGAATCCGATGCCTCAAAATTCAGGTTAATCGGACGTTGGATGCGAAAGTAATTAACAAAAGAAATAATTAGGCCACATAAATCCCAAATTTCCTTCTTTTTCCAAATTTTCAATTTTCACTAACTACCTTCTCCTATTTCAAAACCCTTATCTATTTACACAAGTGTCTAAAAATTCCAAATTTGGTCTCGTTGGAAAATTCTCAGAAGACCCGATAAGTTTCATGAAGAGTGAAAAATCCAATTTCACCCCTAAGGGTGGCAAAAATGCACTTAAAACTTCTTCCAAATTACAAAATTACCACAACAGCTCAAGATTATACCAAAATCATAACTTTTATCTCCTTAGATAAAATTCCAAATTTTATGTCAATCAAAAGAGAAAACAAGGGCTACAATTTTCATGAACAAACCGAAAGCCAAATCCTCATTAAACAACTCAATTTCTCAATCAAAGCTTCAGCCTATCCAAATCATTCTCAACAAAGAACACATTTTTCCAAATTTCATAACTTTCAATCCCATGTTCAAAAATTACATGCTCTATATCCCTGAAAAGATCGTACAACAAGCTACACTTCTTATGAAGGGCTCAGAGACAATTTCCTTCACTAACTAGTTCAAATTTGTCCATTAATATGACTGTCCTGTTAAACTTGTTCAAACAACATAAAACCTAAAGCATATCCAAATTGAAAATTCATAACTTCCAATCCAGATATGCTAAATTTGCATAAAATATCTCATTAGAAAGCTACAACAATCCTCTACAAGTTTCCGAATATTACTTAAGCCAATTTCTCCATTTACGTCCCAAATAAATATCGTAACACAAACAGCCCAAAACCTATTCACTTAGAGCATTGCACAACAAAGGTGAATTTCCACTTGAATATTAATGCACTATAACTCTCAATTTACACATCAAAAATATCATACTTAGCGGCGTTAGAAAGCTAACACAAAATCTTCAACTTTCATTAAGACCAATTTCACCAATTCACCCTACATCAATTTAGAAAATGCATCAAAGTTTCAGGTCATCAAGCTCTGCACTGCTCACACAAGACCTCACAATTCACTTTGCATGTCAAAATTAAAATCCTTAAAGTCGAATTGGACAAATCTTTCTTCATATGAAATCTAGCCATACTTCTTAAGTTTAATTTAAAACAAACCTCAGCTCAATTGGACAACCATATCAAAGTTATGAGTCAAACTCAAACCTACACAACTCACATTTTGTAGATTTCCTCCCTAACTCCTCCCTTTCATTCTATCACTATACCTACATCAATAAGCATCCATTTGAACCTCTAATTCAGCAATAAGTTCATCAAAACATTCTCTTGAGTAATTTGCCATGATTTCGCAGCACAAAACACACTAAGTTCTTTCCCTAAATTTCCATTCATCTAGCATCACACACATCAAAACCAATCCAAAGCATGTTAACAATTCATCTTTTATCAATTATAAACCAATCAAGGAAGCAACCTACCCATACCATCAAACCATAAGCTTTATAAACTTCATGCACAATTTATCACCATAATGCATCTAAGTACCAAATGAAAGAATACAAACATCAATTCTCACCTAATACAAGTAGCAAGCTCTTCAATTCTTCAATTTCTTAAATCACTCAAACTTCTCAACCTTACTCACACCTATGGCTACCACCCTCACACCTCTAATCATCCTCATCACAAAACTTAAGGTTGAGTTTGTGTGTGAATCAAAGAGGAGCAAGCAAGGAAACAAGACAATTTCTTGATTGAAGAATGAACAAACTCTACCAAGGAAGGAGAAAAGGAGCACTCACGGATGAAGGCAAAATAAAGCTTTCAAAGTGATATTTATATAGCTTTTAAGGAGAGAGTCGTGGAAGACTACATCTCTTAGGTTATATATATATATATTACTCCTTTTAGAAGGCTAAGTAGGCAAGTGACAAGTGTCACTTGCCACTTGTCCTGATTTTTATTCCTGCCCAAATTCTACTCCAATTTTTCACAAATTCGATGGCTCAATTCAATAAATCCTAACATCATGTCTCAAATTTTCAATTGCATCGCCAATCATTTCGATACCGAAAATCCACTCAATCAGTTAGTTGAAAATTTTCGTCCGCAAGTACCTAAAAATTTTCGAAAATTTCTAAATTTTCACAAAATGTAAAACATACAAAAATCCACTTCAATTCCATGTTCAAGTACCAATTCATATTTATCCACAATAAACACAAATGCCGGAAAATGTCAGAAATGCATGTACAATCATGTGCATTTACAAAAATTACAATTTCTGCATATATGGAGGTCATATTATGCATGAACATACCGAGACTAGTTTATACACTCCTAACCCGTCCCAATTGACCAATTTACCCTTCCCATCTGTGATGGGATGTTACACAAAGGATGTCAAAGCACTGAGGGGATTCCTAGGATTATCAGGCTACTACAGAAGATTTGTCAAGGGGTATGGAAGTATAGCAAAGCCCCTCACAAATCTGCTATGTAAGGATAAATTCCAGTGGACTGCTACAGCTCAAGATGCATTTGAGGCACTAAAACGATTGCTGACTACTACACCAGTGCTGACCCTACCTGATTTCTCCAAACCCTTTGTAGTTGAGACAGATGCATCAGGGGTAGGCATGGGAGCAGTGCTAATGCAGGAGGGCCGACCAGTAGCTTACTTGAGCCAAGGATTGGCAGCTAGGAATCAATTAAAGCCAATTTATGAAAGAGAATTGATGGTTATTGTGTGGGCAGTACAGAAATGGAGGCACTACTTGATGGGTAGACACTTCACCATATGGAAAGATCAAAAGAGTTTGCATTTTTTGACTGATCAAAGGCTGTTAGGGGAGGAACAACAGAAGTGGGTTACTAAGTTTGTTAGGGTTCAAGTTTGATATTGTTTACAAACCGGGGGCAGAGAACTGAGCTGCAAATGCTTTGTCTAGGAGGTCTGAAATTGAATGTGGGGCTGTCAGCATGGGCTTTCATGAAGAGTTGAATCAACTAGAGGACTTGGTTCAGCAGGATCCAAAATTAAGGGGCATTATACAAGATTTGTTGTTACAGCCGGATAGCCATCCTCCATTCAAGATGATAAGGCCGAGGCTCTTTTATGATAACAGATTGGTTTTACCTGCAGAAGGATCTCATATACAGAAGTTGATTGGTGAGTTCCACTCAACTCCAATAGGAGGACATTCGGGTTATTTTAGAACCTATAAGAGACTAGCTAGTGTGGTCTATTGGAAAGGAATGAAATCAGATGTAAAGCAATTCATTTTAAGCTGCGATGTGTGTAAGAAGAATAAGTATTTAGCCCTAAAACCAGCTAGTCTTCTTCAGCCCTTACCAATTCCGAATCAGGTATGAGATGAAATCTCTATGGATTTTATAAGTGGATTGCCAAAGGCTTCAGGTGTGGATACTGTATTTGTCATTGTAGATAGGTTGACTAAATTCAGCCACTTCCTTGCCCTCAGACATCCCTACAATGCAAAACAAGTGGCTGCTCTTTTTATTAAGGAGGTAGTGAGGCTCCACGGTTTTCCCAGGGTTATTATGTCAGATAGGGACAGAACTTTTATGAGTATTTTTTGGCAGGAGATGTTCAAGCAATCGGGAACAACTTTGCATATGAGTTCTGCTTATCATCCCCAAACGGACAGCCAAACAGAGGTAGTAAATAAATGCTTCGAAACCTATTTAAGGCGTCAATAATCATCCGAAGGAGTGGCCAAAGTGGTTGAGTTGGGCGGAGTACTGGTTTAATACCACTTACAGTAGTGTGATTGGAATGACCCATTCAAAGCACTCTATGGCAGATAACCACCCACTCTTTTCAAATATGCTGACGAAGGTTCCTTGGTAGAAGATATCAACCAGCAATTGGTAGATAGGAATCAAATTCTGGAGGAACTGAAGTCTAATTTGTTGAAAACACAACAGCAGATGAAGAAATATGCAGATGCCAAAAGAAGACCGATGACTTTCAAGGTAGGGGATCTGGTTTATTTAAAATTGCAGCCCTACAGATTTAAATCATTAGTTGCCAAGAGTAATGAGAAGCTGAGCCCTCGATATTATGGCCCATATCCAATCACTGCTAAGATTGGAGAAGCAGCCTATCAAGTGCAACTTCCAACCACTGCCAGGATTCATGATATTTTTCATGTATCCCAACTAAAACCAGCCATTGTTCCTGTCGCACATTCATAGCCACTGCCTTCTTTTCTGGATGAGGATATGCAGTTAAGGGTAGATCTAGCAGCTTTAGTGGGAGTTCGCAGAAGAATTAATGGTGAATTAGAGGTTTTAATTCAGTAGAAAGATTTACCAGACTTCGAAGCTACATGGGGGAAATTTGACTTCATTAATAACCAATTTCCTTCTTTCCACCTTGAGGACAAGGTGGGTTCTTTTAGGAGGGGGTATTGTTGAGACTAGATTTGAGCATAAGTATAGCAAAAGAGGGGGGGTAATGGTGAGGGTAAAAGGGAGAATGCGAGGGAGTTGAATAAGGTGGGAGTTAGTTAGGATGAGAGAATATAAGTTGTTATAGGAAAATGATTGGCATTCGATTATGTTGTGAGAATTGATAATTGTACGGAGGTTCAGCTAGCCCTCAAAGTCTAGCTAGGGAATATCATTGTTCAGTATTCCTTTCATTCCTAATTCTTCCTTGTTCTGGTTTTACTGCTGGTGTGTGAGTACTCTGTTGTTGCTGTGTGGTGTTTCTTAGTGCAGGCAGTGGTTATTGGGGTGATTCTCTGTTAGAGCAGGAGGTCTCTAACAAATTGTAATGACCGTTTTACTGTAGGACACAAATGTCAGGTCCCACGAATACTCATGTTGGAAAGCTGCGAGAATAACGACAACCTGTTATGCGAAGATGTCACCAAAGAACAACCAATTGAAGAAAATTACGAAGGGCCTCCTGAACCAGAAATTACGTTGCATGCACTTACGGGATGGACAGCTCAAAAAACAATGCGAATCACAGCCAAAATTTGCGGCCACGACGTCACCGTATTAATCGATAGCGGATCGACTCACAATTTCATTAGTGAGCGTATGGCAAATCTGTTGTGTCTACCAGTAATACCTACGGAAACTTTCACGGTCCGAGTTGCTAATGGAGAAAATCTCAAATGTCAAGGGAGGTTTGAGGATGTACAAATCAATTTACACGGCACCATTTTTTCATTAACTCTTTATTCCTTACCTCTCTCAGGGATAGACGTGGTTATGAGAATTCAATGGCTTGAAACTCTTGGTTCTGTGGTGTGTGATTGGAAGAAATTAACCATGGAGTTCATATGGCAAAACCAGACTAAGAAATTGGTGGGCATCGATGGACAAAATATTCAAGCGGCATCAATTGAAGAAATAACTAAGGGAATTCGTCCTAGCCATGCTTTGTTTGTTGTATGCCTACAGGTTGCCCAAACAGAACTTCTACAAAATATTCATCCAAGCTTGCGTCAGGAATTTTCAGATTTATTCATTGAGCCCTCAAGCTTGCCACCAACACAAGAGGTTGACCACGACATTGTCCTCAAAGACGGAACTGAACCAATTAACGTTCGGCCTTACAGATATGCGCACTACCAAAAGAATGAGATTGAGAAGCAGGTCCAAGATATGTTGAAATCTGGACTTGTGCGGCCCAGCACTAGTCCCTTCTCGTCGCCTGTATTATTAGTAAAAAAGAAAGACGGAAATTGGCGATTTTGTACAGATTATCGCGCTCTCAATGTCGCAACTATTAAAGACCGATTTCCAATTCCCACAGTGGATGACATGTTGGATGAACTCTACGACGCTTCTTATTTTACCAAACTTGATATGAGGGCAGGATACCATCAGGTACAAGTTAAACCAAGTGATATTCATAAAATTGCTTTTCGAACGCATAATGGACATTATGAATACTGGGTTATGCCCTTCAGCTTATGTAATGCACCCTCCACATTTCAAGCCATCATCAACTCCATCTTTCGACAGCATCTTCGAAAATTCATATTAGTTTTCTTTGATGATATTCTGATCTATTGTCCGAACTGGGATCAACATTTAGTGCATGTACGACAGACTTTTGAAATACTAAGGCAACACAGATTTTTCGTCAAAGCTAGCAAATGTGCATTTGGGCAGCAAGAATTGGAGTACTTGGGGCACATCATCACCAACCAAGGCATCTGCTATGATGGCTTGGCCTCGACCTACTACCATTTCGGAACTACGTGGATTTTTAGGTTTGACAGGTTATTACCGAAAATTCGTCAAGGACTACGATATTATAGCGCGGCCTCTCACCAATCTGCTCAAAAAGGGTCAGTTCGGATGGAATGAAGAAGCTGAGAATGCTTTCCTTGCTCTCAAACAGGCCATGATGACCACAACGATATTAGCCATGCCAAACTTCAACGATTTTTTCACTATCGAAACAGATGCGTTCGGAGAAGGAATTGGAGTGGTCCTATCGCAACAAGGCAAACCAGTGGCATACATGAGTCGAGCCCTCGGAATAGCAAAAAAATCATGGTCGACGTATGCTAAGGAGATGTTGGCTATTGTCGAAGCCATACGTACCTGGCGGCCTTATCTTCTCGGCCACAAATTCTATATTCAGACCAATCAGCGTAGTCTCAAATATTTTCTAGATCAACGAATTGCAATGCCGGAGCAACAAAAATGGGTTGCTAAACTCCTGGGTTACGACTACGAAATTAAATATATACCTGGTCGTGAGAATTCTGCAGCTGATGCTCTCTCCCGAAAACAGGGCAGTCCCATTCTTCATGGAATTTCTTTTCCGCAAGTTAGTTTATGGGAGGAAATTAAAAAAGCTGCAAAAGAAGACCAATACATTCTGTCAAAGGGCTGTGTGGCCATTGAGCAACCAGGAGGATCATATATGTGGCGTCAAGGATTATTACTATACAAAGGAAGGGTCATGGTGCCAAACGATGAGACCTTAAGGGCAAAACTGTTACACGAAATGCATGACACCAAGGTCGGTGGTCATTCGGGTGTCCTACGAACATTCCATAAGCTGAGACAACAGTTTTATTGGCCCGGGATGCATAACTCAGTGCAAGAATACATCAAAAGGTGCAAGGTCTGTTAAAAAATAAAAGTCAAAACATTAGCTCCATCTGGGCTTCTTCAACCACTGCCAATACCGTGTCAAGTGTGGGATGATATCACCTTAGACTTTATCGAGGGCCTCCCAGCGTCGCAAGGACAGGACATCATCATGGTGGTTGTTGACAGATTTAGTAAGTCCGCTCATTTCCTTACTTTAAGTCACCCTTTTACAGCAAAAATGGTAGCAGAAAAATTTGTTGAAGGCATCATTAAGCTTCATGGTATGCCCAGATCAATTGTTAGTGATCGGGACCCAATCTTCATCAGTAACTTTTGGAAGGAATTTTAAAGCTATCGGTACCAAATTACAACTCGCCTCTTCTTATCATCCATGATCGATGGCCACCGAAGTCGTCAATCATCGTGATCGAACAATACCTCCGGTGTTTTGTTCATCAGTGGCCACGAAAATGGAGTGGCTATTTACCTTGGGCGGAATACTGGTATAATACGACATACCATATTTCAACGAGGATGACTCCTTTCCAGGCATTATATGGGAGATTGCCACCTTCCATCCCAACATATAAAGATGGACTATCACCAGTACATGAAGTTGACCAGCAACTCATAACTCGGGATGAACTGCTTCGGCAACTGAAGGCCAATTTAGAAAGATTAGTAAACAGAATGAAGCAACTGGCAGATAAAAAGCGCAGAGACATTTCGTTCGATATCGGCGAAAGGGTATTGTTGAAGTTACACCCATACCGTCAGTAAACAGTCTTTAAACGGGTCCATCAGAAACTAGCTAGTCGTTTTTTGGGTCCCTATCAGATCTTAGAAAAGATCGGGCCTGTTGCATACAAATTACAATTACCAAAAGGGACGCGCATTCATCCGGTGTTTCACGTGTCACTACTCAAACGGTACCTAGATGAAGGGAGGCACATTGACAAGCCACTGCTTGAGTTACCACCATTTACTAATGACGGGGTGGTCTTATTAGAGCCACAAACGATTTAGATTACCGATGGGTCAAGCAAGGACTTCAACTGATTGAAGAACGATTAGTGCAATGGAAGCACCTTCCAACTGAAGAAGCAACTTGGGAGCCACTCAAAAAGTTACAGGATATGTTTCCAAATTTTGACCTTGAGGACAAGGATCCACTTGATGGGGGAGGTATTGTTAGGCCACGTCGTTTAGAGAGGGGCCATAAGCCAAATCCCAAATACCTGGGAAAAGTGGGGACGTGAAGAACCATTGCATGCATGCAGACAGAACCATTCAAATGGACTGGGTCTTGACAGGCGAGAGTTTTATGTGCAAATGGGTTGCAGAAGTTACGAGTTTTATGTCATCTTTCTTTCTATTAATGTGTTCTATTTTGGAGCTCTCTCTTATGCTCTGTTTTACGTGCGTTTACGTGTTTTAGTTAGTTGCTAGTTTTCCTTCATTTTCGGCATAAATGTAAATGGCTTTGCTTATTTAAAGCAACCCAGAAATTATCACGTGGGATCATCGGAAAAAATTCACTCAAATATTGTGGTTTATTTCTCACCCAAAGAGAAAGCTATTTACGTTAACTTTATCACAAGTGTTGGGACCTACCAAAGACATTCAAAAGAACTAAGATGACTTAAGTAGGTTAAATGAAGCATGCTTTGAGCTTTAGTTGGCTTTGATGGATTGTGGTGAGTTGATCAACTTGGCTAGGATAAGTGTAATTTGTCTTGGACATTCTTGGTTGGACTAAGAACAAATTGGTACTGAAATGATGAACTATAAACGAACGAACTACACCATGATTGGGCATCGGTTGAACCATTTGTGGATTAACCTAGACTTTGGCTAACTTCACCTTTGAATGAAGATCATTGATGTGTCAAAGATAATAGGTTAAAACATAAAGAAAGTGAGAGGACATAGTAAAGAACATGGATGATGTGCTTTAGATTCATATATCACATGTGTCTTTTACTTAGGAGTAAATAAGTGGTAAATTATGTAGAGCACCCACTAAAGTAGTGCATAAAGTGGTTGGGAATTTCAACAACTTACCAAGTTAGTGGTTTAGTGGCCTTAGTACCCACATTCTTGCATGTTTGCCCAATAAGTTTTCAAATGCCTCTAAATAGCTCATTTGAGTAAAGACTTCATTCATTGAGAGAGTTGGTGCTTTGTATCCTTTGTAATTATTATGAGAGCATATCAATATTGACATTTTACTATAAAACCCTTTGCATCCATTTGTGTTGGTTAAGCTAATCACGTTATTATAGGAAACACTTTAAACGACTGTAATTAGACTTTGGTGCATTTTAATGCGAACTTGGAGTTTATTGCAAAGTCTTTGTAACAAGCAATAAAATCACTTTTACCTAGCAGTCCTCGAGACACCCTTTCTCATTTCTAATTTTTTCACCCCCCAATCCAAGACTTTGCATCTCCTTCAACTTCTTTAAGAATTAATACATAAACAAGCATCGTTACAGAAGCCAATTTAATCCATTGATACAAGAGATAGAAGGTGAAGCAATAAATTGTTATATTACATCTACATTACATGCAAAAAGTCATTCACAAATGGTTAGCGAATATTTAAAGAGTTCTAGATATGAACATGTTAAGTTGAAATAATATCCCCATCCAATTTGTTCATTAGGTCAAGTTTAAATTTTGTAAAAGCTGCTATGATTGTCACGAAGGGAAAACCATTATCACATAACAAAATCAATTACCCCTCCCTCAAAAGTGTAGAATAGCTTATGTACTACGACTTGCACATCAAATGCTAGTCAACCTACTATAACAAACACAACAACTCATCACCAAATTGCCCCTGTTCAAAGACTCAATTTTACCAAGCCCATGCCCCACACGTCACTCGTAAGAAGTTTATCCGTCACTGACTCTAATCATGTGCAAAATGATCTAACTATCCAAACACAATAAAAACTGCCAAACTAACCCAAACACAACCCAATACCACAAATCATGTAAACAAGGTAACACAAAAACAGCTGCTTAAAAAGGTAAACTAATTAGGACTCAAAATCCAGTTCCCATTTCATTTAACCTTTTATTGTCTTGAAAACCAAATATCACAAATCAAAAGCAAGTAGAAAGTTATAACTTTTACCTTTCCGTATGCCTGTCGAGAAAGCAACCAGCAACAACCAGAAACGTTGCCGCTGCTGTCTCTAGCAAATCTCAAAGTCCTCAAAATCCCACAACAAACTAACATCTTCCTCTGCCTTTCTTTTATTCTTGTTCTTTCTTGTGTTTGCTATGTGTTGCTTTTCGAAAGAAAGGGAAGCTACTGAGGGAAATGGGGAGTCAAGGAGTAGAAATTGATTAAGAAAGTTAACAAAGTATTTATCTTTAAAAGATTAATAGCACGTTGTTAGAATTGCAAAGGTAGTATTGATTTCAGCAAACTATTAATCATCATTCACAGTTGATATCTTCATTTTATGCCCTCTATATTTCATATAGATTTGTTCATCATATGGATTACAATAAAGACATTATGGAATGTCGCAACCCACAGAAACTAAGACATGCTGAGAGTTAAAGGTCGCACCGTTACAAGAAATAAGCTTAAAGTTGCATTGGTCAACAGTCAACGACCATAACTGTGCTACCCAGAAACAAATCCGAATTAAATGCAGGTCTTTCTCCTTAATACTGGTCATCCAATCTAACCCACAAGGAAGATAGAGGCCATCTTCCGCTTGAAAAAGAAATGAATTCCTAATCAAGGTACTACTAAACGATAGATGTTATCCTACGCTATATTGTATACAGATAGCAACAACAATGTAGACAACAAACTAACCCACCCACTGCAAAATCGTACAAGAAAAACTAAAAAACAAATAGAAAGGGAAGAGAGAGAGAGAGAGGGTGGGGGACCGCTTACCTGATCCAGGAATAAAAGCCGAAGAGAGTAGCGGAGACGAAAACAAAGAAAGTCCAATGACCACCGGCAACCCCTTCAAACACCGCACCGGCCCACAGTCGCTAGCCTAACAAAATCAACCACCAAGAGATAATGTATAGGAAAAATGTTTAGAGATAATGTGTATATATATATATGAGATAAAAGCTCGATGCCCATAGAAAAAAATTGGGCGCAGTTGAGTTTGTATGTGGCAATGAAGTTTTATGGCTATTTGTGCACATTTTAGTAAAAAAGTTTGGAATGTGTATATATCTATAAGAAAAATGTTTGATGAACATGTTTATATATACATGGGATAAGAAGATAATGTGTGTGTAGGAACAAAGGTTCTGTTGCCATATGTACATATAGAAAAAAATTTGCGGCCAAGTTGTGTGTATA
Organism: Erythroxylum novogranatense; assembly: GCA_029891385.1. Classification (NCBI taxonomy): domain Eukaryota; kingdom Viridiplantae; phylum Streptophyta; class Magnoliopsida; order Malpighiales; family Erythroxylaceae; genus Erythroxylum; species Erythroxylum novogranatense. The sequence goes on from CM057229.1 coordinate 102,643,273, forward strand.
TATAAAAAAAGCTTTGTAATCACGTGGTTAAGTGTAGAAAAATCGATTGAAAGTCATGTATGTATATATATTGCAAAAAAATTTGCATGGTTATGTGTGTATGTACAGGATGAAAATCCAATCCTTATAGATTGGATTTATATATATATATAGAAAAGAAAGTTCATGTATATAAGTTTCGTAGCCTTATATGTGTGTGTTTATATGGGAAAAATAATTGTTAATCATGTGCTTATAAAAATAGGATAAAAGTTTGCTGGCAATTGTTAGTTTATTCCCTTGTAGCCAATTTATTTTGGTTGTAAATAATTGTATGACATTATTATTAATTAATTAAAGACGTTCTTTATCTTTATGAATTTGTGAATTATTTAATTATTATTCAGAAAGATAAAATCCTTGGAATAATTATCGTAATCGAGATTATGATGAGATCATAATTTATGAGATTCAATATACACTACGTATTATTCCTAAATGTTCCTAATTGTAGTTTCATCAAGACGGGATATTGTTGAAACGGTAAAATTAAGACACATTATGTTTCTTTCTTACGAAGAAAGTAATTGATCTCATTAATTAAAATATGAGATACTTAAACTAATGTGTGGTGATTATTAGAATAAATCACCGAATCAATCTGATTATGAGAATTTCGAATTAATATTACTTATGTGTCTATGGACTATCTCATAATGATAGTTGTATAATTATGCTCAGACTTGAGATTACTAATATATCTAGTATGGGAATTATTGTATTTTGATACTATTTATGAATTGTCCTAAGATAATTCTGTCGGTAGTAATTGGATACAATATGAACCATATGTAAATAATTGAGTAAGTCGATAAATGATTCGTCACTCTAAAGTAATTAGAGAAAATATTCTACTGTTCTTGATTGGTAATGATTTATGGAATTCTCTGGCCAGAGTGAATTGATATTTGAAAAGGAGTTTTCAAATTTCAATTATAAATCAATTACTAATTAGCAAGGACGAACATAATTGGATACTAAAGAGTAGACACTATATCCATACTCTGTCCAATTAGAATATTAGATGACGAAATGATTAAATTATATATTATAGCCATGCATGGACAGGTTAAGTCAATCACATTGACATTCCTAATGTTTGGGTAATTATGACATACTGCTAGACGTAAATAATAATTTATGATTATGAATTATTTAATTGAAGAATTAAAGATAAATTAAAAGGAGTTTTAATTTATCTAATTCTAATTATGAATTAGAATTATAATTTATAATCATTGCCAAATTATTAGGAACCTAATGGGTCACACATCAAAGAGCAATTTGTGAAAGAAAATAAATTTAATTAAGTTGACTTAATTATAAAGTTTGAGAAACTTTGGGAATCAAATATAGAGATAATTGATTTTATTAAAATTAAATTAGTTAATTTGATTATAATTATAATTAGAGAGTTTTAATTTTAATAAATGACTATCTTGATTTTTCTATTTAAAGGAAAAGCTTTATGAAAGCTAGCTTCGCCTTCTTCCTCCAAAACAGTTTGGAAATTGCTCGTGGATACCATCGAGGTCGACACGTGAATGTACTAGCGATTGATCGCTCGAGAAAAGTTTCTAAGTTTTTCTCGAAAGCTTAACAAGGTAGGATTTCTAATCCGAATATTGTTTTTATTCAAGTTTAATCAATTATTGGGATCCGCTCGAAATCCGTAAAATTTTTGTTTCCACTGCGCCCGTGATTCGATCATGGTTGGATTCCAACAGTGGTATCAGAGACTCCTTTAATTGTTAATCTTGAATTAATGGCTTGATTATTGTTGTTGATTTGTGTTTAATGATTCGGGAAAGGACAAATAACATTGGTGACTGTTTTTGTTCAAGTTTGGAACTTGTTTCTCGATGCTGTTTTGGAAATTGTTTCCCGAAGGCTTGAAATTGTTTCTGTCTAATTTGTTTTAATCGTTTATGCATTGAACTGAAAATTTCATTCTATACGCATATACGGTGATTAATGGGTTTATGAAATCCTTGTCATTCGATGCATGTTTTGTTGTCCTTCTGGAAATTGTTTCCTCCACTGTTTTCGGGTTTCTCTGTTTTAGGTTTATGCATGCGATCTGATTTGATTTTTGCATATGCTTCTGCGTGTATAGATCTAGAATTCAAATACTTAGGGTTTATTTATTCAAATCCCTAATTTTCTAACCCTAATTTGCGACGTTTGATTTCTGTAATGTCTTGTGTTTTGGATGAATCACATACTTGTGTTTCTGGAAATTGTTTCCAGATTGTTGTAGACGTTCCTTTTGTGTTATCTGCATTTTCCCCTCCTTTGCAATTTTCTGGGTTATTTCTTATCATCTGCGTTTTCTCCATTGAGTTTATGGAAAAATCGATGGGTGATTAACACCCATCGACTGGCGACGTGACACCCTCACTAGATGATGGTGTCGCCAGCGATAATGGCTTCTCCGGTGACGTCACAAGATGCGAGAACCGTCGGGTGGAGACCCACGGTTGAAGCTTCACGTTTTCGTTAAATCCGACGTGTGTGAAGGTGGAACATCGTGGAGAAGGTCGTGTGGAAACGTGGGAGTAGTTGGAGTAGAAGGATCCAGAAGAAAGGAGAGAGGGATCGTGGAGTGAGAAGGAGAAAGCTTGGAGAAGACGACGGGCGCGTGTGGGACACGCCCCCGCGCCTTCCAGGAGAGTGGGCACGCCCACCAGTCGATCTTGCTGGCGTGCGCACGCCTGACGCCTCCTTCTATTTTTAATTTTTATTTTTAATATGTTTTAAAATTGTTTTAAAACCCAATTTTTCTTGTATTAATTTAATAAAGATTAAATTAATAAATACTCCTAATAAAAAAGGTGTTTTATCAATTTTGGAAAATTGTTTTCAAAGGATTATTTATTAGAAAGGGTTTTGGAATTTAATTTAATTTTTCAAGAGTTGAATTATTAAATTAAATTTATTTTCAAATCAACAATTAGAATCAAGCCACATTAGTAAATGATTTCTTTCATAATTGGATTATGTTTGAAATTATAAATATAATGAGATTATATTATTTTCATTAGTAAATAATTTCTTTCATAATTGGATTATGTTTGAAATTATAAATATAATGAGATTATATTATTTTGATGAGACCGTAATTTTTGAAAATTTTAAATCCTCAATACAATATTAAGTACACGTTATGAACGTGATGGTTGTCTTCCATTGTTTGAGAATAAACCGTAGTTTTGTTTAAAGTAAGATTTGTCGAGTAAACTCAAGGTCTCTTTAACCCTAATATGTTTTAATCTCAAATTAATGGGTTCTACTTAACTAAAATTGTATGATTTGGATGAGTAAACTCATGATTATATAATTTTAGAGACAAGGTTAGGAATAATATATTTGATATATTTTGGCAAAGTTGTCACCTAATCTGCATTTAGGAGTCACATGAGATGCGATTGAAAATTGTTTTCACCTAATTTATTTTAATTGGTTTGTTGAGCAAACTCAAGATCAATTAATTTTAAATGGGATCCTAGCCCACTAAGAAATTATTTTATAATTTTTCGATATAATAGTAAGAGCTATTATTTTGTACAAAATAGTGGGAGTAATCAAATAAATTTAAAGTCCTTATTTTATTTGATTTTTGGATATAAACTAATTTTTGCTCCTTTTATGTTTTCCTGGTTATTGAATTTGAAGATGAGTACAAACCTGACTTTGAGAAGCATTTTGAATGCTGACAAGCTGACTGGACACAACTATTTAGACTGGCTGCAAAATCTAAGAATAGTTATTAGGCAAGAGAAGAAGTTATGCGTCTGACACCGAAGCTTCCACCTAAACCTGCTCAAGATGCTGCCAATGAGGATTGGGTATATTATCAAAGATATATAGATGACAATGCTCAAGTAACATATGTGATGTTAGCTAGCATGTCTTCTGAGCTTCAGAGGCAACATGAAAATATGAATGCAAGGGAAATGTTCCTGCACCTTCAAGAGTTGTTTGGTGCATAGAGTAGGGTAGAGAGGTTTGAGACTGCGAGAGCTTTGTTTCAATGTCGGATGGCTCCTGGATCATCGGTGGAACTTCATGTTTTGCGGATGATTGGGTATATCCAAAAATTAGGTCAATTGGAATATGACCTGAACCTCGAGTCGACCATTAATTTAGTGCTCCAGTCTCTTACCTCGAGTTTTTCTCAATTTATTATGAACTTCCAATGAACTTCCACATGAACACAAAGGAAGTGTCATTGGTTGAATTACTCAATATGCTCAAGACCGCTGAGGGATGCCTTAAGAAGGAATCTAGTTCTGCTATTGTTATTGACTCTTCTTTTTCTTCCAAGAATAGGGTCGGACCCTTAAGAAGAAGAAGAAGAACAAGAAACAGAAGGCTTCTACTAATGTATTAAAAGCCAAAGAAGGTGTCAAGAAGAAGAGCAATGACAAGGGCACTTGTTTTAATTGCGGGGTTGACAAGCATTGAAAGAGGAATTGTCCCTCTTATCTTGCTAACCTGAAAGAGAAAAGACTTAAGGAAGCTAGTTCTCCAGGTATGTTTATGATTGAGATCAATCTTTCTACTTCTGTTCCACACACTTGGGTATTAGATACTGGTTGTGGTTCTCATTTGTGTAATAACATACATATGTTAACAAGGAGTAGATCATTGAAGAAAGGCGAAGTGGACCTGCAAGTTGGCAATGGAGCAAGAGTTGCTGCATTAGCTATGGGGACTTGTAGTTTAGCTTTGCCTTCTGGCCTTATATTGGAACTCGATAATTGTTATTATGTTCTTGTTATTACAAGAAACATCATTTCTATTTCTCATTTGGATTTGAATGGATTTGTCTTTATTATTAAGAATAATAGTTGTTCTTTTTATAAAGATGATGTTTATTATGGATCTGGATTGCTTACAAATGGTTTGTATGAGTTAGATCTAGAAAGGCCAATTCTTAACATAAATAGTAAGAAAAGTAAATTAAGTAACCAAACTCCATCTTACTTATGGCATCAGAGGTTAGGTCATATCAATGAAACTAGAATCACAAATTACATAAAGAAGGATACTGGATCCTTTTGATTATGAATCATATGAAATTTGTGAATCTTGTTTATCGGGAAAGATGACCAAACCGCCTTTAAGGAAAGGGACAACGCTCTAGTGAGTTATTAGAATTAGTACATTCAGATGTATGTGGACCTATGTCCACAAATGCTGAGGTGGATACACATATTTCATTACGCTCACGATGACCATTCTAGATATGGTTATGTGTACTTGATGAAACAAAAGTCTGAATCATTTGAAAAGTTCAAAGAATTTAGACTAGAGGAAGAGAAACAAACAGGTAAAAGTATTAAAACATTTAGATCAGATCGAGGTGGTGAATACTTAGATTAAGAGTTTCTTGGTTACTTAAAAGAGAATGGGATTCTCTCACAATGGTCTCCTCCTGTAACTCCACAACATAACAGAGTTTTTGAGAGGAGAAATAGTACACTATTAGATATGGTACGTTCCATGATGAGTCATGCAGGCCTTCCAATATCCTTTTGGGGATACGCAATTGAAACTGCAATATATCTTCTAAATAGAGTTCCATCTAAATCTATTGATAAGACACCATATAAGATATGGACTGGTAGAAGACCTAGATTATCACATTTAAATATTTGGGGATGTGACGCTTATGTGAAGCGTACAATATCTGATAAGCTTATAGCTAAATCAGATAAATGTAAATTTGTGGGATATCCGAAAGAAACTTTCGGTTATCAATTCTATCATCCTATTGAGCAAAAGGTGTTTGTCTCAAGACATGCTACATTCTTAGAGAAAGAGTTTATTCTCAAAGAAAGTAGTGAGAGTGAAGTTGAGCTTAGAGAAGTTCAAGAAACACAAATTTACATCGACATGGAACAAGAACCTCAAGTTGATACATATGATGTACAACAAAGAGTTCAAGAAACACATAGTCTGCGACGAACTAGTAGGATACGTCGTCCTCCTGTTAGATTAGATCTACATGTTGAGCATGGAGAGGATAACGATCACCATGTAAGATGAGTCGACTACTTTTAAAGAAGCAATGTCGGATATTGATTCTTTAAAATGGCAAGAAGCTATGAAATCAAATGGAATCCATGTACACTAACCAAGTATGGACTTTGGTGAATGCACCTGAAGGTATAGTACCTATTGGGTGCAAATGGGTTTTTAAAAGAAAAACTGACATGGATGGAAATGTACATACGTACAAAGCAAGGTTGGTGGCGAAAGGTTACAGACAAAAATAAGGAGTTGATTTTGATGAAACTTTTTCGCTAGTAGCAATGCTTAAATCCATAAGGATTTTACTCGCTATAGCTGCATACCATGATTATGAAATTTGGCAAATGGATGTCAAAACAACATTTTTCAATGGAAATTTGCAAGAGGATGTGTACATGACACAACCTGAGGGTTTTGAATCCAAAGAATTTCCTAATCAGGTTTGCAAGTTGCAAAGGTCCATTTATGGCCTTAAGCAAGCGTCACGAAGTTGGAACACCCGTTTTGATGAGATAATCAAAGAGTTTGATTTTATAAAAAATATGGATGAACCTTGTATTTACAAGAAGGTAAGTGGGAGTGCAGTTGTTTTCTTAGTGCTTTATGTGGATGACATATTGCTCATAGGAAATGACATTCCAATGCTCCAGTCTGTTAAGATATGGCTATCAAAGAACTTTTCCATGAAGGATATGGGAGAAGTAGCTTATATATTAGGTATAAAGATCTATCGAGATATATCAAAAAGGTTGCTTGGATTATCTCAATCTACGTACATAGATGAAGTGCTAAAGAGGTTTAGCATGGAGAATTCCAAAAGGGGATTCTTACCCATGTCGCATGGGATTTCTCTCTCAAAGAGTATGTGTCCACAAACACAAAAGGAGAGAGATAAAATGGATTGTATTCCATATGATTCGGCAATTGGATCAATCATGTATGCGATGCTATGTACTACACCAGATGTTGCTTATGCTTTGAGCATAACAAGCAGAAATCAAGCTAATCCTGGTGAAGGTCACTGGACAACTATGAAAAAATATCTTGAAGTACTTAAGAAGGACAAAAGATATTTTTCTGATTTATGAAGGAGCTGAAACTGAGAGTTCAGGGTTATTCGGATGCCATTTTTCAGTTAGATCAAGAAGATGGTAGATCGCAGTCAGGGTACATTTTTACTCTTTATGGTGGTGTAGTTTGGATCAAAAAGTTCATCACTGAACTTGGAGTGGTTCCTAGCATTGTTGAGCCCATAATATTTTATTGTGGCAATAACGGTGCTGTTGCGTAAGCAAAAGAACCCAGGTCTCATCAACAGTCCAAACATGTACTCAGGAAGTTTCACTTGATCAGGGAGATAGTGGAGCGAAAAGACATAACATTGGAGTGAGTTCCCACTGAAGAGAATCTAGCAGATCCTCTTACTAAGCCACTGTCTCAAAAGAGACATGATAGACATATGGATGACTATGGTATTCGATACATTAGCAATTGGCTTTAGTGCAAGTGGGAGATTGTTAGTTTATGCCCTTGCAGCCAATTTATTTTGGTTGTAAATAATTGTATGACATTATTATTAATTAATTAAAGGCATTCTTTATATTTATGAATTTGTGAATTATTTAATTATTATTCGTAAGGATAAAATCCTTGGAATAATTACTGTGTAATTGAGATTATGATGAGATCATAATTTATGAGATTCAATATACACCTATGTATTATTCCTAAATGTTCCTAGTTGTAGTTTCATCAAGACGGGATATTGTTGAAACGGTAAAATTAGCACACATTATGTTTCTTTCTTATGAAGAAAGTAATTGATCTCATTAATTAAAGTATAGAGATACTTAAACTAATGTGTGGGTGATTATTAGAGAATAAATCACTGAACTGACCCGATTATGAGAATTCCGAATGGAATATTACTTATCTGTCTATGGACTATCTCATAATGATGGTTGTATAATTAATCCTCAGACTTAAGATTACTAATATATCTAGTACGAGAATTATTGTATTTTGATACTACTTATGAATTGTCCTAGATAATTACGCTTGTAGTAATTGGATACATTATGAACCATATGTAGATAATTGAGTAAGTAGATAAAGGATTCGCCACTCTAAAGTAATTAGAGAGAATATTCTAACGTTTTAGCGATTGGTAATGATTTATGGAATTCTCTGGCCAGAGTGAATTGATATTTGAAAAGGAGTTTTCAAATTTCAATTATAAATCAATTACTAATTAGCAAGGACGAACATAATTGGATACTAAAGAGTAGACACTATATTCATACCCTGTGCAATTAGAATATTAGATGACCAAAGGATTAAATTATACATTATAGCCATGCATGGACAAGTTAAGTCAATCACATTGACATTCCTAATGTTTGGGTAATTATGACATGTTGCTAGATGTCAATCATAATTTATGATTATAAATTATTTAATTGGAGAATTAAAGATAAGTTAAAAGGAGTTTTAATCAGTGTATTGGATACCGTTCCGTGCACTTGTCGCTTTACGAACCGCACGCATGCAAAAATACCAGGGTTTAAATCCGGTCGGTACCACTGGTAGCCAAAATTTTGGGACCAATCCGCAAAAAAACCAAGGGCCAGGGACCATTTTGCAGTAAACGAAAATAAAACCCTAAAAAATCTAATCCTTCCCCGACTTCGCCCACTACCTCTCGGCTCTCACATTTCTCTCTTCTCTCTCTCGGATCGCCGCCGCCCCTCACCGACCGCCTCCTCGCCGTCATTCGTCACCCTCACCAACTGCCTCGCCTCCTCTTCTTCTCTGTCTTGGTCGGTTGGTCCTCTTGGAGTCGTGGAGTCTTGGAGTCCTCTTCTTCAACGTCCGAAGCCGTTGCCGCCTGCTGAGATCCACCCTCCGACGTCCACCGCACAGCTTTGCGTCGCCGTCTTCAACACCCGAAGCCGTCACTGGCTCACCGCACACACCACCATCGCCGCCTGCTGAGGACCCGACATTGACCCAGATTGTAAATGACCGATTGTTGTGTTTAATTTTTCTTGACATTTGGACATTATTTGCTTGTGTTTTTGTGTTGGTTGGTGGATCCGTGGATGATGTTGGATTTGTGGCGTGAAACTGTGAAAGATTTGTGGTGTTGTGTTGGATTTGGGGATAATCTGAATGTTGCGTTGGAAAATTTTTTTTGCTTGGTGATTGTGAATTTGTTATTGAGTAGATTTTATCATTTTAAGGTATTAAAATTGCAATAAAATTTGATTGGAATATGTGATTCTGTGGTAATTGGAATTGGAATAAAATTTGGAATTGCACTGAAAATTAAATTTGGAGTTGTAAATTAGATTTTGGCATTTGGCATTTTGGAATTAGAAATTGTAATTGGAATTGGATTTTTGAATTGATAGAAAATTAATTTTAGAATTGGAATTAGAATTGGATTGAAAATTGGTTGAATGGAAATGAAAAAGGAATTACAGTACATCTGTATAATATATCAATATGGACTATTTTGCAATTTTTAAAAAGTTTAGGGACTATTTTATAAATTTAAAAAATATCCCAAATGGTACCCTAGATCGACCGACACCCAGATTTGCCCGCTCGAGAGCTCAATCCTCAATCGAGTCTTGCATTTGCGGTATTTATAACATTGGTTTTAATTTATCTAATTCTAATTATGAATTAGAATTATAATTTATAATCATTGCCAAATTATTAGGAACCTAATGGGTCACACTTCAAAGAGCAATTTGTGAAAGAAAAATCAATTTAATTAAGTTGGACTTAATTATAAAGTTTGAGAAACTTTGGGAATCAAATATAGAGATATTTGATTTTATTAAAATTAAATTAATGAATTTGATTCTAATTATAATTAGAGAGTTTTAATTTTAATAAATGACTATCTTGATTTTTCTATTTAAAGGGAAAAGCTTTATGAAAGCTAGCACTTCCTGTCTTCTTCCTCCAAAACAGTTTGGAAATTGCTATGTGGATACCATCGAGGTCGGACACGTGAATGTACTAGTGATTGATCGTTCAGAGAAAAGTTTCTAAGTTTTTCTCGGGAAAGCGAACAAGGTAGGATTTCTAATCCAAATATTGTTTTTATTTAAGTTTAATCAATTATCGGGATTTGCTCAGAATCTGTAAAATTTTTGTTTCCGCTGCGCTCGTGATTCGATCATGGTTGGATTCCAACAGCAATTTGTGTATGTATATAGGAAAAAGGTTTTTGCCATGTGTGTAAATATATAGCAAAAAATTTTACTGGCCATGTGTTTATTTATATAAATAGGAAAAATTTTGTTGCGTGGCATATATATATATATATATGGAAAATTTTTCCTGGCTAAATAAAACTTACCTAATGTATATATACCCTAAATTAACTAAATAAAACTTACCTAACATATATAAGAAATACATTTGGTAGTCATGTGTGTACATATATAGGATAAAATTTTGGTGCCCATGTTTTTTTTTGTTACACGACAAGCTAAAACATTAAGAATCGAAAAGCAGAGTCACAGGGCCGGGGATGCCTGAGTGGTGGCCGCGAGGATGGCGCAATCCAAACAGATCCTGAATTAAAACTTCGTGGATAAGCGATGGCGGGTCCCGTAAGTACTGAAGGCCCGGCCTGGATGCAGTTGCTAAAGAGGCGAGGAGATCAACACACTGGTTACCTTCGCGATGGATATGCTGGAAGTGGACCTCCCACGGCCGGTGGAGCAACCCTCGTATACCTATCAACAAAAAAGAGATGTCAGTCAAGTTGGCAGTGGATGGGGAGAGGATATTGATTACCTCAAGCGAATCCACTTCCACAACCACGCGGCGATAGCCACTATCCCACGCTAAGCTGAGCCCTGTGTGGACCGTTCATAATTCGGTCTCAAGGGGGTACCGCGTCCAAGATAATGAAGAAAACCGCCACACCAAAGACCATGGCAATTTCTTAAAGACCCCAATCATGGTCCGAGCGACCCAATACGGCATTGCCATCGTGTTCGATTTGATCCAAATTCACGGGTTTTGCCCACCATCGAGTACCCCGAGGAAGCCTCGGGTCGGGGAAAACCCGATTAGCCAGCGAAAGAGCTTTGACAATCCAATCGCTATAGTCCAGGACAATGTGCACACCTTCGGGGGGCCAGTTAAAAGCAAAATCGAAAATGCTTGCGTTCTGCCACTTCCAAATGAACCAGCAGGCAACGCCAAAGAGGAGAGCCCAGTCAAAATGATGGAACTGGAGATGCTTGGTAAGGTGGGATTCGAGCCAACTCTCCGCATCAAGAGTGAAAAAAGCCCGATTGATAAGGTGAGGAGGGAATTGCTGCCATACAGAGGTCACCCTAGGGCAATCTCGAATGGCGTGTAGGATAGTCTCCTCTTAGCCACAAAAGTGGCAACCGCTATCTGGAGTAAGGGAGCGTTTAGCCCACTGCTGGTTCGTTAATAATTTCTTGTTAGCCAAAAGCCAGCGGAACGCCCGAATCTTTTGAGGACCGGGCCATTTCCAGATGACCTCCCAAAGCCGACATCTCTCGGCCGGGCGGGACTGCTCGATAAGGTCATAAGCGGAAGCAACTGTAAAACCACAAGATTAAGTGGGACCCCGGACCAATTGGTCAGCGCCCATCCCTGTGCTCAGCGGGCAGAAAGAAGCAACCCACAAACAAACAGAAGCAGGGAGGTAGTGTTGGAACCGATGCCATTGCCACTCACCCTCCTCATTTAGATAAGCAGCCACGGTAGCGGTAATGTTGCTAGACGACACATCAGTGTTGGTCACTAAATACAGTGGACCCAAGTCTTCAATCCAGTTGTCCAGCCAAAAGAGAATTCGTCTCCCGTCCCTGAGCTTCCAGGCCGCTCCTTGCGGCACAACAGGCCATGTCGCAACTATCCCCCTCCAAGTCGAGGAGGCGCCAGGACGGTCCAACTTCAGAGGGAGATGAGTAGAGTGCAGGTGGTATTTGGCCCGTAGGATCTGGACCCACAGAGTATAAGGTTTAGTCAAGAGGGCCCAACCTAGCTTAGCGAGAGACGCATCATTGGACGAACGAATCCGCTTAATGCCCAGTCCTCCTACAGATTTGGGTTTACAGACGGTGGTCCAATTGACAAGATGGATTTTCTGCTAACCGTCATGGGCTCCCCAGATGAAGTTCCTCATTAATTTTTCCAGTCCATCGCAAAGCTGGCGAGAGAACCGGATCGTCTGCATAGTGAAGATGGGAAGTGCAACAATGACAGATTGGGTTAAGGTAAGCCGACCTGCCAAGGTTAACTGACGATCTTTCCAATCCGAGAGTTTCGTCTGGGCCTGATCAAGGATATACTGATAAGTTATGGCGAGTACTACGCTCATGTAACAACGGGACCCCCAGATATTTGCCAAGATTAGTCGTACTCTGGACATGTAGGGCGTGGCTAATCATTCAAGCGGTGGCTCTAGGAACATTCTTAGGAGGTTCGAGAAGACAAAATGGGGTAGGTATCTTAGTTGTCAAGGAACTTATAAATCACGTGATGGAGATTAAAAGAATAAATGATAAGAATATGGTTGCTAAGATTATGGTTAGCAATGTTGTTCTTAATGTGGCGTGTGTATACACCTCAAGCAAGTTTAGACGAACAACAAAAATGACAATTCTAGGAGGAGTTAGATGAAGTGATTCAACAGATCCATTGTAGCACCCCAACTCTCGCAAGACACGTACCTGAAATCTTGAGGGATATCCGAGTCCGTGCCCCACAAGGGTAGCATGCTAGAGCACTTAATCATTCAAAAATCGATATAATTTTTTTTTGAAATCATAAACATAATATGCAGAAATAATAACCAATTTGGGCCCACTTTCATTCATAAACATTTTCAATCAACACAATACAATCAATAGAATTTCAATAGCCAATTGGGGCCCATTACAAATACAAAACACTTTAGTCATAATGTCTTTACATTCCACCATAAAAACCTTTGTATACACATTATACAAAAATTTCGGAATACATTATTTTACAGAAATCGCAGAATACAAATTTATACAAAAATAGGAAAATACTAATATAGACGCGAAGTGATCCCAATCTCTATCTTTTCCTTGCATGTAGTAAGTATGTAACATCCCATCTCCGATGGGAAGGGTATTTTAGTAATTGGGACAGGTTAGGAGTATTAAATTATAACTCGGCATGAACATATGTCATGCAGCCTCTATAAATGGTGAGTTTTGCACAGGCATATAGTCATACATGCATTCATGACATTTCCCGGTATAAGTGTCTAATTGTGATCTTTTGTGAAATTGGTGTGATAATGGGGATTTGGAAAATTATTTGAGTGCTGCCGTAGAGTGTTTTACATTTTAGGATTTATGAGAATTTTCTGGAATTATCCTGAGAAAATTCCCGACCGTAAAATCGCCAGAAATGGCCTAAATGTGTTTTTGTAGTGGAAAGTGTGGTTTTCGTGTTTAAAAAATTATTGGGAGTGGACTGTCTTATGTTTTACAATTTTGGGCAATTTAGGTAATTTTCAAAAAAATGATTCGGGAAAATTCTCGAAATTTCCGGACCGGAAAAATCGCCAATCGCTTAACCTACGATTTTTGGTAGCGAAAATTGCTACCCAATGGCACTGTCTTATTGGGTATATTATTTTGGGATTGAAATTGGGGTCAATTGAGTTGATTGGGTTGGGTAATTGTTGATCTGAATTATAAAATTAATATTTTGACTTTTCTTTACAAATGTGGACTAATGAAAAATTGCCACCAAAAAGCTTCATTTAATGCTCACTTCCTTCCTCCCACGGTTTTGCCTTAATAAAAGAATGAAAAAGAGGATTTTTACCTCTTAAAGCCTTCTCATCCGAAACTACTCCTATTCTCCATATCCATTGATTTTCTTCTTCTTTTTTTTCATCTTTCTCCAAACACTCAAGAGTTCTCTTACTTGTCACTAAGCTATAGTTTTCCCATGATGATGAAATATATATGTATGGTGGTAGAAGAAGTGATTAGTGAAGGTAGGAAGTAAAGAAGTGAAAGGAATTCAAGGTTGGAAAAGCTAATAGGTAAGTTTTGTTGTTAAGCTTTCCTTATGTTTTGATTTAGAAATTGAATGCCATGGTACTTAGGAGTTATTAATGGGAGGTTATGGTATGTTTATTATGATTATTGATGCCTTAAATTGATGATAATTATTGCTTGAATTAATGGGTATAAGATTAGAGTTAGTTATGAATTGAAAGTAGGATGAGTGATGAATGGTTTTAGCTTGATTGTAATTGCATGTTGATGATGAATTGTGCATAGGAATTGAGGAATTATTGCTGCCAACTTTTGTGTAAGAATACAGATAAATATTGTGTTGAGTTTGTGGCTGAATTGGAGGTGTAAATGAATGTATATTAATGTAGGTAAAGTGATAGAATGGAAGAGGATGAGGTATAGGTGAAATTTGGAAATTTTGGTGTTTAACCTATTGTAATGTTTTGTTCCTAACTAATTGTATAGGTGAGTAAATGAGGTGAGGTTTGTGCCCAATTAAACTTTGGGATGTTGGCTTCAATTTAGTGTGAAATAGGTGTTGTTAAATTGTAATGCAAGAAGGTCGAAATTTGGCATGGAAAGTTACTGTTTTATTGCCTATGAACACTAACCGAAACCATAACCTATGAGCTTTACTGATTTTTATAAATTAATTGGTAGGGAACTAGGAAAAATGGTCTTTATGAAAGTTGAGGCATATTGAGTTAGCTTTCCATTGCCACTGATCTTGCTAATTTTCGAGTTGTATATTGGGAGATATGAACTGATTCCTATGGACTGGTTTTGGGCATGTTGATGAAACCTAGCTTAAGTGTCTGACTTGTGAGTATTCTGCTTGGAAGCAATTTTAGCCATTTTTGTGGACTGAATTGGTGTGAGTGATCTTCTGAAAAGTTGAAGAGGAAGAAATTATCTTGAAAATGAGATATGGCATATAATTTTTAGAGGTCAGAGTTGGGAGTTATGATTTTGCAAAAACTGATCCTGCATTAGGATGTGAATTGCTGATCATGGCAGTAACTTGCATGACAGTTTTGAAATGGTTAGAAATTAAATTAGAAATTGAGTTCTTCATGAAAATTGAAGTTTGAGGATTTATCTTTTCAGGGATATAAAGTTCTGATTTTTTTGACTTGTGTACAGGGCGTTATGCTTGTTATAAGTTTACTGCTCAAATTGAATGATTTCAGGGACAACAACATTGAGTGAATTAATTGACTTGTTTAGCAATGGAATTTGATTTTGGGTTGTTCATGAAAGTTGTAGATGACATTGTGAACTTATTGAGCATATTTATGTGGTAATATTTGGCTGAAGAATCTGAGAGTTATGGAAATTTCAATGTACTATTCTGTTTTAATGGGATTTGAGTAGGCAATAGCTTTGAAGGGATTTTTGACACCCTTAAGGGAGAAATTGATTTTTATGGTCTTCTTGAGAATTGTAGAGGGTTTCCTGAGCTTTCCAACGAGATATAGTTGGAAATTTTCTGAATTGTGTGCAATGAATTATGGGTGTTGAAAATTGGATTGAAAATAAAAAAAAGAAAAAGAAAAAGAAATGGAAATGGACACGCCCGGTCACTAGGGCGACGCCTCGCCCTAGTGACGAGGCTTACAGGGGCCGCGTCGCTAGAGCGACGCCTCGCCCTAGCGACGAGGCTGAAGAAGTCAGCCACGCTGGGGCGAGACGTCGCCCCCAGCGAGGCTGATCTTAATTTTTTTTTATTTTTTTTATTATTTTTATTTGTTAATTGATAATTTGAGATTTCATGCTTCTTTTGTCAATTTCTTTTCCGTCCGACGTCCGATTGACCTGATTCTTGAGGCATCGGATTCGTTGAACATTTAATTTCATTTTGTGAGAAATTGGGAATTTTTGGACGGGAAATTGACGTGGCCCCGGGTAGCGGAGCCTTTAATCACTTTATTTTGTTTAATTGGGGACCTATAGAGGTCCGATTTGTGCCGTCGTCGCCAATAGGTTTCTAATTTTTAGACGGATTTTGTTATGGGGAAATTTGGATTTAGGGCCGAAAAATTCATGAACATGCATATTTCACCTACATGTGCACAAATTGCATCTGTAGTGACTCGTTCTTTCTCTGTTTCTTATAGAGGCCCAGTGGGCGTCGTCGGGGCGACGGCGGTAAAACTTCCGGCATTAGCTCGAAGTAATAGGTGAGTAACCTAGTTGGTTTCTCAACCTTATGTGTTTATTACTTATATGCATTGATTGCCATGAGGATGCAAGGATGGATATATGTAATTGATTGATTTGATTGATTTGGACCACGGGTGTTGAAATATTGGATTATGATATTGAAGTGCAAATGAGAATAAGTGTGTGAGAATGCATTAGTAAATTGAATTGTAAATGTGGTAGTGAAGCGAAAGGTAAATGCATGGAATAAAATACCGGACTAAAAGTCTGAGGACATTGAAAAATGATCGGAAATAGTAATTAATTGGAATTGAAAATAAAATGCGATAATTGGATATTGGAAAATGACATGTGCATTCATGCATAGTAAATGATCGATAATGGCGATTGTGACCGTGTCGCCACCGATTTCGAGCTTTAAGCTCAACGCACGAGGCCTCGTGCCCAACGATTCCGAGCCTCGACTCGATGATCAGGGCTATGCCCAACGTTTCAGGGCTTTAAGCCCAATGTTTCAAAGCCAATGGCTCAACGTATATGAGCTCAGGCGCACGGTCACAACAACGAAAGAAAATAAAAGGGTCACATGCACACTACATCAATGAATGTTTAATGTGAATTGTGTGAAAGGCTTATTGCCTTATAAAATGTGAAATTGAGTGCCTGTGATTTCTTGTTTATGATATATATACAATATTGTGTGATTGTGTGGATATGCATGAGTTGGGTGAACCATCGATGATGGTTTCTCACTGAGTTCGCAAACTCACCCAACATTGCATCTATTTTTTAGGAAATGGAGAGTACCCCGTTGGACACGCGGAGTACGTCTCTTCGCTAGCAAGACAAAGTATCGGTCGGGATCGATTAATAGTCAGTATCTGCATTAGTGTATAAATTTGGTATTTAGTAGGCCCAATTGTTTACATGTAATTGTATAGAGGATTTGGGCACTAATGAGTGCTAATAATGAGTGAAATTGTTTTATCAGTAAAATGGTTTAATCTTTGAAAGTGTTTTGTTATAATTGGGCCAAGTCAATGTTTGTTTTGCGCACTCTAATGTTTTTGAAAGAAAAAAAAATGTCATACGATTTTTGTTAAGAAGGGAATGAATGTTCTAGTACGCCACCCTCGCGGGTCACGGGCTCGGATATCACCATAGATATCGGGTTCGGGTCTCGTCGGGAGTGGGGTGCTACAAAGTATACTCCCGTTTGCCTAATGGGGTATTCTTCTGATTCCTGAAAAATATTTGCAAATTTTAGGTGAGTTTTGCGAACTCAATGAGTGACCATCATTGATGGCTTACCCAATCACGTAACACATAATTCACATCATTACACACTTCACACTTCACATTCAATACAATTTAACCACTCATATTATGCATATGCAGTGCACATGAGACCCACTTTTTATTTGTTACTTTGTTGTGATCGAGTGCCTGAAATGTCCTGTATCTATTAGGTACCAGACTCATTACTAATTGGCCCTTATCTGCTTGGGAGATACAGGGCTCATTTTACATAGTGAGCCTTAGGCTCTTAATCACTGCCTGAGCTCGAGGCTCTTTTCGTACTTTAAGCTTTAAGCTCTAATCGGTGGCTACTTAGGTCACAACTACCATTATATTTCATGCATTCATGAAATGAAATGCATCAATCACATTCGTATGATCCCATTCAATCACATTCTCATATCATCGGACCTTAGTCTGGCATTCAACATTAAGTTGAGAATCACATTTTCACTTATATGCAAATGCTCATTCAAAACACATTTATCATCAAATTATGTACACTTAGTTCCTCTCATTCACATACAAGTAACACTTCAATATCCCAATCAATTCATCACATCATCGGACCTTTTGTCCGGAAACCAACACAATCAATCACATTCATATAATCATTCAGCAGTCAATCAATACAGAAATTCAAACAAAACAAACAATGAAATTAGACTATCTAGGTCTATTCACAGTACGCTCCAGATTAGCTTTTGCTTCCAAACTCTGGAAACGCCTGAATGCGGACATTTAGTCTACATAGCCTATTTATGCAAAATACACATTGCACACACATTAATAATGGCACAATAATAAGCATTTATTCATGCACAACTGTGTATATGGACTATGTACAATGCATGCTCAATGACAATCCCGGTACTTTACCAACTTCATCACTTATCATTTCTTTGAATCACAACCTCAGTCCTTTGGTACTTTGATAAAGATAACTCATCCACAATTTTTTCCCATATAGAACCGTATGTGACTAGTGAAGAGGAAAACAGAGTGTATATATATATATATCACTATCAACTTTTGGTTTGAAACTCAATATTTCCTCTTCATTCCTATTTCATCTCAGCTCACAAATCACAACCAAATAAAAAATCTATCATTTTTCATAATCATCAAAACAGAACGTTTTCTGCACTTCTTAACTTTCTAGATCTCGCGTACCAAAGGCAACAAGATCTCTAGTCTTAATTTTACAAGAAGACTCAGCCAAACAGGCTAAGGAGACTAAGAAGAAGAGGAAGTCAGAGTCTGAGAGGCAAAAATCTCAAGATCAGAAAACTCCGAGACTGACTGAAGCAGAAGGAAGGACTAAAGCAATTAGTCGAAAGAAGAGTGTGTCCACTGCTAAGGAAGTTAGTCAAAAGAAAGATACGTTCAATGTTGCTTAAAAGGAAAAAGAAATTGAGCATAACAGAGTTCAGGATATTCCCATTATTGCTCAACAGGAGGAACCAGTGAAGCTAAGCCTGGTTCAGGTTAATCCTATTGAAGCTCAACAAGAAGCAGTAGCAGATTTAAGCTTGGTACAGGTACCATAGGAAGAATCTGATGAACCGAGTCTGGTCATATACAACTACTCTAAATTTTTGAGAAAAGATGAGTTGGAAACCAGACTGGTTGAAATTGTGACCAAGAGAAGCACTGCTATTGCAATCTGCAATCAACCAAGAAGGAAGGTAAAGGCTATCCTACAACCTATTTTGATAAATAGTGAGACATGGCAGTTCCTGAATGAAGATGAAAAGACTTTCTATGATGTCTTGAGGGATGCTGCTACAAAGCCATACCTTACAAAAATGTCCAACAAACCATGTACTATTTATCCAATCACAGAGAAGACGGTGATAAAGCTTGTACCGGATATTCAGCCTAGATATCCTTTGGATTTGAATAAGGGGAAGATGAAGCTATATCCTGAAGGAATAAGTGATGATCTATCTGCAGATCAAATTGAAGATGAAGTGCATCGAATTGATGCGGCATGCTCTTCAAAAGAGAATACTAACGGAGCTAGTTGTATTATCTGAGATAAGAATGAATCTTGCCCGATGGGGAAGGCCGGATTCTGAGGTCGTTTATTGAATACCTTGTTCAGACAGTTATGCGTATTAGGCCCTTAACTAATACACTGTCTATTGAAGTTGAAGCCATACCCCTGCAAGGAAGACAGTTGCTCATGCTACCTGCTCCTTTTGATTTAGACCTTCCAGAGCATAATCTATCCGTTCATCCACCAATTTTTGAGGTTGTTGACGATTACATTCCATCCTCGGACGCATATGCTACAACAATTGCGTTCACTGCACCCTCAGCAGATAATGATCAACCCTCCTCACTGTAACATCCCGCCCCTACTTCGAGTTAGAACCCTAAAATTTGGTGCATGTGAGCTATGGACTTGGTTTAAATGAATTTAGAGGAAATGGTTATGATTGTGTTTTGTTTGAAGTGTTTGATGATTAATGAGGGTTGGAAACTTGGAAAAAAATCTTTGAAGAATGTTGGTATAGCATGTGTCCATTAAACGGACACGAAAGTCCGTTTAACGGACTGGTTGGAAGGCTCATGTCCGTCAAACGGACATGTAGGTCCGTTTAACGGACCTTCTCGGGAGAAATTGGAGCGCTTGGTGGTTTCATGTCCGTTTAACGGACAGGGAAGTCCGTTTAACGGACACTCTCGGGTGATTTTGGGTTGCTTAGCCAATCTGTGTCCGTTTAATGGACATGCTTGGGGCCACTTTGGTAAATTGTGATTTTGACCATTTTAAATTTGGTACCTGTGGCCTTAAGTGATTTTTTGATAAAAATGCATCATATTTGGATATTCATTGATAAATTGGATGATTGCGCACATTAAAATTATTGATCATGCACTCAATTGACATTTTCCGGGTATAATGGGTAATGCATGGGATTGTTTTGAGAATTTCAAGTTGGGGTTATTGAAAATTATTATGGATAGTGAAATTAGTGATTTGGCATTTTTGAAAAATTTTAGGAAATTTTTCTAGAATTTTTCGGGGGAAAAATTTGGACTAGAAAAAATGCCGAGTGGCAGATCGATCAATAATTGGCAGTAGAACTGATTGTTAAATACTGGGATTTTGGATATGTGGCTATAGGGATTATGGACAAATATTAATTAGTGGGAATTGGGTTTGAAATTGATGAGATTGATGAGTTATGAGGAAATGTCAAGTGGAGGCTTAGGGTTATGCCATGTGGCATTGTTTTAGCCTAGTATTTAAAATATCTAAGCTTCAATAAAGCTTCCCCTACTCTCTCTCACGACACTTTCTCCTTGGGAGGACCATTTGGTGACTTATTTTTGCTCTCTTCTCTTCTATTTTCGTGACCTCCCATCCCCCTCTTCTCCTCCTTCATGCTTTGGTGCTTTGATGCTTGGAAACTTTGCTTCATCTTCTACTTTTGCTCCCTCTTTGTTGTCTCTTCGAGTTGAGCTAAGAAAAACCTAGCTTAACCTCCTAGAAGATGAAGATTTTGGAGATGAGAAAGTTAGGGTTTATTGGTGACTTTGAATAAATTGAAGGAAAATCAAGTAAGTTATGGTTTTAATGTTATAAGCATGGTTATTTTAAGCTTGCATGATGCTTAAACTAGAGTGTGTTGAATTGATTAGTGCAAGGGTTATGTTTGTGTTATGGATGATGATGAAGTGTGTTCTTCTCTTGTTATGTATATGTAGAATGAGTGATACTTACATGTAATGGTATGGAAGGGCTTAGACATGAATGGGTTTTCAAATAGATGCATGAACGAATGTACAATGGTTTTATACTTGGATATTGTTTTATGCCCTGTTTTGGGATAATGGTAAACTGTAGCTCTTGATTTGTTGTGAATGAGTTATTGAATTGAATGAGGTAGAGATTGATAAAAAATTACAATAGAGGTGTTGATCTAGGCATAAGAGGAATTGAATGAGTTAAATGGTAAGAATGAACTTATGGAAAATCTGGAAATTTGAAATGGCTTGATCTTGGGAGTGTGCTTTACTTGGATAGGCATAATTGTTTGTATAATTGTCTAGAGGAGTTGAGATTTGGCTTGAATGAAACTAGAGGCATTTGGCTACAAATCTTATGAAGCTATTGATTGTGAATTTTGTCTTGAAAGATTCCAAATGATGGCATGAAGTTAGGCAATGGGGTGTTGATATTGTTATGAATGAATGTCTATGATTGTGTTGCTTTTCAAGTGTTTATGATCAATAATGGACCCTATCTTGGTTATGGATGATATTGAATTAACATTGAGTTATAATAATGGATAATTGATGAGTATTGCATTAGAAATAATTGGTTAAGCATGAGGAATTGAGTATTGAGAGTGAAGAGTTGAAATCTGGAAGTTCATGAAAACTAAATTGAACATGGTTTAGTGCAAGGGGCATAACTTTTTGTGTAGAACTCGTAATGAGATGATCTTTATATGGATTTGATAGTAGACTTCAAGATCTACAACTTCTATTTCAGGCAAAATTTCGAAATTCGGACGTTTTGAGGGTCGAAATTTTAAAGTGGTATAGGTGACCCGTAGCAGTCCGTTAGACGAACATTCACTGGACAAAGGATATAAATTAAGCCTCAAATGGGTTGTAAAGTGAACCTAGAATGATCCTTAGTCTATGGGACTAACGTATGAAAGGTTTAAAGTGAAATCGAAGGTTAAAACTTGGTGAATGAATGGGTAGGATCAAAAGTGTCAAATGCATGTGTAAATGGGAATGGAATTGTTTACATGCTTGTGATATTGTTCCAGGAAGTTAGTAAATGGTACTAAGTGATTTATTATGATAGGGAATTGGATATGAGGAGATCATACAAGGTTAGAAATGAAATGAAGATAAATTGAGTTATGTTATCAAATGAGATGCAAGTGTATGGTTTTTGCTAGACTCTTAAAGAGTCAAATTTGAATGGATAATTGAAAATGATCATATGCAAGTAGAAAAATTGAATTATGATTTGAGAATGGATAATCGGTCGATGTAAAGCATATACCCGGAATTGTCATTGAGCATGCATTATATATTGCACATATACATATGTGAAAATGGGATGGCTATATGATTGTACCTTTATTAATGTGTGTGCAAATTGTGTTTGGCATATGAATGATCTGAGACGAGCGTCCACGACCAGACGTTTCCTGGATCATAAAAGCTCATGCTAATCTGGAGGCGTCTTGTGAGTAGACCTAGATGGTCTTATTTTTATGGTTTACTTGGTTCAGTTACAATTGAATGAAATTCATACATTGATTAATTGTTGAATGGTAATATTGATTGAAATTGAATATGGGTTCCGGACAGGAGGTCCGATGATTGATTGTGTACTAGGAATTGCGTTATTGAAGTGCTCCTTGATTGTGAATTGGATGAACTAAGTGTACATGATGTGATTATTAAATGGTTTGAATGCATAATTGCATATAGATAATTTGCATATGGATGAAATGTGAATTCTCAACTAGATGTTGAATCTTGGGACTACGGTCCGATGATAAGTGGTCATGATTGATTAAGTTGGCGAATATGAGCAATGCATTTTAATGCATGACTAAATGAAATATAATGGGAGTTGTGACGAGTAGTCAATGATTAGAGCTTAAAGCTCACCGAGTGAAAAGAGATTCGTGCTCGGATATTGATTGAGCCTCGGGCTCAACGACAATGAGCCTATATGGGGCGATTATTAGAGCTACAAGCTCAGCGACAATGAGCCCTATATGGGACAGTTTAGACACTCGGTCACAACAAAGAACTAAATAACTGGAGATTGAGTCTCATGTACATATGTATGCATAATATGATCGACTTGATTGTTTTGAATGGGATTGGTTTACTGGAATTGAATGAAATTGACATGATATATTGTGTTCCATGCATTCCATTCATGAATGCATAAATAGATAATGGAAGTTGGACCTGAGTTGCCACCGCTAGAGCTTAAAGCTCAACGAATGAAAACGAGCCTCGAGCTCGAGAGCCAATGGCTCAACGATTAATGAGCCCGGTATCCATGGACACGGGACAGTACAGGCACTCGGCCAACAATGTAATAACTGAGAAAGGGGTTTCATAAGCATTTCAGATGCATTTTGTTAAATGTGCTTGAGTTATTGGAATGTGCATTGATCTATGTGTATATGGGAATATGAATTTGCATTGAATGGGAATATGAAATGATATGGAATGGGACATATGAAATTGTCTTGAATGGGACTGACTTACTTGTATTGAATAGACATATGAAATTATATTGATTGGGCATACGAAATTGTATTAATTGGGAACATGGCATTGGATTGATTGTGAATATAAAGTGTGATAGTGAATGTGAAATGCGATTATGGGAATGTATTTATGTATTGTGTGGCTGGGTGAACCATCAATGATGGTCACTCACTGAGTTCGCAAAACTCACCCAAAATTTGCATATATTTTTCAGGTTTCAGAAGATTACCCCGTTATGCAACGGGAGTAGGCCTTCTGCAAATTTAGAGGTTGGGATCAGTTCGTGTCTACATTAGGATTTTTGTATGAAGTGTATTCTGTGATTTTTTATGCAATGTATAATTGAACATTTCAGTTTGTAATAAGTGTTGAAACATGGGAAGCTGAGTAAATGGGATTGATTAAATATGAATATTCTTGTGTATGTCAATATGTATCAATTGTAAGGGTTTGTGAGTGTATTGTGCATTGAAATGAGCCCTAATGGCTCAAAGTGAAATGAGATTGCAATTGAAATGCATTAGAAATGGAATTGGGCCCCTATCCGACTAGTGACAAAGTATTGATCGCAATGTGTTGAAAACAATGTTTTATCAACTTGTGAATTGATTTGGCCCAAATTGAAAATGGAATTCGGCATTTGTTAATGCTTCTTTTAGAAAAAATAAAAAAATATGGTACCAATTATTGACTGATTGAGTGTTCTAGCATGCCACCCTCGCGGGTCACGAGCTCGGATATCACAGTCGATATCGAGTTCGGGTCTTGCGGGAGTGGGATGTTACACTCACCGTTTGACTCCCAAGCTGAAATCAGCCACTTACGCGGAGAAGTCAACGAGATAAAGGAGATGATGAATGAAATGAAGAAGAAGATGACAGAACTGATGAAGAGTCATTGTCATTGATCATTTTTGATTACAACAAATAGGGGGAGAAGAGAATGGAAGGCAGCATAAGAGAATGGAAGGAAGCAATCAAAGAATCTCAAAGGGTGTGAGTGAAGAAGTCGAAGAAAAAGAGAGAAGGAAGAAGAAGATTTTTGAAGATAAGAGATAAGATTTTTTTTTTCTGTTTAAACATTGTATTTTGTTTTCTTTTTATGTATATAATTTGTTATCATCAAAAAGGGGGAGATTGTTGAGTCAAAATGACTTTACATATATATAATTTTGATGAATAACAAAGAAGTAGTAAAAGCAGACGTAAAATAGAAAACAGACAGATGGAGAATAAAACACAGACGCAAAAGCAAACGCAAAATTAGAATCGCAACCGAGGCATTGAAATGAAAAGCGAGCGCAGACGCAGACGAGCATAAAATGAAAAGTAGACGCAGAGCCGAAAATGAGAAGCGTATGAGCCGAAAATGAAAAGCAGACGCAGACACAAAATGAAACGCAGAGGCAGACGCAAAATAAAAAGCAGACGCAGACGCAAAATGAGAACCAGACGCAGACAAAGTTAGAAAGCAAAAGCAGACGCAGACGCTAAATGAAACACAGAAAAAGAAACACAGACAAAGAAACACAAACGCAGAAACACAGACGCAAAAATAAAGACGGAGAAAAGTAGACGCAGAATTCAAAAGAAGATGCAAGAGTCAGTTCGAGTTAGTTACAGAACTCAACTGATTAACTGTTTCTTTCAAGATTCAAGAAACAAGATTCAAGATGCAAGATTCAAGAAGCAGTTGCAGACAAAGGCTATAAATATAAGTCGAAGTCGAAGATTGCAAAGTTAGAAAAAGTTGAGATAATTGATCTACGTATATGCGTACAAAAAAGCTTATCTATGAGACAATTGTGCAAATTAGCTGAGAGCTAGTGTTACTGTAACATGTTTCAAATACTTTTGTAAGAAAGTAGTACAGATAGTCTGCAGAGGCTAAGAGTGAAAGAATACTGAGTGTAGAGACTTGAAGAGGCTCGAAAAGAATACTTGTAAACGTTGAAGAGATAGTGAAATCTCAGAAAGAACTCTGAGTACTGGACGTAACCCACGGTTTGGGGTGAACCAGTATAAAATCACTGTGTCCACCTCTCTCTACCTTATCTCTTTTAAAGTTCAAAGTTTTGTTATTACTAAAATTTCGAAACAAGTTTTCAAAGTTTTGATTATTTCGAATTTACTGAAGTTTCTGTAAAAGAACTTATTTTTTAAACAAAACAGTTTTGAAAGAGTCATAAAAAAGGGGAATACACAATTCAACCCCCCCTTCTCGTGTATTCGTTATCGTTTTATAAGCATTGTACTAACGTGTGATTTACTTCACCTACATGTCCAGAGTACGACTAATCTTGGCAAATATATGGGGGTCCCGTTGTTACATGAGCGTACTACTCGCCATACTTATCAGTATATCCTTGATCAGGCCCAGACGAAACTCTCAGGTTGGAAAGCTCGTCAGTTAACCTTGGCAGGTCAGCTTACCTTAACCCAATCCGTCATTGCTGAACTTCCCATCTTCACTATGCAGACGATCCGGTTCTCTCGCCAGCTTTGCGATGGACTGGAAAAATTAATGAGGAACTTCATCTGGGGAGCCCATGACGGTCAGCAGAAAATCCATCTTGTCAATTGGAACACCGTCTGTAAACCCAAATCTGTAGGAGGACTGGGCATTAGGTGGATTCGTTTGTCCAATGATGCGTCTCTTGCTAAGCTAGGTTGGGCCCTCTTGAGTAAACTTTATGCTCTGTGGGTCCAGATCCTCCGAGCCAAATACCGCCTGGACTCTACTCATCTCCCTCTGAAGTTGGACCGTCCTGGCGCCTCCTCGACTTGGAGGGGGATAGCTGCGACATGGTTTGTTGTGCGGCAAGGAGCGGCCTGGAAGCTCGAGGATGGGAGACAGATTCTCTTCTAGCTGGACAACTGGATTGAAGAGTTGGGTCCACTGTATTTAGTGACCACCACTGATGTGCCGTCTAGCAACATTACCACTACCGTGGCTGCTTATCTGAATGAGGAGGGTAAGTGGCAATGGCATCGGTTCCAACACTACCTCCCTGCTTCTGTTTGTTTGTGGGTTGCTTGTTTCTGCCCGCTGAGCATAGGGAGGGGCGCTAACCAATTGGTCTGGGGTCCCACTTACTCTCGTGGTTTTACAGTTGCTTCCGCTTATGACCTTATCGAGTAGTCCCGCCCGGCCGAGAGATGCTGGCTTTGGGAGGTCAGCTGGAAATGGCCCAGTCCTCAACGGATTCGGGCTTTCCTCTGGCTTTTGGCTAACAAGAAATTATTAACGAACCAGCAGCGGGCTAAACGCTCCCTTACTCCAGATAGCGGTTGCCACTTTTGTGGCCAAGAGGAGACTATCCTACACGCCATTCGAGATTGCCCTAGGGTGACCTCTGTATGGCAGCAATTCCCTCCTCACCTTATCAATCGGGCTTTTTTCACTCTTGATGTGGAGAGTTGGCTCGAATCCCACCTTAACAAGCATCTCCAGTTCCATCATTTTGACTGGGCTCTCCTCTTTGGCATTGCCTTCTGGTTCATTTGGAAGTGGCGGAATGCAAGCATTTTCGATCCTGCTTTTAACTGGCCCCCTGAAGGTGTGCACATTGTCCTGGACTATAGCGATTAGATTGTCAAAGCTCTTTCGCTGGCTAATTGGGTTTTCCCTGACCCGAGGCTTCCTCAGGGTACTCTGGTGGGCTGGGCAAAACCCTATGAGGGCTGGATCAAACTGAACACAGATGGCAATGCCAACGCTGGGTCGCTCCAGACCGCAGTTGGGGGTCTTTGGTGTGGCGGTTTTCTTCATTATCTTGGACGCGGTACCCCCTTGAGGCCTAATTATGAACGGTCCACACAGGGCTCAGCTTGGCGTGGGATAGTGGCTATCGCTGCGTGGTTGTGGAAGTGGATTCGCTTGAGGTAATCAACATCCTCTCCCCATCCACTGCCAACTTGACTGACATCTCTTTTTTGTTGACAGGTATATGAGGGTTGCTCCACCGGCCGTGGGAAGTCCACTTCCAGCATATCCATCGCGAAGGTAAAAAGTGTGCTGATCTCCTCGTCTCTTTAGCAACTGCATCCAGGCCGGGCCTTCAGTACTTATGGGACCCGCCATCGCTTATCCACGAAGTTTTAATTCAGGATTCGTCTGGATTGCATCATCCTCGCGGCCACCACTCAGGCATCCCCGCCCCTGTGACTCTGCTTTTCGATTCTTAATGTTTTAGCTTGTCGTGTAATAAAAAAAAACATGGGCACCAAAATTTTATCCTATATATGTACACACATGACTACCAAACGTATTTCTTATATATGTTAGGTAAGTTTTATTTAGTTAATTTAGGGTACATATACATTAGGTAAGTTTTATTTGGCCAGGAAAAATTTTCCATATATATATATATATATGCCACGCAACAAAATTTTTCCTATTTATATAAATAACACATGGCCAGTAAAATTTTTTGCTATATATTTACACACATGGAAAAAACCTTTTTCCTATATACATACACAAATTGCTGTTGGAATCCAACCATGATCGAATCACGGGCATAACGGAAACAAAAATTTTACGGATTCCAAGCAGATCCCGATAATTGATTAAACTTAAATAAAAACAATATTCGGATTAGAAATTCTACTTTATTCGCTTTCCAGAGAAACTTAGAAACTTTTCTCTGAATGATCAATCACTAGCTATTCACGTGTCCAGTCTCTGATGGTATCCACAGAGCAATTTCCAAACTGTTTTGGAGGAAGAAGACAGAAAGTGCTAACTTTCGTAAAGCTTTTCCCTTTAAATAGAAAAATCAAGATAGTCATTTATTAAAATTAAAACTCTCTAATTATAATTATAATCAAATTCATTAATTTAATTTTAATAAAATCAAATATCTCTATATTTGATTCCCAAAGTTTCTCAAACTTTATAATTAAGTCCAACTTAATTAAATTGATTTTTCTTTCACAAATTGCTCTTTGATGTGTGACCCATTAGGTTCCTAATAATTTGGCAATGATTATAAATTATAATTCTAATTCATAATTAGAATTAGATAAATTAAACTCCTTTTAATTTATCTTTAATTCTCAATTAAACAATTCATAATCATAAATTATGATTGACGTCTAGCAACATGTCATAATTACCCGAACATTAGGAATGTCAATGTGATTGACTTAACTTTGTCCATGCATGGCTATAATGTATAATTTAATCATTTAGTCATCTAATATTCTAATTGGACAGAGTATGGATATAGGTCTACTCTTTAGTATCCAATTATGTTCATCCTTGCTAATTAGTAATTGATTTATAATTGAAATTTGAAAACTCCTTTTCAAATATCAATTCACTCTGACGAAGAATTCCATAAATCATTACCAATCGAAACAGTAGAATATTCTCTCTAATTACTTTAGGTAGACGAATCCTTTATCGACTTACTCGATTATCTACATATGGTTCATATTGTATCCAATTACTACCGGCTGAAATTATCCTAGGACAATTCATAAGCGATATCAAAATACAATAATTCCCATACTAGATATATTAGTAATCTTAAGTCGAGGATTAATTATACAACCATCATTATGAGATAGTCCATAGACATATAAGTAATATTCCATTCGAAATTCTCATAATCGGTCATTCGTTGATTTATTCTCTAATAATCACCGACATATTAGTTTAAATATCTCTATACTTTAATTAATGAGATCAATTACTTTTTTCATAAGAAAGAAACATAATGTGTGCTAATTTTACCGTTTCAACAATATCCCGTCTTGATGAAATTACAACTAGGAACATTTAGGAATAATACATAGGTGTATATTGAATCTCATAAATTATGATCTCATCATAATCTCAATTACACAATAATTAATCCAAGGATTTTATCTTTGCGAATAATAATTAAATAATTCACAAATTCATAAAGATAAAGAATGCCTTTAATTAATTAATAATAATGTCATACAATTATTTACAACCAAAATAAATTGGTTGCAAGGGCATAAACTAACAATCTCCCACTTGCACTAAAGCCAATTGCTAATGTATCGAATACCATAGCCATCCATATGTCTATCATGTCTCTTTTGAGACAGTGGCTTAGTAAGAGGATCTGCTAGATTTTCTTCAGTGGGAACTCACTCCAATGTTATGTCTTTTCGCTCCACTATCTCCCTGATGAAGTGAAACTTCCTGAGTACATGTTTGGACCGTTGATGAGACCTGGGTTCTTTTGCTTGCGCAACAGCATCGTTGTTGCCATAATAAAATATTATGGGCTCAACAATGCTAGGAACCACTCCAAGTTTAGTGATGAACTTTTTGATCCAAACTACACCACCATAAAGAGTAAAAATGTACCCTGACTGCGATCTACCATCGTCTTGATCTGACTAAAAATTGCATCCGAATAATCCTGAACTCTCAGTTCAGCTCCTCCATAGACCAGAAAATATCTTTTGTCCTTCTTAACTACTTCAAGATATTTTTTCATAGCTGTCCAGTGACCTTCACCATGATTAGCTTGATATCTGCTTGTTATGCTCAAAGCATAAGCAACATCTGGTCTAGTACATAGCATCGCATACATAATTGATCCAATTGCCGAAACATATGGAATACAATCCATTTTATGTCTCTCCTTTTGTGTTTGTGGACACATACTCTTTGAGAGAGAAATCCCATGCGACATGTGTAAGAATCCCCTCTTGGAATTCTCCATGCTAAACCTCTTTAGCACTTCATCTATGTACGTGGATTGAGATAATCCAAGTAACCTTTTTGATCTATCTCGATAGATCTTTATACCTAGTATATAAGCTGCTTCTCCCATATCCTTCATGGAAAAGTTCTTTGATAGCCATATCTTAACAGACTGGAGCATTGAAATGTCATTTCCTATGAGCAATATGTCATCCACATAAAGCACTAAGAAAACAACTGCACTCCCACTTACCTTCTTGTAAATACAAGGTTCATCCATATTTTTGATAAAATCAAACTCTTTGATTATCTCATCAAAACGGATGTTCCAACTTCGCGACGCTTGCTTAAGGTCATAAATGGACCTTTGTAACTTGCAAACCTGATTAGGAAATTCTTTGGATTCAAAACCCTCAGGTTGTGTCATGTACACATCCTCTTGCAAATTTCCATTGAAAAATGTTATTTTGACATCAATTTGCCAAATTTCATAATCATGGTATACAGCTATAGCGAGTAAAATCCTTATGGATTTAATCATTGCTACTGGCAAAAAAGTTTCATCAAAATCAACTCCTTGTTTTTGTCTGTAATCTTTCGCCACCAACCTTGCTTTGTATATATGTACATTTCCATCCATGTCAGTTTTTCTTTTAAAAACCCATTTGCACCCAATAGGTACTATACCTTCAGGTGCATTCACCAAAGTCCATACTTGGTTAGTGTACATGGATTCCATTTCGGATTTCATAGCTTCTTGCCATTTTAAAGAATCAATGTCTGACATTGCTTCTTTAAAAGTAGTCGGCTCATCTTCTATGAGTGATATGTTATCCTATCCATGCTCAACATGTAGATCTAATCTAACAGGGGGACAACGTATCCTACTAGTTCGTCGCGGACTATGTGTTTCTTGAACTCTCTGTTGTACATCATATGTATCAACTTGAGGTTCTTGTCCATGTCGATGTGAATTTGTGTTTCTTGAACTTCTCTAAGTTCAACTTCACTCCCACTACTTTCTTTGAGAATAAACTCTTTCTCTAAGAATGTAGCATGTCTTGAGACAAACACCTTTTGCTCAATAGGATGATAGAATTGATAACCGAAAGTTTCTTTCGGATATCCCACAAATTTACATTTATCTGATTTAGTTTGAAGCTTATCAGATATTGTACGCTTCAGATAAGCGTCACATCCCCAAATCTTTAAATGTGATAATCTAGGTCTTCTACCAGTCCATATCTCATATGGTGTCTTATCAATAGATTTAGATGGAACTCTATTTAGAAGATATATTGCAGTTTCAATTGCGTATCCCCAAAAGGATATTGGAAGGCCTGCATGACTCATCATGGAACGTACCATATCTAATAGTGTATGATTTCTCCTCTCAAAAACTCCGTTGTGTTGTGGAGTTGCAGGAGGAGACCATTGTGAGAGAATCCCATTCTCTTTTAAGTAACCAAGAAACTCTTGATCTAAGTATTCACCACCTCGATCTGATCTAAGTGTTTTAATACTTTTACCAGTTTGTTTCTCTACCTCTAGTCTAAATTCTTTGAACTTTTCAAATGATTCAGACTTTTGTTTCATCAAGTACACATAACCATATCTAGAATGGTCATCTGTGAACGTAATGAAATATGTGTATCCACCTCTAGCATTTGTGGACATAGGTCCACATACATCTGAATGTACTAATTCTAGTAACTCACTAGAACGTTGTCCCTTTCCTTTAAAGGGCAGTTTGGTCATCTTTCCCAATAAACAAGATTCACAAATTTCATATGATTCATAATCAAAAGGATCCAAGTATCCTTCTTTATGTAATTTTGTGATTCTAGTTTCATTGACATGACCTAACCTACAATGCCATAAGTAAGATGGAGTTTGGTTACTTAATTTACTTTTCTTACTATTTATGTTGAGAATTGGCCTTTCTAGATCTAACTCATACAAACCATTTGTAGCAATCCAGATCCATAATAAACATCATCTTTATAAAAAGAACAACTGCTATTCTTAATAATAAAGACAAATCCATTCAAATCCAAATGAGAAATAGAAATGATGTTTCTTATAATAACAGGAACATAGTAACAATTATCGAGTTTCAATATAAGGACAGAAGGCAAAACTAAACTACAAGTCCCAATAGCTAATGCTGCAACTCTTGCTTCATTGCCAACTTGCAGGTCCACTTCGCCTTTCTTCAATGATCTACTCCTTGTTAACATCTGTATGTTATTACATAAGTGAGAACCACAACCAGTATCTAATACCCAAGTGTGTGGAACAGAAGTAGAAAGATTGATCTCAATCATAAACATACTTGGAGAACTAGCTTCCTTAAGTCTTTGCTCTTTCAGGTTAGCAAGATAAGAGGGACAGTTCCTCTTTCAATGCCTGTCAACCCCGCAATTAAAACAAGTGCCCTTGTCATTGCTCTTCTTCTTGACACCTTCTTTGGCTTTTACTAC
Source organism: Erythroxylum novogranatense (assembly GCA_029891385.1). Lineage (NCBI taxonomy): Eukaryota > Viridiplantae > Streptophyta > Magnoliopsida > Malpighiales > Erythroxylaceae > Erythroxylum > Erythroxylum novogranatense. The sequence continues at coordinate 102,676,334 of CM057229.1, forward strand.
ATTAGTAGAAGCCTTCTGTTTCTTGTTCTTCTTCTTTTTCTTAAAGGTCCGACCCTTATTCTTGGAAGAAAAAGAAGAGTCAATAATAATAGCAGAACTAGATTCCTTCTTAAGGCATCCCTCAGCGGTCTTGAGCATATTGAGTAATTCAACCAATGACACTTCCTTTGTGTTCATGTTGAAATTCAAATAAATTGAGAAAAACTCTAGGCAAGAGACTGGAGCACTAAATTAATGCTCGACTCGAGGTTCAGGTCATATTCCAATTGACCTAATTTTTCAATGTACCCAATCATCCGCAAAACATGATGTTCCACCGATGATCCAGGAGCCATCCGACATTGAAACAAAGCTCTCGCAGTCTCAAACCTCTTTACCCTACTCTATGCACCAAACAACTCTTGAAGGTGCAGGAACATTTCCCTTGCATTCATATTTTCATGTTGCCTCTGAAGCTCAGAAGACATGCTATCTAACATCACATATGTTACTTGAGCATTGTCATCTATATATCTTTGATAATATACCCAATCCTCATTGGCAGCATCTTGAGCAGGTTTAGGTGGAAGCTCGGTGTCAAGAACGTACAACTTCTTCTCTTGCCTAAGAACTATTCTTAGATTTCGCAGCCAGTCTAAATAGTTGTGTCCAGTTAGCTTGTCAGCATTCAAAATGCTTCTCAAAGTCAGGTTTGTACTCATCTTCAAATTCAATAACCAGGAAAACATAAAAGGAACAAAAATTAGTTTATATCCAAAAATCAAATAAAATAAGGGCTTTAAATTTATTTGATTACTCCCACTATTTTGTACAAAATAATAGCCCTCACTATTATATCGAAAAATTATAAAATAATTTCTTAGTGGGCTAGGATCCCATTTAAAATTAATTGATCTTGAGTTTGCTCAACAAACCAATTAAAATAAATTAGGTAGAAATTTTTTTTCAATTACATCTCATGTGACTCCTAGTACCGTTAGGTGACAACTTTTGCCAAAATATATCAAATATATTATTCCTAACCTTGTCTCTAAAATTATATGATCATGAGTTTACTCATCCAAATCATACAATTTTAGTTAAGTAGAACCCATTAATTTGAGATTAAAACATATTCGGGTTAAAGAGACCTTGAGTTTACTCAACAAATCTTACTTTAAACAAAACTCTAGTTTTATTCTCAAACAATGGAAGACAACCATCACGTTCATAACGTGTACTTAATATTGTATTGAGGGATTTAAAATTTCAAAAATTCTGGTCTCATCAAAATAATATAATCTCATTATATTTATAATTTCAATCATAATCCAATTATGAAAGAAATTATTTACTAATGAAAATAATATAATCTCATTATATTTATAATTTCAAACATAATCCAATTATGAAAGAAATCATTTACTAATGTGGCTTGATTCTAATTGTTGATTTGAAAATAAATTTAATTTAATAATTCAGCTATTGAAAAATTAAATTAAATTCCAAAACCCGTTCCTAATAAATAATTCTTTGAAAACAATTTTCCAAAATTTATAAAACACCTTTTTTTTATTAGGAGTATTTATTAATTTAATCTCTATTAAATTAATAAAAGACAAATTGGGTTTTAAAACAATTTTAAAACATATTAAAAAAAAATTAAAAATGGAAGGAGGGGGCGTCTGGCTCGTGCAATGCACGCGCCAGCGTTGACACGCGTGGGACGTGCCCACTCTCCTGGAAGGCGCGGGCGCGTGTCCCACACACGCCCGTTGTCTTCTCCAAGCTTTCTCCTTCTCTCTCCACGATCCCTCTCTCCTTTCTTCTAGATTCTTCTACTCCAACTACTCCCACGTTTCCACACGACCTTCCCCACGATGTTCCGCCTTCACACACGTCGGATTTAACAAAAACATGAAGCTTCAACCGTGGGTCTCCACCCGACGGTTCTCACATCTTGTGACGTCACCGGAGAAGCCATTATCGCTGGCGACACCATCATCTAGTGAGGGTGTCGCATCGCCAGTCGATGGGTGTTAATCACCCATCGATTTTTCCAGAAAATCAATGGAGAAAATGCAGATGATAAGAAATAACCCAGAAAATTGCAAAGGAGGGAAAACGCAGATAGCACAAAAGGAACGTCTACAACAATCTGGAAACAATTTCCAGAAACACAAGTATGTGATTCATCCAAAACACAAGACATTACAGAAATCAAACGTCGCAAATTAGGGTTAGAAAATTAGGGATTTGAATAAATAAACCCTAAGTATTTCATTTCTATATCTGTACACGCAGAAGCATATGCAAAAATCAAATCAGATCGCATGCATAAACCTAAAACAGAGAAACCCCGAAAACATGTATAATCAGAAAACATGTATGCGGCAGTGGAGGAAACAATTTCCAGAAGGACAACAAAACATACATCGAATAACAAGGATTTCACCGTATATGCGTATAGAATGAAATTTCCAGTTCAATGCATAAACGATTAAAACAAATCAGACAAAAACAATTTCAAGCCTTCGGGAAACAATTTCCAAAACAGCATCGAGAAACAAGTTCCAAACTTGAACAAAAACAGTCACCAATGTTATTTGTCCTTTCCCAAATCATTAAACACAAATCAACAACAATAATCAAGCCATTAATTCAAGATTAACAATTAAAGGAGGCTCTGATACCACTGTTGGAATCCAACCATGATCGAATCACGGGCGCAGCGGAAACAAAAATTTTACGGATTCTGAGCAGATCCCGATAATTGATTAAACTTGAATAAAAACAATATTCGGATTAGAAATCCTACCTTGTTCGCCTTCCCGATAAAAACTTAGAAACTTTTCTCTAAACGATCAATCACTAGCTGTTCACGTGTCTAGCCTCTGATGGTATCCACAGAGCAATTTTCAAACTGTTTTGGAGGAAGAAGACAGAAAGTGCTAGCTTTCATAAAGCTTTTCCCTTTAAATAGAAAAATCAAGATAGTCATTTATTAAAATTAAAACTCTCTAATTATAATTAGAATCAAATTCATTAATTTAATTTTAATAAAGTCAATTATCTCTATATTTGATTCTCAAAGTTTCTTAAACTTTATAATTAAGTTGATTTTTTTCACAAATTACTCTTTGATGTGTGACCCATTAGGTTCCTAATAATTTGGCAATGATTATAAATTATAATTTTAATTCATAATTAGAATTAGATAAATTAAAATTCCTTTTAATTTATCTTTAATTCTCCAATTAAATATTTCATAATCATAAATTATGATTGACGTCTAGCAACATGTCATAATTACCCAAACATTAGGAATGTCAATGTGATTGACTTAACCTGTCCATGCATGGCTATAATGTATAATTTAATCCTTTCGTCATCTAATATTCTAATTGGACAGAGTATGGATATAGTGTCTACTCTTTAGTATCCAATTATGTTCGTCCTTGCTAATTAGTAATTGATTTATAATTGAAATTTGAAAACTCCTTTTCAAATATCAATTCACTCGCCGAAGAATTCCATAAATCATTACCAATCGAAACGATAGAATATTCTCTCTAATTACTTTAGAGTGACGAATCCTTTATCAACTTACTCAATTATCTACATTTGGTTCATATTGTATCCAATTACTACCGCGAAATTATCCTAGGACAATTCATAAGTAGTATCAAAATACAATAATTCCCATACTAGATATATTGGTAATCTCAAGTCTGAGGATTAATTATACAACCATCATTATGAGATAGTCCATAGACACATAAGTAATATTCCATTCAAAATTCTCATAATCGAGTAAGTTCAGTGATTTATTCTCTAATAATCACCCACACATTAGTTTAAGTATCTCTATACTTTAATTAATGAGATCAATTACTTTCTTCGTAAGAAAGAAACATAATGTATGTTAATTTTACGGTTTCAATAATATCTCGTCTTGATGAAACTACAACTAGGAACATTTAGGAATAATACGTGGGTGTATATTGAATCTCATAAATTATGATCTCATCATAATCTCAATTACGATAATTATTCCAAAGATTATATATACATATATATATATACATATATATACACACACACATATATATATATATATACATATAAGTTTTGGAGTGTTTTAGACTTGATTAAAAATTGAATTTAGATTTAAGGGATAGGTGTATGGTGATGTCTAGACATGAGAAAGAATGATTAAAATGATAATTAGAGGAAGAATTGAAGAAAATGAAGTGAATGTTAAAATATGAAAATTATATGTATGTATATATATATATATATACAGTGAAAACATCACATAATAGAGCATTTACATATTCTTGTTTCCAAATTTTTCTGCTCTCATCACATACACATTTTCATTGATCTTTCAACTCCAAAAACTGGTTTAACACTATCCCATAACATTTCAGTCATCAACTCCAAAGAAAATCACCATGTACGACACACTAAATCTCCTCGCTCATTTTCCTGAAAATAAGAATATCACTATTCTTAACCATTTAGTAGTGAACTAATGATGCATGCTTCATTTCATACAAAAATACATAATCATAACAAGCTTACTTGTATGAAGTTCCAATATCTGCAAAATTACGTAACCCTAATCCCTCATGCACCCACGTACATCAAATTGAAAGTTGACAGGGAGGTTAGGTTTTTCTTAGGATAGAAGAAAGAAATATCAAAGTGGAAGTGATGAAAAACAGAGAAAAACAAGATTTAACTTTGGTGAAAATTTGATGAAAAACTCTGTGTGGGAGGAACTCTAGAGAAAAAAGTTTTTAGAAAGATAAAGACAAGTACAGTAGCTTGTCTTTCAAGGGTAATAAAAATCTTAACTTTATAGCTTGGACACCTGTCCATTTCTTATCCACTTATCCATTTCCCTTCATTAAGACTTACTTAAGTATAATTTATACTAAAGTTTAAAACTCAATAATACCACTGCAATCACAAGTTATAACCCATTAAATCATTTTCAGATTTTTCCATAAACACAACGTTTCGGGTCAACTTTGCATGTTCTTTCTGACCCTAATAATGAAGTTATTTTGTAACACTTTATCCTAGAAACATATTCCCCTATGTCTTATGTCTCCGTTGACACCAAAATCATTCAATTTGGTTTAGTGATTTGAAAGATATACCTTAAACATTTTTGGACTACTCTTGTCCAAAACAATTCACTATGCACAATTTCCATCCAAAAATTAAACATCTAAGAGACTGAATCACAATTCTACTTCTTCATATGATATGTATCCCTATTTCTCTAATTTACTCCAAATCAAAAATCGTCTCATTTGGAATCCTATAGGTCCAGATATAATTAAAACACTGAACTATGTTCAGTAAATTAATCCTATCAATTATTATACTTCAGCACAGTCACATTTCCATCTTAAATTCACCAACCAAATCAATTCAGAAAGCTATGATTTTTAGGTGCAGATGTAATTCAATGTCTTATGGATCTATTGGTCCAAGAATTAAGTCATTTGGACGTCAGATGACAAGGGTATGGCCAAAGGAATTCAAACAAGATTCTGTCCTCAACCATATTGAACCTATTTTGGAAAAAAAAGGCATAACTTGTTCTAGGGATATCAGATTGAGGTCATTCTTAAAGGGATCGAAAGAGGAATTTAATATCTACATATTTTATAAAGATATTGAAGTGAGATTTTGTCATCTAAAGGGTCAAAATTGGACCAGACGATACATTTTGAATAGTGACTAGAAGAAGATTATGAACAGTACACAGAAGATTTCTTGCAATTGGCATTGCTTTCTCTAAAGATTTTGGATTAAGATATTCTTTACATGGATTGAAAGATAACTTCAAGATCTACAACTTTCATGAAGACCTTGAAGACAAATTCGATCGTCTATAGGGTCAAAAATGTGACCAGATGATAGGATTAAGTGAACAGTGCACTAGACGATATGACGTCACCAGATGATACGTCCTCACCAGACGAAGCGTCCTCACTAGAAGATACATCTTCACTAGATGAAGCGTCATTATTAGATGAAGCATCATCACCAAACGATACGACCTCACCAGATGAAGCGTCCTTACCAGACGACACGTCATCATCAGACGATATGTCTTCACAAAAACTTAACTTCTAAACTCCATAACTTTTGATCCCGAGCTCCAAAAATTGCAAACTTTATATAAATAGAAACCTAAAAGAAAGATGTATAGCTTTCATGAAGACAATTTTGTCAAAATCCATCTAGATCAGTATAGTTTATTCATAGAAGTTTCAGATCAAATTTAACTCCTTTAACTATTCATTCCCAGTAACTTCTCAGATGACTTCTATTCATTAAAATCCAACACTTCAATTTTTATTTCTAGTCCTTCTATTCCATTTCATTTAGCTCATTTACTATAACCATAATTCTCAACATATCCCATTACAATTCAATATACTCGTAATGTCAATGAGTGCGTGTAAAATTATTTCCATGAGTGCAAAAATTCAAATTCAAAAGCATGTATACTAACATTATGCATGAGCATGAAATACAAATTTTTTTTCTAACTCTCACATTGCTATTTTCTCCATTATTGAAATCTAAAGTCTAACCCTTAATATGGGGACGGGATGTTACATCCATACTAGTGAGCAATTAGGAGGAGGTTTTAATGGTCATATAGGGGTAGTTTCGGACAGATATCCATGGACTCATGGGGGTTTTGGGTATAACGATGGGAATGATAGTGAGATTGCTATATTAGACATGGCGGTAGCTTTTGAGTTAGTGATAGCTAATTCTTTATTTAAAAATGAGGAGCACTTAGTGACTTTTAAGACTAGAACCACCAAGAATCAAATTGATTATTTCCTTACAAGGCAGAACGATTAAGTTAGGTGTAAGGATTGTAAAGTGCTTCTGGAAGCATGCTTAGCAACCAAGCACAGAATGTTAGTTTTGGATTTGGAAGTTAAGGGATGTAGGAAGAAGCAAATTACTAGGAGGTGTACTAAAATTAGATCGTGGAACCTGAAAGGGGATATGATGGAACAATTTAAAGATAAAATAAGAAATGGAGCCAAATGAAAATTAAGAGGGGATGCTAATCATATATGGGAGGGAGTAATAACTTTAGTGAGGGATACATTCAATTTTTTTTGGAGTTTCTAAATGATCGAGGGGTGGTAAGATGAAGTCTTAGTGGTGGTATAAAGATGTACAAGGAAAGGTGAAGCCCAAAAAAAGAGCGTACAAAGCTTTATTGGAAATTACAACAGAGGTAGAGAGAGAAGCTAAAAGAGAAAGGTACAAACTAGTAAAGAAAGAGATGAACAAGACAATTTTAGTGGCTAAAGGCAAAGCTTACGAGAATTTATACATGAGATTGGATATAAACAAGAGAGAAAAGGAAAATTTTAAGTTGGCAAGAGCTAAGGCATGAAAGACAAGTGACTTCGACCAATCTTAGGTATAAGAAATGAAGTAGGGAAGGTGCTCATGGAGGAAAATGCCATTAAGAGTAGATGGAAGAGGTACTTTTTATGGCCTTTATAATGAAGGCATATTGGACAACATATCTTTAGGTGACCTCAACAAGTCCGAGAGTTTTCGTAACTTGTCTCAGTGTGAACAGATCATAAGGAAACAAATTAAAAAAGCTTTGAGGAGATGAAAAGTGGAATGGCTGTAGGGTTGGATGAGATACCTATAGAGGTATGGAAGAGAATAACTGTCGAAAGTCTTAATTAGGTAGTCAAGCTTTTTAATGTAATCTTTAAGTCCACCAAAATCTCGAATGAATGGAGAATGAGTTTGTTAATTCCTTTATATAAGGTCAAAGGGGACATCCAAAATTGTCACAACTATAGAGGCATAAAACTACTTAGTCACACCACGAAGTTTTGAGAGAAGGTAATTTAGAAGAGAGTCAGAAATGCGACTTCTATATCAACCAACCAATTTGACTTTATGTCAAGAAGGTCCATAATAGAAGGGTTACATCTCCTTCAATGATTAATGGAATATTATAGGGAAATAAAGAGGAATTTGCAAATGGTTTTTATTGATTTTGAAAAGGCATATGATAGGATTCATAGGAAAGTTATGTGGAGGTGTTTGGAGGTTAAAGGAGTTCCTATGTTCTATATACCGGTAATTAGAGATATATATGAAGGGGCAATGACTAGCATACAAATAATAGGAGGAGACACTGAGAATTTTTCTATTGGTACTGGGTTACACCAAGGCTCCGTATTAAGCCCTTTTTTGTTTGTTATTGCTGATGATATTGTCTTAATGGATGAGACAAAGAAGGGTATCATGTCAAGCCATTATGTTAGAGGAAAACGTTAGATTCAAAAGGTTTTAAAATGAGCAAGACTAAGAATGAGTATTTAAAATGCAACTTTTCGGGTCATCAGGTGGTTAATGATGTGGACATAAAAATTAGATACAAAGTTATATCACGAAAATAGCTTTTTAAGTACCTAGGTCTGTCATCTAGAGCAATGGAGAGATCGATGACAATATAATTCATCATATCAGATCAAGGTGTTTCAAATGGAGAAGTGCACCAGGGGTTTTATATGACAAGAAGTTACCACTCAATCTTAAAGATAAATTCTATCGAATGATGATTATACCAACCATGTTATATAAGGTGGAGTGTTGGCCCGTCAAACGAATACATAACAATAGGCTTTTGGTGACGAAGATGAGGATGCTTTGGTGGATGTGTATCATTACCAGAAAAGATAAGGTCCAGAATCGTATAGTGAGACAAAAATTAAAGGTGGCTGGTAGTAATAGCAAATTGTAAGAGACAAGGCTTAGGTAGTTCGGACATATGAGAAGGAGACACCTTGATGCTCCAGTAAGATGATGTGAGAAAATAATTCTAGAGACTGCACGAGGAATAAAGGAAGGCTTAAAAAGAACTGATAATAAGTGATCAAGAATCATATGACATGGTTAGATATTACTGAGGACTTGGCTCATAGTAGGAAACTCTGGCGTACTAGAATAAGAGGAAGTTTTTTGTAATTGTTCAATCTCTATCACTCTAGTTGTTAGCCATGTTCTAGCCATTGTGTCTTACGATTTGACTTTTCAGCTTAAGTTTATATGAAAATGTTTTACATTCGAGGATCTCCTTGCCTTCATCAATAATTATAAGTCTAGCTTTGATAGTTTCTCATTTGCCGTCTGCCACTTATGGAGTGTGTTTTTTCACAACTATTCTTTTAGAATTATTTATTTATGTATCTATTTAGTTTAATATTACTTATTTTATTTATTTATTTAAGTTTTCTCTTTGTTTTTGGGTCATTTAGAAACAACACCTCTACTAGTTAAAGCTAAGGCTGTGTACTATTAGACTTCCTCAAACTTATATATTACTGGGATTTTTACTGGGTATTGTTTTATTACTTTTTTTTACATCTATGTATAATATTTGTAATATCTTCATGTCACATTTAGATATAGGTCTATAGAAAACAGTCTCTCTACTAGGTAAGGGTAAGGTTACATATAAACCGCCCCAGACCTTGTGTTAGTGCGAGATTTCAACTAAGTGTTATTAATGATGATGATGATGATGACGAAGACAAAAGGTTTGATGGCCATATCTATCTATATATAGGAAAAAAGTTTGATAGCCATATGTGTGTGTGTGTGTATTAAAAACATTTTATGACCATATGTTTGTATACATAAAAAAAAGGTTTGGTAACTATGTGTGCTTATATACATAGGAAAAAAATTTGGTAGACAAGGGTGTATATTTATAAAGGAAAAAAGTTTTTCAGCCATTTATGTATATATATTGTAATGATTCAAAATTTTGTTAAATTACTCATAATGAATCAATAAGGAGAAAACCTATAAAAGTATAAGTTGAGCTTTTCATTTCTCTTTTAAACTCTTTTCCTTATATGTTACTATTCACTTCCAACTTTTGAAACTCATACCTTCATCGTCCGACAACCATTTTTGGCAATTTGAGAATTTACGGAAAGCTCTCAGGACGTTCTACAAAACCCTTCAACTTATTTAATAAAAAATGACCAAATTTAAAGGAATTACGACTGAAAATTTCGATTCATTTAGGTAAGTCATCGATCTCCTATTTTTAGTCATTTTTGGGTGAAAAACATCACGATTATGTCTAACAGCCCAAAAAACATAGGCAAGAAGGGAAATCGGATACCAGTTGACCCATTTTACTGGTGAATAGAAATGAGTCACTTTTGAATTTTAATCCTTCAATTTTAGTAAACCGGTAGAAGATTTGACACAAGACCAATGCCATTGGATTTCTAGAGGTGAGCTCGTCATTTCTGGGTGGGTGCTGAAGATCATCGCCTCTCCGGCACTTGCGTCTGTATCTCACGCTTCGGTGATGGTGGTGATTTTTTTACCAACCCAGAAATGGTTGAAAATAATTTTAAAAATTCTCAAATATTGTGTGAATAAATTTCATAAAAGTGGTGTATTGAAAATTCTTCATATTTTGTGAGATAAAAATTTAGAAAGGGTTATATTCTTACAGAAATGCATAAAATTGATTAAATTGAGTTGTTGTTGATTAGAATTGAGAATATCCAGATGTATTTAGTATAAATGAGGGTGTATAGGTTAAAAATTGGTATCCTTGAATTGTGAATTGGATTATTATAGATATTGTGATGTAAATGTAGACTCAATTGGGCATAGATATGTAGTTTGGAGGTCCAAATTGAGTTGTGGTTACTAATGCATATAAAAGTGTATTTTTATTGTAGGAATGACCCTTCTTATGGAAGGGAGATGTTTGTTTTATAGGGAGAACTCTGTTGAACTTTCAGTAGGCTCCTTATAAAACCTGATATCATCATTTTTAAATAAAAAATAGAGCTCCATAGTATTAAGTCATACTCTTATTCTCGAATATACATTAGAGTTGATTCTTATATTCATCATGTAAATCATCATGATTATCATATGCACACGTGTATATATATTTTTGTTATGCAATGTTATTCTTATCTTGATATATGATGATGTGGAGGATTGCTATGTTATACGCACAGTGAGTCAATTACTCGGGTATGGATTTAGGTTAGTAGTTGATCCATTGATTGAGATACAACACAGTTGGGGCAGTTCAGTCAAGCTTGCTCTTGGACGCCAATTGATATATGGTATAAGATTGGAAGGGAGACATGGATTCATGCATCACATACATAGTAAGGTAGCGGAAGTGTTGGAATCAAAATTCCAACCCCACAACATCCACAGAAAATCTAAAATCTATGTGCGTTTATAAAAAATTATAAGAACATGAAATTAAACATCTATACCTTACAAATACTCCTCCTTTCTTGAATCTTCTCCTTATTTGCGTTGTAGAAAAAACCAAACACCTTCCTTGGCCTCTAGAGAGCACACAAAGATGAAGAAAAATTAGTGTGTAAGGGTGGTTAGAGCACCAAACATGATGAGTTTAAGTAGATGCTCTAGTGAGAGTTAGATCAAGACTAAGTTTCATGCAATTAATCTTATGCAACAATTGCTTAAGATTGTGAATAAATCTCGAGATCACTCCTCTCAAGTTCTAGAACTCTTCTAGACCCTTAGTCTCTCTATTAAGTGTATTTCATGGCTAAAAATTCATGTTACTCACTTATGTACCACTAATCATTAAGTCAGTCACGATCGTGATCGTGGCTCTCTTAATTGATAGCCATGCACACTTTGTTTTTCATCCAATATTTTATGCATGTGTCCCTTAGGTTTCTAGTTATTTTGGTCACTTAACTTAACTCTTAATCCGAGCAAATCATGAACCAATTTACTAGAATGTAAGTGGATTAACACTCAAACTCTTCAATAGTTAATTATTTGACTTATGAACCTTTCCATAGTTAATTATTGTGCAATTCGTCCCTTCACCATCCTATACCCCACTTGGTTTAGAGTATGGGCTATGTGTCAAATCCCATTAGATTGACTATATCAGATCTAGTCCAAGTGATGCTAGTTCTTGTTCTGGGATCTCATTACTCTATATGTCATTGAAGACTCTCTTTATGACACATAATTGCTCTGGACAGAGACTCCTGAGTAATGACCCTGACAAGACGCCGTGGGTATCATCTCCTTCTATTAGGAGTGGTGAATCCTTTATTGGTTACCTAATTACCTTCAAATACCATTAGTTATACTCGATCACCACCTTATGAGCAATCTCATCTTAAGGTAATAAGGAATGGTGTCAAAGTATAGGATTAGTACCTAAGATATTCTTGCATACCTTAAGTCTAAGGATATTTGCACCATTGCTATGATGAGATTAATCACTGAAATTTGATAGATCATCCATATGATAATCTCATAGTGAGTCATCCAACATACTTACTACTCTTAGTAAGCATCCACATGTTAACTTTAAACATATCATGTTTACAGTTTATGACATCGACTGCTTGATCAAATCAAGGAGTATAACATGTGCTAGTCTATCTGGATTAACAATGTCCTGTCTCATTAATCCTTTGACTAAGGATAATTTAGATACTAACATAATTGCACATGATAAGAATCTTATTATTACGATCTCATTATAATTTCCTTCTTACTATATTTTGTATCTTGGACTTTATTAATTCAATTTAAGAATGACAAAAATTCATAAATAAATGAACTTCAAATTAATGAAAATTGCCTTACACTTTATTAATCAAAATAAAGTTTGTTCAAAAGTGTTAAAGGTGATTGCCTATAAAGCACCACTATAACAATCTCCCACTTGCATTAAAGTCAATCACCTTTGTATCTAATACCATAGGTGAGTACACTAGAATCAAATCTCATTTGAGGAAGTGGCTTAGTCAAAGGATCAGTGATGTTTTGATTTATGGGCACTCTCTCCATTAATGATCTCCTTAATCAGGTGATATCTCTTAAGTACGTGCTTATACTTCTGATGAGACCTTGGTTCTTTGGCTTGAGCAATAGCCCTATTGTTGTCACAATACAACATTATCGGGTCTACAATGCTCAGAACTACTCCAAGTTCCATAATTAAACTTCTTAATCCAAAGAGATTCTTTTGCTGCTTTCACAGCTGCAATGACTCTAACTCGATCGTTGAATCTACAGTCGTCTCTTGTTCAGTGTAAAAACATAACCTGACTGGGATTTAGAGTCATCTTGGTTAGATTGAAAACTAGCGTCTGTATGCCCGCTCACTATGAGATCTCCATCTCTATATACTAAGAATACATCATTTGTCGTTCTCAAGTACTTTAAAATATTCTTGACAGCCACCCAGTGACACTCACCAGGATCTGATTGATATTTTCTTGTAACACTTAGAGCATACTATATATCGGGTCTTGTATATAACATATTATAAATGATTATTCCTATCGTTGAAGCATATGGGATCAAAATTATGCGAGTCCTCTCATCTTGCATCTTGGGACACATAGATTTCAAGAGTTTTATCCCATGCGTCATAGGAAGAAACCCTCTCTTGGACTACTCTATGCTAATCCTCTTTAACACTTTATCTATATATGTAGATTATGAAAGACCTAGCAACTTCCTTGATCTATATTTATAGATCTTTATTCCCAATATCCATGTTTCTTCTCCAAGGTCTTTCATAGAGAAATTTCAGGATAACCAAAATTTGAAAGATTGTAAACTTACGACATCATTTATTATTAATAATATGTCATCCATATATAACACAAGGAATATGATCACATCGTTTTTTATTAGTAATATGTCATCCACATATAACACAAGGAATATGATAACACTCCCACTAACCTTCTTGTACACACAAGGTTCATCTGGATTTTATGAGAAACCAAACTCTTTGATTGTTGCATCAAATCGGATGTTCCAGCTCCTAGTTGCTTTCTTTAATCCATAAATAGATTTTTGAAGCTTGCATACCTTTTCACCATCTTTGGATATGAAGCCCTTAGGTTGTATCATATACACATCCTTGACTAGGTTTCCATTAAGGAAAATCGTCTTCATATCGATTTGCCATATCTTATAATCATAATTAGAAGCAATGACTAGGAGTATTCTAATAGATTTAAGCATGGATACGAGGCTAAAAATCTCGTCATAGTCAATGTTTTGTCTTTGATGATAACCTTTAGTGACTAGTCTCACTTTCTAGGTAATCATATTATCATCCATGTTGATTTTCTTCTTGAAAATCCACTTGCACTCTATAGGTTTTAGCCCTTCGAGAGGGTCAACCATAGTCCAAACTTGATTTTTAAACATGGAATCCATTTTGGACTTCATGGCTTGAAGCAATTTTTCAGATTTTGAACTCTTCAAAGCTTCTCATATGTTGTAGGCTCTTCATCCTCTATGAGCAATACGTCATTATGTTCACTTATGAGAAATCTACATCTCTTTGGAACATTACGTATCCTATTTGACCTAAGAACATTTTGTGTGTTAGAAGGTTTAACTGTTGTCTCATCTCTATGAATAAAAATCTCGGGTTCAGGTAGTTGATCTTCATCTGTTTGAGCAAAATAAACTTTATCAAGTTTAAATTTGCTCTCACTATCTTTTTTTAGAAGAAAATCTTTCTCTAAAAAGATAGCATGCTTTGAGGCAAACACCTTTTGCTCTAAAGCATTATAGAGCAAATATCCAATTGTTTCCTTATCCTACAAGCAAACATTTATTAGATTTCGCTTCAAGCTTGTTTGATTGAATTCGCTTCAAGTAAGTCGGACAACCCCAAACTTTCATATGAGAAAGATAGGGTTTTTTGTTAGTCCATATCTCATATAAAGTAACATCAACTGCTTTAGAAGGGAATCTATTTATCACATAAATAGTAGTCTTGAGTGCATAACCCTAAAAGGATTTTGTTAGATCTACTAAGCCCATCATTGACCTTACCATGTCCAACAAGGTTCAGTTTCTCCTTTCATCCACATCATTACGATGTGGTATGTAAGTTAGAGTCCATTAGGATACAATCTTGTTATCCCTAAGATAACTTAGAAACTCCTCGGTCAAGTATTCACTGCCTTGATCTGATCAAAGTGTCTTAACACTGTTACTAAGATGTTTCTCTACTTCATGTCTAAATTGTTTGAACATTTCAAATACTTCAGACTTGTATCTCATTAGATACACATACTTGAATAATCATCGATAAAGATAATGAAGTACATAAAACCACCTTTGGCATGAATGGACAATGGGCCACATATATTAGAATGTATTAAGTCTAATAGCCCATTCGCACATTCACCCTTTCGTTTAAAAGGTAATTTAGTCATCTTACATAATAAGCAAGATTCACATGTGTCATATGATTCATAATCAAATGACCCTAAGCTATTATTGTTATTGTAGCACCCCCTTACCGTAGAGTACTCACCGGAACACCCGTGGGTCATTTCGATACGTATCCTACAATAGGGAGAGCTACGATCGGACACTCACTACAATACTCTCATGGCATCATACTCATAAAATCGTAATATAAAAATCACTAAATTTTGAAACCGAATCACTTTCTCATATTATTTCATCAAAACAGAAATTTACATGACTATCAGTTTTCCACTGTCCAAAAACATTACTCCAAAAGGGAAAACAAATACAAAAATCTATCTAGGTCATCCCCAAAAACAATCCCAGCTGACCGATATGTGTGCCATGACTTTTCTCGCCAACTCGATCACACGGCAGGAAAAGTCTCTCTCTGGAGCTAGGAGTCTACTCTCTCGATCCTGAAAAAAAATAGATTGCAATTTTGGGTGAGTTTGCGAACATAATGAGAAACCATCATCGATGGTTCACTCAATTCATGCATTTCGCAGACAATTCACAGATTCTCATACAATAGCAGAAATCAGGATTTCACCAAACAGTTTTCACAGAAATATAAGCATTTAACCCTTTTCCCAAATCACAGTACAATCAGATGCATACATAACATTTTTCCATTATTTTCCATTTTAAATTCTGTGTTGTGACTGAGCGCCTGCACTGTCCCACTATTGGGCGCATTGATCGGTGAGCCTGAGGCTCTAAACTGTCTCAAAATGGGCGCATTAACATTGAGCTTATAACTCTGTACTGTCCCTTTTCGGGCGCATTAAGCATTGAGCATATAGCTCTGAACTGTCCCTTATCGGGCTCATTAAACGTTGAGCATATAGCTCTGAACTATCCCTTTTTGGGCTCATTAAGCGTTAAACGCGTCTTAGGGGTAGGAGAGCCCTCTAGGTATGCACTACTTCCCACGCGTCTTAGGAATAGGAGAGCCCTCTGGGTATGCACTATTCCCTTTCGAGCACGAGGCTCTTTTCTAGTAGTCGAGCTTGTAGCTCTCGGTGGCAGCTTCAGTCACAACCGTTATTAATCAATCGTTCATGGAATTCATTTATCACAATGCAATCAGATCCAATTTATCGAAAACAGTCATATCGTTCTCAATCACACATTACCATACATTCACAATTTATTACGTTGAAGCATGAACATTTCACATTCACAAACAGTCTACACTTCAATGTCAAAGCACTCAATCCCTCGGACCTTCGGTCTGAGATTTCAAACATAACAATTCGCATATACTCATCATTATTCTCTTCAAAATTCTAAGTACAGAACATTTAACAATCAAAGATTGAGGAACCAACTAGGTTACTCACCTGTAACTTCCGAGCTACTGCCTGGAAGTCCCAGCAATATCCGTGGAATGTCGTTCCAACGGTGCCTCTATAACAGTCAAATAATTACCCATTACTAAATGCACAATCAGAATAATTCAATAATGCACATGTCGTAATTAAAAGATGTACGATGCATGTTCGTGACATTTCCAACGCTAATTCCCAATTTCCACTTTCTTTTGTCTCGAAACCAACTTTTCATTCTATATACACTATATGTAGCACCCCACTCCCGACGAGACCCGAACCCGATATCCATGGTGATATCCGAGCCCGTGACCCGCGAGGGTGGCGTACTAGAACATTCATTACCTTATTAACAAAAATCGTATGACACATTTTTTTTTTCTTTCAAAAACATTAGAGTCCGCAAAACAAACATTGACTTGGCCCAATTATAACAAAACACTTTCAAAGATTAAACCATTTCACTGATAAAACAATTTCAATCATTATTAGCACACATTAGTGCTAAGTCACTCTATACAATTACATGTAAACAATTGGGCCTACTAAATACCAAATTAATACACTAATGCAGATACGGACGACACTGATCCCGACCCGATACTCTGTCTTGCTAGCAGTAGACGTACTCCCGCGTGTCCAACGGGGTACTCTCCATTTCCTGAAAAATAGATGCAATGTTGGGTGAGTTTGCGAACTCAGTGAGAAACCATCATCGATGGTTCACCCAACTCATGCATATCCACACAATCACACAATATTGTATATATATCATAAACAAGAAATCACAGCACTCAATTTCACATTTGATAAGGCAATAAACCTTTCACATAATTCACATTAAACATTCATTTATGCGGTGTGCATGTGACTCTTTCATTTTCTTTCGTTGTTGTGACCGTGCTTTGAGCTCATATCGTTGAGCCATTGGCTCAAACATCGGGCTTAAAGCCCGAAACGTTAGGCATAGCCACGATCATCGAGCCGAGGCTCGAATACGTTAGACACGAGGCCTGCGTGCGTTGAGCTTAAAGCTCTAAAATCGATGGCGACACCGTCACAACCGCCATTATCGATCATTTACTATGCATGAATGCACATGTCATTTTCCAATATCCAATTATCGCATTTTATTTCCAATTCCAATTAATTACTATTTCGATCATTTTCCAATGTCCTCGGACTTTTAGTCCGTATTTCATTCCCATGCATTTACCTTTCGTTTCACTACCACATTTACAATCCAATTTACTAATGCATTCTCACGCACTTATTCTTATTTGCACTTCAATATCACAATCCAATATTTCAACACCCACGGTCCAAATCAATCAAATCAATCAATTACATATATCCATCCTTGCATCCTCATGGCAATCAATGCATATAATTAATAAACACATAAGGTTGAGAAACCAACTAGGTTACTCACCTATTACTTCGAGCTAATGCCGGAAGTTTCCGCCTGTTAATCCGACGACGCTCCACTGGGCCTCTATAAGAAACAGAGAAAGAACGAGTCACTACAGATGCCAGTTGTGCACATGTAGGTGAAATATGCATGTTCATGAATTTTCCAGCCCTAAATCCAAATTTCTCCATAACAAAATCCGTATAAAAATTAGAAACCTATTGGCGCTGACGGTGCGCAATTCGGACCTCTATAGGTCCCCAATTAAACAAAACAGTGATTAAAGGCTCCGTTACCCGGGGCCACGTCAATTTCCCGTCCAAAAATTTCCAATTTCTCACAAAATGAAATTAAATGTTCTACGAATCCGATGCCTCAAGAATCAGGTCAATCGGACGGAAAAGAAATTGACAAAAGAAGCATGAAATCAGAAATTACCAATTAACAAATAAAAATAATAAAATAATAATAAAAAAACAAAGAATCAGCCTCATTGGGCGGCGTCTCGCCCAGCGGGCTGACTTATTCAGCCTCGTCATAGGGCGAGGCGTCGCCCTAGCGACGCGGCCCCTCAACGCCTCGTCACTAGGGCGAGGGGTCGCCCTAGTGACCGGGCGTGTCCATTTCCACTTCTTTTTTTTTTTTTTTGATTTTCAATCCAATTTTCAACACCCATAATTCATTGCACACAATTCAGAAAATTTCCAACTATATCTCGTTGGAAAGCTCAGGAAACCCTCTACAATTCTCAAGAAGACCATAAAAATCAATTTCACCCTTAAGGGTGTCAAAAATCCCTTCAAAGCTACTGCCTACTCAAATCTCATTAAAACAGAACAGTACATTACAAATTCCATTCCTCTCTGATTCTTCAGCCAAAAAATACCACATAAATATTTTCAATAAGTTCACAATGTCATATACAACTTTCATGAACAACCCAAAATCAAATTCCATTGCTAAACAAGTCAATTAATTCACTCGATGTTGCTGACCCTGAAATCATTCAATTTGAGCAGTAAACTTATAACAAGCATAACTCCCTGTACACAAGTCAGAAAAATCAGAACTTTATATCCCTGAAAAGATAAATCCTCAAACTTCAATTTTCATGAAGAACTCAATTTACAATTTAATTTCTAACCATTTCAAAACTGTCATGCAAGTTACTGCCATGATCAGCAATTCCTAACCTAATGCAGGATCAGTTTTTACAAAATCATAACTCCCAACTCTGACCTCTAAAAATTATATGCCATATCTCATTTTCAAGATAATTTATTCCTCTTAAACTTTGAAGAAGATCACTCACACCAATTCAGTCCACAAAAATGGCTAAAATTGCTTCCAAGCAGAATACTCACAAGTCAGACACTTAAGCTAGGTTTCATCAACATGCCCAAAACCAGTCCATAAAAATCAGTTCATATCTCCCAATATACAACTCAAAAATTAGAAAGATCAGTGGCAATGGAAAGCTAACTCAATATTCTACAACTTCCATGAAGACCATTTTCCCAAATTCCATCTCAATTAATTTAGAAAAATCAGCAAAGCTCATAGGGTATGGTTTCGGTTACTGTTCACAGGCAATAAAACAGTAACTTTCCATGCCAAATTTCAACCTATTAGAGTTACAATTTGACAACACCTATTTCACACAAAAATGTAGCCAACATCCCAAAGTTTAAGTGGCCACAAACCTCACCTCATTTGCATTTCTATACAATGAGTTATGATTAAAACAGTACAATCAATCAAAAACCCTAATTTTTCAGATTTGGTCCAACCTTTGTTTCTCTCATTTCCATTGCCTTTAACACATCATCAAGCATCCAAATAACACAAATCAGTTCTTATACCATTCATACACATTCATACATGTCCTAGGGCTAATACCTAAAAATTGGCAGCACTTAATTTCTCAATTCTAATTAACATTAATCATCAAAATTCAATCACAAATCAAGTTAAAACCATGTATTCATACTACCTTATCCATTCCTACTTCAAACTAACCTTATACCCATTAAGTCAAGCAATAATTATCATCAATTTAAGGCATCAATAATCATAATAAATGTACCAAACCTCCCATTAATTACTCCTAACTACCATGGCATTCAATTTCTAAATCAAAACATAAGGAAAGCTTAACAACAAAACTTACCTATTAGCTTCCAATCCTCACTTCTTCTCTTCAATTCTTTCCTATGCTTTCTAACTAATTCTACCAGGACCAAGCATGCATCTCCTCATCATCTAACTTTGATGGAATAAGAGATAAGAGATATCTTGAATTTGTGGAGGAAGATGAAAAAAAAGAAGCAAAAAATTCGATGGATATGTAAAGAGAGGGTGTATTCTTCGGATGAGTAACAAAGGCTACCAACTTGAACTTTTCTTGCTTTGAAACAAGTAAAACCGATAGGATGAAGAGAGAGCATTAAATGAAGCTTTTTGGTGGCAATTTTTCATTAGTCTACATTTGTAAAGAAAAGTCAAAATATTAATTTTATAATTCAGATCAAAAATTACCCAACCCAATCAACTCAATTGACCCCAATTTCAATCCCAAAATAATATACCCAATAAGACAGTGCCATTGGGTAGCAATTTTTGCTACCGAAAATCGACCGCTTAATTGGCGATTTTTCCTATCCGAATTTCCGAATTTTCCCGAATCATTTTTTGAAAATTACCTAAATTGCCCAAAATTGTAAAACATAAGACAGTCCACTCCCTATAATTTTTTAAACACGAAAACCACACTTTCCACTACAAAAACACATTTAGGCCATTTACCGGCGATTTTGCCGGTCCGGGAATTTTCTCCGGATAATTTCAGAAAAATTCTCATAAATCCCTAAAAATGTAAAACACTCTATGGCGCACTCTAAATAATTTTCCAAATCCCCCATTATCACACCAATTTCACAAAAGATCACAATTAGACACTTATGCCGGGAAATGTCATGAATGCATGTATGACTATATGCCTGTGCAAAACTCACCATTTATAGAGGCTGCATGACATATGTTCATGCCGAGTTATAATTTAATACTCCTAACCCGTCCCAATTACTAAAATACCCTTCCCATCGGAGATGGGATGTTACAATTCTCCCCTCCTAATAAAAATTTCGTCCTCGAAATTTCATATACGATTTATCAGGAAGGCAGGGGAGTCTTTTTGATTAATACCCTCTGTTTCCCACTGTTTTCACTACACGACCACATTCGGTCAATGAACGGAAATCAAAACAATCAATGACTCTTTTCCTTTCTCAACTTTACATGATTTTACTGCTTTCTCATGATCACGCGCAATTCGTCACTTTCGATATCGATAACATATATATCGACTCCGAACAATATCTATGAAACACTTTGTGAATCCGAATCATCTTTTAAGTTTTAGCCTAACTTGTCAATCCATACTTCTCACACCACAATCATATGGAGGCCACTCCTCACGAATTCAATTTTTCTTAACTACACCTTTATTCCCATCTAAGTACCTTTTGGCCGAGGCCATACCCTTCAAAATATTTAATTTATCGCTTATCAGATTCCGTTATTATCAAAACACAAATCTCATGAGATTTATAACCTCGGTGTGAATCAATTCAACTCAATGTTACCATCTTAAATTGCTTAACACCCTGATCACATAATAAAGACCCCTTATACACTTTTCGAATGGTGATACCAATATAATGATTGTCATACCACAATCACTTTGCACTATATATCAATCTCATATCCCAATGAAATCCAAAAACACCTGTTGGTTAATCACACATGTCATCTTTCACTTTGACAGACTTTACCATCAATTGCTTTTCCACAATACTTTTACTCGAACATAACGCTTCGATTATTTCTTATGCTTTCTCGAACCATTTACTTATAATCATTCGTTTTCCCATTCTAACCTTTCAATTACTCTTTCAATACGCTCTTGCTAAAACATAAAGCTTCGATCATTCCTTACGTTTTCACTAACAGTTCCCGTAATGAATATCACCCATATTTCTTAATTCGAACCATACCTATCATTTTCCTCAACAATTGAGTTAATTCAGGTTCTTTGATACGGTTTACAATTTCTACATCCTCACTTCGGGTTTTGCCAATCCGTTTTGATGCACACCACCTTTGAAATTCCCATAGCTAATAATACTTTCTTTTGCCCTTTTTTTTTTAGTTCGACTATTAATACGCAATAATACACCAGATTTGATCACTTTATTGCCCAACTTTTGATTTTTCTGCAATTGAATTTTTTTATTTCTTTGTTCAAAATTGCACCATTAGCTTAGTTTGGAGTAATCAGCCACCGAATCCTTTTCAAATCATTCAACTGCACGACATAACTCAATAGTTATCGATTTGCATATTCATAGACATTTCCAAACTATTTCGCATTTATTTATGTCTCCAAGCTTTTAGGCCACACTCAGAATAACAAATTTCAAATCATCAATCATAATACCGCCCATGGAATCATATTTGTCCCAAGGTGAATAAAATCACTTTATCCAATTTCCATAGATCACATCAGAACCTTTACTGGAACACTTCAATATAGATAGTAAATTCTTCAAATGTCTCCTTTATGATCATCAGTCATAACAATCACATGTTTTCCCCAATTATTCTTGTCGATTTGCTAAAACTAGAAAATCTTTGACAATTTATGAACGCATCCAGCATTCCATTAGTTCTCATTAATTTCAAATTCCACCTACACATATCTTTTGAACTTTCGCATTTTATCAATACCTATATCTGAATTAATTCTCCCAATATCCCATGTTCGCATCCTAATTCATCCCTTATTTCACTCTTATGAAACTTGCATGATAACCAATCTCCTCACCTATACCAATGTATCTATTTCTTATGCTTATATCCATTATCCACTGCAACACAATTGAGACATGTTCCTTTTCCGTACCCATAGTTGATTCATGTAACTTTTTAATTATCGAACGTCTCCAATGAGGAACAATTTTCGTATAATTTGTCTCATCATAACATATTCTGCACATGCTCCTTACCTTCATTTCTCCACACATAACGTAATTTATTCACGATAGATCACTCACTGACTTGAATAAACAATCGTTATATCGATCTCGTGCTTTCAAAACATAATTACACAAAATATACACGAACCTTTAATCCCATCAAATTCGCAATTAATATTTCCTTAATATGCAGTACTTCTCTTACATAATCAGAATCATCTCATTAACATAATGTACATTTTTTTTGTAGCATAGTTTAGCTCTTACGCTAGAGTCTCTGCCAGATGTAATACAAATCAGTTACTCTTGATACATCACGAAGATAAATCTCTGAAGAGCACTTAAACAATTTCTTTTCCTCTACTATCTCGCCATACATCACCATAATCATCACATCCTATCTGACAATATATATCTCTATAGTCCCATCAATTTGCCCATTAATAGATCATACTGCTAAGAATACCTTAATTACATTTAATTCTCGATAACCATTCTCTTTTTGATACCAATTCTCGATCATGGGGACCTTACTCTATTCATGTCCCTCATTTTATTCTCTCAAGCTCATTACCGATGCTAACATCTTTAACTGTATCACTTCTTTCTCAATTGATCATTCCGAGCATTCTCATGTCTTACTCTCACTCATTTTGAACTTGAGCTACCGGCATTATAATTGAAGCTTACGTAATAGACCACCGATTACGTCCTATATCATATTCACGCAAATTATTCATTTATGCTTAATCATTTCACCAGTGATAGTAATCCCACTATCAGATATACACTTACAATGACAATATATTCTGAACTCAGCAACCTTCCTGTTTACACCCGTCCTCGCTCGTGAGGATCATATACAATCTCTCTTCCTATACAACTGATCAGTATAAACACTTTCGTTTCTTATTCTAATACATAACGATTTTTATTTTTTTATTTTTTTATTTTTTTATTTTTTTTTGTCCGACAAGAATTCTGGCTAGCATTTATCCATTAACTTATCAATTACAGCTTAACATTTTCACTTACCATAGGGCTCCCATAATCAGGTGTGCATTTACTTAGGCAGATCAATTAAACCCGAACAACCTTTTCATCTATCAATTTCATTGTCTTACATTTCAATCTTTTCATTATGGCATTATACCCATATATTTCCACACTCAAATCAAGATCACAGATGTGAAATCATTCTTGATTTTGCCCTTAATATAGTTTGACTCCAAATCACCAATCCTTATATATAACTCTCATCACGGTAATCAATCCCAATTGTAACTTTTCTATATCATAGAACACTTTATTTTCATTCACCTAATACACTGGAAATCTTCCCATTATCACAACTCTATTTTTTTCTATTCATTCCCAACTATAATCTTTATTCAAATTCATATTCAAGGATATACCCAATCTAACTCCAATATTGTACTTCACAATATACCCGTCAATACCAGCACGAAATATTCGTCTGTCTGGTCGAACCATACACTTTTTTTCCTATTTTGCGATATCAATTACTTCCTTTTATCACATTCTAACACATTATCCTTTTCTCACTTTTTTTTTCTAACCGCTTAAACAATCGAGACATATTTATGCATACGACTCATATACTACATCGGGGATCGATTGTCACTATCTCTTGTGACACATCTTAAATGCACATAACTTGCCACACTTTTTTTTATTTTCAAAAGCCCATGTAAGATTGTACTTCGGCTCGATACCTAAATGTAGCACCCACTCCCGACGAGACCAACACGATATCCATGGTGATATCCGAGCCCGTGACCATGCGAGGGTGGCGTCTTAGAACATTCATTACCTTATTAACAAAATTGTATGACACATTTTTTTTCTTTCAAAAACATTAGAGTCATAAAACAAACATTGACTTGGCCCAATTATAACAAAACACTTTCAAAGATTAAACCATTTCACCGATAAAACAATTTCAATCATTATTAGCACTCATTGGTGCTCACCACTCTATACAATTACATGTAAACAATTGGGCCTACTAAATACCAAATTAATACACTAATGCAGATCTGACGACGACATCGATCCCGATACGATACTGCTTGCTAGCAATGACGTACTCCGCGTATCCAACGGGTACTCTTCATTTCTGAAAAATAGATGCAATGTTGGGTGAGTTTATGAACTCGGTGAGAAACCATCATCGATGGTTCACCCAACTCATGCATATCCACACAATCACACAATATTGTATATATATCATAAACAAGAAATCACAGCACTCAATTTCACATTTGATAAGGCAATAAACCTTTCACATAATTCACATTAAACATTCATTTATGCGAGTGTGCATGTGACTCTTTCATTTTCTTTCGTTGTTGTGACCGTGCTTTGAGCTCATATACGTTGAGCCATTGGCTCAAACATCGGGCTTAAAGCCCAAACGTTGGGCATAGCTCGATCATCGAGCCGAGGCTCGAATACGTTAGACACGAGGCCTGTGCGTTGAGCTTAAAGCTCTGAAATCAGTGGCGACACCGGTCACAACTGCCATTATCTGATCATTTACTATGCATGAATTCACATGTCATTTTTCAATATCCAATTATCGCATTTTTATTTCCAATTCCAATTAATTACTATTTCCGATCATTTTCTAATGTCCTCGGACTTTTAGTCCAGTATTTCATTCCCATGCATTTACCTTTCGTTTCACTACCACATTTACAATCCAATTTACTAATGCATTCTCACGCACTTATTCTCATTTGCATTTCAATATCACAATCCAATATTTCGAACACCCATGGTCCGAAATCAATCAAATCAATCAATTACATATATCCATCCTTGCATCCTCATGGCAATCAATGCATATAATTAATAAAAATATAAGGTTGAGAAACCAACTAGGTTACTCACCTATTACTTCCGAGCTAATGCCAGGAAGTTTCCGCCCCGTCGGTCTGACGACGCTCCACTTGGGCCTCTATAAGAAACAGAGAAAGAACGAGTCACTACAGATGCTAGTTGTGCACATGTAGGTGAAATATGCATGTTCATGAATTTTCTGGCCCTAAATCCAAATTTCCCCATAACAAAATCCGTCTAAAACCTATCAAGGCGACGGCATGCAATTCGGACCTCTATAGGTCCCCAATTAAACAAAACAGTGATTAAAGGCTCCGTTACCCGGGGCTACGTCAATTTCCCGTCCAAAAATTCCCAATTTCTCACAAAATGAAATTAAATGTTCTACGAATCCGATGCCTCAAGAATCAGGTCAATCTGAAGTCGGACGGAAAAGAAATTGACAAAAGAAGCATGAAATCAGAAATTACCAATTAACAAATAAAAATAATAAAATAATAATAAAAAAACAAAGAATCAGCCTCGCTGGGGGCGACGTCTCGCCCCAGCGGGGCTGACTTATTCAGCCTCGTCGCTAGGGCGAGGCGTCGCCCTAGTGACCGGGCGTGTCCATTTCCACTTTTTTTTTTTTTTTGATTTTCAATCCAATTTTCAACACCCATAATTCATTGCACACAATTCAGAAAATTTCCAACTATATCTCGTTGGAAAGCTCAGGAAACCCTCTACAATTCTCAGGAAGACCATAAAAATCAATTTCACCCTTAAGGGTGTCAAAAATCCCTTCAAAGCTACTGCCTACTCAAATCTCATTAAAACAGAATAGTACATTACAAATTCCATTCCTCTCTGATTATTCAGCCAAAAAATACCACATAAATATTCTCAATAAGTTCACAATGTCATCTACAACTTTCATGAACAACCCAAAATCAAATTCCATTGCTAAACAAGTCAATTAATTCACTCAATGTTGCTGTCCCTGAAATCATTCAATTTGAGCAGTAAACTTATAACAAGCATAACTCCCTATACACAAGTCAGAAAAATCAGAACTTTATATCCCTGAAAAGATAAATCCTCAAACTTCAATTTTCATGAAGAACTCAATTTCCAATTTAATTTCTAACCATTTCAAAACTGTCATGCAAGTTACTGCCATGATCAGCAATTCCTAACCTAATGCAGGATCAGTTTTTGCAAAATCATAACTCCCAACTCTGACCTCTAAAAATTATATGCCATATCTCATTTTCAAGATAATTTCTTCCTCTTCAACTTTTCAGAAGATCAATCACACCAATTCAGTCCACAAAAATGGATAAAATTGCTTCCAAGCAGAATACTCACAAGTCAGACACTTAAGCTAGGTTTCATCAACATGCCCAAAACCAGTCCATAGGAATCAGTTCATATATCCCAATATACAACTCGAAAATTAGCAAGATCAGTGGAAATGGAAAGCTAACTCAATATTCTACAACTTCCATGAAGACCATTTTCCCAAATTCCATCTCAATTAATTTAGAAAAATCAGCAAAGCTCATAGGGTATGGTTTCGGTTACTGTTCACAGGCAATAAAACAGTAACTTTCCATGCCAAATTTCAACCTATTAGAGTTACAATTTGACAACACCTATTTCACACAAAAATGTAGCCAACATCCCAAAGTTTAAGTAGCCACAAACCTCACCTCATTTGCATTTCTATACAATGAGTTATGATTAAAACAGTACAATCAATCAAAAACCCTAATTTTCCAGATTTGGTCCAACCTTTGTTTCTCTCATTTCCATTGCCTTTAACACATCATCAAGCATCCAAATAACACAAATCAGTTCTTATACCATTCATACACATTCATACATGTCCTAGGGCTAATACCTAAAAATTGGCAGCACTTAATTTCTCAATTCTAATTAACATTAATCATCAAAATTCAATCACAAATCAAGTTAAAACCATGTATTCATACTACCTTATCCATTCCTACTTCAAACTAACCTTATACCCATTAAGTCAAGCAATAATTATCATCAATTTAAGGCATCAATAATCATAATAAATGTACCAAACCTCCCATTAATTACTTCTAACTACCATGTCATTCAATTTCTAAATCAAAACATAAGGAAAGCTTAACAACAAAACTTACCTATTAGCTTCCAATCCTCACTTCTTCTCTTCAATTCTTTCCTATGCTTTCTAACTAATTCTACCAGGACCAAGCATGCATCTCCTCATCATCTAACTTTGATGGAATAAGAGATAAGAGATATCTTGAATTTGTGGAGGAAGATGAAAAAAAAGAAGCAAAAAATTCGATGGATATGTAAAGAGAGGGTGTATTCTTCGGATGAGTAACAAAGGCTACCAACTTGAACTTTTCTTGCTTTGAAACAAGTAAAACCGATAGGATGAAGAGAGAGCATTAAATGAAGCTTTTTGGTGGCAATTTTTCATTAGTCCACATTTGTAAAGAAAAGTCAAAATATTAATTTTATAATTCAGATAAAAAATTACCCAACCCAATCAACTCAATTGACCCCAATTTTAATCTCAAAATAATATACCCAATAAGACAGTGTCATTGGGTAGCAATTTTACTACTGAAAATCGACCGATTAATTAATTGGCGATTTTTTCATCAAGAATTTCCAGGAATTTTCTCCGAATCATTTTTTTGAAAATTACCTAAATTGCCCAAAATTGTAAAACATAAGACAGTCCACTCCCAATAATTTTTAAACACGAAACCACACTTTCCACTACAAAAACACATTTAGGCCATTTACCCATGATTTTGCGGTCAAAATTTTCTCCTGATAATTCCAGAAAAATTCTTATAAATCCCTAAAAATGTAAAACACTCTATGGCGCACTCCAAATAATTTTCCAAATCCCCCATTATCACACCAATTTCACAAAAGATCACAATTAGACACTTATGCTGGGAAATGTCATGAATGCATGTATGACTATATGCCTGTGCAAAACTCACCATTTATAGAGGCTGCATGACATATGTTCATGCCGAGTTATAATTTAATACTCCTAACCCGTCCCAATTACTAAAATACCCTTCTCATCGGAGATGGGATGTTACACTATAACATTTAGACAATACCCTTAAATTCTCAAGAAAGACCTCAAAGCCAAAATTACAATTCATTCGGTCAAATTCAGCCATTATACTAAGTTTAAAAAACCCCAAAAGCAATTCATTTATTTCAGAAGTCTCCAAATTATACTCCAATTATCATACAACAACACTTAGGTTGAAATAAAAACCTATCATCAACTTTCATTCAATAATTGAGATCCTACAAATTTGAATTCAAACTTTCTTTCTTCACCTTCATTTGTAGACCTTTTTCTCTAGTCTATAACGAATCAAAAATTATTTCAATTGGAGGTCTACATCATTAGTTATGACCCAAAAACTAAAATAAATCAGTTCAGAAAAATCAGCCTCGCCGCGGCCAAAGGACGCACGTCGCGACGTCCAAACAAATTCGTCGCCACATCCAAACACGCTCGTCGCGATAAGTAAGCTCCTGATCGTCTTCTCCGACCATTTTTCACCTATTTCTCTTCTAAAATCATCCATAACTCAACACAACTACCCCAATCTTTCTCATTAAACATCATAAATACATTTCAACTAACAAATAAACAACATAAGAGAGATTTCCTTACCTATTTAAGCTTCCAACTCTTTAAACTCCCGAAAATCTTCTCCAACTCCTTACCCCTCTCTAAAACCCACGGCCATCTCTTCTCCTCTCACAACTCATCATGTCTCAAGGGTTTAGGGTTGGTCTTAGCACAAAGAAAACAAGCGAGCAAGTGGACAAGCAAGAGTCGTGTAGAGAGGATCAAAAATCAACAAAGAGAGAAAATGAAGATATGCCCTAAGTGAAGGAAATCAATTTTCTGCCAAGAGATTTTCAAAACCTTCCCAGGGGAAATTTAAAACCTAAGGCATTTAAAGGTTACTCACTTAACAATTTAAAACCTAGGGTTCAATACATACTACTCTTCTATTCCACAAATTCTTTTTAAATCTCTTTCTCTTTCCAAAATCATTTCTAGTCAAATTCATCTCCAAATTTCAATGGTTCCACATTTTTATTTCTAAAAAAATCAAAATGTCTATTTTTCCCATTACCATTGGACAGTTATTCCAGTACTATAAAAATCAACCAGTCCGTCACCTAGAAAATTCTCCAGTTCGGACTTTTTCTCCCAAAATTTCCATAAAATTTCTAAAGGTCACTAACAACCGAGAATCACTCCTAGAAAATTTCAATTCAAATTTTCAGACATAATTATTTCATAATTCACAAACAATTCAGATTCACACATGAATGCTGGGAAATGTCATGAATGCATGTACATATAAGTGCATGTGCAAAATGTCTCATTCCTCTCTATATCGAGAGGCCAAATGAATGAACAAATCAAAATATGCAATGAGACCTACTAGCCTGTCCCAATTTATCAATATACCCTTCCCATCGGTGATGGGATGTTACAGTTATGTAACTTAGCTATGCGTCTCTCACCTATATGGCTAAGTCAACAATGCCATAAGTAAGATGATTTTAAGTTATCCCATTTTTGTCTTTTATTGTCATTGATATTTAAAATAGGATTGCACATATATAATATATAAATACCATTGCGCAATATAGCAGTACCATACAACATTTCATTCAACTTAACTGAAGAACCATTACTTGAAAAAGTTAAATGAAATCCTATTTTATTAAGACATGAAATAGATACAATGTTCTTTGTCGTAATGGGCACATAATAGCAATTATCCAAAATTAACTCTAACCTATTAGGAAGATACAAAAGAGAGGTTCCTAAGATTAATGCGGCAACTTTTGCTCCATTTCTCACATGTAGGTCCATCTCTCCCTTCTTGAGCAGTTTACTGTCCGTGAGACCCTGCATATCAACACATATGTGTGAGACAAATCCGGTGTCTAATACCCAAATCTTATGATCCAAAATAGTGTTAACCTCAATGAAAAATAACATACCCGAAGTAGACAGTGTTTACTGCCTTCTTCTGCTTCAGCGACCCTAGATAAGCTTTATAGTTCCTCTTCCAATGCCCTTCCTTGTTACAATGAAAGCATATTCCCTTTGATGTTTTCTCCTTTGCATTCTTCTTGGATACACCTCCCACTGACTTCTTGGACATCTTCTTCTTCTTTTGGCTCCTCTTACGAGAAACAGAAGCAGAGTCCACTAACATCATAGCCCTACTGTCCTTCTTGACAATTTGCTCAGCTTTTTTTAGTAGATTAATTAGCTTAGGTATCAAAGTGAATATTTGGTTCATCTGATAGTTAAGCATAAACTATGAATAATTATTGGTCAAATGATAAGTTGTCATTTTTGATATGTTCTAGCTCTATTTTGTCATCGTTTTTATATTAAATGATGTTGAATTTCTTTTAGTTTTTTGTGAATTTGGTATTGCTCCTTTGTTTTTGGAATTTGTAGGTGTTTTGTGATTTCACACGGCCCGTGTGATTTGGAGCAAGGATGTGCGCAGCCATACCCAAAGGTCACACGGCCTGCCCGTGTAAAATCACACTGGCGGTGTATGACGGTTATTTTTTTAACAGTTTCAGGGATTAAAAGAGGAGTTGCTGGAGATGTAGGAGGGGAACACAGACAGAGAACAAGAGGGGAAGATTGAAGATCAAGAGGAAAAGAAGAGAAATAACAAAGAAGATCAACTTGGAGGTTGAGAGATCAAGATTCAAGAAACAATTGGCATTCTTTTTTTCTTCCTCTTTCCATTTTTAATTTTATCCTTAATGTTCATGTTAATAATTTTTACGTTTATGATGAATTCAGTCATGAATCTTTAAATTCTCTTATTCTAGAAAGTTTGTTTCAACTTGGGATTTATGTATTAAACCTTATATCTATATTTCTAAATTCAATGTTAACTCAATTTCAATAAAGTAATTTTGTCTAATATTGATTTGATCTTTCGAATCTAGGGTTTTTAATTGAATAATGATGGATGTTAAACTAAGTACTGAAAAGTGATGTTTAATATTTGAATTGCTAGATTAGACCTAATTCGAAAGAACATATAGAAATAGAATTCTTCATTAGGAGTACTTGAGAAAACCACGGCGTTCATTGCGTTGAATTTGGTTTTTGGCTTAGGAAACTGGTTTAAAAATTGGAATCAACACGTTGATTACTTCAAAAGAACTAATTGAAAATAGCAAGTTAATGTACTAGATTAGTGATTTATTTCATAAGGATTACATGATCTTTTTGTTGAGACGAATTCCTAGAATATTAGTTCAAATTCTGCTAATCGTGCATTGAATCTTCTTAAACAACCGAACTTTCATATTTGATTGCTTAGCAAATTTAGGAGGTATAAATTTAGTAATTTGACCTAGTCCTTGTGGATCGACACTTGACTACTGCAACTAAACCTGTACACTTGCGGAGTCTATCAAGTTTTTGGCGCCATTGTCGGGGACTTATGTCAAATATTGAATTTTTCTGAACAAAATTGACTAAGCTTTTCTTATTTCCATTTTAGTTATAGGTTTATTGGTATCTACTTTGCCCATAAGTTTGTTCACTCTCATTTGTATTTTTCGTGCAGTGGTGAACTGCAATTTACTTTCACAGCCCCATTTGATCCTGAGATTGAGAGAACATACCACAGAAGGAAGAAACAGAGGTTTGAAAACAAGAAGAAGGCGACAACTGCCAGCAGAAGTAATACAATGGCAGAAGGAGTAGGATCAAGGCTCCGTGATTATGTAGAGCCAAGAGTTCAAGAAAACACTTCGGGGATTCGGAATCCAACTGTGGAAGAAAATAATTTTGAGTTGAAACCAGCTCATATTTCTATGGTTCAGTAGTTGCAGTTTGGAGGGTCACCTGTCGAAGACCCAAATATGCATTTAACAGTCTTCCTTGAAGTTTGTGACACTTTGAAAATGAATGGAGTCACTCCTAATGCCATTCGACTCCGTCTTTTTCCATTCTCCTTAAGGGATAAGGAAAGAGCATGGCTTTATTCACTTCTAGCTAGCTCAATTACTACTTGGGATCAACTCTCAAGGACATTTCTAGCCAAGTATTTCCCTCCAAGCAAAACGACGAATCTCAGGAATCAAATCTCAACATTCACGCAGAAAGATGATGAGACACTGTATGAGGCGTGGGAACGATATAAAGATTTACTTCGGTTGTGTCCACACCATGGCTTACCATCTTGGATGGTCCTTCATAACTTCTACAATGGCTTACTCCAGTCAATGAGAACCTTAATCGATGCTGCAGCTGGTGGAGCAATTTTGAATAAAACATATGTTGATGCATACAATCTCATTGAAGAGATGGCTCTCAATCATTACCAATGGTCCAATGAATGAGGAGCAGCAAAACGCACTCCAGGTAAGTATGATGTTAATGCACTCACGATACTTTTTGCCAAAGTTGATGCCATGACTCACAGGTTGGATCGTTTGAACGTTAATTCTGTGAATGCTAGTAATTCTGCTTCTGCATGTGAAATATGTGGTTCTGTTGATCATTTATCTGTTAATTGTCAAGTTGGTAATCCTTTTCCCAAGATCAAGGTAATGATCAAGTCTATAAACAATCTTAATCAAAGACCTCAATTTGACCAACATTCAAACACTTATAACCCAGGTTGGAGGAATAATCCAAATTTCTCTTAGAGGAATAACCAAAATCTCCCATTTCAACCAAATGTTAGGCAACCTCTTTCATTTCAAAGACCTTCCAACCCATCGGGACCTCAAAAATCAAACCTGGAAAGCATGATAGAATCCATGTTACTAGCCCAAAGACATCAAGATGAAACTATCAAGCAATTAACCTCTAAGGTAAACTTATTAGCTGCTCATAATAAGTTGCTTGAGAACTAAATAGCAAAGCAGGCTAGTTCATCACCTACGCCACCAGGTAAATTACCTAGTCAGCTTGAAACAAATCCTAGGGAGCATTCTAAAGCTGTGACATTGTGAACTGGAAAACAATTAGCAAGACCTTATGATCCTAGGAATGAGGTTGCAAAAGAGAGGATAGTTGAAACTCAGGACAAGGGAAAAAAGATAGAAGTTAAGAAAGATAATAAAAGTGAGGATGTTGATCCTTCTGAGGAACCAGAACAACCACCTCAAAAACCATACACCCCTCTAATTCCCTTT
Organism: Erythroxylum novogranatense; assembly: GCA_029891385.1. Lineage (NCBI taxonomy): Eukaryota > Viridiplantae > Streptophyta > Magnoliopsida > Malpighiales > Erythroxylaceae > Erythroxylum > Erythroxylum novogranatense. Next base: position 102,710,566 of record CM057229.1, read on the forward strand.
CCTCATAGAATGGCCAAGGCCAAGTTAGATGCCCAATTTAGGAAATTCTTAGAAGTTCTTAAAAAGTTGAACATCAACATTCCTTTCACCGAGGCACTTTCTCAAATGCCTTCTTATGCTAAGTTTCTAAAAGAAATTTTGTCAAATAAAAGAAAATTAGAAGAGCATGAAATTGTTGCCTTGACTGTTGAGTGTAGTGTTGCCATTCAAAACAAACTTCCTCCTAAACTCAAAGATCCTGGTAGTTTTTCAATTTCTGTCAGATTGGTAATGTTATAATTGAACGTGCTTTGTGTGGTTTAGGGTCAAGTGTGAGTTTAATGCCATTATCTTTATGTAGAAAGCTTGATTTAGGGGAATTGACACCAACTACTGTTGCTTTGCAATTAGCAGATCGATCTATTAAATATTCTGTTGGTGTATTGGAAGATGTGCCTATTAAAGTAGGTAATTTATATGTGCCTATTGATTTTGTTATTTTGGAAATGGAAGAAGACACCCACACCCTAATCATTCTTGGAAGGCCATTTTTGGCTACTGCAGGATGTCAAATAGATGTAAAAAATGGAAAATTATCCTTTGAAATCAGTTAGGATTGTGTTCAGTTTGATCTTTCAAAAGCCACTATCCAAGCTTGTCTGATGATTGTTGTAGAATTGATATAATTGATTCTATTGTAAATGATCATTTGTCTAACCAACATTCAGAAGATTTTCTTGAACAATGTTTAATTACTAATGGAACATCGAGTGATGAGATTCTAGAGGTGGCCATGATTGCTAAAGCTTTAGCAAATCTCCCTATAACTTACAAGGCTAAAGAGCAGCAATTTGAAGTTCTAAAAATGGATCAACAACCTGAAGTGAAAGCACCTGAGGTAGAACTCAAACCTCTTCCTTCCAATTTAAGGTATGAATTTTTGGGCCCCAATTCTACGTATCCTGTGGTTGTGAATGCTAACTTGGATGCTGTTGATACTGAAAAACTTGTTAGTGTTCTAAGAAAGCATAGGAAGGCCATAGGCTATTCTTTAGATGATCTTAAAGAATTCATGCTTCTGTGTGCATGCATAGAATCTTAATGGAAGACGACCAAAAGCCCATAATTGAACATCAAAGGCGATTAAATCCTAGTATGCAGGAAGTGGTCAAAAAGGAAAGTTTGAAATTACTTAAGGCTGGAATAATTTATCCTATTTCGGACAGTAAGTGGGTTAGTCCAGTTCAAGTAGTTCCTAAAAAGGGAGGGATGATGGTAGTGACAAATGAAAAGAATGAACTCATTCCAACAAGGGCTGTCACCGAGTGGAGAATGTGTATCGATTACCGAAGGTTGAATTCTGCAACTAGGAAAGATCATTTTCCCCTTCCCTTCATTGACCAGATGTTAGAAAGATTTGCTAGGAATTCTCATTTTTGTTATCTTGATGGGTATTCGGATTTCTTCTAGATTCCCATTCATCCACAAGATCCGGACAAAACCACTTTTACATGCCCATATGGTACCTTTGCCTATAGGAGAATGCATTTTGGTCTTTGTAATGCTCCTGCCACTTTCCAACGTTGTATGATGGCCATATTTTTTGATTTCATTGAAAACATAATGGAAGTGTTTATGGATGATTTCTCTATTTATGGCTTGTCATTTAATGATTGTTTGAAAAATTTGTCATAAGTGTTGGAAAAATGTGAAGAAGCTAATTTAGTTTTAAATTGGGAGAAGTGCCATTTTATGGTTTAAGAGGGGATTGTACTAGGTCATTTGGTTTCCAATAAAGGTATTGAAGTTGACAGAGCAAAAGTGGAGGTAATTGAAAAATGCCCCCCACCTGCTTTCGTCAAAGGTGTGAGAAGTTTTCTTAGACATGTTGGTTTTTACGGACGATTCATTAAAATTTTTTCTAAAATAGCAAAACCTCTAACACGTTTACTTGTCAAGGATGCACCTTTTGAATTTAATGAGGATTGTTTGAGTGCTTATTACAGGTTGAAAGATGCTTTAGTTTAAGCTCCAATTATGCAAGCACCTAATTGGAATCTTCCATTTAAAGTGATGTGTGATGCGAGTGATCATGCTTTGGGAGCTATTTTGGGACAAAGAAAAGACAACACGCCTTATGCCATCTACTACGCTAGTCGTACTCTAGATGAGGCTCAAATCAACTATGCCACCACATAAATTTTTTTTTAGCTGTTATATTTGCTCTTGAAAAGTTTAGGTCTTACCTAATTAATTCTAAAGTTGTTGTCTTTATAGATCACGCAGCTATTCGACATCTTTTGAAGAAGAAAGACTCCAAGGCATGTCTTATCTGATGGGTTTTATTATTGCAAGAATTTGACATAGAAATTAAGGATAAAGCTGGTACTGAAAATGTGGTAGCTGATCATTTGTCTAGAACTATTGTTCCAAATGAAGACTTTTCGATTGATGATTCTATTCCGGGGGAACAACTATTGGCTATATCATCTCTTGTAATACCGTGGTATGCAGATTTGGTTAATTACATCGTTTGTGGTTTGTTTCCACCAGAGATCACTCATCAACAAAAGAAGAAACTCGTCTCTAATGCTAAATATTATGTATGGGAAGAACCATTACTATACAAATATTGTGGAGATGGTATTTTTCGATGATGCTTGCCTAAAGATGAGGTGAGTGTTCTTTATCATTGCCATTTGACAGTTTACGGTGGTCATTTTGGTCCAGATAAGACAGCCGCAAAAGTTATCTAAGCAGGATTTTTCTGGCCCACTTTGTTTCGTGATGTACGAGAGTATGTAGGCACCATATCAAGGAGGTCTAAAATGCCCCAAACTAGAATTTTGGAGGTTGAATTATTTGATGTTTGGGGAATTGACTTTATGGGTCCGTTCCCTAAATCCCATAACAATCTTTACATTCTAGTAGCAGTGGATTACGTTTTGAAATGGGTAGAGGCAGTTGCGACTTCCACGAATGATGCTAAGGTTGTAATCAAGTTCTTGAAGAAACATATATTCACTCGTTTCGGAATTCCAAGAGCCCTTTTGAGTGCCAACGGTGCCCACTTTTGTAATAAGCCCCTCGAGAATCTTTTACGGAAATATGGTGTTTTCCATAGGATTGCTACACCTTATCACCCTCAAACAAGTGGGTAGGTCGAAGTTTCTAATCGCGAAATCAAGAGTATTTTAGCAAAAATAGTTAATAAATCAAGGAAGGATTGGTCTTTAAAACTTGACGATGCTCTTTAGGCCTACTGTACATTTTTTAAAACATCTTTAGGTACCACTCCTTATCGACTTGTGTTCGGCAAAGCATGTCATTTACCAGTGGAGTTAGAACACAAAGCCTATTGGGCTGTCAAAACGTTAAACTTTGACATGAAATCTGCTAGCCAACAGAGAGCAATGCAATTGAATGAGTTGGACATTTTAAGAATGGAAGCTTATGAGAGTTCTCGCCTATACATGGAAAAGACCAAGCTGTGGCATGACAAACATATTACCAAGAAAAAGTTTGAGGAAGGTGATTTAGTTTTGTTATTTAACACTCGCCTTCGTCTTTTTCCAGGAAAACTCAAGTCTAGATGGTCTAGTCCATTTCGAGTTTTACAAGTGTTCTCACATGGCATGGTCAAAGTTTGGAGTGAAGTTTTCGGAGCTTTCAAGGTCAATGGACAGCGCCTGAGGCCCTACTTTGCAGGCCATCCATTAGGTGCCACTACAACTTTGGCACTTTTTGAACCATAACAATGTTGATCTACTTTACTGGTTTGCTCACACCATTTAATGAACTTTGTTTATATACATTTTGCTTAAGTTTGTAGGTTATTCTGAGGTTTTACAACCTCTTATCTTGTATAGTAAAAAAAGCAAAAAAAAAAGAAAAAGGGGGGGGGGTTACTTTCACCTGAAAGTTACACGGTCTGACCGTGTAAAATCACACGGGCCATGTAACTCTCCACCATCTTGACACTTTCCACCTGAAATTCACACAACCGAATCGTGTGAAATCACACAGGTTGTGTGACCCTTTCTGCTCCCTCTACATTAAAAACATTCTCTCTTCTCTCTAATTCTTTCACTTTTTTTTCTCCCTCTTTCGACTCTCCATTTCTACACCCTAGAAATCTCCTTCTTTCTTCTTCACTTCATCATCGTTTGAAATCTTTCACCCAACATAGCTAATCTTTCCTCCTTCTTCCTCTCTTCAACTCTTTCATCGATGGGTCCAAAGAGGAGTCATTTAGCACTTGGCGTGTCACGCTACACACACGCACCACCATCTCGCTCACCACATTCACTAGGTAATTCCAATCCTTTTGGTTTGAATGATAGTGATGAGTGTGCTCGTTATGAAAAATTACAATCTAGACCTCTCATTGCTACTCGTTATTATGATGAGGACTTGAATGACTTAACCTTATTAGTTGATGTTTATCAATTGTTTGAATCCATTGGTTTTGTTAGCCCCAATTTTTTTTTTAAATTAAGCATGATTAGATTAATTGAGTAAGTTATGTTAGCATTAATTAAGTTGATATTAATTAGTATGTGATAGCATTAAAGAGTTAGGTGGTGAGTTAATGAGATTAATTATGTTAGTTGGGCCTTAATGAGGTAGGAAAGGAAAAGAGAGAATAAGATGGGCTTGAGAAATAAGTGGGCCTTGAGAAGTTTAAAGAGGAAAATAAGAAGGGAGGTAGGAAGAGAATAAGTTGGGTAAAAGGATAATGGGCTTGAGTAGTTTAAGAAGGATATAAGAAGGAAGGAAGAAGAAGAAGTGAGTTGGGCTTTGGGCTTTAGGCCTTAAGTAAGTTAGTAGTAGTATAAAAGGAGGAGAAATAAGTGAATTGTAGGAGAAAGGAAGGAGGTTACGAAAATTAGAGGGAGAGAGGGAGAGAATTCGTGGAAGAGGAAAGGAGAAGAAGAAAAGAGAAAAGCATGGCTAGGGTTTGAGATTCCAAGAGTTCAAGTGAGAGTTTGAAGAAAGTTCAAGAAGGAAAATTGTAGAGGAGGAGCTAAGCTACATTTTGAACCAAGAAACTCTTGGGTTGAGTCAAGAACCAAGGTAAGTTATGTTTTCAAGTGTTGGTTTTTAGTTGGGTTTTGGTGTAGAAAGCTTAGAAAGGAAGTGGGTTTAGTGATTTTAAAGTTAATTTCATGTAAGAGGTTATGTAGAATTTTAATTGAATTTATGTTGAAGTGGGTTTTTGTTTCTCTTGAAGTAGAGCAAGAGAGAGGAGAAGAGCAAGGAGAAGAGCACTCCTAAGCAAGGATTAAGCAAGTTATAAGGTGGGTTTCATTTTTATCTTTATGTTAGTAATGCTTTAAATACTATCTCAACTAAGGAAAATTAATGTTTTCCAACTACCTTGGAATGAGTATTGATTGAGCTTTGATTGTATAGAAATTGATTTATGATTGCCATTATGTGAGAGTTTGAATAGTACATGATATTGCTTGATATTGCTTGACAAGTTCATGAATTGAGTGAGCATGAATATTAGTGAAATTATGAAATGTGATTTAAGCATGAAATACAATTATCAAGAATCAGCTATTTGGATGCATGAAAAATCCAATTTCAGAAATCAGCCAGCGGACAAAAACAGTCCAGATTTTAATGCATGAATTTGTGTTATGTGGGTACTTAAGTCCACCCAGCAAAGTCACGTGCACGTTGACCAGTATAGGCTTCTCCCACCTGCCCGATTGTGGCATAGGATGTTCCTTTTTGGACTCCTCAGCATACGACTACACTCGTGTAGTTCTTCAGTTATTGTGGACTTATGAACCATCAGCTATGTGTCTATGTGTAGCATGTATGTGCCAGAATGATAGATGCATGAATCATGAAAGTTATGCTTTTAGCTTGATGAAATTATGAGAATGCAAGTTGTATGATTGTTTGATGAGAAAATTGCTAACAGTATGAATAATGAATAGATTTAGCTTATTTGCATAAATATAAACATGTTACCCACGAGCGAAAGCTCACCCCCTCCAATCCCGTCCCATCTCCAGGTGAGGAGCACGAGATCGACCACCGAGCTTAAAGGCATTACTCTAGAAATGATGATTTTGTATTTTCAAGATAGCTTTTGTAAATCAATGCTTTAGATGCAATTTGGGCAAGTTTACTTTTGCAAGTTGTATTTTAGATTTCGGATGCAAGTGGCTTAAAATGCCTCTAAAGCCTTGTAATAACTCATATTTTTCATATGAAAGCAAGAATGTTAAGTTCTAATGTATTTCGTGAAATCCATGTATGCTTTAAAACAATTGCATCATTGTATAGTTTGGATATGGTTAGAATGCTAAGAGTGTGGTTGTTGCCTTGAATTGCATTTGGAGATGCTTTTGGGATTGAGTTATGTTATATGAGGTTGCATGTTGAGTTTTATGCAGGTGGAAGCATTAGGATTGCAAATTGGTTAGTTGCATTTTCAAGGAAGTGTTGTCAAATTTTCCTAAAATTTGATGTAACTTCGCTTCGATTTAGACTCTTAGGGCTTGATTTAGATCAGGAAGTCTTCATGAAGATTGTAGTAGAAGTTCAGAAATTTCTAAGGGTGTATCATTTGTCTCATTTGGACTTAGGGTTAAAAGTTATGAGGTGAAGAACACATTCGATCCTTTGCTCATTTAGCTATATTCTTGTTACATTGGTCTTTAATGAGCAGTGTCCTTTGAGTGGCTTTTTTCCTTAATTAATGATGGAATTAGCTTTTGAATCCTTCATGAGAATTGTAGATAATCTTGTTATCTTTCCATAGAGGTATAGTATGCACATGTTGGAGTTAGGATTAAGAAGTTACGAGTTTTGAAAGACGCTAGTGTCAAGTGGTTTGAAGTTGGATTGAAGAGGAGAGGGTTTGAAGTTTTGAAGAAAGGCGTGTCCGTTAAACGAACACGAATGTCCGTTAAACGGAAAGCCTCGGGTGCTAAAACACCCCTTACCCTGCCCATGTCCATTAAACGAACTTGCATGTCCGTTTAACGGACATTTGCTAACCAATTGGTACACTTTCACCCGAGCGTGTCTGTTAAACGGACATGTGTGTCCGTTTAACGGAAAGCTACGGGAAAAATGGTAGTTTGGACATTTTTAGAGGCCGAATATCATTTTATGGTCTTCATAAGAGTTGTAGATCTAGATGTCTACTTTCAAATGGTGAAAGAAGGAACACAATCCGACATCTATATAAAAAGTTATGGCAATCTCTCCAAAAGAGTTTCAATTTGATTTTGGAAGTGAGCATGGTCTATTGTTTTGGGTATAAATCCCTCATCAGACCTCCAATTTAGGTGAGGCTTGAACCATTGGATTTATAAGACATATATATTTCTTGCTACAAATATTGGTATCATTTGGAGTTAAATTGAAGAATTTTGCATTAAAATAAGTGAGACATCGGTTAAGAGAGCATGTTTCAGGTATGAACTCTTTTAGGTTTTTGGAGTGTATCTTGAGTTATATAACTCAGATTAAGGCGATTTTTGCCTCTATGTGAACGTGAGGCTTTAACCTATATTTGATATGAACAAGTCAATATGTGATTACGATGTTTAGGTAGTGTGCGCTCATCACTTTTATGGAACAACAACATATAGCACTGTAATGTAATAAGTGCAAGGTTTTAGGAATACGGAAGTTGGGCTCTTGAAACGGGGTCCGACACTATTGTGGTATCAGAGCAAGTGTGACAGTGGTAAGTCTAAGCAGTTGGGTCTCGGATCCAACATTTGTGGTATCAGAGCAAGAGCAAGAGTGTTAAGTTATAAGCAGTTGGGTCTCGGATCCAACAGGTTTACGAAATTTTCTAGATGTAAGGTGCTCCACATATTCAAACATAACCCTAGAATTTTTTAGTACCATTTCTGTTGACGTTACCCATGTGAGAGATTATCAAGTCAACAAAATTTCTTTTCAACTTTTCGGCAATTGACACACTTTGACCCTAGATGAATTTAATGCCATTTACTCTATGCCTACCGTTTTAGATATCACTCATTGTAGGGTCCCCCTAGTTTTGATCGATGTGATTTTTGGTATCAAATTGCTGATGGCCCACGCTATAATCCCAGCTCTTCGAAGGCCACAAGTATTAAAAATCCTTGATTTTGTTATGTGCATTGCATTTTATCTAGTGGTATTTTTGCTAGGGGAGATAGCACGAACGTTGTTCGATCCCCTGAATTGTATTTTTTATATGCTATGCATTTTGGTGAACCTGTTGATGTTGGTTCTTTCATGGCATCCCAATTTCTACGTGTCACTCTTCAACCTACGGGAGAAATTTCTATCAGGGGTTTAATTATGCCAATTGCTTTAACTTTTAGCTTTGATCCTCTTGCCAATTCTGCCTTTCTTATTCAAGGTTCTGAGCGCCTTGATTACCCAGCTCTAGAAGCCATGCATATGTTTCGGTCGGTACAAGGCCATCGTTGTTAGGTTTACCCCAATAATGTCAAGTTCTGTTTACCATGTCCTTCTCGTACTTCTCTTAATAACCCATCCAACATTGATTGGATGCCTTTACTCGACCACACCATTCCTGAACCATTAGATTCTTACCCTCCTTCTCCAACTCAACCGACCTCAATGCCTTCCACCTCCTACCAACTCGATCCTTCAAATTTTGATTTGCGCGCTCTGCACTCAATGCTCACATCTATCCAAACTAACCAAGCATCTCTCCGTGCCTTAATTACGGATCAAAGTCATTATCTCTGTCATTTCGGGGATACTCTTTCCACTCTTCGTGCTAATCAGACTACTTTGCAGCATCTGGTTGAATCTCATAATGCTTCCATTCAGGATATGAAAACCGCCTTCAACTTGTGGCGTCAGTTGTCTTCCTCTCTAGGTAATACTCCTCCCTCATCTTCTCCATAATTGTTTTCCCCCTCCTTTTTCCATTGCCGCCAATGTTTCGTTCTAGCATAGGGGAGTTAGTTCTTTTGTTCTTTTGTCATTTTGTTTGTGTCGTAAATATCTATCTTTGACCTGTTTGGTATGGTTGTTTGCATTATGTTTTAAATTATTCTCTTCTCGCGTATCATAGTTTGTGTGTGTATATCTCTGTATATTTTGTTACAAAATTCAATTATGAACTCCATAGTAATGGTGGAAGCCTGTTCATAACTAGGTTTAGCTTCGAGATAAATTAACCTTTTATTTAAAGTCTTTTAATTAGTTCTTTAAATTGAAAGGGACTAACTACTTTATCTTCTTGGTGACCCCATTGTTGTTTCTATTCTGTTACTGGAGAATTGTTTGCTTGACTCGTTTTATTTTTATATTAAAAAAATTACTTGACCGTTGTGAATACCAATATTAGCTGAAGTTGGTGGAACGACACCATCTTCCCTTAAGTTCTTGAATGGATGGAGTCACTAGTATTGGGAGGAATATTCCCCTTTTGGGTCGTTACAATTTTCACACAATTACACACCTTTGGTTTACTAATTCTAACCGGCATGAATGACACAACATTTGTGCTCCTTAAGTGGCTTATGTATGGAGCAGCTAGCAATTGGGAGAGTTAAGTCCCTTTTTAGGCCATTTCATAACTCGAACAATCGAGGGTGTTATTGATTTTTAATACCCCTTTGAGATGCACGCTACTGGGGAAATACCTAATGAGGTACCTTTTTGAGGCGTGTGTTACTAGGGAATCAGAAAATTGATTAATAAATCGGTCACCAATCACTCCTTTGAGATGGAGGAGGCAATGGGGGGAATGATCCTAATATTTGATTGTTTTTGAAATGTTTATTTACACCAGGTTGAGTCCTAATCGATTGAACGATGCTGATGAATATCTCTTATGATTTACTTCAATTGACTCTTTGAGCTAAGCTTAGTAGAGATTATGAGTGATGAACCATTACTTGGAGCGAGTATCTGATTCAATGAAATGCAACTTTTTTTTTGTTTGAACTTGTGCTCTATTTGTTCCTTTGATTTTGTATTTCAGTTTAATTTGATTGAGGACAAGCAAACGTTTAGCATAGGGGAGTTTGATTAGTTATCAGTTTTGATATGTTCTAGCTCTATTTTGCCATCATTTTTATATTAATTGATGTTGAATTTCTTTTAGTTTTTTGTGAATTTGGTACTGCTCCTTTGTTTTTGGAATTTGTAGATGTTTTGTGATTTCACACGGTCTGCCCGTGTGAAATCACATGGCCCATGTGATTTGGAGCAAGGATGTGCGCAGCCATACCCAAAGATCACACGGCCTGCCTGTGTAAAATCACATGGGCAGTGTATGACGGTTATTTTTTTAATAATTTCGGGAATTAAAAGAGGAGTTGCTTGAGATGTAGGAGGGGGACACAGACAGAGAACGAGAGGGGAAGATTGAAGATCAAGAGGAAAAGAAGAGAACAATTAACAAAGAAGATCAACTTAGAGATTGAGAGATCAAGATTCAAGAAACAATTGTTGTTCTTTTTTTCTTCCTCTTTCCATTTTTAATTTTATCCTTAATGTTCATGTTAATAATTTTTACGTTTATGATGAATTCAGTCATGAATCTTTAAATTCTCTTATTCTAGGAAGTTTGTTTCAACTTGGGATTTATGTATTAAACCTTATATCTTTATTTCTAAATTCAATGTTGACTCAATTTCAGTAAAGTAATTTTGTCTAATATTGGTTTGATCTTTCGAATCTAGGGTTTTTAATTGAATAATGATTGATGTTAAACTAAGTATTGAAAAGTGATGTTTAATATCTGAATTGCTAGATTAGACCTAATTCAAAAGAACATAAAGAAATAGAATTCTTCGTTAGGAGTACTTGAGAAAACCACGGCGTTCATTGGGTTGAATTTGGTTTTTGACTTAGGAAATTGGTTTAAAAATTGGAATTGACACGTTGATTACTTCAAAAGAACTAATTGACAATAGTGAGTTAATGTACTGGATCAGTGATTTATTTCATAAGGATTACATGATCTTTTTGTTGAGACAAATTCCTAGAATATTAGTTCAAATTATGTTAATCGTGCATTGAATCTTCTTAAACAACCAAACTTTCATATTTGATTTCTTAACAAATTTAGGAGGTATAAATTTAGTAATTTGACCTAGTCCTTGTGGATCGACACTTGACTACTGCAACTAAATCCGTACATTTTTTTTTTGAAAATTTAAGATATTATAAATAATCAAAGAACTAAACCCGTACACTTGCGGAGCCTATCATCAAACTAGTCAAAATTAAGTATATACTTAATTCATGATCCATTATAAAACCCAAACTGGCTAACCTCTCAATGTAACCATTTGTCTTCAATGCGTACTGCGTTGGAGATGATCCCTCAGCCATCTTAGAGCCAAAAAACAACCATGAGGTCTCAAACATTTCAGATCGAGCTTGTTCATCAAACATTTCCCTTAGATAGTAGACTATGGCATAAGCATCCATAGCCTTATGCTACTTTTGCAGTTTTGGTAATATGGAGGCCAACATAATACAGCTAGCTAGCTCACTATCATCCAATAACTTCTTGTAAGCTTTATGATCCTCATCAGAAGCATCAACAGTAGGGGGACCAGGAAGTGGTTCATCTTGGACATATCGTAGTTTTTCAAATTTAAGAACAATTTTCAAATTTTGTAGCCAATATAAGAAGTTTAGTGTAACATCCCGTTACTGTCAGCAAGGGCATTATGGTAATATTGGGTCAGACTGATAGGTTTCATTGCATTCACTGATTGAACATGTTACTGGCCTCTATTCATAGAGGAACAGGTTTATTGCATATGCATTTGTTCATAGGTACATGCATTCATGATTTTCTGACATTTTAATTGTGAGTACGAATTGATTGGATTGTGGACTGACTGAACTGACTGGATTATGATTGATTGGGAAATTAGGAGTAAGTGAGCTTGAATGACTGATTTAGAATAGTTTGAGTGTAATTGATAATTGATAGTGGCTTATAGGAAATTTTCAGGATATTCGGGAGAAAATGCCCGGACCGGAAATTTTGGAGTGACAGACCGATTGACTGTATAGTACTGAAAGAATTGTCCAATGGTGATGGAAAAATTTAGAGTTATACTGTTAGGAAATTAAAATGTTGAGCCATTGAAATTTAGAGACTAAAATTTGAACCGATTTGGAGACCTATGTCTATAAATAGATAGGTTTGAAATTTGGGGATTTATCCTAAGGCAAAAATCGTTTCTTCTCTTCTCTTCTCCACAGTGATCTTCGATTCCTCCCATCGGTGAGGTTCTTCGATTTTTCCTTGTGGTTTTCTCTTCATTATGCAAAGCTAACTGGTTTATTGTGATTGATGAAGGTTGAGAAGGTTTGAGAGTGGTTTATCGTTGAGTTTGAAGGATTTTAGGGTTTACGGTGATTTGTGGTTTGAGGATGTGATTGGTAAGTATTTATGGCTTTAATGTTGTTATTAATGGTTGTTCCATGCATTTATGGCATTTATCATGGTTGATTGAGTAGTTAGGGTATTAAATGTTGAGCTTAAAGAGCATTAATGGCGGAAATCGATCGGAGAAGACGATCGGGCCTTCGCACGTCGCGACGAGCGCGCAGAGGCGTGAGTGCTTCGTCGGGACGAATAATGATTTATTCGTCGCAACGAGCTCGGTTGGACGTCGCGACGAGCGTGGATTTATTCGTCGTGACGAGCGGTCTCCACGTTGCGACGAACGAGCTTCCCACGTCGCAGCGAAGGGGCGTAGGTCGCGACGAGGGATAGAAATTCTGAATGGATGAGTGTTAGTTTATTGGGCATAACTTATGGTATAGACCTCCAATTGAGGTGATTCCTGATTCATTATGAACTAGGGAAAGAGGTCTTCAATTGAGAAATTTTGAGGATTGGAATTTAATTTAAATGGTATTGATTCATCGAGAATAAGGTTAATTATGGTTCATAGTGTGACCTAAGTTTTAAATTGAGACAATTGGAGTTTTAATTGAGGTTTTCAATGGAGGTTTTGACCCAATGAATAGGGAATTGTTATAGGGAGTTTGAATTGAGGAAATTGAACTGAATTTCAGGATTGGATCAATTATTGTCGATCAATTGAGCAAAGTGTTATAATGGGGCATAAGAGTTCAAAATTGGGTTTCAGCACCGGAAATCGTGAACATGCATTGTACATAATTTCATCGAGACATATGCATCACTGAATTGTTTAATTGAGCATCTAGTAATGGGACTGTATTTTACTGCTATAGAGGCGTCGTTGGATCGTCATTCCACGGACATTGCTGGAACTTCCAGGCAGTAGCTCGGAAGTTACAGGTGAGTAACCTAGTTGGTTTCTCAAATTCCTGATTGTCTAAATGCTCAATGTGATTTACTTGCCAATGTGAAATTGCATGATTACTGAAATGTACATGATCGAATGGCATGCTTTGACTGTATTGGATTGGACTACTGCATGACAGTGAGAAATGCAATACTGGGCTTTTATAGCCATACACTGAATTACTGAACACTGCATTACATGCATAAATGCATGATCAGATAATGGACATGTGACCCAAGTTGCTATTATCACTGAAAAGAGCCTCGAGCTCGAACAATGTACTGACCGGGCCTCGAGCCCGAGGGGAGAAATCCCTGACGCGTCCCCCACTGAATACTGACTGAGCACTTGGGCACAATACTGAATAACTGGAAAAGAGTCTCATATGCATTGTACACACATGACTGCTTGAATTGCGACACTTACTGAATTATGTGATGATATGAGAGATTGCAAATTGTTACATGCAACTGTAAACTGTTGCATAATACTGTAAATTGTGATATGATACTGCAAACTGTTATAGGCTACTGCAAATTGTATATATATATTGTATCTTCTCAGTGTTGCGTCAGTCATGTTAATCTGCGTAATGCATGATTTGAGTGAACCATAGATGATGGTTTCTCACTGAGTTCGCAAACTCACCCAAAATTGCAATATATTTTTCAGGATCGATAGAGTAAACTCCTAGCTCCGGAGATAGTCTTTTCTTGCCGTGCGAGCGTGCTGGCAAGAGAAGCGATGGCACACAGGTCGGTCAGCTGGGTTGGACTTTTGCAGATGACTTAGGATAGACGCTTGTATCAGTTTCCTTTTTGGTTTTGTTTTGGGGATTGATAGACTTGTCTATTCTGATATTGGATGACTGTATCAAGATTATTTTGGATATTAAAATTTAATGATTTCTGATATATTATGGTTTTAATTATTGCGATGCCATGTGGACTTTTAGCGGAATTTTCTAGTAGTGCATCTTTATCGTGGGATACGTGTCGGAGCGACCTTCGGGCGTCCCGATGTGTACCCTACGATGAGGGGGCGCTACATTTAGTCTTGTGAGTTTGTTGGACTCAAGTAGAGAGCGCAAATTTATACTGGATGAAGACATTGTGGCGATTCAATAACCTAGAAGAATGAGAGAAAGTGTTAGAATGTACATAAATGTATATCGATAAGGACTTTAATCACATGCAATATGGGTCCCACTATGTTCTCCAAATCCATAGCCCTCACTACGAATTTGAGAAAAATTATAATTTTCCTAATGGGTCGATATCCAATATCACTAAGAATGACCTTGGGTTTGCCCAACAAGCCACCTTAGGTCAACTAGGAGGTATCATTCATACCAATTGTATTTAGTTACGTAACTATCGACTTGTGCCATCAACTGTTGATTTAGCACACTTATTGGGTTATCAACTCTTAATGCATATACATCCCATGTATACTACCTATCTCCAGCTCTATCCATATTGACCTTGGGTTTGCCCAACAAATCAATAAATCTAGTTAGGACTAACCCATTAAGCAAAAAATCTAATTTTTATGGTTTAAACATATTTGTGTTGTGTGAGCTTGAGTTTGCCTAGCAACCTAACACTAAAAGAATTCTAGTTCTTATCGTATCAATGGAAGGCGTAAGTCCTAATATTTTGGTTAAGGGATTTTGTTGGAACCCCTCCCCGGTGAGTCGCGTGCTCGACGTCCTCCGTGACATCTATACGCACATCTCACGAGGGAGGAATTCCTCACCACAAAAGAAACCTCAAATCGAACGTAATTTAACGTCATCCGAACAAAACTTGATAAATTCACCCTAATTATCATCCAATAAAATGATTTTGCTTAGGGCCCATTACTAAATCCGATTCCTAAGCTAAAATGAAATTCCATATCTCTAGGTCAATTAGAATCAGAAATCGCTTCAATCGGATCTCTATAACTCACAAAATCGCCCGAAAATGAAAATATATTCGAAACCGTCACGTAATTGACTCTCTTAAATATTATCCGTAAAGTCCGACCAAAACCCGACACTCTCATTTTACTAAAAAGGGGTATAAAATTTTTTTAGATACCCAATGCTACGAAAACCGAGTGAATCCGAGGCCAAACGAAAAAGTTACAAGCAAAAGAGTGAGAGGAGCACATTCAGAGATTAGGCGAGGGCATGTCTAAGAGTTTTAGAGACTAGACGTGGCCACGTCTAAGGATGAAGTTTGGATTTGCAAGAAAATTTCAGAATTTACAAACATCATAACTTTTGCTCCTAAAGTCTAAAATTTGTAAATTTAGTATCAATAAAAAGGTAAAAGGGAGCTCTACAACTTCATAGAAGGATTTAAAAACTACTTTAGTCATTAAGAGGGTCAAAATTTGCTTTAAAGTTTCAGCCCAAACTCAAATCTTCCTACACCATGCTCAAAGTTTGAAAATTCATATCTTTTAGCTCACAAGTCGAAAAATGTCACATTTTATCTCATTGGAAAGATAAAGAAAGGATCTACAAACTTCGTGAAGGGTGAAAAAATTAAATCGGTCATTAAGGGAGGTAAAAACACACTTAACGTTTCAGCCTAAATGAAAAACCAATGGAACAGTAATTTGGCACAATGAGCGATGAATCATCAACATTCCCAACCTCATATCTTTTTATTCCTAACTCCAATGATTGCAAATCATACCTCATTTTAAAGATAGAAAGATAATCTACATTTTCTATGCAGATAACAAAAATCAAAACTATCTCTAAGAGGGTGAAAAACCCCTCTAAAGGTTCTGCAAAATTTCAACCCTCATCAACAGTATCTGAAACTTTTCACCTCTCATAACTTTTTCATTTTAAGTCCGAATGCGACAAACTTTATGTCGTTGGAAAGCTCTAATCATGCAATACAATCTTCAAGAAGACATCTCACTGAAAATCTCACTCTAAATTACTCTAAGACCCTAAACAAGTTGCTGTCCAATTTAGGAAAAATTGGACAGTACTTCCCCTAAAAATGCTCTAACCAAAATCTTCAATCTAATTCCATTACCTGCATAAAAACTCAATCTCCAATCTCTTACAACACAACTCAATCCAAATGATATCCAACATAATTCAAACGGCAGCCACCACACGCTTAGGATTCTAAATGTTCTCAAAACATAAAGTAACCTCACATTACTCTTTCTTTGCTAATCATTTGTAAAGCATACAACAATACATTTTGACCAATATACACAAAATACATTAAAACCCAATTCTTTTTTTGCATTTACAAGGAGGATATACATTAAATAAAGCTTTATAGGGCATTTTAGCCCGAATACATCGAAAGTAGCAAAATCCAAAATACAAAGAGAACCATTTCTCCACAATGCAACCTAAAGCATTGTTTTCTCAAATATGTCTTCAAAAGCAAAATGCATCGGAATATTTCCTCAATCCCGATGCGATGACTCGGTTTCTTGCTCGATACCCGTGGAGGGAAAATGGGGTGTGAGCTCGACGGCTCAGTGGGTAACAGCTTAATAATTAAGAAATAAGCAAAAGCATTCTTTATTTATTCATTCTCAAAACAACTTTCACGTTAATAAAAACCTTTCAAATTTATCAAAGCCAATTTACATTGACCAAAACACTTTTAATACATCAAAACCTCTTGTAAAACTCATTTCATCAAACCAATTACACATCAAATATCACATAAGCACAGAGAAAGTGGTTCGGGTGGATCCGAAATGGAACGTACTACACATTCCTGCAAAGCGGTCATGTGTAGCCTTGACTGATGGGAGTCCTTGAGAGGAACTCCGATACCACTAATGTAGAAGACCTAGAACAAAACAAGAATTCTGATCAGTTTCAACAGTTTCGTCAAATTTATACCTACATTGTTACTATTCCCAAAAGATGCCAAACCATGCTCTGATACCACCTAATGTAGTGCCCCCTTACCATAGAGTACCCACCGGAACGCCCGTAGGTCATTCCGGTACATATCCTACGATAAGAGACCACTACTGACAACTACCACTAAACTCCTCATAGCATCACAATCATAAAGCAGTACGAAGAAATTGACAACTTTTTAAAACCAAACTGGATTTCATTTCATTCACTCAAAATTCGAAATTTACAAACCGTCAAGATTTTCACCGCACATGTTCCAAAACACCGTACACTACGTACCATACAAGAATGTACAAAGAATGATCTAACTATAAGTCTCCAAAAGAAAGCCCAATGACCAACCTTTGAGCCATCGCCTCTCGCCAATCCACAAGATACTACGGCTCTACAGTCCGAGGAGCTATCTGCTACATTTAAGCCTCGAAAAATAGATTGCAATTTTGGATGAGTTTGCGAACTCAATGAGAAACCATCATCGATGGTTCTCCCAATTCATGCATCACATAAGCATGATACAATATGCATCCAGTAATCATACAATTACAATGCTAATACAATCACAGTAATAGGCATACAACACAAATACGGTAAATGTAACACGATTCTATCATATTACAGTATACATACAGTCACCAGGTACCATGTCAAATATTCAGTCCAGTATGCAATGCACATGTGACTCTTTTCCAGCTTATTACAGTATTGTGACCGAGTGCTTTAGTAGTGTTCAGTAGTCAGTAGACGCGTCTAGGGAGAATTATCTCCCTTCGAGCTCTAGGCTCGTAGTATCAGTAACGACTCGGTTCACATTTATTCTTTATCAGTTTATGAATCTGTGCATGAGTGCACATGTTTAATCGAACAATTACATAACAGTCTAGAATTCCCAATGAGCAGTAATTTACAGTCAATATCACGTAATCCAAGAAATCCCCGTAGGGCAAATAAGTCACAGTAAACACGTAGATTGAGGTAACCACCTAGGTTACTCACCTATTACTTCTGAGCTAATGTCGGGAAGTTTTCGCCCCGTCGGTCGAACGACACTCCACTTGGGCCTCTATAAGAATCAGAGAAAGAACGAGTCACTAAATATGCAATTTGTGCACATGTAGGTGAAATATGCATGTTCATGAATTATCGGCCCTAATCCTATTTTTTTCATCATAAAAATCCTTCTAAAAATTAGAAACCTATTGGCGCTGACGGTGCGCAATTCGGACCTCTATAGGTCCCCAATTAAACAAAACAGTGATTAAACAGACCTTTACCCGGACCTACGTCAATTTCCCGTCCAAAAATCCCGAATCTCTCAGAAAATGAAATTCAATATTCTATGAATCCGATGTCTCAAGAATCAGGTCAATCGAACGTCGGGTGGAAAAGTTATTCACGAAAGAAACCAAAACTCAACAATTAATATATATATATATAGCCCTTATTTCCTTCTCTTTTTCCTGTTTTCCAACCGAAATTCAATCAATCATATCTCTTTTTACACATTTCATAAAAATGAAAACTATACCTTGTTGGAAAGATAATGAAACCCTCTACAAGTTTCATTTAGCCCCGAACAAGCAATTTCATCCCGAAGGGTGTCAAAAATCCCATGGAATCTACTGCCCACACACTCACCTCTTAAAACAGAACAGTAATTGGAAATTCACTAACTTCCATTCTATGCAGTCAGAAATTATACAATAAATATTCTCATCAATCTCACAATGTTATCTAAAACTTTCATGTACAACAAAAATTTCAATTCTCTTGCTAACTAGGTCAAATAATTCATTCAATGCTGCTGTCCCTGAAATCACTCAATCTGAGCAGTAAATTTATATCAAGCATAACTCCCTGTACACAAGTCAAAAACATCACTACTTTATATCCCTGAAAATATAAGATCTCAAATTTCAAGTTTCATGATGAACCCAAATTCCAATTCAACCTCTAACAATTTCAAATCTGTTATGCAAGTTTCTGTCATGATCAGCAGTTAACATCCTAATGCAGGTTCAGATTTTTAAAATCCATAACTTCCACATCTGATCTCCAAAACTTATATGCCATATACCATTTTCAAGATAAATGTGTCCTATAAAACTCTTCAGTAGATCTCTAACACCAATTCAATTCATAAAAGTTAATAAAATTCCTCCAAATCAGAATGTACACCAAATCTACCATTTCAACTAGGTTTCATTCAATGCATTAAAACAGCCAACAGTCATTGGTCCATAACTCCTAATATACATATCGAAAAATTGCAAAATCAGTGGCATTGGAAATTTAACTGAATAGGCTTAAAATTTTATTTAGTCCATTTTTCCTAATTCCTTCTCAATTAATTTAGAAAAATTAGCAAAACTCATAAGTTATCAATCCGGATACTGTTCACATCATTTCCAGCAGTAACTTTCCAAGCGATATTTCACCCTCTTAGAGCTAAAATTGGACAACACCTATTTCACACAAAAATGTAGCCAACAAACCAAAGTTTAAGTGGCCACAAACCTTACCTCATTTTCATTCCTACACAATGAGTTATGCTCACAACAGTATAATTGGTTAAAACCCTAAATTTCCAGCTTTTGTTCAACCTTAGTTTCTATCATTTCCTATGCCATTAACACATCATTAAGCATCTAAATGAACACAAATCAGTTCTTATAACATTCATACATTCACTAGGAATAATACTTAAAAATTTGCAGCACGTAATTTCTTAATTCATATGCACAATTCATCATCAAAATGCCTTTATACTCAAGCTAAAACCACTTCTATCATACTACATCCAATTCATAACTAACCCTAACCTTATACCCATTAATTCAAGCCATTATAGTCATCAATTTAATGCATCAAGAATCATAATAAATGCACCAAATCCCCCATTCAATGTTTCTAACTACCATGACATTAATACCTAATGAAAACATCATTGAAAAAAAAAACTTAAAAGAAACCTTACCTATCAAGCTTCCAATCTTCACTTCCATTCAATTCTTTGCTTAACTATACCTTCTAACCATTTCTTCTAACACCCAACATGTAACTCATCATGATGGTAAGACAATAATTTAGTTGGAAGTAGGAGAACTCTTGAATTTGTGGAGGAAGGTGAAGAAAAAAGCAAAAATCGATGGATATGTAAAGAAAGGGTTTATGCTTCGGATGAGTAAGAACAAAGGCCATCAACTTGTTCTTTTTATGCCATTTACAAGGCAAACCGATAGGAACAAATTAGGAGCATTAAATGAACGCATTTGTTGGCAAAATGTGATTTGTTCATGGTTTCAAAGAAAAGTCAACTTATTAATTCTTTAATCCAGATCAAAACCTAACCCAATCAACTCAAATGACCCTAATTTCAATCCCAAAATAATATACCCTATAAGACAGTGCCATTGGGTAGCAATTTTTGCTACCGAAAATCGACCGATTCGTCAATTGGTGATTTTTTCGGTCCGGGAATTTTCTCCGGAAAAATCCAGAAAAATTCCTAAAAATCCCTTAAAATAGAAAACAATTTATGGCGCACTCAGAATAATTTTCCAAACCCAAAAATCACGCTAATCCTAATAAAATTGTCTTAGGCACGAAAACCGGGAATGTCATGTATGCATGCACAGTAAGTTCATGTGCACAATTGTGACTATATAGCAATCCTATTATGCATGAGCAGTCCTATGAAATCTCAATCTAGCACATCCTATGCCAATATACTATTCTACCCTTCCAATTGAGGGTGAGATGTTACAACTAGCAGGCAGGCGGGAGAAGCCTATGGGTAGACAGGTGCACCTGACTCAGATGGGACTACCACAAACCCAAAGAAAGCACATAATTCACACAATTCGAAATTATTAGCCGTAACTGGCCTTTACAAATCCACTTTTGCATATTTAGGCCAAACTGGCAAATCTTTTTCCGAAATCACACATTCGAGTCTTTTTCACACAACGAAACATTATACAAATGATTTCTCACATAATTCACAATCAAAGAACATCGCATACAAGTAAAAAACATAACAAAGAGTAGTTCATACAAACATTCTAAGTCATTAGAAAACATCAATTTGCCAAAATCACATAATCAATCTTTTTCACTTATGAAATCATTTCGCCAACATTTCCATCATAAATTTACATTCAAGAAACATCACGTACAAGTTTAAATCCTCACAAAGAAATATTAATACAAACTTCTTAAATCATTGGAAAGCATTAATTTGCATTTATTATAAAAATGTTAAATTGCCTATTAACTCAATTATTAAGGAATCACCCACCTTAAATTCCTTTAGCTTGTAGGATGGTCAAATGGCCTTCGCTCTTCCTCCAATTGCCTTAATTCACCTTCATTAAGCATAATATCCTATAAGAACATAGGATATCAAAATTGAACATTTCTAAGGAAAGGAAAACTTGAATTAACACCTACCTAACCTTACCCATACCTTAACTAAGCTATTTAAACCCAAAACCCATCAAGAAACTTCAAAATTTTCGAAATTTCCCTTACCTATTTGAAACCCACGAAATTCTCTTCTTGCTTCTATTGGAATATTAAACCTTCCTCTCCACTTTCTTCTTGAATAAAACTCTTAAACCTCTCTTTTTCCAAAGCATAAAGACCTAAGCTTCACTTCTCTTCTTCTTCTTCTTCTTCTTCTTCTTCTTCTTCTTCTTCTTCTTCTTCTTCTTCAACCTATCTTGGCCGAAAGTCACCCTTCTTTCTCCTTTCTTTGAAGTTTCGTAGCTTTCTTATTAAAAGCCTTAAGGAAATAATTCTAACTTATAAGACCTACACTAAAACTACGTAGTTTTGTAAGGTTACTAATCTTTCCTTGCAATTTTTGTTTCTTCCTTCATGTTATACGGCTACATCATCACTTGTTTCATTCCTTCTTCATTTAATCCTTTCCTTCTTCATTTAATAGCATTGAGAAAGGGCTAAAAGCCCATCTCCTAAGCCTTAAGCCTTAAAACCTAAGCAAACTTCCTAATTTACCCTAACTCCATCTTATTCTTTTTAATTCTAACAACTTATTAAAATTCTAATTTAACTAAATGCCTCCAATTAATTTCTATTAACTAAGTACTAAAACTCCCAAATTATTCTAATTAAAAGGAAATTAGCAAACTAATCCTCAGAATAAAATAAAACATGCTTAATGCGAATCGGGGCCCAACAGATTTATTCTTAGGTCTTATCAATACTTGGATGATATTATATATATTTCACATATATATATTCAGATTATAGACACCTCAATTAAATTGAGCCTGTTGGACCCCGATCTTTTAGTGAAATTTAGAAATATAAAAGGTATCAAATGAGTATTTTTGTACATGTATTGTGTTATAGATGAAATGATACTTTGGAAAAATGGATGAGAAAAGAATTATTTTGGTTTTGATGACTTTGAAATTTGAGTAGAGTTGTATGAGTTATGAAAGTTAAAGTAAATGAGTTGATTGACATAGAGTTGAAAAGCATGAAATAAATAGGTGAAAGTGTGAGAAGTTGAAGAATTAAGAAAGTTGACTTTTTGGGGATAGAGAGTTGACTTGTAGCTTATGTTGCAAGCTTTTTGTCACCATAAAGTATGATATTTTTCGATATCGGAATTGAAAGTTATGATTTTCCGAAGTTAAGGTTATTTTAGTTTGTTTGAAAAATGCTATAGGATGACATATGTTTGGCAAAATCTTTGACTAGAAATTTGACCTAGTTAGAGGTTGAATTTGGTTTTGAGTTCTTCATAAACTTTTAGATTATGTTTTGATCTTTCCATTGATATAAAGTATGAAATTTTTGGACCATGGAATGTGAAGTTATGATTTTTGCAAGTTGCTGTTACTGTTTTGGCATGATTATTAGAGGACAGAACATTTGATTGGGAATTTGACTTCCTTAGAGGCCAAAATGATTTTTGTCCTTCATGAAAGTTGTAGGTGATTTTCTGATATTTGCATTGATATAAAATATGACATGTTTGGACTTTGGAGTTGAAAGATAGAATTTAGGGATATATTAATTTAGGCAAAAAGTTTGATTGGATTTTTGACCCCTTTAGAGATGGAATTTGTTGTGGAGTTCCTCAGGGAAGTTTTAGAGCTTCCTTTAAGCTTTCTTTTGATACCAAATTTGTTAAATTTAGAGTTCTAGACCAATAGTTATGAATTTTAGAAATTTTGGATATATATATATATATTAGAGTTCTAGACCAATAGTTATGAATTTTAGAAATTTTGGATATATTTAAAGTTCTAGACCAATAGTTATGAATTTTAGAAATTTTGGATATATATATATATATATGAAAATCCTATTGTTTTTGCTATTCTCCTCCCTTAATCCGACCCTTGTTCAATCTTTTATTTATAACTTTTCTGTCCGACATTTGATTGATTTAATTTTTGAAGCGTTAGATTCCTAAGACATTTATCTTCATCAGAATGGGAAATTTATAATTTTTGAGATTAAATTGAAAGAGATTGATTTAATCAAAATAAGTTGGATAATTTTCTAAACATGGTTCAGTCTTTTGAGAAATTCTTGATCTGTGGAGATCCGATTGAATTGATTCTTATGGAAAAATAAAATAAAGTCATGGGGCTACAAGTCATATGAAGGAATTGAATTTCAATTTCTGAATTGAAATTGGGTTTAGTGTGCAGTCTTGGATTAGTAAGAGCTAAAAGTATTTTAGCCATAACTTTTGCTATAGTAATCTAAATGAAGTGATTCTTCATTTGGATTAAACTAGAACGATAAGGCTACAATTTGTATGAAGGAAGTGAATTTTAATTCAGTCTCTAAGAATGTCAATTTTTGGATGGAATTAAAGTGCTGGAAAATGTTTTAGCGTAATGATAGTCCGAAATGTTTGGACTATAACTTTTGGTGTAGTGCACCAAATTAAATGATTTTGGTGGCGTTATGAAATTGAGACAATAAGGAACATTTCTCTAGAAGGAAGTTTTAGCAAATTCCTTCAATTTGATGGTTAGAAAAATGTCCTAAAGTGAGCTTGAATTAAAAAGAATTTAAGGAGCAATTTTGGAAGTTCACTTAAAGGGTTAAGGTTTAAGGCTTATATGGAGGGACAAAAGGGTCATTTGGCTTTCATTAAAGACAAGAGGCAAATGGCTGTCGTTTTTAGCAAGACAAGCACGACCCTTAGTGTTGGAACCCCTCCCTGGTGCGACACGTGTCCGACGTCCCACGTGACATCTGGACGCGCATCCCACGAGGAAGGGATTCCTCACCACTGAGGAAACCTCGAATGGAACTTAAGTGCATGTCATCCGAATGAATCGGATGAATTTACCCTAATTATCCTCCAATAAAAATTTGATTTGCTTTGGGCCCATAATTACTCCTATGCCTAAGCTAATCCAAAATCCCATGCCTCTAGGTCAATTGAAAACAGAAAACGCCTCATTCAGATCTTTATATCTCACCAAAAACGCAATTTCGCACAAAACCGACACACATTGGCCATAAAGACCAACGGTGACCCGACACTCTCATTTTACCAAAAAGAAATAGAAAACTTTACTAGTTAATCCATGCTTCAAATTTCATGCAAATCGGAGGTCAAATGGATAAGAATCAAGGAAAATAAGAAAAGGTATTATATTTGCTTTAAAACAATTTATTTTACATTTTTATAACCTTTTACCCCAAGTTCGAATTGCGAAGAGTTATTGTTTATTTCATGAAGAAAACAAAAGTCATTTCAATCATTAAAAGAAGTAGAAACTTGATTATAGTTGTTGCTTAGCTAATTACCATATGAATAGTAAAAATGACCATATGAATAGTAACCCTTACCAAATGAATAGTAAATAGAAATTTTAAAAGTTCATAACTTTTTCATTTGAAGTCAAAAATTAACCCATTTTATACCATTTTAAAGATCTTGACAAGCTCTACAACCCTTAAGAAATACCCCTTATTCAAATTATCACTCTAAAGTGCTCTAAAAGCTAAAACAAGGTGGCTGCCCATTTTTTTAAAAAAATGGACAGCACATCCCCTAAGAACGTACTAGCCAACTCTTCAATTTCCAACCAAACTCCATACCTACACAAAATCACTTCTATCTTCCAAATTTTCAACCATATCCAACAACCATACCATATCAATCTCCAAATGGCAACAACACACTCTTAGGTATCTAGCATTTTATCATTTCAATTTCTCACAACATCCTACTACAAATATCTCAATACCACTCTCAAAAGCAACATCACAATTTAGGCATCCCAAACATTTCAACCTAACTCTTAAACATTACCTCACTTCCAACTCATCATGTTTGCTTTTAGCATTATCAAACATACAACCATACATCCATATATATGGAAACTTATACAATACACATTACATTTGAAACGTCAAAGCCTTAATAATTACATGAAAAACATAATTGTTACAAAGCTTTAAAGGGCATTTTGGCCCGAATACAACAAAAGCTCAAAAGAAATTTTACAACTACATTCATTAGCCAAAATGCTAACCAATGCTTTGTTTCAAAATTATAATTTCCAAAAGCAAAAAGCATCGGAGTAATGCTTCACTCCCGATGCGATGACCCGGTTTCTCGCTCAAGACCTGTGGAGGGGAGGGAAGAGGGGTGAGCACGACGGCTCCGTGGGTAACAGTTTAATATCCAAGCACAAGCTAAAACATTCATCAACGATTGAATTTTTCAAGTCAAAGGAATCTCATTTTCTAATAAATGAAACATTTATAGAAAACAACAAATATCATACAACAGCACATAATCACATAACAAACGGTTTGAGTGATCCTAACAGGACGTACTACACATGTTCGACAAGCGACCATGTGTAGCCGTGAACAGAGGGGAGTCCGAAATCGGAGCTCCTATGCCACTAGCGGGCAGTCGGGAGAAGGCTTTAACAGACAAGTGCGCACTTGCTAACAGAGGAGATCACTACAAACCCAATTAATCATGCAATTCACATTAGACATTTATCCAAAATCACATACTCAAATCTTTTTCGCTTTCTATCAGTTTTCCAAACATTTTCCATACTTCTTCCATACTTTATACTATTCACAAAGATTTGCCACACATGGTCATTAATCATACAATCTTGACAAACAATTTACAATTAGTTACACAATTTAGTTACATAACAAGGCACACAATCCATTTCTAAACTATCACAAACACCACTTCATTCAAACTTTGAAAATCATAGAAAAACATTTAAGAGATATTTAGGTAGCTTATTACTCAAGTATTAAAAAGTTACCCACCTTGACTTCTTTGATTCGGAACTTGGATATCTTGACCCAATTGATTTTCTCGACCCTCCTCAATCTCCAAGCGCCTTAAATGACCTAGACAAAGCATAACAATACTAATTAACAAAAAAACACCTATGCTGGAATTTTCCAAGACTATATAAACTTGACTTTAATCTAACCTAACCATTCCTAAACCTTTCCTAAGCTATACTAACCATAACCCCTATCAATTTACTCCATTATTTTCGAAAATTCTTAGCCCCTAGGACCATACACCCATGCTGATTTTTTTACTAAGCCACTATACTTCTTCTTCTTTTCTTTTTCCTTCACCAATACCTTTCAAACCACCATTATTCATCAAGCTAACAACACAACCATTAAATTTCGAAATCCTCTTCCCTCTAGGACACTCACGGAAATCACCCTATTATCTTCTAATGATAGGAAACTCCTTCCTTTCTCATTCTTTCTCTAAAACCTCTCCCAATCTTCCATTTAAAGCATGAAAACAAAATCCTACCAAATAAATTCTTAAATTTCGAAACCCTAGCCTAACACAAATCTGATTTTTTTTTCTTTCTCCTCCAACAACATCTCCTTCTAATCACTCTTCTAATCACCAATATGAATCAAGA
Source organism: Erythroxylum novogranatense (assembly GCA_029891385.1). Lineage (NCBI taxonomy): Eukaryota > Viridiplantae > Streptophyta > Magnoliopsida > Malpighiales > Erythroxylaceae > Erythroxylum > Erythroxylum novogranatense. The sequence continues at coordinate 102,737,700 of CM057229.1, forward strand.
AAGGTAAAATCCTAACATAAAACCAAGAATTTTCAAATCTCTTACCTTCTCAACACCCACGAAATCTCTTCTTTTTGCTTCTAAAGATGGAGGAACTTTCCCTTGCTCTTCCTACCACATGAATCAACCTTCTTCAAGCATAAAAAACCCTACCTTCCTCTCTTCTTCTTCTTCTTTTCTTGAAGGCGAATCTCTCCCACTCTTGTTTCTCCTTTGTATTTTCGTATGGCTAAAGCATAAATGACCTAATTTGCTTCTCTTCCTCTCTTTTCCCCTAAGCAAAAACGACATCACCTTAAAGTCTCCCTTCTTCTTTTAATTTTCGTTAGTCTCTTCTAATTCCTAAGCTTCCTTAACTTAAACCCTAATTCTTCATTAACCTATCTCTTTAACTTAAGCCCTAAGCCCAATTCTTCAAGCCCAAGTCTTTTCCTCCTTATAACTGCTCCCAAATTTTCATTTTCCTCCTTCCAACTTAAACTTTCATCTTTCCTCCTTCCATCTAATAATTTCGTGGGCTCCCACTTAAAAGCCCACTTACTTCCTTTCTTTTTCACTTACTTCTCCTTTAAAAACCCTAGCCCACTTATTAGCTTTCCCATCATTTAAAAGACATGCTAAAGGCCTAAAAGCCCATTTTAAGTAACTTAAAGCCTTAAAACCTTATAAACACTTTCTAATTTATCCTAACACTATTTTATGGCCTCACTTACCATTTTCTTATTCTTTTAAAATCTAACACCAAATTTAAAATTCTAATTTAACTAAATTCCTTCAATTAATAATTATTGCACTAAAATCCCAAATTATCTTAACCAATAGGAAATCTAATAAAACCCTAATTTCATACTAACCAAAGACCAATTTAAATAGCAAACCTATTTAATAGGGAAAAAGGGATCGGGGTCGAACACTTAGGAAGAACAAAGGAAAGAAAATGAAAGAAGAGAGAAAGGAGGAGTTTCGGTGAAGGAGAAGAAGAAAAGAAACAAAAGGTAACTTAGGGTTTCGATTTTCTTGGGCTTTAAGCATGAGTTTTTTCGTTGCTCCAAGAGGAAAAAGGTGGAAGAGATTGAGAGCTTCCTAAGGAACCAAAAATTTTTGAATTTGGGTGAGGATGAAGGTAAGATAAATTTTTGAGCTTTGAATTTTTAATGAGATTTTGGTTTATTTGACTTAAGATTGGTGTGGGTTTGTGAATTCTCAAGTTAATTTTAGTGATTTCATAGTTTAATTGATTCAATTTTGGATGATTAAGTAATTAGGGTTTATGTCTTTGAATTAGGGAAAATTAAGGAAAGGCTTTAGAGAATTGAAGTTTGGGACAAAGTTCTAGAATGGAAATGAGGCGGGTAATGTGTTTATATTTTGAATTATAAGATACTATTGTGTTCTTGAAAAATCAAGAAAGTGAAAAGGGTTTTTAAATTTTTATTTTGAATGATTAAAATTCCTTGCTTTTGTAAATGATTTAAGAAATTGCAATCTTTATCGAATTCATTATTTTTCGAAAGATTTGAATAATTTGAGAATTGCCTTCAATTGATCATTTCATTGGTTTTGAATGAATGTGAAATTGCCATATAAAATTTTAGATGATGAATGTGTAATGTGAATAAGAATTGGTGGAAATTATGAACGAAATTGTTTGATATGACACGATATGAGAAGTAAGTCATTGAAATGTGTTGCTTTATAGTTTGAAAATGATTAGATATATAGGAGTATGGTTTCTGCCATTTGAGGGTATATATATGGATTGGTTTGTGCTTTGGGAGATTGAGGATTGTGGAGATTGAGTTTTGTGCAGGTGCTTAAGTTTGGGTTGAAGATTGAAGATTTGGCTAGTTGATTTTTAGGGGAGGTGCTGTCAAATTTTTGTAAAAATGGGCAAAAACTTTGTTTGTGTTTTTGACCCTCTTAGAGCTTGAATTGGATTGGGGGGTCTTCTTGAAGATTGTAGTACATATTTAGAGCTTTCCAATGGTATATAATTTGTCACTTTTGGACTTATGATGAAGAAGTTATAAAGTTTGAAAGATTGCAGTTACTGTTGATAAGGGTTTTGTATAGACAGTATCTTTGAAAGGGTTTTTCACCCTTTTAGAGCCTTTATTGATTTTTGGATCCTTCATAAAAGATGTAGATTGTCTTTTACCCTTTCCATTGAGGTATGATATGCAATTTTTGGAATTAAGAATAAGAAGTTATAAGGTTTGGAAGATTTCAGTTACTGTTTGAAGTGTCATCTTATAGGCAGTATCTTTGGAAGGGCTTTTCACCTTTTTAGAGCCTTCATTGATTTTTGCATCCTTCATAAAAGATGTAGACTGTCTTTTAACCTTTCCATTGTGTCTACAAAAAGGTTAGTGGGAGTGCTGTTGTCTTTTTAGCTTTATATATTGATGACATACTAATCATTGGGAACGATATACCTATCTTGCAGAGTGTCAAGATTTGGTTAAGGAAACGTTTCTCAATGAAAGACTTAGGTGAGGCTGGCTATGTTTTAGGCATTAAGATCTATAGAGATAGATCAAGAAAGCTTATAGGCCTAAGTCAGAGTACATACATAGATAAGATACTGAAAAGGTTCAGTATGCAAGATTCCAAGAGAGGATTCTTGCCTATGTCACATGGAATCAAGCTTTCTAAGAAGGATTGTCCTACTTCAGGTAAAGAGCTTGAGCACATGAGTAAGATTCCATATGCATCTGCAATTGGATCTATCATGTATGCCATGTTATGTACTCGACCAGATGTCTCATGTTCTTTGAGCATAACAAGTAGATACCAATCTAATTATGGTGAAAGTCACTGGATAGCAGTTAAGAATATCCTTAAGTACTTGAGAAGAACTAAGGATATGTTCCTAGTTTATGGAGGACTTGAAGGAGAGCTTGTTGTAAATGGTTACACTGATGCTGGTTTTCAGTCTGACATAGATGATTTTAGATCACAATCAGGTTTTGTGTTCTGTTTGAATGGAGGTGCAGTGAGCTTGAAAAGTTCAAAGCAAGACATCATTCTCGATTCTACAATTGAAGTCGAGTACATTGTCGCCTCGGATGCAAATGAGGAAGTCGTATGGATCGAAGTTCATTCTCGAGCTTGGAGTTGTTCCAAGCATTGCAAGTCCTATAGACCTTTATTGTGATAATAATGGGGCTATAGCACAGGCTAAGGAACCAAACTCGCATCATAGATCCAAACACATACTCAGACGTTTCCCTCTAATTATAGAGATCATTGGGAGAGGAGACGTGAAGATATGCAAAGTGGGCACAGATGACAACATTGCCGATCCACTTACTAAGCCTCTTCCACAGCCTAAACATGAGAGTCATACGAGGTCTATGGGTATTAGATATCTGAGAGGAGACGTGAAGTCATTCGCGTTTGCAGTGTCTTGGAATCCAAAAAAGAAGCAACCTATTCACGAAAACAAGGTATTTTTGTACATCCTTGGTATTTTCGATTATACATCATGTTGTTGTATGATTTTTTCGCAGTGTATTGTGAATACTCAGACCGTATGCGATCCAACAATAAGCTCACCTCCCCTTTCATCCCCATCTCCAGGTATCGAGCAGGAGATCGGATGAAAGAAGTCAAGACTTTGATCGATTTCGATTCGTTTTGATTTTCTTCCACCACTTTGTTTTTCGTTTTTGTTTCGTTTTTTGTTTTATGTATTTGAAATTTTTGGTATTGTATATGGCATGGAATGCCATTAAAGTTTGTAGTGAATTTATTTTGTAATGTAAATGAATTCTGAAATTGTGTATGAAATTGAGATATAAATTGGTGTATGATTATGAGATATGAATTGTGATTGTATATGAATATGATTGATTTGGGTTTGAATTGAATTATGGATTTGGATATTGAATTAAGATATGAATGGGATTTGTGTATGATTTGAGATATGAATTTGATCTGCATATGAATATGGATGTGTTTGAATGGGATTGCTTGTGATTTGGTTTCCGGATGGGAGGTCCGATGATACTGATTATTGATTGAGCTAATATATGGAAGTGAGTTTAAACTATTCGCAGGGTTTTGGGTTTAATAAAATACAGTCGTTATGCTGCCCAATTTTTGAAAAAAAATCAAATAAGATGTTTAAAATGTGAATTATGGGATTTGTATGATTGTTTAAGATGACTTTTATGAATTGAGTTTTTGATTGAGGTTATGGAATTAGTAAATTCCAAATTGAAGTAAGAGGTTGAATGAAAATGAAAAAGAAAAGAAAAGAAACAATTTGCATGAGGATGAATTTCCAATAAGGGAAATAAGATTGCTTTGTATGAGTTTGATACTTGAATGAGAAAAAGAAAAAAAAATTTACACCGATTTTCGGATTGGTTTAGTCTTAGAGTTTCCAACGCGACAAGTTTGTTTTATTTACAAGTTTGAGTTCGCAGATGCCAGAATTCGTTTCAGTGTGAATAAGCGTTTGTTTGCTTTGATCCGATTCGCTTTCGATACTTTCGTATTTGTTTCCGCTTTTCGATCTGTATTCGTTTCCGTTGTCGATATGTTTCGCTTTTGATTCCGATTTGAATTTCCGATTACATTCATATTCGATTTGTTTTCGATTCGTATTCGTTTCTTTTGCTTTATGTTTTTGCTTCGGATTCTTTCATTTTTTGATTTTGTTTCCATTTTTTCGGTTGGGATCCAGTTCTGAGATCGGGTCTCAACAGAGCCTATGTCCATAACCACCCTTAAAATGCATCTAATGCATGTATCATATAAAGGAGGTTTAATTTAGGCTGTGACTTGACTATGCATCTAAAGTTCGTGATTCGATTTAACTCTTGAACCGAATCGGATATTAGTGTTAGTCTCAGCTAATTTGAATTATGAATGTGTTTCGATTAAGAACCCTAAAATTCAATTATTTTGATGTCCAAATTAAACACTTTAATTCTAGTCCACATTCCTTTTCTAGTTACACTAGAAATGCTATGCTCTACTTGGATTAATACTAAATTATTCTTTAATGTTTCCAAAATATTTGAACATCAATTAGTCATCTAAAACATCCTTAAGTCATCTCAAATTTATCAAGACAATTTTGTCACAAGCCAAAAAATGTCTTAACAGCCAAAATTATCAAGATAAATGAGTTAACCTACTAGACAACAATTCATTGTCCAAAAACTTTCTGTAACCTTAGTTTCAAGCACATGCATTTTATGCTACTAGCATTAAAATAATGCATTTCTTATCTCATAAAAATCATTTCAAGGTATTATAACCGAAACACATACACATAAGTCATTAAACAAGTCAGCCCCATCAACTTTCAAAAAGTTGTCCAGTGTTGACTTTAACTTGATATATTAATTGAATCAAGTTCAATTAATTCTGGAAAAATTCTAAAATCATATACACATTCTAAATGTGCCTAATAAAAAAAATCTAGAATCTAATTCCTAGGAACTAAATGGAATTTTCTGGCACATCATATGTCCACTAACACTTGTCATACACCATCAATATGCATGTAAAATCAAGAATAAATAATCAATCACTTAAAAAACAGGTGTCATGCATCTCATACACGTGGAAGCATCATATGTGCATGCTCATTAAGAAAATTCATAAAAATAATTTTTATAATATTATTATGGAATTTATAAGCATGTATGTTCATCATATTTCCAGAATTTCCTAGAACTTTATACATGCATCAAACTGAAACTAAAATCGTAACAAAATAGCAAATGACATTCAATTGCTTGTTATTTTTATAGAAACATAAAAACAGCTTATAAACATTTTTTGAAAGAAAATTAGAAATTTTTTCTAAATTATTAAGAAATTTTCAAAATCATCACATACATTCTGTTTTTTTTTTAGAAATTCCCAGAAACCAACATATGAACAGACTGGAGATTAATTCTCAATAAAATGGAAAATGACATTCAATTGAAATTTCCTTTGATAGAAACATAATATAACATCTTAAAAACATTTATGTGAAAGAAAATCAGAAAAAATATTTGTCAACAATTTATATGAATTTTTGAAATCAACATGCATGTTAGCCACAACCCAGTAAACAATTTGCACGTGATTAATAAATCATCTTATACATGCATAACTTGCTATGATACCACTATAAGGGAGCCATATATTCATACATTACATACATGGCAAGGAAGTAGAAGTGTAGGAATCAGATTTACAACCCCACGACATCCTCAGAAAATTCAGAATCTATGTGCATATATAAACAGATTATAAGAACATGAAATTACAGCATATGTACCTTACAAATACTCCTCCTTGTTTGAGTTATAGCAAACATCAAACACCTTCCTTGGACTCTAGAGAGCATGTAAAGATGAATAAAAATTAGTTTCTAAGTGGTTAGAGCACCAAACAATATGAGTTCAAGTAGATGCTCCAGTGAGAGTTAGATCAAGACCAAGTTTCATGCAATTAATCTCATACAACAATTGCTTAAGATTGCATGAATAAATCTCAAAATCACTCCTATCAAGTTCCAAAACTCTTATAGACCCTTAGTATCTCTATTAAGTGTATTTCATGGCTAAAAATTCGTTTGTACATAAGTGAAGAACTCACTTATGTTCCACCTGTCATTAAGTCGGTCACGATCGTGATCAAGGCTTGCTTAATTGACAACTATGCACACTTTGTTTTTCATCCAATCTTTTATGCATGTGACCATTAAGTTTTCAGTTATTTTGGTCACTTGAGTTAACTCTTAATCCGAGCAAATCATGAAGGCTTTCATGAAGCCAATTTACTAGAATGTAAGTGGATTAACACTCAAACTCTTCGATAGTTAATTATCTAACTTATGAACCTTTCCATAGTCAATTACTATGTAATTCGTTCCTCCACCATGCTATACCCCACTTAGTTTGGAGTATGAGCTATGTGTCAACTCCCACTAGACCGACTATGTCAGATCTAGTCCAAGTGATGTTAGTTTTTGTCCTAGGTTCTTATCTATTTGTCATTGAAGAATGTCTTCACAACACATAAATGCTCTAACCAAAGGCTCTTGAGTAATGACCCTGATAAGAGGTTGTGGGTATCATCTCATTCTATCAGGAGTGGTGAATCCTTTATTGGCTACCCAATTACCTTGAAATACTAATAACTATACCCAATCACCACCCTATGAGTGACATCATCTTGAGGTAACAAAGAATAGTGTCAAACACCTTCTTTAGCCTCTAGAGAGCACATAAAGATGAAGAAAAATTAGTGTCTAAGAGATTAGAGAAACAAACAAGATGAGTTCAAGTAGATGCTCTAGTGAGAGTAGATCAAGACCAAGTTTCATGCAATTAATCTCATGCGACAATTTCTTAAGATTGCATGAATAAATCTCAAGATAACTCCTCCCAAGTTCCATAACTCTTTTAGCCTCTTAGTCTCTCTATTGAGTGTATTCTATGGCTAAAAATTCATGTCTACCTAAGTGAAGAACTCACTTATGTACCACCTATCATAAAATCGGTCATGATTGTGTCGTGATCGTGATCGTGGCTGGCTTAATTGGCAGCCATGCACACTTTGTTTTTCATATAATATTTTATGCGTGTGAACCCTTAGGTTCTCAGTTATTTTGGTCACTTAAATTAACTCTTAATCTGAGCAAATCATGAAGGGTTTCATGATGCCAATTTATCAGAATGTAAGTGGATTAACACTCAAACTCTTCGATAGTTAATTATCCAACTTATAAACCTTTCCATAGTCAATCACTGTACAATTCATCCCTTCACCATCCTATGCCCTACTTGGTTTGGAGTATGGGCTATATGACAACTCCCACTAGACTGACTATGTTAGATCTAATCCAAGTGATGTTAGTTCTTGTCATAGGATCTCAATACTCTATGTGTCATTTAAGACTCTCTTCATGACACATAATTACTCTGGCTAAAGACCCCAGAATAATGACCCCGATAAGAGGTCGTGAATATCATCTCCTTCTACTAGGAGTGGTGAATCCTTTATTAACTACTAATTACCTTTAAATACTAATAGTTATACCCAATCACCACCCTATAAGTGGTGTTATCTTGAGGCAATAAGGAATGGTGTCAAACACCTTCCTTGACTTTTAGAGAGCACATAAAGATGAAGAAAAATCAGCGTGTATAGGTGGTTAGAGCACTAAACAAGATGAGTTCAAGTAGATACTTTAGTAAGAGTTAGATCAAGACCAAGTTTCATGCAATTAACCTCAGGCAACAGTTGCTTAAGATTTCATGAATAAATCTCAAGTTCACTCCTTTGAAGTTTCAGAACTCTTCTATACCCTTTGTCTCTTATTGAGTGTATTTTATGGTTAAAAATTCGTGTGTACATAAGTGAAGAACTCACTTATTTACCATCTGTCATTAAGTCGGTCATGATTGTGATCATGGCTTGCATAATTAACAACCATGCACACTTTATTTTTCATCCATTCTTTTATGCTTGTGACCCTTAGGTTCCCAATTATTTTGGTAACTTGAATTAACTTTTAATTTGAGATAATCATGAAGGGTTTTATGATGCTAATTTACTATAATGCAAGTGGATTAACACTAGAACTCTTTGATAGTTAATTATCCAACTTATAAACCTTTCTATAGTCAATTACTGTGTAATTTGTCCCTTCACCATCCTATACCCTACTTGGTTCAGAGTATGGGCTATGTGTCGACTCCCACTAGACTGACTATGTCAGATCTAGTCTAAGTGATGTTAGTTCTTATCCTAAGATCTCATTACTCTATGTGTCATTGAAGACTCTCTTCATTATATATAATTGCTCTGGCCACACTCTCGAGTAATGACCCCAACAAGAGGTTGTGGGTATCATCTCTTTCTATCAGGGGTGGTGAATCATTTATTGGCTACCTAATTACCTTCAAATACTAATAGTTGTACCCAATCACAATCCTATAAGCCACCTCATCTTGAGGTAATAAGGAATGGTGTCAAACACCTTCCTTGGCCTCTAGAGAGCATACAAAGATGAAGAAAAATTAGTGTGTAAGGTTGGTTAAAGCACCAAACAAGATGAGTTCAAGTAGATGCTCAAGTGAGAGTTAGATAAAAACTAAGAGGGTATTTGGTTTGAGCACGGGATTGGGTATGGATATGGGTATAATAGTAGAAGGGAATGAGAATGGGTATGAAAAATAAAAATTGATGTTTGGTTTGTAACTTGGGTTTCTGTATTAATACCAATAATGTTGTTTGGTTTGTTGCATTAATAGGAATGAAAGATAATAAAATACCATTTTTTCATATCATATTTATTATTATTATTACAAAATTTATAGTAATAATAATAATAATAATAATAATAAGATAATTAATTTAGTATAATAAAATAATAATAAAAATAATAATAATAATAACAACAACAACAATAATAATAATAATAATAATAATAAGTTTAAAACTTATAAATAATAATAATAATAATAACAACAATAATTAATAATAATAATAATATGATAATTAATTTGGTATAATAAAATTAATAATAATAATTATTAATAATAATAAGATAATTAATTTCATATAATAAAATTAATAATAATAATAATAAGATAATTAATTTTGTATAATAATAATAATAATGATAATAATAATAATAATAATAATAATAAGGGTAATAATAATAATAATAAGTTTAAAATTTATAATAATAAATAATAATAATAAGAACAATAATTAATAATTAATAATAATAATATTATTATTATTAAGAAGTTTAAAATTTATAATAAATAATAATAATAATAATAATAACAACATCAACAATAATTAATAATAATAATAAGTTTAAAACTTAATAATAATAATAATAATAATAATAATAATAATAATAATAATAATAATAATAATAATAATAATAATAATAATAATAATAATAATAATAATAATAATAATAATAATAATAATAATAATAATAATAATAATAATAATAATAATAATAATAATAATAATAATAATAATAATAATAATAATAATAATAATAATAATAATAATAATAATAATAATAATAATAATAATAATAATAATAATAATAATAATAATAAAGATGATGATGATGAGTGATGAGTAATATAATTAAAAATAAAAATTGCTTATGTGGGGGAGGGGTATAAATAATAACCACTAGATTGGAATGAAAACTTGATACCCATCCCATTTGGAGGGTTTAGTAGATTCCCAAACTTAATGGAATAAATCCATTCCCTTGGAATTGAAAACCTCAAAGCAAACACTATTTTTTACAATTATTCCATTCCTTCATTCCCAAACCCTCAAACCAAACGCCCCCTAAGTTTCATGCAACAATTGCTTAAGATTGCATGAACAAATCTCAAGATCACTCCTCTTAAGTTCTATAACTCTTCTAGACCCTTAGTGTAGCACCCTAATACCACAGGGTATATACCAGGATGCCCTGCAGACATTCCAGTACATAACTATGATAATGGCATGCTATGTTCAAAACACCACACTCATTTAACATGGCATCATCTATCTTTATTCTTTTATGAACATCATTAAGAAAGTCACAATATTATAAACCAAAATTTCCTTATTTCATTTTATAAAATCGAATTTTCTATAATGTATCTTTCAAATATCCATACATGTATATCATTATATCCTAATACAAAATGTGCTACATGAAAGAGGAAATACACAAAAAATCTATCTAATCTTTCCAATCTCAGCTGACCGACCTTTGAGCCATTTCTTCTTTTTCCCAAAAGTACAAGAGTATACTTGTAACACCCCACTCCCGCATGACCCAGACCCGACATCGATGGTGATATCGGAGTCCGTGCCCCGCGAGGGTGGCGTGCTACATCACTCAGACGAAACTCAGTATCAAATTTAATTTTTTTTTGACATTCATACGTGCGAAAAACAGTAGACAATTTGAGCCCACGTTAATTTGTAAACATTTTCAGTCATTTCAAACATTCAATAATAATTTAACGTAGCCATTTAATGTACACAAATCCACAACCAAAATGGGCCCAATGCAAATACAAAGCATTAATTTACAGAGATTGCGGAATACAATTTTATGAGACACTAATGCAGACGCGAACTGATCCCAACTCCTATCTTTCCCTGACATGCAGTAGGCATACTCCTGTGTCTAATGGAGTACTCTTCAAGGCCTGAAAAATAATTGCAAAATTTGGGTGAGTTTTGCGAACTCAGTGAGGAACCATCATCAATGGTTCACCCAATTCATGCATCACTCAAGCAAATTACAGAGTATATACGATAACACGTTCAGAAGTAGCAAATCACAATTGTATAATGCACTCTTGCCTTTTTCCCATTTACTGTGTTCAATCAAAATGTGTATGCAGTGCATATGTGACACTTTCCCGTTTTATTATAGTGTTGTGACCGAGCGCTTAAACAGTAAATAGTAGGCAGTAGACGCGTCTAATGAGTAGGAGAGCCCTCTGGGTATGCACTATCTCCCTTCGAGCTCGAGGGTCTTTTTCAGTATCAATGGCGACTCTGGTCACAACTATTATTATCCGTTCATGTATTTGTGTATGAAATGCAATATGCCCAATATATCACAGTCTGTCACAGTAGAGGCAACGCAATGAAGCACAGTCATAGCAAGCAATTTGACAATCAGCACATAAAGGACACTTCTATGTCAAATCTCCCCATTCATCGGACCATCCGTGTCCGGAACCCTGTCATAAACAAACACCATCACTAATCCCACCATTATTCCCCACGTTAGACATATAATAATTGAAAGAACCATCTAGGTTACTCACCTGTACTTCCGAGCTAATACCTGGAAGTCTCAGTAATGTCGGTGGATCGACGCTCCAAATGTGCCTCTATAATAATCAGAGAACATAACCTTTACTAATTGTCCAATCAGAACTAGTTAATGATGCACATGTAACAATTAAAAGGTGTACAATGCATGTTCATGATATTCCCGACCTTAATCCAAAATTTCCATCACAAACATTCCATCTAAAAATTAGAAATCTAACGGCACCGAAATTACTCAATTCGGGCCTCTATAGGTCCAAAAATAAAATAAAACAGTGACCAAAGAACCATTACCCGGACCCACGTCAATTTTCCGTCCAAAAATTTCCAATTTCTCATAAAATAAAATTAAATATTTCACGAATCCTATGCCTCAAGAAACAGGTCAATCGGATGTCGGACGGAAAAGTTATAAGCAAAAGAAGGAAAAATATATGTTCCTAGTCGACTAGTCAGAGGTTATAGTCGATTAGTGCAGGAAAAATACATGTCCTAGTCGACTGGTCAGAGGTTATAGTCGACTGGAAGCTTTATTCTTTCTTTTTGGCGATATCCCAACTTTCACAAGTCATAACTCCTTGCTCTGAACTCCAAATTGGACAAAGTTGGTATCAATTTCAAGATAAAAGAGAGATCTACAAGTTTTATGCAGGACACAAAAACTAATTTCACCTCTAAGGGTGTCAAAAGTACACTCAAAGTTACTGCCTTCATAATGCCTCTCAAAACAGTGCAACATTTTGTCAAAACAGTGCAACATTTTATAAAATCCATAACTTCTCATGCCCTTTGCTAAAAATTACCATATTTATGCCAAATGAAATATCAGAATGTGACCTACAACTTTCATGAACAACATGAAATCAAATTCAATTGCTAAGTAAGTCAAACAATTCAATGAATAATTCTGCCCACTGAAACGACCTGAACTGAACAACAATTTTATAAAAGCATAAATTCTTGTACAAATGTCAAACAATTTCATACTTTATACCTATGAAAAGATCAAACAGAATACTACACTTCTCATGAAGGGCTTAACAGCCAATTCCATCTCTAACAAACTAAAAATTGTCATGAAAGTGGCTGCCCTGATCACTAGTCAGTGACCTAACATAAGTCCAATCTTTGAAAATTCATAACTCCCAATTATGATATCCAAAAATAGTATAGTATATCTCATTTTCAAGATAATTGCTTCCTCTACAAATTTCCAGAAGAGCACTTGAGCCAATTCAAATTATAGTAATCTCTAAATTTGCTTCCAATCACAATACTCATAAAACCTGCATTTATGGCTAGGTTTCACCAAAATGCACATAACCAGTCAATAGTCAACAATTCATAACCCCCAACATACATATCGAAAAATTTCAAAATCAGTGGCAATGGAAAGCTAAATAGATAGGTTTCAACTTTCATTAAGACCATTTTCACCAATTCCTAAATCAATCTAGAAAACTCATCAAAGTTTTAGGTCATCTAATTCGGATACTGTTCACATAGCCAGTATAGTTCACTTTAAAGGCAGAAATTCAACCTCTTCAAGTTACAATTAGACAACACTTATTTCACAAAAAATTGAAGACAAACATCTAAAGTTTAATTTGGCATAAACCTCACCTCATTTGCTTAACCCCACAATTAGTTATGGCAAAAACATTAAACCATGATCAATTTGCATTTTCCAGCTTTGCTCCTACACTTATATTCTATCACTTCCAATGCCAATTACACATCAACAAGCATCCAATTGAGGCAAGAATTCAGCCACTAGGTCATCAAGACCTTAACCTAAGCACCTAGCCTTAAAAAAATGGCAGCATACACAATTGGCTTTTCCTAACTTTTTCCATTAATCTCACCTTACAAAACTCAATCCAAAACCAAGTCAAAAAGCGATCTAATTCACTTAACAACAACCACCATGCATTTGCACCCAATTAATCAATCCATGATTTATGAAATTAATACACAATACATCATAATTCATGCACAATAATTCCCATTTAATGCATCTAACTACCAATACATTCATTAAATTCATAATTAAAGCTTAAAACAACAACTTACCTAATCAAGTTTTTTCAATGTTCCAATTCTTCTCCTAATACACCAATCCTCTACTTTTCCACACCTCACCACACGATCATCACCTTCTCAAAAGGGGTGAGGTTTATGTCAAGCTCTTTAGGTGAACTAAAAGAGGGGAAAACAAAGTAGAAGGAAGTAGGAAAGATGGACAAAATTATCAAAGTAGCAAAGAAGGAGGAAGCTACTAGAATGAAGAGTGGGAGAGCATGAAGACAAACTCATTTTGGCTTTTGAATTTGCAAGTGTCGTGGATGGATGGTGGAACAAAAGCATTAAATGTGTTAAGGTGAGTCATCATGCCACTTGGCATGTAAAAAGAGGAAAAAGACAAAATTCCATCCAATGGATCTAATTAATCCATCCAATGGTACTAATTACAATTCCAAAATTATTTATCCAATATTCCAGTGCCATTGGGCAGAAATTTTCGGTACCGGAAACCAATTCAGTCCGTCACTTGACGATTTTTTCGGTTCGGAAATTTTCCCCGAAAATTTTCAGAAAATTCCCAAAATTTCCCAAAAATATAAAACACATAACAATCCACTCCAATTAAATTTTCAAGCCCATAGACCACATTTTCCAAAAAAAAATCCCATTTAGGCACAACTACCGGGAAATGTCATGAATGCATATACAGTCATTTTCATGTGCAATTTCACTATTCATGAATTAGGTATGCATGAATATTGCAAAATAAATCCTAAACCCTCTTAATCCTTTGCCAAATTACCATTCTATCCTTCCCATCGGGGGTGGGATGTTACAACTCCCCCCTCCTAATAAAAATTTCGTCCCCGAAATTCTTATATGATTGATCAGAAAGGTAGGGAAATTATTTTGTTTATTACTTCTTTGTTTCCCATTTACTCCACTACTCGAATACTTTTTGTCAATTGACTATAGTCAATGCAATCAATTACCCTTTTACTTTCTTCAATTACCACACTGTCATAACTGTTTCCTCATGATTCATAACTCTCGGCATCAATAACACATATATGTCGGATCATAACACTATTTCCTAACCTTATCCATGTAACACTGTGTGAATCCGAAACATCTTTTATGTTTTATACCAATTTACCAATCCTTAGTTCTCCTCACACCATAGTTGCATATAGACCAATTTATGTCGAATTTAGTTTCCCCTATTTACTCCTTTATCTCCATCTAAGTGTATCTTGGCCGAGGTGATACACTTCGAAGTATTTCATTTATCGCTTATTAGATTACATCTCTTTAGTGTTAAAACACTAATCTCGTAAGATTTCATAACCTCATTATTAGTCAACTCGACTCATTGTCATTAACTTGGATTACTTAACCTCGATTACAGATTCATTTCACTTATCAACATCATCTCAAATCAATCATGGCCTTTGACTATTTTTAAGCCCTGTTCACTTTAATATAGGGGTGAACGACTCCTTTTCGGCTGTAAGCCCCCTTATACACTATTCGAATGGTGTCACCAATATAACGATTGTCATGCCCTCAATCATTCTGAACGATACATCAATCTCATGTCCCAATGAACTCCAAAAATATTAGTTTTACATTTGTCTTCAGTAGTCAAGTCTGTTGGTTATTCACACATATAATCATTCGATTTTACATTCTAAACCTTCAATTACTCTTTCAATGTACTCTTACTAGAACATAAAGCTTCGATTGTTCCTTGTGTTTTCTCTAACAGTTTCTCTAGTGGGTATTACACATACTTCTTAATCCAGTCATAAATATCATTTTTTTTCAAAAGTTGAATTCATTTTTAATTCCTCGATAAGGTCCGCATATTCTAAATCTTCAATTTGGACTTTGCCAACCCTTTGTATACACACCTAATTTGGAAATCCAATAACTAATAATACTTTCTTTTTGCCCCTTGTTAGCTCGACAATTTGCACTCAGTATTACACTAGGTTTAATAACCTTATTGCCCAAATTGTGATCTTCTGCCACTGAATTTTCTATTCAATACATTAAATTGCATCACTAGCTTAATTTTGAAATACTCAATTGCATAATCCTTTTCAATTCTTTCAAATTCCTGAAATATCTTAACCGTTATCGATTTGCATACTCATAGATATATCCAAAATGTTTATGTACGAATAATGTCTCCAAACTTTCAAAGCAATACCAAGTACAATAAATTTCAAATTATCAATCACAGTGCAGCCCATGAGGTTATACTTGTCCCCATGTACATAGAACCACTTTACTCTATTTCAACAGATTGCATCATAACCTTTATTGGGACACTTCGTTAAATATTGTAAAATCGCCAAATTAAAGTGATACGATCAATGCTCGAGTTGTAAATTTCTCAATATGTCTCTTTTTACATTCATCAGTCATACGATTCACACGTTTTTCCTCAAACATTTTTGTCAAAGAGCTAAGACCAGAAAACCTTTAACAACTTCTGGGCGTATCCCACATACAATTAGTTTTAAATAACTCCAAATCCCCAAATATCCCTTGCAATTTCACATTTTATCATCACCTCTATTTTCATTAAATCTTCCAATGTGCCATATTCGAATACTAGTTCACCCACAATTTATTTGATCAAGCTAAGATTCACTTTTATGAAACTTCCATGATATATAAGATTTCCTCAACTATGAAAAATATTCTTCTCCACCTTTTCAAATACATTAGATACATCATTAATGATCATAGTCACTATCCAATCTAAACATAATTGAGACTCTCTACTCTTTAATAGTATAATACTGTCAGGGGCATTGTTATCTCTGACAATTACAACCCAAAACTCCTTATACCCATGATTGATTCTCATAACTCTTTAAGTATCTGATTTCCCCAGTGAGGAAAAATTCTCTTATATTTTTCTCAGTTTCATATTGAGGTGTTCTGACATCTGTTCCTTTACACTAGTTTCTCCACATACATCAATTTATTTGCAATCTTTACTCTCTGGGTTGATAACACATTCATCATTCAACGTTGTACTTCCCAAACATATATGCACAAAATATACGTGAACCTATATTCTCTTCATATTCGCAATTAATGTCTCCTTAATGTTCAATAATCCTATTACATAGTCGGATTCTTTACATCAACATAATGCATACCTTCTCAGTAGCATATCCTACCTCTGACGCGTTAGGGCTCCAATAATCATTTTTAATTTATTTCATATTTATTTCTGATTTGTCCTTTCATTGATCATTCTTAACTTGAATCATCTGATCAATCCCAATTCAGGGAAATTCTTCCTTGAAAGAAGATTTCTTTCTACTTTCATCGATACCACTTGTGGACTTCTTACCAATCAACTCTCATCACCATTTCGTGTCAGTCATTCTTAATGCCTTAAGAAATCCATTTTAGCTAATCATACTATCCCATGAAGATCAATTTATGCCACAACTCATATAATCAGAACATCCTTTTTAATAAGGTTCATTGAAGTATATACCATCAAAATCATTACATCTATCGAGAGACAGATGTAGGACAACTCACCAATTAGTCACTTATGCTAAGGATACCTTGATCTCATTTGGTTTTTTTTGACAGCACTACCCTTTTTGCACCTGTCCTCGATTGTGAGGATTTTGCCACGATCATGTCCTTCTTCTTCCCTTTTTTTTATAACAATCCCAATTCATTCCCAATTGATCACTATAAGCACTTTTACTTCTTATTCTAACTCATATTGAACTTTAAACTACAAGAACTATGACTAGCAATTATCCACTAACTCACCGATTGCTTCCGATATCATCACCACACATATGATACATATATGCTTAATATTTTCACTTGCCATGGTGCTCCCCTTTTCAGATGTGTAGTCACCTAAGCAAATCAACTAAACCTTGACAACTATATCATCTACTATTATCATCGTTTCATTATTTCATCATACCCACGTATGTTCACAATCAATTCAGAATCATAGCTGCGTAATTATCCTAAAATTTTGATTTCCCACTAACATATTCTGACACAGTCATAAACTCTTATTACAATAATCAAACAACCAGTCCAAGCCCAATTGCAGTCTCTCTAGCTCATAGAAAATTTTGGTTTCATCCAACTTTGTTTATACACCTCCAATCTTGCCATTTCTAACGTATCTCTATTTTCCTCTATCAAGCCACAACTAGATATTCATATCTATCCCTTACTCGAGGATATATCCCAATATAACACAGATGTCGTATTCAAGAATACATCCACCAATACCAATACGCTTAATCTTTATTTTCCATATCGAACCATACACTTTTTCTTATTCCATGACATCTAAGACTTCCATTTATCACATTCTAACATAACATCATATGCCTCACTATTTCTACATGCGTGTGACTCATAAGATAGACTGGGGATTAGTTGCCATTGTCTGCCGTGACCTGACTTAAATGCATGTAACATGACCCATATTTAAAAAACGGCCCATATAAGATAGTACTTTTGGGCTATGGTACCACCTAAATGTAACACCCCACTCCCGCATGACCCAAACCCGACATCGATAGTGATATCCGAGTCCGTGCCCTACGAGGGTGGCGTGCTACATCACTCAGATGAAACTCAGTATCAATTTTTTTTTTTGACATTCATACGCGCGAAAAACAGTAGACAATTTGAGCCCACGTTAACTTGTAAACATTTTCAGTCATTTCAAACATTCAATAATAATTTAATGTAGCCATTTAATGTACATAAATCCACAACCAAAATGGGCCCAATGCAAATACAAAGCATTATTTTACAGAGATTGCGGAATACAATTTTATGAGACACTAATGCAGACGCGAACTGATCCCGATCCCTATCTTTCCCTGGCATGCAGTAGGCATACTCCCGTGTCTAACGGAGTACTCTTCAAGGCCTGAAAAATAATTGCAAATTTTGGGTGAGTTTTGTGAACTCAGTGAGGAACCATCATCGATGGTTCGCCCAATTCATGCTTCACTCAAGCAAATTACAGAGTATATACAATAACATGTTCAGAAGAAGCAAATCACAATTGTATAATGCACTCTTGCCTTTTTCCCATTTACTGTGTTAAATCAAAATGTGTATGCAGTGCATATGTGACACTTTCCTATTTTATTATAGTGTTGTGACCGAGCGCTTAAACAAGAAATGATGGGCGAGAGGCGTGTCAGGGAGTAGGAGAGCCCTCGGGTATGACTATCTCCTTCGAGCTCGAGGCTCTTTTTCAAGATGTCGATGGTGACTCTGGTTACAACTATTATTATCCGTTCATGTATTTGTGTATGAAATGCAATATGCCTAATATATCACAGTCAATATAAAACAGTCTGTCACAGTAAAGGCAATGCAATGAAGCACAGTGATAGCAAGCAATTTGACAATCAGCACATAAATGACACTTCTATGTCAAATCTCCCAATTCATCGGATCATCCGTGTCTGGAACCCAGTCATAAATAAACACCATCACTAATCCCACCATTATTTCCCACGTTAGACATATAATAATTGAAAGAACCATCTAGGTTACGCACCTGTACTTCCGAGCTAATACCTGGAAGTCTCAGTGACGTCGGTGGATCAACGCTCCAAATGTGCCTCTATAATAATCAGAGAACATAACCTTTACTAATTGTCCAATCAGAACTAGTTAATGATGCAGATGTAACAATTAAAAGGTGTACAATGCATGTTCATGATATTCCCGGCCTTAATCCAAAATTTCCATCACAAACATTCCATCTAAAAATTAGAAATCTAACGGCACCGAAATTACTCAATTCGGGCCTCTATAGGTTGAAAAATAAAATAAAGCAGTGACCAAAGAGCCATTACCCAGACCCACGTCAATTTCCCGTCTAAAAATTTCCAATTTCTCATAAAATGAAATTAAATATTTCACGAATCCGATGCCTCAAGAAACAGGTCAATCGGATGTCGGATGGAAAAGTTATAAGCAAAAGAAGAAAAAATATATGTTCCTAGTTGACTAGTCAGAGGTTGTAGTCGACTAGTGTAGGAAAAATACATGTCCTAGTTGACTGGTCAGAGATTATAGTCGACTGGAAGCTTTATTCTTTCTTTTTGCCGACATCCCAACTTTCACAAGTCATAACTCCTTGCTCCGAACTCCAAATTGGACAAACTTGGTATCAATTTCAAGATAAAAGAGAGATCTACAAGTTTTATGAAGAACACAAAAACTAAATTCACCTCTAATAGTGTCAAAAATACACTCAAAGTTACTTCCTTCACAATGCCTCTCAAAACAGATTTATGCCAAATGAAATATCAGAATGTGACCTACAACTTTCATGAACAACATGAAATCAAATTCAATTGCTAAGTAGGTCAAACAATTTAATGAATGATTCTGCCCACTGAAACCACCTGAACTGAATAGCAATTTTCTAAAAGCATAAATTCTTGTACAAATGTCAAAAAATTGCATACTTTATACCTATGAAAAGATCAGACAGAATACTACACTTCTCATAAAGGGCTTAACAGCCAATTCCATCTCTAACAAACTAAAAATTGTCATGCAAGTGGCTGCCCTGATTACTGGTCAGTGACCTAACTTAAATCTAATCTTTGAAAATTCATAACTCCCAATTATGATATCCAAAAATAGTATAGTATATCTCATTTTCAAGATAATTGGTTCCTCTACAAGTTTCCAGAAGATCACTTGAGCCAATTCAAATCATAGAAATCTCTAAATTTGCTTCCAATAACAATGCTCACAAAACCTACATTTATGGCTAGGTTTCACCAAAATGCACATAACCAGTCAATAGTCAACAATTCATAACCCCCAACATACATATCGAAAAATTGCAAAATCAGTGGCAATGGAAAGCTAACAAGATAGGCTTAAACTTTCACTAAGACCATTTTCACCAATTCCTCCTAAATCATTCTAGAAAACCTATCAAAGTTTTAGGTCATCTAATTCGGATACTGTTCAGACAACTAGTATAGTTCACTTTAAAGGCAGAAATTCAACCTCTTCAAGTTACAATTCGACAACACTTATTTCACAAGAAATTGAAGCCAAACATCTCAAGTTTAATTTAGCACAAACCTCACCTCATTTGCTTAACCCCACAATTAGTTATGGAAAAAAACATTAAACCATGATCAATTTGCATTTTTCAGCTTTGCTCCTACACTTATATTCTATCACTTCCAATGCCAATTACACATCAACAAGCATCCAATTGAGGCAAGTATTCAGCCACTAGGTCATCAAGACCTTAACCTAAGCACCTAGCCTTTAAAAAATGGCAGCATACACAATTGGCTTTTCCTAACTTTTTCCATTAATCTCACCTCACAAAACTCAATCCAAAACCAAGTCAAAAAGCAATCTAATTCACTTAACAACAACAACCATGCATTTGCACCCAATTAATCAATCCATGCTTTATGAAATTAATACACAATACATCATAATTCATGCACAATAATTCTCATTTAATGCATCTAACTACCAATTCATTCATTAAATGCATAATTAAAGCTTAAAACAACAACTTATCTAATCAAGTTTTTTCTATGAACTTAAAGGGGGCATTTTGAGAGTGTTTCTCTCTAGGGATGCTGCCTAGATTGCGTTCCCAAGTCTGGTTTCTTCGATTGGGGCTCAGGACGTCACTAGTGTTATTTTGTTTGGGTTTTCCTCTTTCTGGTGTTGTTATTTGTTATGTGGTTGTCTCTTGGAGGGTGGTGAACGGTTGGTTGGGTTCTTGCCACCCTCGTCGTCTCCCTCAGACGGGTGAGGAGTGTTTTCGGGAGGGGAAAACATGGGTAAAAAGAAACCCAAAGATCCGGTGGTTAAGAGTGCTGGGGATTTATCCCCCTCGTCTGACCCTTCTCCGGCGACTGACTCGTCGGCGCCGACGACAGTCATTACAAGGGCGGTTTCGAAATCTAAACAAGGTTCTGTAGGCTCGAAAAAATCAGGTGTTTCATTGAAATCCGGAAAGGGGGTTGTTAATGAGACTATTTCTTCCTCCTCCACTGAAGAGGAATCTGAGGAAGACGCGGCTGAAGAGACGTCTTCCACCTCTTTGGATTTTGATCCTTCAGCGGATGAATCACCAATTGTTCCTGAGGTGGACTCCTCTGTTCCTCTTCTAGTGGCACCAACTGTGGTGAGTTCTATGGCTCCTGAAGTTTTTGGGGATGAACCGAGACCTGCAAATGTGGTGGGTCCAGGACCACCGGTTGCCGGTACTCCTGCTCCAGTGGCTTCTGACTCTGGTAAGCCTTCATTTGCAAGTTTGTTTAAGCATAATAGGGACCTGAATTAGGGGATGCGATTGGAACACATTCCTGCTCAAAAAGAGGTCACAATTTTGGCAGAGGATCGTCTAGATCTAGAACAGGAGTGGGGTTACTGTTTGGTGGGTGTGTTTACAGGCCGTTTCCCGGGTATGAAAGCAGTGGACACGATTATGTCCCAATGGGGTGTGGAATGTAAGCTCATTCCTCATGAAGGGGGTTGGCTGGTTTTTCGGTTTGTTTCAGACGCCGATCGTACTGCTGTTTTGGCAGGTGGACCGTATGTTTCATTTGGGAAAAGTTTAATGTTGAAGCTGTTGGCTCCCGGATTTGCATTTAACTTTAAGGATTTCATGGCGCTTCCTATTTGGATTAAATTACCTAATGTTCCACTTGATTTGTGGATAGATAAAAGCCTCTCCAAATTGGGATCAATGGTGGGTAAACCCATTTGTTCCGACCATGTTACCACCCAACGCGCCAGGGTTGGATATGCTAGGTTGCTTGTGGAAGTTGATATTTCAAAAGCCCCTGTTACCAGCTTCGAAGTTAAGTTACCTGAGGGTACTTCCTTCACCCAAACGGTTATCTATAAGACTTTCCCGCCCTATTGTTGTGAATGTAGACATTTTGGCCATAATTTTTTTACCTGCAAGCGACCTCCTCCGAAGCTTCAGAAGTGGACCCCTAAGGCTAGGAGCTCCAATCATATTCAGTCTCGGCCTCCTACTGTGGTAGCCAATTCGGTAGTTCCTCCAGACTCTTGTCCCCCTTCTGCTCCTGTTTCTCAACCGACTGCCCCCCCTTCTGTGGTCAGGCTTGTTTGTCAGGCGCGTGTGCCTCCAACGGGTCTCCCTAAGGGCAAAGGTGTTGTGAGTGTTTCTTCTGGTCCCTTGGATGGTAGTAAAGGGTTATCACCTTCGTGTCCTGGTATTTCTGATCAGTCTCGGCTTCAATCGGATAGTTCTGGTCCACCTGGAGGGGCTGGGCCCTCCCGTATGCTGCCATGAGTATGCTTTGTTGGAATGTCCGGGTCTAGGATCGACCTGGCGACAAAAGGGTGTTGTCGCCTTAGTTCGGCAGCACTTTTGTAAATTATTTTGTCTTCTTGAAACTAAACTTACCGTTCCTGGCTTGGATCGATTTATGTCTAGCCGTTTTCCAGGATGGTTGTATGCTCATAATTTTGCTGTTATTGAAAAGGGTCGTATGGTTTTTCCTTGGAACCCGTCCATTTATACATGCTAGATTTTGGAGGTTGGGGACCAATACATTCATTGTTGGGCTTTGCATTTACCCACTCAACGTGAGTTTCTGGTATCTAATATTTATGGCTTATATAGTGTGCAGCAGCGTCGGTCCCTTTGGCATCAACTAGGGGAGTTGCGCATG
Organism: Erythroxylum novogranatense; assembly: GCA_029891385.1. NCBI lineage: Eukaryota > Viridiplantae > Streptophyta > Magnoliopsida > Malpighiales > Erythroxylaceae > Erythroxylum > Erythroxylum novogranatense. The sequence goes on from CM057229.1 coordinate 102,761,309, forward strand.
CACCCCACTCCTCCTTGGCTTCTCCTTGGTGATTTTCATTGTGTCTGCAGGGCAGATGAACGACTTGGGTGTACGCCCACTACGGATTATTTTCTTAAGGATCTTCAAGAATTCCAGCTTTCTTTGGGACTTACTGATGCCCCCTTTCGGGGGGAGCTGTTTACTTGGCAGAAAAACACAATGTGGGCTAAATTGGATCGTGTATTGGTTAATGTGGAGTGGGCCATTCAGAACTGGTATTGTTATGCCAATTTTCTCCCCATGCGATTTGATTCTGATCATTGTCCAGTTATTGTTGACTTTGAGCGCCAACTTTCTAGTGGTAACCGTCCGTTTAAGTTTTTCAATCTTTGGCTTCAACATCCCTTGTTCCAAGACATTGCACGTTCCTCTTGGGTTGTTCCTGTGTGTGGATCTACCCAATTTACTTTGGTTTTTAAATTGAAGGCTTTGAAGCGTCCTTTACACCAGCTAAATCATACTGCCTATGGTCATATCTCGCAACGGGCCAAGGAGGCGCAAGCTGCCTTTCAGACAGCTTATCAGCTTTCCCTCTCTCAGCCTGGTGATACTTCATTGAACCGAGAGCTGAATGCTAAGCGTCATCATGTTGCTTTTCTACTAGAGGCTGAAAGAATGTTTTATCAACAGAAAGCTAAAGGTGTTCATCTGATGGAGGCGGACCGTAGTACTTACTATTTCCACTCCATTGTACGCAAACGCAATCAATTTAATGAGATCTCTCCTATTTGATTAAATCTGATGGTTCCTCTACTATGTCGATGGGGGAGGTTGTTTCGAAACTTGTACAGTATTTTTAGGGGCTTCTTGGTATGTCAGTTCCTTGTGAACCTCTTGATCCACGTATGGTGAATAATGGTCCTTTGTTAACTTCGGAGCACGGTGCCAGCTTACTAGCACCGATCTCGGCTCAGGACATTAAAAATGCCTTATTTGATATTGGTAATGACAAAGCTCCGGGTTCGGATGGCTTTACTGCTGCATTTTTTAAACAACAATGGGACTTGGTTGGTGGATCTCTTATTGCGGCTGTTCAGGAATTTTTTACCAATGGTTGACTTCTACGCCAAACCAACCATTCGATCCTTACCCTTATTTCAAAGACTCACCTCCCTCCGAAAGTTACTGATTTTCGTCCCATTGCTTGTATGAATATTACATACAAGGTAATCTCGAAGATCATTACTGAGCGATTGAAAGGGGTGGTCAGAAGTCTTGTGGACTTAGCTCAATCTGCATTTATCCCGGGACACAACATTCAAGATAATATTCATCTTGCCCAGGAGCTAGTGCGGGGTTACAGTCGTAAGAGGATTTCCCCACGGTGCTTGCTTAAAGTTGATTTGTCTAAAGCTTATGATAGAATTTCTTGGCAATTCTTGTCAGATCTGTTGAGTGGGTTTGGTTTCCCTTCTCGGTTTGTTGCTTGGATCCAGGAGTGTATTACTACAGCTTCATTTTCAGTTTCTATTAATGGTAACCTGCATGGTTTTTTTCCTGGCCGTAGGGGTTTGCGCCAGGGAGACCCGATGTCGCCTCTACTGTTTGTTTTATGTCTGGAATATTTCTCTAGAGAGCTCAAACTCAGCACATCAAATACGGAATTTAAGTTTCATCCCAAGTGTCAGCCATTGCACATTACCCACTTGGCCTTTGCTGATGATGTTATGTTATTTTCCAGGGGAGATCTTCCCTCTGTTGGTATTTTACTATCCAGCTTAAATGCTCTGAACCGTGTAGCAGGGTTAATGGTCAATCCTCATAAGTTGAACATTTTTCTTGGAGGAGTTTGGGGTCTGGAGCGTGAATCTATTTTACAGCTTACGGAGTTTGGCTTAGGGGAATTTTCGGTTCGGTATTTAAGGGTTCCTTTAGCTCCTATTAAAATTTCAGTAATGCAATACGTTGGTCTCCTTGATTCAGTAGAAGCTTGTTTGACTATGTGTAATGGCCATTCGTTATCCTATGTGGGGAGAGTCAAGATTCTGAATTCGGTAGTTCAAGGCCTCCTAACTTATTGGTTCCAATCATTTTGTATCCCCGTCGTAGTTATGGATAAAATCATTTCCCTTTGTCGCCTTTTTCTCTGGGGGGGTAAACACTTTCGGGTGGCCTGGGAGCAGGTATGTTTACCAAAGGCGGAAGGGGGGATTGGCTTGAAAAACTATAAAGTCTGGAATGCGGTGCTGCTGGCGAAGGTTCTTTGGAATTTTCATGAAGAAGTCAATTCACTGTGGGTTAAATGGATTCATGCAATTTACCTCCGTGGGAGTTCGATTTGGGATTGGGTACCTCATCCTCGAGACTCAATGCTCATGAAACGACTTGCTCTCATTCGGGATGGTCTGTTGGATAAGCTGGGCGGTAGATTAACAATTGAATCTGAATTACGTAAGCTTTGCCACAATGGTAGATTGTCCTCCGGGAAAGTATATAATGTATTAAGGTCTACCACTCCTCCTCGTCCCTGGATGTCGTTTATCTGGCGACGATATATTCCTCCAAAATATTCCTTTATTGCCTGGTTGGGTTTGCGTAAGCGTCTGCCAACTAAGGATCAACTCTTGTTTATTGATGTTGACCGGACCTGTGGTCTATGTACTTAGGGGATAGCAGAAACGGTTGATCATTTGTAATTTTCATGTGATTTCACTAACGGGGTGTGGTTGGATATTCGGAGTAGGTTGGGTCTTCACCGTGAAATGGGGTCCCTCTTACGTGCTATAAAATGGATTCGTGCTAAGGCACAGGGAGCGTTAATGAGATGTAAAGCAATTCGATTAGCTTTCCTCTGCACGGTGTATCTTATTTGGCAATCTCGGAATGCTGTGCTCATGGATGGAGCTTCGGTTTCAAGACGTGATGTTACCTATAAAATCAAAACCTCGGTTTATAAGATTATGTACCGTCTTTATCCCGGTGATCTTATTCAATTTTAATTTGGGGAGGTCGGGTTGGTCCGAATGCTGTTTGGGTGGGATAGTTAGGTTGCTGGAATCCGAAATGTGGGTGTGGAGGTTGCAGTTTTTGACTATGTGATTCTCCTGTGGGGACGCGGTGACGGTGTCATTTTCTTTTAGTTGTTATTTATAGAGTCCAGTCCTGCTCAGGCTTCTTGAGTTATTTTCTCTAGGGTTGACGTCTTCCTCTTTGGTTGCTGAGGACGGGTGATTGCGGCTCTGTCGATTCGACCTTAAGATCGATCCTTAGAAACCGGTCAAAAATAATAAATTCCAAGATTGTAGTATAGGATACAACCTCGGGTCGTCTCACTTAATCGGAACCTAATGAAATGGACCTAAGCTAGCCTATATGTCATAAAATGCAAGCGAAATCAGTAAGGAAAAAAGGGGGTTTTGTTTGAAAACATTAACTACACTAAAAAGCATGTAACAATTATTTTTGGATTTTTGAAAATAGAAAAGGGAAATACTAAAACAAGTGATAAAATCCTCTTGAAAACAAGCTTTGGCTATCACAGTTCAAAACTAAGTGTGAATGGTAAACCTTAAAGAATTATCTTCAAGTCCAGGGTCTTGATTAATGGACTCCTGTCACTCTTGACTCCATGTCTCAAGACCCCATTGAGTGCTCTTGAGCCTCAGAACCTTAAAGGATTCTTTAAGTCCAGGATCTTGATCAATGAACTCCATTGCTCAAGATCCCGTTAAGCGCATCTTAGTGTGTGCGGTGGATTAAAAATCACTAAGTTTGAATGGAAAAAACCTTAAAGAACTCACTTTAAGTCTAGGGTCTTGATTAATGGACTCCTGTCACTCTTGATTCCATGTCTCAAGACCCCATTAGGTCCTCTTGAGCCCTAGAACGTTAAAGGATTCTTTAAGTCCAAGGATTTAATCAATGAAATCCATTGCTTAAAACCTTGTTAAAAACATCTTAGTGTGTGCGGGGGATTTGCCAATGCAATGGGTCAAATGAAATCTAGCATCAACTCATTATCAAACACAACTAAGCAGATAAAAGAGAATCAACAAGATCACAAGTTGACATATATGAGACTTCATATATTTAAGCACAAACTTCTACATAAACAAATCCATAACACATTACATTGTTCAACGCTTAATTAAACTCTAATTAAGCTAATCTAACTACAAAGCAATAAACCCCAACTCGGTTGTTCATAACAATGCAGTTAAACGTGACAATGTAAACTACCAATCCAAAAAACACGTTAAATGTCAAACATTTAGCTATAATCAAATAGCTTCACTACAAATTACAAACCTTAGACCTAGGCATTTATAAATCATAGCAAAACTACAGATTAAGCTACTCCCCTTGAAAGCTCGGTGAACTCCAGCCATCACTGCATCTTCAACAGAAAACAAATGCCTAACCACGCATTTTAACCGAACCTTCACAAATCGTGATTTAATCCAAGCTATCCATGATGGCGTCGGGTGGAAATGAAGAACAAAACCTATGTGAAATTATCCCGTGGAACCCCGAAGGAACCACAGGTGGTGAACGATCTTCTTCCTCTTCTTCTCTCTTCGCCTCGTCGATCTTCTCTCTTCTTCCCAGCGTGTCGATTGCCCAAAGAAAAATTGATCTTCTAACCTAATTGGCGGTATTTAAAGGTCGGGTCACGGCGGGTCGATCTGATGAGAGAAATCTCTATTTGGAGTCCGGGTATCCGTTTGCACGTCGCGACGTATAAATAAAAATTCGTCGTGTTGACTCTTCTGATCCTTTCTGACTCCTTTTCTCCTACAATATAAAATAACAATTTCCAGTATCAATTGTTCTTAGAAAAATTATAATGCAATTAATGTCAATTTGTACAATTTTACTAGCAAATTGCATAAAACATAAGCTCACCGTAAGAGACTAATTTAAGCACAAAAATCATGAATTAAGAGTCAAAAAGTGCATTAACAACCATGAAAGTGTAGCCACTTATATATTAAACTTGGGTTCAATCAACGGGACTCAATGTTTTATGGAGTCCTTGGCTGTCGACCGTCCCGGCTGCTCTTTATGAAGTGTGGTGATGAACTTTGTCCCTTTACTTTCTTTGTGTGTTGCGGGTCCCCGGTCAAGCGATTCATTGGTTAGTTTGGTGATATATCTTGGGCTCGTACATTCGTTCGACTCAGTAAATAGCAGAATGGCGGATCAGGCTGTATGCTGGCAGGTTTGCTATTCCGACATCGGTTGATGTTGGGTGAGCGAGGGTTTGACTGCTGGGATTGGGTTGTTGGGTTTCTGGTCTACTACGGGGTATTCTCCTTGATTCTTTTTGTCTGATTATTTTGGATACAGTCTGGTGAAACTTTGCTATTTCTTTATTGGGTGCTGCATTTCGGAAGACGAACCTAATTTTTGTCTGGGATTCTCCCCTATCTCTCTCGTTGATGTCCCTATCGGTGATGATACGACGTCGGTTTTTGGCTGTTTCTTAATACATGGGGAGGTGACCCGCCTGTTGGCTGATGATACGATATCGCTTTGGTATCGGGTTGGTGGCGTTTTGGTTTGCTGGAGCCGGACCCTGGAGATTTATGTGGACATCCCTAGGGGGAGCATTACACGACATCGTTTTATCCTTGGTGTGTTTGGATTTATCCGGTGACGTTTTGGGGGTATTGGCCAATGATGTCGTTTCTAAGTTTGGATGGGGCCTTGGTGATTACCCTCTGGCCACTATCGTCTACTATTCTAATACTTTTTCTTTCCTTGATGTGTGCTGCAATTGGGAAGACGTCTATGCGTCTGGGCCTCTCCACTCTACCTTTTTGCTGATATTTGTGTTGGATGTAATAGGACGTCGGTTTATGGTTGTTTCTTGATGCATTCGTAATTGCCCCGCCTGATGGTTGCTAATCCGATGTCGTTCTGGCATAGGGTTGGTGGTGTATTGATTTGAGAACGTCGGTCCTAAATGCGCTCTGCGGGTATCCCAAGGGGGCTCATCATGCGATGTCGTTCTACCATTGGTGTTTTTGGCCTTCTCCGGCACCGTTTTGGCGGTGTTTTCAACGATGCCGTTTCTAAGGATGATGCCTCCACGTCTGGGCTTCTCCTCTTTTCCTGGTTGATGTTTCTGTTGGGTGCAAGACGACGTCGTAGTTTGGCTGTCTTTGGTCTGCAGGTTGGTTACTAATCCGGCCCCGTTTTGGTTTGGGGTTAGGGGGCTACGATGCTATCGTTTGGATGTCTCTGGTTCTACGATGTCCCCGTAGGGGATCTCTTCGACGTCGTTCCATCTTCGGTCCCTGTGGCCTCATCCGGTGCCGTTTGCGGGGTTTTTTAACGTTACCGTTTCAATGCTGTGTGGATGGAGTCTTCTAACAAGGTCCTTCTCTTGGTGACTATGGAGCGATGCGGTGCCGTCTTGGTGAGAGGACGATGGGTTCTGGGACTCGGGGCTCTCACTTTTCTTTCTTAAGGTTCCTATTGCATGCACCCTCTTTTGAGTCTGGATGCATTAGGAACCGACACCTTTGGCAACATTACTAACGGCGAGGGCTTTTGCTGATTTTTGTGTAACTATTTCTGGTGGTGCTGAGCACCTGGGAGTTGTTTTGGTAGTATCTGTTGATGTCGTCTGTGGTTATGATACGATGCCATTCGTTGGATTGCGGTTTTCGGTCTGGGTCTACGAGACATGACTCTACTTAGCCTCATGGGCTTATTCCTCGGGTGGGCGTCTTGTGGCCTGCGGTTTGCTGCCCTCTTTTGGGCTTTGCTACTATGTTTATGTTGGACCCCGATTTTTAAGTAAAAATAAAAAATATTCAAAAGTGGATGAGTTGATTGAAATAAAGTTAAATGGCAAGAACTAAAAAGAGAAAGTGTGAAAATATGAAAAATTGTAAAAAGTTTGACTTTTTGGCCTTTGAGAGTTGACTTTTGATTTAGGCAAAATTTGATAAAATGATCTACATGAAACTTGTAGATCATGTTAAGAGCTTTCTGTAGCCATAAAGTTTGCAATTTTTCGATATCGGGAGTGGAAGTTATGATCAGTCAAAGTTTATGTGGGATAGGGTTGACTTTTGACTTTAATTATGACTGAAACTTTGACTGAGAAATTAACCTAGTTAGAGGTTAATTGAGCTTTGATGTTCTTCAAGAAAATTGAAGGATTTGCTTTGATCTTTATTTCGATAAAAAGTATGGAATTTTTCGATCAAGGAATAATAAGTTATGATTTTTACAAGTTTATGTTATGGTTTTAGCATGAATATTAGAGGACAGAACCTTTGACCAGAAAATGGACTCCCTTAGGAGTCGAATTGAGTTTTATGTCCTTCGTGGAAGATGTAGAGCTTCCCTCAAGCTTTCTATAGAGACTAAGTTTGTCAAAATTGGAGTTCGAGATTAAGAGCTATGAATTTTGGAAGTTTCAGATTTTTCATGTGAAAAAATAAGGAAAAAAGAAAAAGAAAAAAGGAAAATAAAGTATCCCCATCGCTAGGGCGACGCATCGCTACGCATCGCCTTAGCGATGGCGAGCGTCCGACTTGCAGTCGTGAGGGCGACGCGTCACAAGGGCTACCTCGCCCTCGCCTCGCCCAAACACGGGCGTTTCCGCTGATGCGACGTCGTTTCCTTCCCTTGCTATACGGCGCCGTTTTGATTTCCTTGTTAGTTTCCTCCTTCAAATTCGACCTTTGTTCACTATTTTGCTCATATCTTTTCCGTCCGACATCCGATTGAGTTGATTCTTGCCGCGTTGGATTCCTAAGACAATTCCCTACATGCTCATGGGAAATTTGTAATTTTATGAGATTAAATTAATTGTGATTAATTTAATCAAAGTGAGTCGGGAAATTTTTCGAACATAGTTCAGTATTTTTTAGAAATTCAGGATTTGTAGAAATCCAATTGAAGCGATTCTTAAGGAGAAATAAAGATAAGACAAGGGGCTACAAGTCATATGAAGAAATGAAATGTCAATTTTGCCCTTAAGACTTTCAATTTCTGAATTTAAGTTCGGATTTGTGTGTAGTTTTTGGATTAGGAATATCTGAGAGTATTATGAGCATAACTTTTGATCTGAGAATCTAAATGAGGCGATTCTTAATTTGAATTAAACTAGAGACATAAAGTTACAATTTTTATGAAGACATCGAGTTTCAATTCTGGGATTAAGAATTTAAATTTCTGGAATTAAATTAGAGTAATGTTCAGTCTCAAATTTTTTGCAGGTTCGATAGTATTTTAGCTATAACTTCTTTGTTTCTGATCCGAATTGAGTACGGTCGGTGGTGTTGGATTCGTATGATTGAGAGGAACATTTCTCTAGAATGAAGTTTTAACAAATTCCTTCAACTTGATGGTACGAATCAGACCCGCAAGTGAGAATAACTTAAAAGCAAGTATTAGGGGCATTTTGGTCTTTTAATCATCTTTTAATGACTTGGATAATGGATTGTCGTCTGTATCTAAGGGAAGCGTGAAAATTTAACAAAGAAAAGAAGAAGAAGAAGAAAGAAGAGTGGAGAAACTTTCGGCTATGGAGAAAGAAGGGAGAAAAGTGAGAGAAAGCTTAGTTTCGATTTTTCTACTTGTTTCTTAGGGATTTTTGAGATGGTTCAAGAGAGAAAAAGGTGGAGGAGCACAAGAGCTTCCTTCCAAGCCAAGAAAAGTTGGATTTAAGTGAAAAATGAGGTAAGGTCGAAAATTTAATGTGTGATTTTTGATGAGTTCTTGGTTTAGAAATATGGAAAATGATATGGTTTTGTGATTTATGAAGTTGATTTTGATATTTATGCCTTAGGTTATGTTTAATTTTGGATGGAAATTTGTTTAAGGTTTAGGCTTAATTTTGTGATTAAGAATTTTGTGAAATTTTGGTGTAGAATTATAGATGAGAATATGGGTTTGTAGAATATGAAACCAATTTTGAAGAAATTGTGATTTATGATATTGAATTTAGATAAATTGGTTTAGGCCAATTTTGAGATTTAGGGATTTTTGAAATTGGTGGTTCAGATATCTTGAAAGTAGTATGAATTGATGAATTATGACATCAATTTTGAAAATTAAGTTATTTATGAGATTGAATTTGAGTGAATTGGTTTAGGTCAAGTTTTGAATTTGGGGATTTTAGAAATTCTTGTTTTAGAAAGCTTGGAAAAATGATAAATTTGAGTTCCCTATAGTTAATTTTGAGAATTATGCAAATTATGATGTGGAATTTGGATGATTATGGCTTACGTCAATTTTAAATTGAAAGAAGGAAAGAAGCAAGGATCAAATTGATGATCGGGACGAGTTCCTAGCATCATTTCGAGGTGGGTAGTATATTTATTTGTTGAATTTTAAGCTAAGCATGTGAAATTGAAAATTTAAGAAGTGAATTTTTGAAAAATTAATGTTTATATAAGTGTTTGAAAAATTATGATTTCGAAGGATTAAATTCCTTATTGTGGAAATGATTTTTAGAAAATGCAAGGTTTATGAAATTGTGGTTTTGAATTATTTGAATAATTTGAGAAATGTGCTTTGTAAATTTTGAATAAGTTTGAATAATGATTCAAAGGAATTATTGCATTCATGGTTATGAATTTTGATTGATTGTGATATGTGATTAAATTGATGATTTGAATTGCATTAGAATTGTTATATGATTTTCATGTGTTATTAGAATGTGTCAAGTATTGACACTATTTGATGTTATGATATAAAAAGTTTAAAAGTAAGATTTCGAAAAGTACTTTCGGGCAATCCGAATTGTTCGGTTTCGAATTGTGTTATGTGGGTTTGGTCAGGTCCCATCTGTGGGACGAGTGCGTACTTGTCTGTTTTATAGCCTTCTCCGGGCTGCCCGCTAGTGGCATGGAACTCCGATTTCGGACTCCCTTCACGGCTACACTGGACCGCTATGGGGAAAAGTGTAGATGTTTCGTTACATTCATTTGCACAGACACGCTATGCGAATGTGTGCAAGACGCTCGCTTTTGGACCGAACTGCACCATTTGATGTGTTATGTGCTTTTGTTTCGTTTCTAAGTGTGATGCATTCATGCTTTTAAATTTGACTATGAAATAAGAAGGAATTGAGAATTTTGAGAAATGAGAAGATAAGATTTGCAAATGTAAGATATTGGAAATGTTTTATGAACGGTTTGAAAAGTGAAAGATTTGAAAGTTAAGCTTTGAAAGGTTTCTATCGTGAAATGTTTGAAAATATCAAACTACTTGAAAATGAGTTTTTCGCTTATTGTTTAATTTATAAATATATTATCCACGAGCTTCCGAGCACACCCCCCTTTCATCCCCATCTCCAGGTTTCGAGCAGGAGATCGGATGAAAGAATGTGAAGACGTTTGATCTGATTTTGCATCGTTTGTATTGTTATGTGAATTGAGATTTGGAATATTTTGTAAATGGCTTGAATTGCCGTTAAGTAAGTGATTATGATGTATTTCAGAATGTACGAAGGTTATGTATGAAGAATGAGAATATGAAATTGTATATGAAATTGTGTATGAATTTGGAAATGGGATTGAGTTATGAGATTAGTATATTGAATTACAATTATGAGAATGTTTTAGAATTAGGTTTGCGTTTGTGTGTGCTGAGATCCCGGACGGAGGGTCCGGTGGATTTTGATGTTTGTATGTTTGATTAGAAATTTTAGAAGTGTATTTTGAACCCTTGCAGGTTTTGGGCTAGGTCAAAGGCAGCCGTTATGCTGCTGAAATTTCGACAAAAATTAGTAGGAATGTGAATTTTGGGATTAATACAAATGTATAAGAATATGGTTAAGAGTTGAGATTTGGCATGGGAAAGAGTTTTTCAAGAAAAAGGATATAAGATTTCTTTGTATGAGTTTGATAAATGAGTATAAGAAAAAGAAAAAAAATTATCCCGGATTTGGATAGTCTAGGTTAACAACGCGATCGTTTTTCTCTGTTCTTTGTTTTCGGATGTCGGATCCACTTTGTTAAGTTTTGTTCCGCTTCCGATTCGATTATTTGTTCTTTTGGTATTCGTACTTTGTTTCGCATTCGATACTTCCGTTATTCCATTTCGATTCGAGTATTCGCTTCGCTTTCGATTCTTTTGCTTTGTGATTCGAGTTCGTTTTTGCTATTGGCTTTCGCATTTCGCTGTTGGCCTCGTTCTGGTTGTTCCGCTCTTCGTTAGTTCCGGTTGGGATCCGGTTCCCGGATCGGGTCCCAACATTTATGGTATCAGAGCCCAATATTAGGATCTTAACTGGGCATATAAGATTGATAAGAGTGCGTGAGGATAAGGTTGAATTAGTGAAGATATGCTAAGTGATCATTTGATTTTGATGAAAGAAGTATGATTGTCTTTAGGAATTTGAAATTGATGTGCATGACTATTTGACGAATTCAAGTGATTGGTTCGATTTGGGTGTTAAGAATATCATTGATTTTCGGAATGAGTTGACGAATTTAAGATTAGAATTTCTTGAGAAATTGTGACGAATTGATATAGATGAAAGAATGATGACACAATGAGACAGATTAAACGATGATTGAACCATATTACGGTTTCTTAAGAAATGGACCATTGATTTGTGTCCATAAGTGTAGAAACAATGAGTTAGGAATATAGTGTTTTGATATGATATGAGTGGTATGTGATTTAAGGAAGTGAAAATTGTGAAGAGATTGAGAATATGTATGATGAGTAAATTAGATAAAAAAAAAAGGTGATTGATTATGAGTTTTGGAAAGAAATTAGTAAGAAAGTGCTTGATGATCTTTGTTTAGAAAGAAATTTATGCAAGAATGAGTTACTTAGAGTTTAAGTAAGTATGAATTTCGAGGACGAAATTCTTTTAAGAGGGGGAGAAATGTTGGACCCCGATTTTGAAGTAAAAATAAGAAATATTCAAAAGTGGATGAGTTGATTGAAATGAAGTTAAATGTCAAGAACTAAAAAGAGAAAGTGTGAAAATATGAAAAATTGTAAAAAGTTTGACTTTTTAGCCTTTGAGGGTTGACTTTTGATTTAGGCAAAATTTGATAAAATGATCTACATGAAACTTGTAGATCATGTTAAGAGCTTTCTGTAGCCATAACGTTTGCAATTTTTCGATATCAGGAGTGGAAGTTATGATCAGTCAAAGTTTATGTGGGATAAGGTTGACTTTTGACTTTAATTAGGACTAAAACTTTGACTGAGAAATTAACCTAGTTAGAGGTTAATTGAGCTTTGATGTTCTTCAAGAAAATTGAAGGATTTACTTTGATCTTTATTTCGATAAAAAGTATGGAATTTTTCGATCAAGGAATAATAAGTTATGATTTTTACAAGTTTATGTTATGGTTTTAGCATGAATATTAGAGGACAGAACCTTTGACCGGAAAATGGACTCCCTTAGGAGTCGAATTGAGTTTTATGTCCTTCGTGGAAGATGTAGAGCTTCCCTCAAGCTTTTTATAGAGACTAAGTTTGTCAAAATTGGAGTTTGGGATTAAGAGTTATGAATTTTGGAAGTTTCGTATTTTTCATGTGAAAAAAAGAAAAAAAAAAGAAAAAAGGGAAATGAAGTATCCCCGTCGCTAGGGCGACGATCGCCTAGCGATGGCGATTGCTTGATCGCCGTCATTAGGCGCGACGATCGCTTAGCGATGGCGAAGCGTCCGACTTCGCCGTCATGAGGTCGACAGCGTCGCCAGTGGCTTCGCCCTCGCCTCGCCAAATGCGAAGTTCCGCTGATCGTCGCCGTTCCTTCCTTGCTATATCTGGTAGCTTTTGATTTCCTTGTTAGTTTCCTTCTCCAAATTCAACCTTTGTTCACTATTTTCTTATATTTTTTCCGTCCGACATCCGATTGAGTTGATTCTTGCGGCGTTGGATTCCTAAGACAATTCCCTACATCCTCATGAGAAATTTGTAATTTTATAAGATTAAATTAATTGTGATTAATTTAATCAAAGTGAGTCGGAAAATTTTCTGAACATAGTTCAGTATTTTTGAGAAATTCAGGATCTGTAGAAATCCAATTGAAGCGATTCTTGAGGCGAAATAAGGATAAGACAAGGGGCTACAAGTCATATGAAGAATGAAATGTCAATTTTGCCCCTAAGACTTTCAATTTCTGAATTTAAGTTCGGATTTGTGTGTAGTTTTTAGATTAGGAACATCTGAGAGTATTTTGAGCGTAACTTTTGATCTGGGAATGGAAATGAGGCGATTCTTTATTTGAATTAAACTATAGACATAAGGCTACAATTGTTATGAAGACATCGAGTTTCAATTCTAGGATTAAGAATGTAAATTTCTGGAATTAAATTAGAGTAATGTTCAGTCTCGGATTTTTCGCAGGTCCGATAGTATTTCGGCTATAACTTCTTTGTTTCTGAACCGAATTGAGTGCGGTCAGTGGCGTTGGATTCGTATGATTGAGAGAAACATTTCTATAGAAGTAAGTTTTAACAAATTCCTTCAACTTGATGGTGCGAATCAGACCCGCAAGTGAGAATAACTTAAAAGCAAGTATTAGGGGCATTTTGGTCTTTTAATCATCTTTTAATGACTTGGCTAAAGGATTTTCGTTTTTATCTAAGGGAAGCACGAAAATTTAATAAAGAAAAGAAGAAGAAGAAGAAAGAAGAGTGGAGAAACTTTCGGCTATGGGGAAAGAAGGGAGAAAAGTGAGAGAAAGCTTAGTTTCGATTTTTCTACTTGTTTCTTATGGTTTTTTTAGATGGTTCAAGAGAGAAAAAGGTGGAGGAGCACAAGAGCTTCCTTCCAAGCCAAGAAAAGTCAGATTTCAGAGAAAAATGAGGTAAGGTCGAAAATTTAATGTGTGATTTTTGATGAGTTCTTGGTTTAGAAATATGGAAAAAGATATGGGTTGGTGATTTATGAAGTTGATTTTGATATTTATGCCTTAAGTTATGTTTAATTTTGGATGGAAATTTGTTTAAGGTTTAGGCTTAATTTTGTGATTAAGAATTTTGTGAAATTTTGGTGTAGAATTATAGATGAGAATATGGGTTTGTAGAATATGAAACCAATTTTGAAGAAATTGTGATTTATGATATTGAATTTAGATAAATTGGTTTAGGCCAATTTTGAGATTTAGGGATTTTTGAAATTGGTGGTTCAGATATCTTGAAAGTAGTATGAATTGATGAATTATGACATCAATTTTGAAAGTTAAGTTATTTATGAGATTGAATTTGAGTGAATTGGTTTAGGTCAAGTTTTGAATTTGGGGATTTTAGAAATTCTTGTTTTAGAAAGCTTGGAAAAATGATAAATTTGGGTTCCCTGTAGTTAATTTTGAGAATTATGCAAATTATGATGTAGAATTTGGATGATTATGGCTTAGGTCAATTTTAAATTGAAAGAAGGAAAGAAGCAAGGATCAAATTGATGATCGGGATGAGTTCCTAGCATCATTTCGAGGTGGGTAGTATATTTATTTGTTGAATTTTAAGCTAAGCATGTGAAATTGAAAATTTAAGATGTGAATTTTGATAAATTAATGTTTATATAAGTGTTTGAAAATTATGATTTGAAGGATTAAATTCCTTATTGTGGAAATGATTTTTAGAAAATGCAAGGTTTATGAAATTGTGGTTTTCAATTATTTGAATAATTTGAGAAATGTGCTTTGTAAATTTTGAATAAGTTTGAATAATGATTCAAAGGAATTATTGCATTCATGGTTATGAATTTTGATTGATTGTGATATGTGATTAAATTGATGATTTGAATTGCATTAGAATTGTTATATGATTTTCATGTGTTATGAGAATGTGTCAAGTATTGACACTATTTGATGTTATGATATAAAAAGTTTAAAAGTAAGATTTCGAAAAGTGCTTTCGGGCAATCCGAATTGTGTTATGTGGGTTTGGTTAGGTCCCATCTGTGGGACGAGTGCGCACTTGTCTGTTTTATAGCCTTCTCCGGGCTGCCCGCTAGTGGCATGGAACTCCGATTTCGGACTCCCTTCACGGCTACACTGGACCGCTATGCGGGAAAGTGTAGTACGTTCATCCACTACCGCAGGATCGTCAAGGGAATGTCGATCGTTTTGTTTTGGACCAAACCAGACCATTTGATGTGTTATGTGCTTTTGTTTCGTTTCTAAGTGTGATGCATTCATGCTTTTAAATTTGATTATGAAATAAGAAGGAATTGAGAATTTTGAGAAATGAGAAGATAAGATTTGCAAATGTAAGATTTTGGAAATGTTTTATGAACAGTTTGAAAAGTGAAAGATTTGAAAGATAAGCTTTGAAAGGTTTCTACCGTGAAATGTTTGAAAATATCAAACTACTTGAAAATTAGTTTTCTGCTTATTGTTCAATTTATAAATATATTATTCACGAGCTTCCGAGCTCACCCTCCTTTCATCCCCATCTCCAAGTTTCGAGCAGGAGATCGGATGAAAGAATGTGAAGACGTTTTGTCCGATTTTGCATCGTTTGTATTGTTATGTGAATTGAGATTTGGAATATTTTGTAAATGGCTTGAATTGCCGTTAAGTAGGTGATTATGATGTATTTCAGAATGTATGAAGGTTATGTATGAAGAATGAGAATATGAAATTGTGTATGAATTTGGAAATGGGATTGAGTTATGAGATCAGTATATTGAATTACAGTTATGAGAATGTTTTAGAATTAGGTTTGCGTTTGTGTGTGCTGAGATCCCGGACGGAGGGTCCGGTGGATTTTGATGTTTGTATGTTTGATTAGAAATTTTAGAAGTGTATTTTGAACCCTTCCAGGGTTTGAGCTAGGTCAAAGGCAGCCGTTATGCTGCCGAAATTTCGACAAAAATTAGTACGAATGTGAATTTTGGGATTAATACCAATATATAAGAATATGGTTAAGAGTTGAGATTTGGCATGAGAAAGAGTTTTCCAAGAAAAAGGATATAAGATTTCTTTGTATGAGTTTGATAAATGAGTATAAGAAAAAGAACAAAAAAATTATCCCGGATTTGGATAGTCTAGGTTAAGAACGAGATCGTTTTTCTCTGTTCTTTGTTTTCGGATGTCAGATCCACTTTGTTAAGTTTTGTTCCACTTCCGATTCGATTATTTGTTCTTTTGGTATTCGTACTTTGTTTCGCATTCGATACTTCCGTTATTCCATTTCGATTCGAGTATTCGCTTCGCTTTCGATTCTTTTGCTTTGTGATTCGAGTTCGTTTTTTCTATTGGCTTCCGCATTTCGCTGTTGGCCTAGTTCTGGTTGTTCCGCTCTTCGTTAGTTTCGGTTAGGATCCGGTTCCCAGATCGGGTCCCAACATTTATGATATCAAAGCCCAATATTAGGATCTTAACTGGGCATATAAGATTGATAAGAGTGCTTGAGGATAAGGTTGAATTAGTGAAGATATGATAAGTGATCATTTGATTTTGATGAAAGAAGTATGATTGTCTTTAGGAATTTGAAATTGATGTGCATGGCTATTTGACGAATTCAAGTGATTGGTTCGATTTGGGTGTTAAGAATATGATTGATTTTTGGAATGTGTTGAGGAATTTAAGATTAGAATTTCTTGAGAAATTGTGACGAATTGATAAAGATGAAAGAATGATGACACAATGAGACAGATTAAACGATGATTGAACCATATTAGGGTTTCTTAAGAAATGGACCATTGATTTGTGTCCATAAGTGTAGAAACAATGAGTTAGGAATATAGTGTTTTGATATGATATGAGTGGTATGTGATTTAAGGAAGTGAAAATTGTGAAGAGATTGAGAATATGTATGATGAGTAAATTAGATAAAAAAAGGTGATTGATTATGAGTTTTGGAAAGAAATTAGTAAGAAAGTGCTTGATGATCTTTGTTTAGAAAGAAATTTATGCAAGAATGAGTTACTTAGAGTTTAAGTAAGTATGAATTTCGAGGACGAAATTCTTTTAAGAGGGGGAGAAATGTTAGACCCCGATTTTGAAATAAAAATAAGAAATATTCAAAAGTGGATGAGTTGATTGAAATGAAGTTAAATGGCAAGAACTAAAAAGAAAAAGTGTGAAAATATGAAAAATTGTAAAAGTTTGACTTTTTAGCCTTTGAGGGTTGACTTTTGATTTAGGCAAAATTTGATAAAATAATCTACATGAAACTTGTAGATCATGTTAAGAGCTTTCTGTAGCCATAAAGTTTGCAATTTTTCGATATCAGGAGTGGAAGTTATGATCAGTCAAAGTTTATGTGGGATAAGGTTGACTTTTGACTTTAATTATGACTGAAACTTTGACTGAGAAATTAACCTAGTTAGAGGTTAATTGAGCTTTGATGTTCTCAAGAAAATTGAAGGATTTGCTTTGATCTTTATTTCGATAAAAAGTATGGAATTTTTCGATCAAGGAAGAATAAGTTATGATTTTTACAAGTTTATGTTATGGTTTTAGCATGAATATTAGAGGACAGAACCTTTGACCGGAAAATGGACTCCCTTAGGAGTCGAATTGAGTTTTATGTCCTTCGTGGAAGATGTAGAGCTTCCCTCAAGCTTTTTATAGAGACTAAGTTTGTCAAAATTGGAGTTTGGGATTAAGAGTTATGAATTTTGGAAGTTTCGTATTTTTCATGTGAAAAAAAGAAAAAAAAAAAGAAAAAAGGGAAATGAAGTATCCCCGTCGCTAGGGCGACGCATCGCCCTAGCGATGGCGATTGCCCAGTCGCCGTCGCTAGGGCGATGCATCGCCTTAGCGATGGCGAAGTCCGACTTCGCCGTCATGAGGCGACGCGTCGTGGCGAAGAGCTCGCCTCGCCTAAACGCGACGTTTCATTGATGCACGCCGCTTCCTTCCTTATATACGGCCGCTTTTGATTTCCTTGTTAGTTTCCTTCTCCAAATTCGACCTTTGTTCACTATTTTGCTCATATCTTTTCTGTCCGACATCCGATTGAGTTGATTCTTGCGGCGTTGGATTCCTAAGACAATTCCCTACATCCTCATAAGAAATTTGTAATTTTATGAGATTAAATTAATGGTGATTAATTTAATCAAAATGAGTCGGGAAATTTTCCGAATATAGTTCAGTATTTTTGAGAAATTCAGGATCTGTAGAAATCCAATTGAAGCGATTCTTGAGGCGAAATAAAGATAAGACAAGGGGCTACAAGTCATATGAAGAAATGAAATGTCAATTTTGCCCCTAAGACTTTCAATTTCTGAATTTAAATTCGGATTTGTGTGTAGTTTTTGGATTAGGAACATCTGAGAGTATTTTGAGCGTAACTTTTGATCTGGGAATGAAAATGAGGCGATTCTTTATTTGAATTAAACTAGAGACATAAGGCTACAATTGTTATGAAGACATCGAGTTTCAATTCTGGGATTAAGAATGTAAATTTCTGGAATTAAATTAGAGTAATGTTCAGTCTCGGATTTTTCGCAGGTCTGATAGTATTTCGGCTATAACTTCTTTGTTTCTGATCCGAATTGAGTGCGGTCGGTGGCGTTGGATTCGTATGATTGAGAGGAACATTTCTATAGAAGGAAGTTTTAACAAATTCCTTCAACTTGATGGTGCGAATCAGACCTGCAAGTGAGAATAACTTAAAAGCAAGTATTAGGGGCATTTTGATCTTTTAATCATCTTTTAATGACTTGGCTAATGGATTGTCGTTTTTATCTAAGGGAAGCATGAAAATTTAACGAAGAAAAGAAGAAGAAGAAGAAAGAAGAGTGGAGAAACTTTCGGCTATGGAGAAAGAAGGGAGAAAAGTGAGAGAAAGCTTAGTTTCGATTTTTCTACTTGCTCCTTAGGGATTTTTTAGATGGTTCAAGAGAGAAAAAGGTGGAGGAGCACAAGAGCTTCCTTCCAAGCCAAGAAAAGTCAGATTTCAGAGAAAAATGAGGTAAGGTCGAAAATTTAATGTGTGATTTTTGATGAGTTCTTGGTTTAGAAATATGGAAAATGATATGGATTTGTGATTTATGAAGTTGATTTTAATATTTATGCCTTAGGTTATGTTTAATTTTGGATGGAAATTTGTTTAAGGTTTAGGCTTAATTTTGTGATTAAGAATTTTGTGAAATTTTGGTGTAGAATTATAGATGAGAATATGGGTTTGTAGAATATGAAACCAAATTTGAAGAAATTGTGATTTATGATATTGAATTTAGATAAATTGGTTTAGGCCAATTTTGAGATTTAGGGATTTTTGAAATTGGTGGTTCAGATATCTTGAAAGTAGTATGAATTGATGAATTATGACATCAATTTTGAAAGTTAAGTTATTTATGAGATTGAATTTGAGTGAATTGGTTTAGGTCAAGTTTTGAATTTGGGGATTTTAGAAATTCTTGTTTTAGAAAGCTTGGAAAAATGATAAATTTGGGTTCCCTGTAGTTAATTTTGAGAATTATGCAAATTATGATGTAGAATTTGGATGATTATGGCTTAGGTCAATTTTAAATTGAAAGAAAGAAAGAAGCAAGGATCAAATTGATGATCGGGATGAGTTCCTAGCATCATTTCGAGGTGGGTAGTATATTTATTTGTTGAATTTTAAGCTAAGCATGTGAAATTGAAAATTTAAGATGTGAATTTTTGATAAATTAATGTTTATATAAGTGTTTGAAAAATTATGATTTAGAAGGATTAAATTCCTTATTGTGGAAATGATTTTTAGAAAATGCAAGGTTTATGAAATTCAGGGTTTTCGAATTATTTGAATAATTTGAGAAATGTGCTTTGTAAATTTTGAATAAGTTTGAATAATGATTCAAAGGAATTATTGCATTCATGGTTATGAATTTTGATTGATTGTGATATGTGATTAAATTGATGATTTGAATTGCATTAGAATTGTTATATGATTTTCATGTGTTATGAGAATGTGTCAAGTATTGACACTATTTGATGTTATGATATAAAAAGTTTAAAAGTAAGATTTCGAAAAGTGCCTTCGGGCAATCCGAATTGTTGGGTTTCGAATTATGTGTTATGTGAGTTTGGTCAGGTCCCATCTGTGGGACGAGTGCGCACTTATCTATTTTATAGCCTTCTCCGGGCTGCCCGCTAGTGGCATGGAACTCCGATTTCGGGCTCCCTTCACAGCTACACTGGACCGCTATGCGGGAAAGTGTAGTACGTTCTGTTCGCGGCTGCACAGGACCGCTATGCGGGAATGTGCAGTACGTTCTGTTTTGAACCGAACCAAACCATTTGATGTGTTATGTGCTTTTGTTTCGTTTCTAAGTGTGATGCATTCATGCTTTTAAATTTGATTATGAAATAAGAAGGAATTGAGAATTTTGAGAAATGAGAAGATAAGATTTGCAAATGTAAGATTTTGGAAATGTTTTATGAACGGTTTGAAAAGTGAAAGATTTGAAAGATAAGCTTTGAAAGGTTTCTACCGTGAAATGTTTGAAAATATCAAACTACTTGAAAATGAGTTTTCGGCTTATTGTTCAATTTATAAATATATTATCCACGAGCTTCCGAGCTCACCCCCCTTTCATCCCCATCTCCAGGTTTCGAGCAGGAGATCGGATGAAAGAATGTGAAGACGTTTGGCCCGATTTTGTATCATTTGTATTGTTATGTGAATTGAGATTTGGAATATTTTGTAAATGGCTTGAATTGCCGTTAAGTAAGTGATTATGATGTATTTCAGAATGTATGAAGGTTATGTATGAAGAATGAGAATATGAAATTGTATATGAAATTGTGTATGAATTTGGAAATGAGATTGAGTTATGAGATCAGTATATTGAATTACAGTTATGAGAATGTTTTAGAATTAGGTTTGCGTTTGTGTGTGCTGAGACCCCGAACGGAGGGTCCGGTGGATTTTGATGTTTGTATGTTTGATTAGAAATTTTAGAAGTGTATTTTGAACCCTTGCAGGTTTTGGGCTAGGTCAAAGGTAGCCGTTATGCTGCCGAAATTTCGACAAAAATTAGTACGAATGTGAATTTTGGGATTAATACCAATGTATAAGAATATGGTTAAGAGTTGAGATTTGGCAAGAGAAAGTGTTTTCCAAGAAAAAGGATATAAGATTTCTTTGTATGAGTTTGATAAATGAGTATAAGAAAAAGAAAAAAAAATTATCCCGGATTTGGATAGTCTAGGTTAACAACGCAATCGTTTTTCTCTGTTTTTTGTTTTCGGATGTCGGATCCACTTTGTTAAGTTTTTGTTTCGCTTCCAATTCGATTATTTGTTCTTTTGGTATTCGTACTTTGTTTCGCATTCGATACTTCCGTTATTCCATTTCGATTCGAGTATTCGCTTCGCTTTCGATTTTTTTGCTTTATGATTCGAGTTCGTTTTTGCTATTGGCTTCTGCATTTCGCTGTTGGCCTCGTTCTGGTTGTTCCGCTCTTTGTTAGTTCCGGTTGGGACCCGATTCCCGGATCGGGTCCCAACAGTTTATGAGCTGTTAGGTTCAAACTAATTTAGGAGTTGGGCTTTATTAGCTCGTCTTCCTTTTAGTAGGGATGGGCTTTTGACTGTAGGGGCCTCTTTTTGTTTTGCTTTTCAGGGGACGGCATGTCTTCCCCTGCTGACTGGGGTATGCCCCTGTGACTGTGTACATACCCTATTCTTTTGATAAATATTTACCGTTTATCAAAACAAAAAGTTTTTTCTATGTTCCAATTCTTCTCCTAATACACCAATCCTCTACTTTTCCACACCTCACCACACGATCATCACCTTCTCAAAAGGGGTGAGGTTTATGTCAAGCTCTTTAGGTGAACTAAAAGAGGGGAAAACAAAGTAGAAGGAAGAAGGAAAGATGGACAAAATTATCAAAATCGCAAAGAAGGAGGAAGCTACGAGAATGAAGAGAAGAAGAGCATGAAGACAAACTCATTTTGGCCTTTGAATTTGCAAGTGTCATGGATGGATGGTGGAACAAAAGCACTAAATGTGTTAAGGTGAGTCATCATGCCACTTGGCATGTAAAAAGAGGAAAAAGACAAAATTATATCCAATGGCTCTAATTAATCCATCCAATGGCTCTAATTACAATTCTAAAATTATTTATCCAATATTCCAGTGCCATTGGGCAGAAATTTTCGGTACCAAAAACCAATTCAGTCCGCTACTTGGCGATTTTTTTGGTTTGGAAAATTTCCCTGAAAATTTCTAAAAAATTTCCAAAATTTTTCGAAAATAAAAAACACATAACAATCCACTCCAATTAAATTTTCAAGCCCATAAACCACATTTTCCAAAATAAAATCCCATTTAGGCACAACTACCGGGAAATGTCATGAATGCATGTATAGTCATTTTCATGTGCAATTTCACTATTCATGAATCAGGTATGCATGAATATTGTAAAATAAATCCTAAACCCTCTTAATCATTTGCCAAATTATCATTCTACCCTTCCCATCGGGGGTTTCAATGAATGATTCTGCCCACTGAAACCACCTGAACTGAAGAGCAATTTTCTAAAAGCATAAATTCTTGTACAAATATCAAAAAATTGAAACAGAATACTACACTTCTCATGAAGGGCTTAACAGCCAATTCCATCTCTAACAAACTAAAAACTGTCATGCAAGTGGCTGCCCTGATCACTAGTCAGTGACCTAACTTAAGTCCAATCTTTGAAAATTCATAACTACCAATTCTGTTATCCAAAAATAGTATAGTATATCTCATTTTCAAGATAATTGCTTCCTCTACAAGTTTCCAGAAGATGACTTGAGCCAATTCAAATAACAGAAATCTCTAAATTTGCTTCCAATCACAATACTCACAAAACCTACATTTATGGCTAGGTTTTACCAAAATGCACATAACCAGTCAATAGTCAACAATTCATAACCCCCAACATACATATCGAAAAATTGCAAAATCAGTGACAATGGAAAGATAACAAGATAGGCTTAAACTTTCACTAAGACCATTTTCACCAATTCCTCCTAAATCAATCTAGAAAACTTATCAAAGTTTTAGGTCATCTAATTCGGATACTGTTCACACAGCCAGTATAGTTCACTTTAAAGGCAGAAATTCAACCTCTTCAAGTTACAATTAGACAACACTTATTTCACAAGAAATTGAAGCCAAACATCTCAAGTTTAATTTAGCACAAACCTCACCTCATTTGCTTAACCCCACAATTAGTTATGGCAAAAAACATTAAACCATGATCAATTTGTATTTTCCAGCTTTGCTCCTACACTTATATTCTATCACTTCCAATGCCAATTACACATCAACAAGCATCCAATTGAGGCAAGAATTCAGCCACTAGGTCATCAAGACCTTAACCTAAGCACCTAGCCTTAAAAAAATGGCAGCATACATAATTGGCTTTTCCTAACTTTTTCCATTAATCTCACCTTATAAAAATCAATCCAAAACCAAGTCAAAAAGCAATCTAATTCACTTAACAACAACCACCATGCATTTGCACCCAATTAATCAATCCATGCTTTATGAAATTAATACACAATACATCATAATTCATGCACAATAATTCCCATTTAATGCATCTAACTACCAATTCATTCATTAAATGCATAATTAAAGCTTAAAACAACAACTTACCTAATCAAGTTTTTTCAATGTTCCAATTCTTCTCCTAATACACCAATCCTCTACTTTTCCACACCTCACCACACGATCATCACCTTCTCAAAAGGGGTGGGGTTTATGTCAAGCTCTTTAGGTGAACTAAAAGAGGGGAAAATAAAGTAGAAGGAAGTAGGAAAGATGGACAAAATTATCAAAGTAGCAAAGAAGGAGGAAGCTACGAGAATGAAGAGTGGGAGAGCATGAAGACAAACTCATTTTGGCCTTTGAATTTGCAAGTGTTGTGGATGGAAGGTGGAACAAAAGCATTAAATGTGTTAATGTGAGTTATCATGCCACTTGGCATCTAAAAAGAGGACAAAGACAAAATTCCCTCCAATGGCTCTAATTAATCCATCCAATGGTTCTAATTACAATCCCAAAATTATTTATCCAATATTTCAGTGCCATTGGGCAGAAAGTTTTGGTACCGAAAACCAATTCAGTCCGTCACTTGGCAATTTTTTCGGTTCGGAAAATTTCCCTGAAAATTTCCAGAAAATTTTCCAAAATTTCCCAAAAATATAAAACACATAACAATCCACTCCAATTAAATTTTCAAGCCCATAAACCACATTTTCCAAAATAAAATCCCATTTAGGCACAACTACCGAGAAATGTCATGAATGCATGTACATTCATTTTCATGTGCAATTTTACTATTCATGAATCAGGTGTGCATGAATATTGCAAAATAAATCTTAAACCCTCTTAATCCTTTGCCAAATTACCATTCTACCCTTCCCATCGGGGGTGAGATGTTACAATACTTCTTGTAGCATCTCTCAGTAGCTAAAGTTGTCTCTCGGTCCTAAAAAGTCAACATTGTAATTTTAATAAGTTTTGCGAACTCAATGAGTTAACCATCTTCGATAGTTCACTCAATTCATGCAACACATTATACATATAATATACATTTCACATATTTGCATATATGATCACGTATCACATTCTCACTTAAAAGTAGACAATTTTTGCATGTCAATCAATCAAGCATACTTAATAAAATGCTCATATGATTCTTTTCTAATTATTACGTTGTGGTGATCGAGTGCCTAATCTGTCCCTTATCCATTGTGGATACCAGGCTCATTTATACTATCCTTTAGCTGTTAGGGATCGAGGGCTCATTTTACATAGTGAACTTTTGGCTCTTAATCACATTTAGAGTTTTAAACTCATTTTCGGTGGCTACTAAGGTCACAACTCTCATTATTTGATTATGCATTCATGTATGGAATGCATTTCTCATAATCAATCAATCATGTTAAGAAACATTTAGTTCGTCACATTTACATACAAGTAGCACTTCAATATCACATTCATATATCAAATCTCAGACTTATATTATCCGGCATCAACCTAATCAATCACATTCATCTTGTCATTGAAAACATAATTTAAAGCAAACAGTTAATTGAGAGAAACCATCTAGGTTACTCATAGATTGCTCTTGAAGCTAATGCCTTAAAGTTTTGTTAACGTCTAAATGTTGACATTCCAATTGCTCCTATATATCATGCAATATACACATATCACAAATTTGCACAATTATAAGTGTTCATTTATGCACATGTATGTATATGAAAGATGCACAATGCATATTCATGACAATCTCGCGAGTATTGCTCCGTTATTCTCATCACGTAAACATTCGTATTTCCAAACCCACATAAGTATCATTTATACTTATGGTTTATACTTCAATAAAAATCATTAAAATCCCAATGCATAACCCATTTGATCAAATCTAGATTTCTCCCTAAAACACATATTCAGGTCTACAGTGCATGATCAATCGTACAATGAAAATGAAGTAAATTAGGAACGCTTTCTCTTTGGGAATTGTTACTCCTATCTCTTAATTTTCTAATGATACCAAAATCATTCAATTTGGTTCAGTATTGTGAAAGTTATACTCCATATATTTTTTTAACTGTTTTTATTCTGAGACAGTACTCTGTACTCAAGTTCCACCTAGAATTGAAATTCCTAGATACCAAATTAAAATTTTATTTCTTTAGACAATTTATACCCCTATGTCTCTAGTTTACTCAAAGAATTGAAATTCCTAGATACCAAATTAAAATTTTATTTCTTTAGACAATTTATACCCCTATGTCTCTAGTTTACTCAAATCAAAATCATTCCATTTGGATAACTACATAACAAGATATACCCAAAATATCGAAACATGTTTATTGTAGAGAAAAGTTCATCATGATGAATTTTTGAGAGGAATTTTCAAAAAAATCTCACAAGTTTGCTGCGACGAAACCTAGGGTTGGTTGCGGTAAAGAGAGGAATCTTAGTTAAATCCTTACTTTGCCGTGGTAAACTTTCACAGAAGCATACCTAGTTTTTCAACTTCATGTTAGGTTTTGAGACTTTTAAAGATAGAATTTGTTATTAATAAAAAATGTAGCATATGTCTCTAGTGTAATCCAAATCAAGAATTATCTTATTTGGATAACTAGAGAAAAAGTTATGGTTAAAACACAGAAGCATACCAGTGGAACATTTTCTGGTTAATCAACTTCCAATTTTTTTAGATTTTACATCCTATATAACTTGTACAAAGATCACCCTTTTCTACTTTATTTACTCCTCATTCTCAACTTTATTTCAACTCAATATCATTCACCAATGAAGCATGATTTAAATTTGATCATTAACTCAAAACAAAACATATGCATATACCTATTCATCAACAATCAACTACATCTCATCATTCATAAATTCCTATTCTTTTTCCATAATATATCTCTTTCCTAAGTTCATTATTTCAAGTTGATAACCATTTCATGTATATCTTAAGTTTAGCTCAACATCAAGTATACACAAATCAAAATTCCATGCTTGATCATAAATACCCAAAATCGAACACAAGCATATACATTCATCCACCAATTTTTTGCACCCATTTCTCACCCCATTATGAAGATCATTCAACTTCAAAACATCTCTGTAACAATTCATAACTTATTACTCATCAAGTATATACAAAGGCAAGACATTTGCTTAAACTTTGGATCACTTATGTTCATCACACATTCATTTAACCTTTAACTATCATCATAAATGCTTCATTTAACATTGCCCAAAATGATTAAAGCTGTACTTACTTTGTTTAGCTCCAAAATCCTCAAAATCTTCAAGAATACTAAAATTCGTAGCTTCCCATACAACCCACGATCATCATCTTCCAAAGATGGTAGGAATAGGTTTATGGTGAGAATGAAAGAGAGAGCAAGGTGAAAGAGAAGCAAGTAAGAGATGAGAGAGCTAGGTTTAGTGTTGGTGGAGGTTGGCAACAAAATGACATGAAGAAGAAGAGAACCCATAAAGAAGAAGAAGGAGAAGATAATCACAAAAATGAAGAAGAAGAAAGCCACAAAAAATGAAGAAAGAGAGAGCAAAAAGCAAGACCATTTAATGGTCTTTCAATTAAATGAAAGAATAGTGACTTTAGAGTTAGACATTTGTCCGATTTCTATGAATTTCAACTAGCACTTTTATTTAATTAGTCCAATTAATTCCAATTATCTCCCAATCTTCAATGACACTTGTCAAATAATCCTAAAATCATTTATCAAAATTTCCATTGCCTTTGGACAGTAAATTCTACTACCATTTATTAATAATTTTGCCACTTGGCAATTTTCTAATCCAAAATACCCAACAATTTCCATAAAGTTCTCCTAAAATTCTAAAAATTCTAAATCAGCAAATACACTCTCCAAATCAATTTTCAACACATAAAAACCACAATTCTCAATAAAAAAATCACATTTAGAAACAATTATACCTAGAATGTCAATGAATGCATGTACAATCATTTTCATGTGCAAAAATTTACTATTCACGTGTATGTGCATATCATATTATGCATGATCATGAAATGCATTTTCTAATCTCTCAATAATCTTTCGTAAATTCTATTCTAGCCTCAATATGGGTAACGGGATGTTACAATTTTCCCGTCCTAATAAAAATTTCATCATCGAAATTCTTACTTGATGGTTTGAATAGGTGGGGATATAGCCTCCTCATATGCTCCTCTGTTTCTCAAGTTTCTTCCTCAGTTGAGTGATTCCTCCATAGGACTTTCACCAATGGAATGACTAGGTTCCTCAACTGCTTGATCTGTGATCCCACTATCTTGATCGACTCCTTAACATAGCTTGTAACATCCCATCACCGATGGGAAGGATAGAATTGTAATTTGAAAAGGGCTAAGAGGGTTTAGAATTTGTTCTAATATGCTCATGCATACACATATACGTGTATAGTAAATTTTGCACATAAAAATGATTGTACATGCATTCATGACATTTTTCGGTATATGTGCCTAAGTGTAATGTTGCGGAAAAATATGAAATTGTGCTTGAAAATTTATTTAGAGTGGATTGCTGTGTGTTTTTTATTTTTGGAGAATTTTAGAAATTTTTCTGGAAATTTTCGGGGAGAATTTTCGGACCGAAAAAATTGCCAAGTGGCGGACTGATTGGTTTCCGGTACCGACAATTTCTGTCCAATGGCACTGAAATATTGGGTACATTAATTTGGGATTATAATTAGAGCCATTGGAAGTGGATGGATTAAAGATTTCATTTTCTTAGGGTTGTAATTATTTTAATTCCTTCTTTTTCTTATTAAATGCCAAGTGTCATGACACTCTTTAGCCAATTTAATGCTTGTGTTCCACTCATCATTCACGACACTTCCATTTGAAAAAAAACAAAATTGAAAGAAAGATGGGTCTTGCTTCTCTCATCCGAAACCTTCATACTTCCTTATCCTTCATCATTTTTTTCAATTGTTCTAGCTAAATCACTCTTCTCTTCTACCTTAAGCACTTCTTTTCATGCATGCAAGCTCAACCCTCCTACCTCCCTTGCTTTGGTGATGATTATGTATGGTGAAATGAAGTGGAGGGGTTGGTGAGTTAGTTGAAGAATTAAAGAGTTGGAAGCTTGATTAGGTAAGATTTGTGTTTTTGTTTTGTTTTGTTGTTAAAAGCATTAAATAGGGTGTTTGTATACTAAATTGTATGAGAACTATGTTGTTGTATGTGGGTATGTAATTTGGTTGTGTAATAAATGTTTGCTTGAGAATTGATGAGATGGAATTGGATGAATGTAAGTAGAGATTTTTAAGATGATTTGAAGTGAAATTTGTGATTAATGATGAGGATAGAACATGATGGATGATGGGGTTTATGAGTGCTGCAAAATTTTTTGGATTAATGTGCAAGGATAGGGTGTGAGTGAATTACAGTAGATATGTGAAGTGAATTGGGTGGAAAATAGTTTAGAAATGGCATGGAAGTGATAGGATTTGGTTTAGGTGTAAAAGCTGGAAAATTGACTTTGTTCATGTTTTAATGTTTTTGCCATAACTCTTGATGTGGTTATGCAATTGAGTTTAGGTTTAGCTTGAATGAAACTTGAGAAGTTTGGCTAGAATTCATATGAAGGAAGTTCTATCCAAATGTGGCTTGAAAGGTTTTAAATTTTGCCTTGAAAATGAGTTATGTGTGCAGCATGAACAGTAACCGAGAAATGTGACCTGAAACTTTGATGAATTTTTCTAGATTGATTTAGGTTGAATTTGTGAAATGGGTCTTAATGAAAGTTGAAGATTTACTTTTTAGCTTTCTATTTCCACTAAGTATGATATTTTTCGATGTGTAGGTTGAAAGTTATGGCCTGATTATATTCAGATGGTAATTGGTGTATAAATGTGTTTTGTGTGCAAATGACTCTAAGTGTATAGGTCTTGTGATTTCTGTGTTCTGAAGCTAATTGATGAGAAGTGTAGCTTGTTTTCTTATCTTTTCATTGATATATAGCATGCAATTTTTTGACAATTGGTTAGAAAGTTATGAATTTTAGAAGATTGTATATTGTTCAGGGTGACACATGTGGGAAGAAACTTTGCTTGCGAATTTGATGTATTTCTAGGTTTAATTTGCTTCCAAGTTATTCATGAAAGTTGTATAACATGTTTTGATCTTTCTTTTGACATAAATTTTGGATTTTTTGGCAAAAGGAATGGAAAGTAATGATTTTTGCAAAATGGTATACTGTTTTGGGAAACATTGTGCAGGCAGTAACTTTGGTTGCATTTTTGACACCCATAAAGATAGAATTAGTTTTTGTGTCCTTCATGAAACTTGTAGAGCTCTCTTTTATCTTGAAATTGATACTAAGTTTGTCCAATTTGGAGTCCGGAGTAAGGAGTTATGACTTGTGAAAGTTGGAATGTTGGCAGAAGAAAGAATAAAGCTTCCAGTCGGTCACTGTAATCGACTGGTTTATCGATCGGGAGTAATAGACCCAAAAGTATGATTTCAGGAAAATTTCAATAAGCATAAATTGCGAGTTTAAGACTTTTAGTGCGGCTAAACCCTAGGCATACTTGAATTGTGATCTTGGGATGGCTTTTGAGAAAAAATTTATAGATTGATACCGGGATAGTCATGAACATGCATCGTACATATATATATATATATATATGCGTCAATGATTATAATTATGCAAAATTATTAATGTGTGTGCAACGTATTGCATAAATGGGTTATGCAGGTTACAAGTCCGCAGTCAGGCGTTTCCAGAATATCGAGGCAATTGCTAATCTGGAGCGTACTGTGAGTAGACCGAGATGGTCTCCTTTCATTATGTTTTCTATTTGAATTTGCATTGATTGCCTGCTAAATGTTTCATATTAATGGTGATGAATTGTGAATTGATTGTAGATTCCAGACAGAAGGTCCGATGACTGTATACTGGGGAGTTGTGTTATTGAAGTGCTACTTGTATGTGAATTTGGGACCTACGTGATATAAATGTGATTAATTGTGACATATGCATGCATACGTGCATAATAATGTGAGTGATTGTGACATATGCACTTCATTCATGAATGCATATTCAGACAAAGACGGTTGTGAACTGAGCAGCCACTGATTAGAGCTTTAAGCTCAACGAGTGAAATTGAGCCTTGAGCTCATTATCGATTTCAGAGCCTTTGGCTCAACGCTTAATAAGTCCTATATGTGATAGTTCAGGCGCTCGGTCACAACACCGTAATAATTGGAAAAGTGTCACATGAACATTTTATTTGCATTTGATTAAATATGTTGGCTTGAGTAAAAGGCAAACTGCCTTGTACTTATGGGAGATACATGTGTTCTAAATGTGCATCATATGATAGATGCATTTCAATGCATAAGTGTATCATAGATAATGGCTGCTGTGGCCAGAGTCGCCACTGATCAGAGCTTTAAGCTCAACGAGTGAAAATGAGCTTCGAGCTCATAAGTGATTCAGAGCCTTGAGAGCTCAACGTTTAATGAGCCCTGTATCCTCCAAACAGATAAGGGACAGTTATTAACGAGCCCTACTTGGGACAGTTTAGGCACTCAGTCACAGCAAAATAATAAATGAAAAGTGAGTCTCATATGCATTGCATCGGCAAAATAGGAATGATTGAGTGCATCGAATATGAATAATCTGGATGTGCAATATTGTATACGTGTGAATGTGCAATACTGTGAATGTGAATTATGAAATAAAACGAAATGTGTGAATCTTGTATTGTGTGATTAGGTGAACCATCGATGATGGTCATTCACTGAGTTCGCAAAACTCACCCAAAATTTGCAATTAATTTTTAGGACCCAGAAGAATACCCCGTTAGGTAACTGGCGTATAGCAATCACATGAGAGTGAGGGAAGAGTTCAGGGATCATTTCGCGTCTGCATTAGTGTCCGATAAATTCTGTATAAAATTTTATTTTCTAAATTTTTGTACAAATGATCTGGTCAATTTGTAAAGTCACCGTACTAAATTAATTTGTATTTGTAAAAGGGGCCGGTCATTGTACTTACTGGTGAGTGTGTATGTTAATTATTTCCCACCGAGTGTATGTTTATGTTTTCAAAATTTTTTTTACTGAGTTTTGACTGAGTGATGTAGCACGTCACCCTCGCAGGGCACGAACTCGGATATCACCATCGATGTCGGGTTCAGGTCATACGGGAGTGGGGTGTTACATTTAAGTGGTATCAGAGCCTAGAAGTACAAACTTATATGGGCATTTTCTGAAACATGGGTTAAGTCATATACATTAGAGTAATGTCATAGCAGACCGTGGCAACTGATCGCTAGTTTGAGTCCCATAAGTATGATTCGCACGTACGAGTATGTGTTAAGTGGTTATGTTGATATCACTAGTGAGAAAAGTGATGATATGTTTATAATGTGAGAAAATGGAGGTTGTGGATATGTAGAAATGAGAAATTGTATATGATGAGATATGACGGAATTGTATTGGTGAATGTATTATGGGATACAATGTTATATTGTATTGTGAGAATAGATTCTCGAAGGGAAATTTAATGTGAATGCATTATTGCGGGTTATTTGAGGAAAGTAAGGATATAACTGGAAATGATGAGACTAAAGTATATAAGCCCGGTCAAAGGAAATAAACTTTTCTATGACCTTGAAAGGTAATTTAGCGGAATAATGTATCTATGATATAGAGATCAAATGAAGGACAATAGGAAAACATGATAGTATAAAAAAAGGGGATAAATTATTTTACAAATGATGAATCGTTTGTAGTATGGAGAAAGTTAGAAATGCGCATAAGTTGGGATTTTATGTATAAACGCGATTAAGGAAAAGGGTGATGAATCAATGAGAGAAGTTGATGTATTCTAAATGATAGCTCAAGCATTATTGTTGGGACCCGATCCAGAAACCGGATCCCAACCGGAGAAACAGAAAATGAATACGAAACGAAAACAAAATCGAAAGAAAGGAACATAAGGCGGAAACAAAATCATAAGCGAAACAAACATCGGATCAAATCGAATTGAAACCAATTTCTGACATCCGTGAACAAATATCAAAGAAAACGTTTGCGTTGGAAATCTTAAGACTATCAGTCTAAACTAATCCAAATCCGTGTACATTTTTTTTCTTCTTTCTTTCCTTCTTTCTTTCATCATTTAATCCATCGAATACAAATCGAAACTTAACTTTCCTCAATCAATCTCTCAATGCATAACGAACTTCTTAATCATCTTCTTATACATTCGTACAAATATAAAATTCTTCTTTTAATCACTTCGTAATTTATTCTATTGCCATATAACCAATTTTCTTATCAAAAATTGGGCAGCATAACGGCTGCTTTTCATAAAACCCATAACCTGCAAGGGTTAAAAATGCACTCCTATATTCCCACACAATAACCAAAGATTACCAGCACCCCGTCCGTAAGCCAAATCACATTCATTCTCATATAAGATACAATGTCTTAATACAATCTAAACACAACCCAATCATTCATGAATTTCATAATTCCCAAAATCACATACACCATAATCAATTTTTATACGCAATTACATTTATCCAAATTTATCTTAAGCCATATACATATCAAAACTAAAATATGAATTACTCAAAATCTAACTTATACAAATTACGAAAATATGCAAAAGTCGATTTGACATCTTGACCGTCTTTCAACCGATCTCCTACTCGAAAACATGGAGATGGGGATGAAAGGGGGGTGAGCTTATAGCTCGTGGGTAACAGTTTATAACAAATAAATAAGCAAAACCTTTGAAATTCTTTTTCTTTTCTGGTCTCAGAAACCATTTCTTTGAAATCCGTAAAGCACATTTTCAAAAAGTTCTTTTCTTGCTGTAGTCAAAATTGTAATTTGCAAAACGTATAATTTTTAGGCTTTCAGCCATAAACCCATAGGTTACAAAACATGAATGCATCAACTTGACAATTCATAGATGCAGTGGCAAATCACATATGCAATGCACAACAATTGGCTCAAGAGTTCCATAAACACGACGAAAAACTGAAGTTTTATCGTAAACACGACGAGTCCGATTTCTCAAGATCTCGTGGTCTCTAACGGGCAGTCGGGAGAAGGCTAAGGGTCATCGTGCATGAGACTAACGAAACAGGTTCTCTCTCGCCCATACAAAAGCACATATCATGCTTATATCAATTTATCGAATGCTCTTTTCTGAATATACGAAATGCTATGGAATCTTTCGAGGCATAACACAAATGTATTTTGCAATTCATCAAAAGTTCATGTATTGAGTCAATAATGATTTTTCAAATCATTCGTACAATGATGCAACATTTATGATGAAATTGAAATCAGAAAATCTCTTTGTTTAAAGAAAGCGATAGTGGCTTATAAATTCTATTATAAACAGGTACCCACCTCATTTCCATGCTTGAAGCTTGTCCAATGCTTCAATTTGACCATTGCGTCTTTCTTTCTTCCAATAGAAAATTCCCTACACCAATTTCCCACAAATTCAATCTCATAAATAACATAATCCTTAAAATTGAACTTAGCAAACACTAATTCCACATATAATCAAGCTATCTAAATCACCAATTTTCAAAATCCCCAATTCACAAAATTGGGTATAACCCTA
This sequence comes from Erythroxylum novogranatense, assembly GCA_029891385.1. NCBI lineage: Eukaryota > Viridiplantae > Streptophyta > Magnoliopsida > Malpighiales > Erythroxylaceae > Erythroxylum > Erythroxylum novogranatense. Next base: position 102,795,317 of record CM057229.1, read on the forward strand.
ATTAATTTCCATCCAAAATTAAACCCATAACAACATGTAATCTCCAAAATTGACTTCATAATACACAAACCCATATCATTTTCCATGGTTCTAAACCAAAAACTCTCTAAAAGATCAAAGATCGAAAATCGACTCTTACCTTCATCTTTTCCAATTTCAGATTTTCTGGGTTCATAATGGAGCTCTCTTCATTCTCCACCTTTTTCTCTATTGAATCTGTTGGACCCCGAACTTTCGGTGGAAATTAGGAATATTAAAATGAATTCAATGAGTGTTTTCGGATATAAATTGTGTTATAGATGTTATTGTGCTTAAAGGAGATTGATGAGAAATGAAGTGATTGATTTTGATGACTTTGAAATTTGAGTAGAGTTGTATGAGTTATGAAAGTCAAAATGAACTAGTTGATTGAAATGGAAGTTGAAAAGCAAGAAATAATTAGTGAAAGTGTTATATTTTGAAGAAAATAGAAAGTTTGATTTGAAAGTTGACTTTTGATTTAGGCAGAATTTGAGGAAATGATTTTCATGAAATTGTAGCTTATGTTAAGAGCTTTTCCTAGCCATAAAGTACGCTATTTTTCGATATCGGGATTGAAAGTTATGATCTTTGAAAGTTAAGTGTATTTTGCTTTGGTTTTGGAAAATGCTCTAAGTGTAGGATTGTGTATGTTGTGTTTTGAGGAGTTTTCCGTACTGATGTGGTTTGAATTGGAGTAAATGGTCTACATGAAAGTTATAGAGAATTTAAATAGCTTTAAAATGATGTATAATATGCCATTCTTGGTTGTGGAGGTTGAAAGATATGCTAATGTGAAATTTGGATATTGCTTAGGTGATTGCTATCAGGGCAGAAACTTTGATTGAAACATTGACTTAGATAGAGGTTGAAGTTGTTTTGGAGTTCTACATGAACATTGTAGAGCTTGTTTTTATCTTTCAATTGATATAAAGCACGAAAATATTGGACAAGGGAGTAGAAAGTTATGATTGTTAGAAGTTTTGATGCTGTTTAGTGTGAAGCTGATCGACCAGTCACTTTATGTGGAGTTTTTGACCCATTTAGAGGTCAATCTGATATTTAAAGCCTCAATGAAAGTTGTAGAGGGTTATTTCACCTTTCTATAGACACCGAGTTTGTCAAATTTGGAGTTCTGGTTCAAAAGTTATGATATTTTCAATTTGAGGTACTGTGTAAAGTTTTGAGGAGATTATCGATCGGTTATCTTTGAGCTCAATTTTGACCCCTTTCAAGACTTATATTGTTTGTGAGTCCTCTTGAAAATTGTAGACCTCTCTTTTATCTTTCCAACGGTACCAAGTTTGTCCAATTTGGAGCTCGGAGTCAAAAGTTATGAGAGTTGGAAGTTTGAAGGTCGAATTGGGTGTCGGTCGACCTCTGTTGGCCGACCTCTGTTGGCCGATCTCTGCTGGCCGACCTCTGTTGGCCGACCTACCTTTGATGGCTGACCGACCTCTGATAGCCGACCGACCTCTGTTGGCCGACCGACCTCTGATGGCCGACCGACCTCTGTTGGCCGATCGATCTTCGTTCTGGCCGAGCTTTGATTTTCTAGCTGAACTCTGACCTCCCTTCACTCTTTTGGCCATAACTTCTTTTTCCAACATCCGATTGATATGGTTCTTTTTGGAAATTAAACTAGAGAGATGGGGCTACAAATGTTATGAAGGAGCTGAGCTATAATGTAGCCTCTAAGACTTTCAAATATAGGTCGGAAGTTCAGTGTAGTGTTCAGTCCCGGTGTTGTAGTGTCTGAACAGTGTTCAGTATTTTGGATATATCTCGATCACTAGAGCTCGGATTGAGTTGGTTCTTGTTTATAATTAAAATAGATACATGGAGCTACAAATGTTATGAAGGAGCCAAGCTATAATTTAGCCTCTAAGACTTCCAAATATAGGTCGGAAGTTCAGTGTAGTGTTTAGTCCCAGTGTTGTAGTGGCTGAATAGTGTTCAGTATTTTGGATATATCTCGATCAGTAGAGCTCGGATTGAGTTGATTATTATTGCTAATTAAAATAGAGACATGGGGATACAAATGTTATGAAGGATCCAAGCTATAATTTAGCCTCTAAGACTTTCAAATATAGGTCGGAAGTTCAGTGTAGTGTTCAGTCCCGGTGTTGTAGTGGCTGAATAGTGTTCAGTATTTTGGATATATCTCGATCAATAGAGCTCGGATTGAGTTGATAATTAAAATAGAGACATGGGGATACAAATTTTATGAAGGAGCCGAGCTATAATTTAGCCTCTAAGACTTTCAAATATAGGTCGGAAGTTCAGTGTAGTGTTCAGTCCCGGTGTTGTAGTGGCTGAATAGTGTTCAGTATTTTGGATATATCTCGATCAATAGAGCTCGGATTGAGTTGATAATTAAAATAGAGACATGGGGATACAAATTTTATGAAGGAGCCGAGCTATAATTTAGCCTCTAAGACTTTCAAATATAGGTCGGAAGTTCAGTGTAGTGTTCAGTCCCGGTGTTGTAGTGGCTGAACAGTGTTCAGTATTTTGGATATATCTCGATCACTAGAGCTCGGATTGAGTTGATTCTTGTTTCTAATTAAAATAGAGACATGAGGCTACAAATGTTAGGAGGATCCAAGCTATAATTTAGCCTCTAAGACTTCCAAATATAGGTCGGAAGTTCAATGTAGTGTTCAGTCCCAGTGTTGTAGTGGCTGAACAATGTTCAGTATTTTGGATATATCTCGATCACTAGAGCTCGGATTGAGTTGATTCTTGTTTCTAATTAAAATAGAGACATGAGGCTACAAATTTTAGGAGGATCCAAGCTATAATTTAGCCTCTAAGACTTCCAAATATAGGTCGGAAGTTCAGTGTAGTGTTCAGTTCCAGTGTTGTAGTGGCTGAACAGTGTTCAGTATTTTGGATATATCTCGATCGCTAGAGCTCGGATTGAGTTTATTCTTATTTCTAATTAAAATAGAGACATGGGTCTACAAATGTTATGAAGGATCCAAGCTATAATTTAGCCTCTAAGACTTCCAAATACAGGTCAGAAGTCCAGTATAGTGTTCAGTCCCGGTGTTGTAGTGGCTGAATAGGGTTCAGTATTTTGGATATATCTCGATCACTAGAGCTCGGATTGAGTTGATTCTTGTTTCTAATTAAAATAGAGACATGGGGCTTCAAATGTTATGAAGGAGCCGAGCTATAATTTAGCCTCCAAGACTTTCAAATTCAGGTCGGAACGTAGGTGTAGTGTTCAACCTCAGGTCTGAAGAACAAACTTCAGTATTTTGGAGATATCTTGAGTTATAGAGCTCCAAACGATTTGATTCTTGAGGCGATGGATTAGTAAGACATAGAAGGACATTTCTTTAAAGTTTTTTAAGGCAAAAAGGAAGGGGCAATTTTGAAAGTTAACTTAAAGAGTTAAGTTTTAGGCTTATGAGTAAGGGCAAATGGGTCAATTTTAATTCATTTAATGACATGGCACTATAAAAGCAAGTGGGCTGTCATTTTAAGAGGCAACCCACGACACTTAAGAGAAAAGAAGGAAAGAAATAAGAAGAGAAAGGAGAAGAGAGAAGCATTCGGTGGTGGAGAATGAGAAAGAAAAGAAAGAGAGCTAGGGCTCGATTTTTCTACCACTTGAAGAGAGATTTCAATGTCATTCCAAGAGAGAAAAAGGTGGAGGATGAAGAGAGCTTCATCTTGAACCAAGAAAATTCAAAAATGGAGGAGAAATGAGGTAAGAGCAATTTTTAAGATTTGAGTTTCTATTGAAGTTGTGGTTTAGAATCATGAAAAATGAATTGGGTTTGTGGAGTATGAAGTTAATTTTCTTGATTATTAAGTATTATGGGTTTAATTTTGGATGGATATTAATTAGGGTTTATGCCCAAATTTGAAATTTGGGGATTTTGGAAATTTGTGATTTAGAAAGCTTGAATATATGAGGGATTAGTGTTTCTAACTTCAATTTGAGGATTAAGTTAATTATGATATTGAATTTAGGTGAAATTGCTTTAGGTAAAGTTAAATTGGAAGAAAGAAGGAATCAATGGACAAATTGGAGCAAGGAACAAGTTTCTAGCATCGATTCGAGGTGGGTAATGTGTTTATAATTTGAATTTATAAGCCACTACTGCTTTCTTTAAATAAAGAGATTTTTCTGATTTCAATTGCATCATAAATGTTGCATCATTGTATGAATGATTTGAAAAATCATTTTTGATTCAATACATGGACTTTGGATGAATTGCAACATACATTGTGTTATGCCTCGAAAGATTACATGGCATTTCATATATTCGGAAAAGATCATGCGATAAATGATTTTGAGCATGATATGTGCTTTTGTGGGCGAGAGAGAACGTTGTGTTAGTCACGTGCACGCCGACGCCTAGCCTTATCCCTACTGCTGCTTGTGGGCATACGAGATCCAAATCGGACTCGTTGTGTTTACTGATATAAACTTCAGTTTATCCGTCGTGTTTACTGAAACTCGAGCCATTTGTGTGCATTGCATATGTGATATGACATTGCATCTATAAATTGTCAAGTTGATGCATTCATGTTTTGTAATCTATGGATTTATGGTGAAAGCCTAAGAATCATACGCTTTACAAACCGCGAGTTTGACTACAAAGAAGAAAAGAACTTTTAAAACGTGCTTTACTGATTTCAAAGAAATGTTTTCTAAGACCGAGAAGGAAAAAGATTTCAAGGTTTTGCTTATCTATTCGTTTTATAAGCATATTATCCACGAGCTTTGTGCTAACCCCCCTTTCATCCCCATCTCCAGGTTTTCGAGTGGGAGATCGAATGAAAGAATGTCAAGATGTGTTATTCGATTTTGTATCGTTTGTATTTTATGAAAAATGGGATTTTGGTATCGGTTTGTATAAGACTGGTTTTGTCAATTATTGTATTACAAGTATTATTATGGGATTGTATTATGAATTCTGGACATGTGTATTGATTTAAGTTATGAATGGGATCTGGATATAGAGATGATTGATTATTGGGTTTGGATTGATTTGATTCATGAATTTTGTATAAAGATTTGGATTATGACCTTATGTATAATGATTATGGTTTGTAAATTGAATTGAGGAATTAATAGGAATTGGATTTGTATAATGTGTGTTGGATATGGACATGTAGATATATGATTGTGTTTGTTGTGTTAGATTCCGGACGGGGAGTCTGATGATACTGGTTATATTGTGAGAAATATAGAAGTGTATTTTGAACACTTTGCAGGTTTTGGGTTTAATAGAAGGCAGTCGTTATGCTGCCAAAATTTTGGTGAAATGGGTATAAGAATGAGAATTGAGATTTATTTGAGTGCATAAGAAAATGATTATGAATTGAGAAATTGATTAAGGAAGGTGGAAGAAACGAAAAAGAAAGAAAAGAAAAAGAAGAAAAAAAAATTTATATCGGTTTCGGATTGGATCAGTCTTAGGGTTTCCAACGCAACGCGACAGTGATTCCTAAAATATTTGTTCACGGATGTCGGCTCCGTTTTTTTTACGTATCAGAAATTGGTTTTGATTCGATTTGTATTCGATTCGTTTTGATTCGATACATTCGTATTTGTTTCGCGTTTGCTTCCGCATGTTGTGATTCGATTTATTCGATTTGAATCCGCTTCGTGTTTCCTTCATTTTCCGGTTGGGATCTGGTTTCCGGATCGGGTCCCAACAGAATCAACATAGAAAGCTTGCTTGAAGACCTTTAAAAATCAAACCCTAGCTCTCTCTCTTTTCTTTCTCCTTTACTCATCCGAAGGCTTGCTCTCCCTTCTCTCTTCTTTCTCTTGTTCTTTTTCTTCTTTTGCTATTTTTCTGTCTAAGTGTCGTGCATTATCTCTTTATAAAGAACCAAAATCTTGCCATGTCATTAAATGATTGAGGAATGACCCATAAGCTTCCAAAATTGCCCCTTCATTGGTCCTTAAAATTGACATCTTGTCTGATCATTTCGATCTGGTAAATGAAGCCATTTGATAAAAATTTCTTCTAGATAAATGTCCCTCTATGTCTTAAGAATCCATGGTTTCAAGAATTAGATCGATTGGAGCTCTATAACTCAAGATATCTCCAAAATACTGAAGTTTGTTCTTCAGACACGAGGCTGAACACTACACCTAACTTCCGATCCGAATTTGGAAGTCTTAGAGGCTAAATTATAGATTGGCTCCTTCATAACATTTGTATCTCCATGTCTCTATTTTCATTTGCAAAAAGAATCCGATCTATCCGAGCTCTACGGCTCAAGATATCTCCAAAATACTGAACGATATTCAGACAATTACAAAACTGAAACTGAACACTACATCTAATTCCGATCCAAATTTGAAAGTCTTAGAGGCTACATTATCAATCGGCTCCTTCAGATGAATTGTATATATATGTCTCTAGTTTAATTTGAAAAAAAAATCAAATTGATCGGAGCTCTATAGCTCGAGATATATCAAAAATACCAAACACTGTTCAAACTTTTACAACCAATCAGCTCACTTTCATCCGAGCTATCTTTCTCCATTTAATTCCAAAACCAACCTATCTAGTATGAAAAGATAGAAAAATGTCTTAGAAATTTAACGCTTTAAAAATCGGGTCGATCGGATGTCGGAAGAAGAAGTTATGGCTAAAAGAGTGGAGGGAGGTCGGTCGGCTGAAAATCTACCCTGCGGGCCGATCGACCTTGCTGGCCGATCGACCAGCGTGGGCGCTTGCTGCCGAGTGGGCCGCGCGGGCACTCGCTGCCGAGCGATCGACCACGTGATCCGACCTCTAAACTTCAAACTTTCATATCTTTTGACTCCAAGTTCCAAATTTTGTAAACTTAGTATCGTTGCAAAGATAAAAGAGAGATCTACAATTTTCAAGAATGATTCACAAACAAGCTCTGTCTTTAAAGGGGTCAAAAATGAGCTCGAAGATAACCGATCGATAATCTCCTCAAAACTTTAAACAACACCTCAACTTGTAAACATCATAACTTTTGACCTAGAACTCCAAATTTGACAAACTTGGTGTCTATAGAAAGGTAAATGAACCCTCTACAACTTTCATGAAGGCCTTAAAAATCAGATCGACCTCTAAATGGGTCAAAAACTCCACACAAATTGACTGGTCGATCAGCTTCACACTAAACAGCATCAAAACTTCTAACAATCATAACTTTCTACTCCCTTGTCCAATATCTTCATGCTTTATATCAATAGAAAGATAAAAACAAGCTCTACAATGTTTATGAAGAACTCCAAAGAAACTTCAACCTCTAGCTAAGTCGATTATTCAATCAAAGTTTCTGCCCTGTTAGCAATCACCTAAGCAATATCCAAACTTCAATTTATCATAACTTCTTGCCCCGATATCTAAAAATTGCATACTTATGGCGTTAGAAAGCTGAAAAAATGAGATACAATTTCATTAAGACCCTATGAACAAATTCTACATCAATGAGGGTCAAAATTCAAATCGAAGCTACTGCCCAGAAATTTCCATACTAAATAATATTCAAACTTCACAATTTCACACCTTTCAGCCTCCACATCCAAAAATTGCATATTATATATCACTTTAAAGCTATTCTAATTCTCTATAACTTTCACGTAAACCATTTATTCCAATTCAAACTACATCAGTACGACGATCGGCCTCAAAACATAACATATACAATCCTACACTTAGAGCATTTTCCAAAACCAAAGCAAAATACACTTAACTTTCAAAAATCATAACTTTTAATCCCGATATCGAAAAATAACATACTTTATGGCTACGAAAAGCTCTCAACATAAGCTACAATTTCATGAAGATCATTTCCTCAAATTCTGCCTAAATCAAAAATTCAACTTTCAAGTCAAACTTTCTAATTTCTTCAAAATTTTACACTTTCACTTTCTATTTCTTGATTTCAACCTCCATTTCAATCATCTCATCCGCTTACTTTCATAACCAAAACTAGTATTTAAAGTCATCAAAACCAATAAATTCTTTTTCTCATCAATTTTTTCAAGGTATAAAAACTTCTATAACACAATTCATATCCGAAAACACTCATTGAATTCATTTTAATATTTTAAATTTTCACCGAAAGTTCGGGGTCCAACAATTATGAAATGATGTAGCAGTAAAAGAGGCAAATTTTGTAAATTAGAGTAAAACTGATGTTAGTAAATGTGTTAATGTGAGGAAAAAAGGGTAGGGCACAAAAGTGAGCTAACAAAAGCAAGTTTCTGTCACGATCATGTGGAGGCACCCCAATTGCAGGCAAGAACAAAGATAGAAGTGTTGTTAGGAATCAATTAAAATGTAAGAATCATTAGCAAATGTTAGTAATTGGTTAATTGATGGCAACTTATGCCAAGGCATAGGAGTAAATGAAATTGTTTATTGCCTTATTGAACTTTATTAAAAGGATGTTCTGATCATACAAGCTATGATACGAATGAATTTTATTCAATCTGATGAATATGTTGTTGTGGATTGATAGAGGACCAATAGAAATATGATAGCTATGGCAAGATTTAAAGTTGATAAACGAAGTTGGATGAAAAATAGAATCTTCTATAATCTAGAGAGGCTGAAATGGGGCTTGAAATGGTTATTTGATTATTGTGATAAGAGATTATGTATGTGTGAGTGTATATCAAATAATAGGATCACCATGATAACTTGTATCAATTGTATGGAGATGATATAGGAAGCAATCAGTGACTTGGTGAATAATTGCTAGTTATAGTTCCTATAGTTCAAGTCTAAAATGATTTAGAGTAGACATGAAAATGTTTATAGTGATCAAATGGAAATGAACTGAGATTGTTAACGATGTTAGCATATTATGAATTTGAAGAAAAAGAAGAAAGACACGATCATGGCAGAATCCCCACGGTCGAGGCTAACAAAAAAAAGGGGTATTGTCTAGAATCAAATGATTTGATGGCATATACCAGGGTACTAGAGTAAATAATTTGTTTAATGCTTAAGTGAGCCTTATTAAAAAGGATGTTCTGATCTTAAACGTTATGGCATGAATTGATCTTATGGGGATATTATGAAAAGTTGAAATTGATCTTCTTGAGGTAGTAAGAATGACTGATAAGTAATCATGGGAAAAAGAGAATAGCATGTGATGATATTACTGTAAGGAGGAACTAGTTACTTAAAGAGTTACCAAAACAAATCGTGGACATAAAGAGTCTTAGGTTATATTGGTTGGAGTTAACAATTTCCCCGACAGTATTATATTATTGGAGGTTCAAATGATCCATACAAAATTGTATCAACTAGTGACTATGAGCATAAGTGGTATTGTGAAAGTGTTTGAAAAAAATGACATGAAATTTCAAATATTTGAAAAAAAAAGTAAGTTGTATCAGTGGATAATGTAAAAAGAATTTTTGAGGAATTTATAACCCTAATGTTAATTGTACCTCTTCGATTTGGAGATTTTGCAATATATAACGAGGTTTTCTACTAAAGAGTAAGATATAATCTATTGAAATAGTATAATGTGATTTTGTGTGCTTAGGAACAATTATCACCTCATGAGCTGAATTTTGATACATGACTTGAAATTTTACTGTCATGGTAATTGTGTTGAAAGCTTGGAGACACTATATGTACAGAAACATTTTGAATATAAATATATGAATATGCAGATCAGTGAAGATTGAAGTAATTAGTGAGTTTGAAAGGGATTGTGCAAAAGAGTACTTCCTAGTAAAACTAGTGTTGCAATCCAATGCATCGAATAGAAATTCAATATCACAAATTTGGATGTTAAGACTATTCAATTTGGTGCATGATTGAGTGAAGAGTGTCAAGTTGAAAAGGGGGCAAGAAGAAAATATTGGCTAGTGAAATGTAAAATCAGTTATGGATAATAAAACTGTTACAGTCTAAATTGAGGATTTAAAAAAAAAAAATTATGAACCTTATCGAGGAATTGAAAACGGATCCAACTTTAGAGTAAATGCTAATTATGATTGGATTAAGGAGTATGTATAATACCTGATAAAGGGACTGTTAGAAAACATACAAGAAATAATCGAAGCTTTATGTCCTAGTAAGAGTACATCGAAAGAGTAATTGATAGCTCAGAATGGGAAGCTGAGTGATTATACGTTTAAGTTACCAATAGTCTTGACGATTGGATACATGAATAAAGCTTATATTTTTGGAGTTCATAGGATCATGAGATTGAGGTATAGTTTAAATTGACTATAGGGATAACAATCGTTATATTGGTGACATATACAACAAAAAGGAGTTGTTTGCTCTTACATTGAAATGAAGAGGACTTAAAAATGGTTAATGGCCAAAATTGATTCAAAATACGATTAAAGAATGAAAAGAATTTGTAATCTGAGTTGATTGATGCCAGTAAGATAAATGGAATTGGTGGATCAACCTCAAGGTTATGGAACATAATGTGAAGTATCAATCGAAAGAGGGAATGTCTCTAAGAGTATCGCCTTGCCAAGGTGTGCTAAGGTTAGGTTAGGGAAAAGGATAAGCTAAGCCTGATATGACATTGTCTGTACGGAATTATTATGAGTTAGTATTACCAATGAAAAATATTTCAGATTCGTACAGAGTTACATGGATATGTTCAAAAGAATGAAATTGGGTCAAAATAAACAACAAAATAATAAAATAAAAGAAAAATGGGCTGAGTGCGTCGCACTCAAGCCAGTGCAAGGGCGTCCTCGCCCTCGCGAGGAGCGAGCTTCCACCTTTCATTTTCATTTTTTTAATAATTTTTTTCAAAACCTCTTATTTCTTTCTCTCCTTTCACAAAACATATCTTTTCACACAAGTGTCCAAAAATCACAAATGAGGTCTCATTAGAAATATCACAAATAACCCTACAAGTTCCATGAAGGACTCACGAACCAATTTCACCCCTAAGGGTGTCAAAAATGCAATCAAAGTTTCTGCCTAATAACAAATTTTCCAAAACAGTGCAACATTTTTCTAAAAATCATATCTTCCCATTACCTTTGCCAAAAATTTCAAGATTTATGTCAATCGAAAGAGCAAAACATATTCTACAACTTTCATGAATAACTTGGAAGCAAATGCAACCTCTAAATACGTCAATTTCTCAACCAAAGTTTCTTCCCAACATATGTCACCCTAACAGTACCACAATCTTCTAAAAATCATAACTCCCTATCCCATTGTTCAAAAATTCCATAATTTATATCAATGAAAAGATCAGAAAACATGATACAATTCTCATGAAGGACTTAGAAGCAAATTCCACCTCTAACTATGTCAAATTCTCCCATGATTGTGGCTGCCCTGTTAAAGATTGTTAAATCAACATATCACCTAAACCATATCCATACTTTAAAAATCCATAACTTATAATTCTTACATCCAAAAATAGCATATTATACATCATTACAAAGCTAAGACATTCCTCTACAACTTTACATAAGATCACATGAGCTAATTTAAACCATAATAGTCCAGAATTAGCTTCAAAGAACAGTAATCACAAAACCCATACTTAGAAACATTTCACACACAAAGCACATTAATACATGAATTACTATCTGAAAGTTAACAAGTCATAACTTTCAACCTCAAAATCGAAAAATGTCATACTTAGTGGAGATAGAAAGCTAACAAGAAAATCTTCAACTTTCATGAAGACTAATTTCACAAAATCTGTCTACTTTAGCCTAGAAAAATTTCCCAAAGTTTCAGGTCTTCAATGTTAGAATCATAAACATGGCACTATTCACCCAACACATATTGCCCAATTTCAAGGCAAAATTCAGAACCCTTAAAGCCACAATTGGACACCACTTACTTCATAATAATTCTAGACAAACTTCTCAAGTTTAATTCAATCCAAACCTCATCTCAATAGCATATCCATATAAAAAGTTATGACCATAACATTGAAGCATACACAAAGTAAATTTTCCAGATTCACAACCTAACTCACATTCTACATCTTCCATACCATTTCTAAACCAACTAACACTCAATTCACTTCATATATCCACCATAAACCATCTCACAACCTATCCTTGAACATTAGTCCACAAAATTGCAGCACACACAGTCAATCATCTTCCTTTAATAAACACTCATTTAACATCATTTCATTCCATCCAAAACAACTCAATTCACCTATACTACATGACATCTCATTTATTAACTTCTAACTCATCAATCACCAATCATCCATCAACCAAGGAATTAACATACCCATATAATCAAAGCACAATTTCAGGCAATTTAATGTACAAACATCACAAATTAACTACAAAACCATCATATAAAACATATTACTTGTTGGGCCCCGAATTTTTTTTTAAATTATTTTATTTGAATTAATTATTTATTGATTTATTGATTTAATTATGTGTTTATATAGATATAATTATGTTGGGCTTGAAAATTAGAAGTTAGAAATTAAGTGAAGGGTTAGACTTAAAGTTAGAAGAATGGGCTTTAGAGAATTATGGATTAAGAAGGAGGATTAGAGATTGGTGGATGATGTGTAGTGGGCTTGTAGAAGGAGGAGAGCCCAAAGTCTTTTAAGAGAGCTTTGAGGAGAGCTCAAAACTATGTAGTTTTGAGGTAGGTTTTTAAGTGGAGATATAAAGGAATTAAGAGAAGAGAAGGAGAGTAGTAAAGTGTCGTAAGTCACCAAAAGAAAAGAGGAGAAGAGTGAAAACGTGAGCCAAAGGAGAAGGAGGCTTTCGGCCAAAAGCGAAAGAGTCGTAGGGAGGAAGAAAGAAGAAGAAAAAGAGGAGAAAGCTACTTGTAGAAGGTAAGTTCCATCTTTGCTAGTGTTAGGTTCAAGTATGAGATGAAATGGAAGTTAGGGTTTGTGTAGGGTTTGTGGAAAGATGGAAGAGAAGGTGAGATCTATGGGTTTTAGGGACTTTTAAGCTAAGATTATGGTTATTCTAGCTGAAATGGCTTATGGGTAGGTTAGGTTTAAGGTAGACTTTTATTTTGCTTGATTTTTATGAATGTTATGCTTTCCTTTAAAATGTATTTATTGAATAGAGTGTGATTTAATTGAAGGAAATCAAGAGACCCCCACTCAAGACAAGGAGGAAGGGCAATCTTGAATTCGGATACCGACAATAGGTGGGTAACATTTGTATAGTTGTTGTGTAATGGGAAAATGCCCTATGTATGCTATCTTCGTTATATTGTGTGTATATTGAAAGTGTATTTCTATTGATTTGAAAGAAAAGTACGAAACTATAATGATTTGATACAATGAAAGAAGCATAAAATGCTATTTTTGTGTTTGAATATGTGAGCATAAATTGGTTGTGATTGGGCAAGAGAGAACCTATATCGATAGACACGTGCACGTGGACCCCCTAGCCTTCTCCCGGCTGCCCGCTTGTGGCCTACGAGATCTGAAAATGGACTCGTTGTGTTTATGACAAACTTCGGTTTATTCGTTGTGTTTATGAAACTCTCGAGCCAAATGTGTGCATTTCATCATTTAATTAGGTTTATGATGCATAATATGTGTTTTATTTAATGGCAAGAGGATTCCATATTATGCCTTATGTGATGAGTTAAGTATTTCAGCATATCATGTAAATTGCTAATGCTTGGATTATTAATGATGTGTTTGTGTGGCTCATTACCCGATGGCTATAAACATGTTAGCCACTGAGCCGCGTTAGCTCACCCCATTCTCCCTCCTCAGGTGCAAATTCAAGTTGAGGGTTGAACCTTGCAAGGCATCGGGCATCACTCCAAGAAATTTAGCTACTTTTGTATTAAGTTAGTAACTAGCTTTTGGAATAACTTTGTAAGCATATTGATCATTGAGCATCTCATCTTTTGTATTTTGTACTTGATCTTGATGAATATGCCAATATGTAACCAAAGCTATGCATGAATCTTTGTTATGATTTGGAATGTGAATGAGAGCTCTAGTACTCTCCATCTTGTGAAATTGTTGATTTTCGATCTGTGCAAGGCCTTGAAATAGTATGTGTATGAGTATTTCCATTTTTGAGTTGCTGCTGGGTTTTTGACTTTGGGAGAGCTCGCTGGAAAATTTGCTATGATTTGTGTTGTTGAAGTGAGCTGTAGAAGTTCTGGAATTTCTGGGTTGCTATAGGTCGCATGAGATCTTTTGACTCCTTAATGGTGTTAGGTGAGCTCTAGAGCTCTCCCAGGAGGTTTTAAGAGCTATTTATGATGTGTTTAATTGGTAGGCGTGAGTTGTTAGAATTAATTATAGGTGCTGTGTATATGGCAGATTGTCAGGCAGAGCTTTAAGTCCACTTTTGACCCTCATAGAGTTGGAATATAGGTCGGTGATCTTCATGAGAGTTGTAGATAATTCTTTTACCTTTCCATAGACACTAAGTTTCCTCAATTTGGAGTTATGGGTCAAAAGTTAAGGAGGTCGCAAGTTCTGGTGTTGTTTGTGGGGAGCTAGTCGATCTGTCTTAGTGGGAACTTTTGATTTCCGTAGAGTCCGAGCTAGCTTATGAGTCCTTCTTGAAAAATATAGATTTTTCTTCTAGCTTTCCAACGTTTCTGACCGTGTCTGATTTGGAGCTCAGAGTCAAAAATTATGAGGGTTAGAAGTCTGATAGGTCGGGATGTAGGGCAGGTCGCCCAGCGCCATGGGTGAGCGAAGCCTCAAGACTCGCCCATGTCGGCGAAGCGCCAAGAGCCTGGCAGATGCCTTGCTTCTGACGCGTTGGGGTCGGCCTCTTCCTTCTTTTGGCCATAACTTGTTGTGTAGACCTCCGATTGATCCCATTTTCAGAGCGATGGATTCCTAAGGGATTTTTCTATCTTTCCAAACTTTATTTATCAGTTTTTATTTTAAATTGAAAAAGGTGGTTTGAAACCAAGTGTGGAGGTCGGCTGATCAAGTCTGAATATACTTTACAAATTTTAAAATATCTGGAGCTAGAGAGCTCGGATCGAAGCGATTCTTGTTTTAAATTAAACTAGAGACATAAACCTACAAGTTTTATGAGGAGCTGACTGACAATTAAGCCTTTAAGATTTTCAAATTCTGACCTGAAGTCGTTAGTGCTCAGTTTTGACTGTTTTCTTTGAAATAGTAATTTAACCATAACTTCTTCATTTCTAATCCGAATTGAGCGTTTTCAGTGGCGTTGGTATCGTGAGAGCATAAGGAACATATTTTCTGAAAAATCCTATCCAACTTTTCTATTGCAAGTTTCCCCTATTGTGGTGAGTTATGGGTCTTTTATGCTTATGTGTGCTTGTGTGGTCCGAATGTTGGGCCTCGGCGACAGGGTCCAACATTACTTACCTAATTAAGCTTCGAATCTTCTAAACTTCAAAATCTCACAATCCTCTCTAATTCTCTCTACCACCCACGTTCATCATCCTCTTAAGGGGGAAGGTTTATGCTAGGCTTTTTAGGTGAGCTAAAGGAAGAGGAAGCAAGGTGAAAGGAGGAGGAAAAGATGTGCAAACTTTCAAAAGCACCAAAGAAGAGGAGAGTTACGAAGATGGAGAAAAATCACACTTAAATCACCTTTAACCCCTTTCTAAGAGAAGTATCGTGAATGGCTAAATGAAAGAGCCAAAATGTGGTCTTTCATTTAACAATTTCGTGGCCTATACATGTGGTGGGGCAAGTGACACATGTCACTTGCCACATGTCAATTTTTTATGATTCCAATTGGTCGACTTTAGTAACTAGTCCATTTGGTATCCAATTTCTACTCCAAATTCTCCCCAAATTCTAATGGTTCAAATTAATAAATCCAAAAATCATGTATTTAAATTTCTAGTTCCATTGACACGGGCTTCTACTACTCAGAATCAAATACCGCCACTTGACATTTTTCCTAGTCCGAAAAAGTACCCCAAAATTTTCAGAAAAATTTCAAAAATTCCTCAAAAATTCATAACTCACAAAAACTCACTCTAATTAACGTTTCAAGCACAAAACTCATATTTTTCACAAAAATTACATTTATGAAAAAAATACCGGATAATGTCATGAATGCATGTATAGTCATTTACATGTGCAAAATTCATTATTCACTTGTATGCGTATGCATGAACATATCAAGGAAAATTTTTAAACGCTCATATCCCATTCCAAATTACTATTCTACCCTTCCCATCGGTGATGGGATGTTACATTCTAAGACCAATTTTATGCATATGTTTCTTTGGGTTCTCATTTGGAACTCCTCTTGATTTGGGATTTGTATCAATGTTGAAAAAAATCAAGGGAGACAAGAGGAGCAAGAGGAGAGGCACATTTGGGCAAGTTATAAGTAAGAAATTCAAGGTGGGTTTCAATTTTATAATTAAGTAATAAGCCATTAAAGTTTCTTTCAAGAAATGACAATAAATGATTTTAAGCTACTTTATTCATGTGCAATTATTGTTTTTCTAAATGTTGTAAGAATGTGCTACATGGTTGTATATGAATTGTGTTCATTGTTGATGAATTAAATGATGGAAACGATTTTTGAAAGAATGGCAAGTTTACTAAATCAAGTTTTGAAAATGCATATGAAATATTTCTTGCTCATGAAATACAAGTTTTCAAAAAGTGCCATTTTGGACAACAAGTTTACAAGTTATGAAATATGTTTTATGTGGGTTTGGGGTAGTCTCTCAAAAATGTCACGTGCACATTGAACAAGTTATAGGCTTTTCCCGCATGCTCGCTAGTGGCATAGAGCTCATTCATGGACTCCCTCAAGTTTACGACTACACAGGACCGTTATATAGAAATGTGTAGTGCATTATGTTTATGGATCTACCTAAACCATTTTGATATGCTATGTGTTCATGATAAGTGGGTAACAGTGATGCATACACATTTTGCATAAATGTGAATTTCTGCATTAGAAATGACTTTATAAATGGTTTTACTTGTTACCAATTATAAAATTGTTACCCACGGGCTTTAAGCTCACCTCTCCCTATTCTCCTCCCCCATATCTAGGTGATGAGCAAGATATCGAGTAGTCAAGGGTCAAGGCATCACTCCTATTTTTGTTTATTTTGTATTTGAAGCCAATCTTGTAAAGCAAGGCTTTAGTTGCATTTTGAGCAAATCTTGGTTCATGTATCTTTTGTATTTTGGGATTGTAAGATATTACTAAAGCGTTGTAAAGCTCTTTATCTTTTGATGCAAGTGGAATATAATTGCATTTTTTCTCATGACTCTCTCTCTCTCTCAAGTTTGTTCATTGCATTTTTAAGTTTTATAAGGGAAAAGTTCGTGTTTGGACATAAGGGGAAGATCTGGATTAATCTAAGCTGATTTAGGTAAATGTTCCTTCTAGAAAGTTTTAGATCTTTCTTTTAGCTTTCCAACGGTATATAGTATAGAATTTTTGGACATCTAAGTCAAAAGTTATGGTTCTTAGAAGGGGAAATTCTTAGGAGTATAAAATGGTATCATCTGTAAAGACGTATCATCTGTGATGACATCATATCGTCTATAAAATTGTATCGTCTGTGATGACATCATTCATCTTAAGAGTTGCATTATCTTAAGTTGACTTTGTTTCGTCTTAAGTTGACTCCACTTCGTCTTAAGAGTTGTATCGTCTTAAGTTGACTTTCCTTCATCTTAAGTTAGCTCTGCTTCGTCTTAAGAGTTGTATCGTCTTAAGTTGACTTTGCTTCGTCTTAAGTTAACTCCGCTTCGTCTTAAGTTGACTCCGCTCTGTCTTAAGAATTGCATCGTCTTAAGTTGACTTTGTTTCATCTTAAGTTGACACCGCTTTGTCTTAAGTGTTGCATCGTCTTAAGTTGACTTTGTTTCATCTTAAGTTGACTCCGCTTCGTCTTAAGAGTTACACCATCTTAAGTTGACTTTGCTTCGTCTTAAGTTAACTTCACTTCGTCTTAAGAGTTGCATCGTCTTAAGTTGACTTTGCTTTGTCTTAAGTTGACTTCGCTTTGTCTTAGGAGTTATATCATCTTAAGTTGACTTTGCATCATCTTAAGTTGACTTCGATTTGTCTTAAAAGTTTCATCGTCTTAAGTTGACTTTGCTTCGTCTTAAGTTGACTCCTCTTTGTATTAAGAATTCCATCGTCTTAAGTTGACTTTGCTTCGTCTTAATTTGACTTCGCTTCGTCTTAAGTCGACTTTGCTTCGTCTTAAGTTGACTATGATTCGTTTGCTTTATGCTTCGTGTACTTTCTGCTTCGTCTACTTTTTGCTTCATCTGCTTTTTGCTTCATCTGCTTTTTGCTTCGTCTGCTTTTTGCTTCGTCTGCTTTCTACTTAGTCTGCTTTCTACTTCGTCTGCTTTCTGTTTCATTTGCTTTTTGCTTCGTCTGCTTTTTACTTCATCTGCTTTTAACTTTGTCTGCTTTCTGCTTATGCGACCTAAACTTCTTCTTCTGTACACTATTTATCTAATTATATCGTTTGCTCTATTTTTGACCCTTCAGACGATAGAATATGTCTTTAAGGTTTTCATGAAAGTTGTAGATCTCAAAGTCTTTTATCAAAACATCCTAAAATGATCTTAATTTGATATCCTAAATGACAGTTATGCTAATTTCCCCAAGACAGGTGCAATATGATTGAGGTCTAAACCCTGTTTGATTCTTTCAGCCATAACTTTGTTATGGGATCTCTAAATGAGATGAATCTTGTCTCTAAATAAACCAGAGACACAGAGCCACAAATGTTCTGAACAAGTCATATTGAAATTTCTAGTTTGAGTTTTCCCAAAAATCTATCCTGAAATAAGAAAAGGGAGTTGTTTCGATGTTTGTCCTGGTGTGGGCTCGCCACCTTTGTGGAACATGCGTTCAGATGTGACTTAGGATGTCGGGCATGTGACCTATAAGAGTGGGGTACTTAAGACATACAATTGTTTTTCCCTCATAATCTGCAATATTACCCTCAAATTTCTGGCATGCTTTTCTTTATTCTTTGAATACACCAAAATATCATCAATGAACACTATCACAAAGCGGTCTAGGTAAAACTGAAACACCTTATTCATCAAGGCCATAAATACTACCAGGGCATTAGTTAACCTAAACTGTTGGCCCCCCTAAATTTTTCTTGAGGATCAAGTATGATTTGAATAAATTATGAGGTTTATGGATTCTTTTTGTGGATTTAATTATTATGTTAATGTTGGTAATATTCTATGACATAGGTAAATTGATGGAATTGAAGTATTAAAGTAGTAAGATGTTATAAGGGCAAATTGGGCATGACACCTCAAGGTATAAGGCTTAAGGCATAAAAGGAAGGGTAGAATGGGCTTTTTATACCCATTAAGTGTATGAATTGAAATAAGAAGAGGGGTCTTGCTTTTAAGAAAAAAATAACAACGTGATTGAGGAGGAGAAGAAGAGAAATACAAAAATGGAAGAAGAAAAGAGAGGGTTTTGTTCTTGAGAGAAAAGAAGGAAGATCTAAGGTGATTTTGAGGTTGATCAAGAAGAGAAAGGGAGAAAAGAAGAGAAATAAGAGCAAGCTAGGGTTTCATGGTGATTGAAGAGCTTTGGATAAATAAAGTAAGTATAAGGATTGTTCTTCTTGATTAGATGAATGAAACATGTTTAGATGTTAGTTAAGAGAGGAATATGTGTGGGAATTTGTTGAGAATACGTAAATGTATATGTTTAGTTTTTGGGGTTAATGATCAAAGATAGATTTAGATGTATTTGTTAATGATATTGGGTTGAAATGAAGTTGAAAAAGAAGTAGAAGTGATGGTTTAGTGTTTAGATGGGTTATATATGAAATGTGGGAATTAAAAAGTTAGAAAAGGTAGCACAAATGGTTCCCGGAATACGTTTCTGTTAAAGTTCACCGCGATCAACTTTTTGGCTCGTTGCGACGAACTTTCTATTGGATCACGTATGGCCTGAGTATTCACAATACACTACAAAAAAGACCATACAACAACATGAAGTATAATCGAAAATACTTAGGATGTACGAAAATACCTTTATGTCGTGGGTGGGTTGATTCTTTTCAGATTCCAAGACATTGCAATACTCGAATGCCCTCTACCTAAGTTTCTCTATTTATAGAGAAACCCTAATCCCATTGAAGCCCAATAAGTTTCTGCCCATTATATCTCATATAATAAAAGCCCGACAACTTAATTCAATCTAGCCTAATATGTAACATCCCGTTACTGATGTGATGAGCATATTGGTAAATTGGGATGGGGTAGGATTTCATACTGCATACTATTGACTGAACATTCTTATGGCCTCTAATTATAGAAGAATGAGTTATTTGCACATGCATTTATAGGTACATGCATTCATGGCTTTTTTCGGCATTTAATTGTGAGCATGAATTGGATTGTGAATTTTCGAGGTAATTATGTTTGATTGTGATTTATTAGGAATTATGGAATAATTGGATTTGTATAGTTGAATTGGAGTGTCTTAGGAGTGATTCGCAATTGATAGTGAACCATAGGAAATTTCTGGAAAATTCGGGAGAAAATGCCCGGACCGAAAATTTTTGAGTGACAGACCGGTTGACCGTATGGTACCGAAATAATTGTCCAATGGTAATGAAAAATTTGATTTTTGCTTTTAGGAATAAAATGTTGAGCCATTGGAATTTAGAGACTGAAACTAAAGGAATTTTAGGGTTTATGTCTTATGAGCTTTAGGTTAAAAATCAACCTTTATATATACCTTAGGTTTGAAAATTTCAGAAAAGTCATCTTCTCGTAGGGCAAATTTTCCCCTTTTTCCTCGTTGGTGATTTTTGTTCCTTCCTTTCCTTCTCGATCGTTGCTTGCTTTCTTCCTCTATGTGCAAAGCTTTGATTGATGCTTAAAGAGGGTGATATTCTGTATGGTTATGAGAGCTTACCGTGGGTGTTAGAGAAAGGGGGAAAGAGTTGAAGGATTTTTGGAGTTTTGAAGATTTGAGTTTCGATTGGTAAGTTTAATGGCTTTAATGTTGTTATTTATTGAATTTGATGCATTTATGGTATTTATTGTGAAAGATTGGGTAGTTTAGAGTGAGTTAATACTGGTTATAGTAAGAGAAATGATGGAAAAGTCGATCCTAGAAGACGATGGAGTCCGCACGTCGCGACGTCTGAGAGCGGCCTCGCCGCGACGAGTAAATGAGTACTCGCCGCGACGAGTGCGCTTGTCGCGACGAGCAGGTTGAGGCCCTCGTCCCGATGAGTAGGGTGAGACGCCGCGGCGAGCGACCCTTTGTACGCCGCGGCGAGGGATTTAAGGCCGCGACGAGGATCAAATTTCTGAATGGAGGTGTTTTAATTTATGGAGCATAACTTATGGTGTAGACCTCCAATTGAGGTGATTTTTGATTCGTTATGAACTAGAGAAAGAGGTCTACAATTGAGGAAATGAATGAAAGTTAGAATTTAACTTAGTATGGTGTCAATCATAGAAAAAAAGTCGATTATAGTTCCTTTTGCAACCTAAGAATTGTACTATGATAATTGGAGTATAAATTGGGGTCTTCAATGGATGATTTTTACCCAATGAATAGGTTTTCTTGGGAATTACTATAGGGTGTATGATATGATGGATTGAACTGAATTTTAGGAATGAAATAAATTGTTATTGATCAATTGAGTGAAGAGTTAGATTTGGGTATAAAATAGCAAAATTAGGGCTATAGCACCGAAAAATCATGAATATGCATCGTACATATTTTCATTAAGACATATGCATCATTGAATTGTTTTGACTGAGCATCTAATAATGGGAAATTATTTAACTGTTATAGAGGCACCGTTGGATCGTCATTCCACGGATATTGCTGGAACTTCCAGGCAGTAGCTCGGAAGTTACAAGTGAGTAACCTAGTTGGTTCCTCAATTTATGATTGTTAAATGCTCTGTGTGAACTGGTTGCAAATGTGAATTGTATGATTACGGGAATGGTTAGGATTGAAATGCATGCTTCTGATAAATTGGAATTGACTGCTATGTGCTTTTTGAGAAATTGTGATAAATGGGCTTTTACAGCCATATGACTGTGAATTATCGAGCATTTGCATTTCATGCATAAATGCATGAACAGATAATGAACGTTGTGACCAGAGTCGCCACTAATACTGAAAAGAGCCTTGAGCTCGAACACTGTTACTGAACCGAGCCTCGAGCTCGAGGGGAGTTAGTGCATCCTGCATGAGGGCTCTCCTACTCCCTAGACGCGTCCCATCGAACACCGCCACCGATTTGCTTTTCGGTCACAATACTGAAATAAACTGGAAAAGAGTCACATATGCATTGCATACAAATGTGATAACTGATTTGTGATAATTTCTGAGTTCTGTGATGGCATGAGAAATTGCAAACTTCTATATGATATTTTGAATGTTACTGTGATGTGCTGTACATAATTTGCGTAATGCATGAATTGAGTGAACCATCGATGATGGTTTCTCATTGAGTTCACAAACTCACCCAAAATTGCATCTATTTTTTAGGACTGATAGATTAGACTCCTAGCTCCAGAGATAGACTTTTCCTACCGTGTGAGCGCGTGGGTAAGAGAAGTGATGGCACACAGGTCGGTCAGCTGGGATTCATTTTGAGGACGACATAGTATAGACTTTTGTATCAGTTTCCTTTTTGGAGTATTGTACTTTAACTGTAGGGAACTGATAGACTTGTCTATATTTCTGTTTGATGTTATGAAATGAGAAAAGCATTATGGTTTTAAATTTTAGTGATTTTGATATTGCGATTTTATTGTATTGATGCCATGTGGATTATAGAAATTATCGAGTGTAGTGCACCCTTATTGCGGGATATGCGCCGAAACGACCCACGGGTGTCCCGGTGCGTACCCTGCGGTAAGGGGGTGCTACACAATAAGTATATCTATATATATTTATTCAATACCTAAGAAATTAGGCCCAAGAGAATAAGCCCAGATCACATCACTCTTTTTGTGTGACCTTGTAGGCTCATTTGATGTTGGCAATGGACTTGATCACACTTCAAGGCCCATAAGTCATAAGCGGCCTCTAGCAAGACATTATGACTACCTAAATCAAATGAGGATCGATAATCCGATTTAACCTGTAACCATGGTTATAAGCTCAGTCCTTTTGTAACATGATATCAAGATTAATCACAAGGTATGTTACATGTCAACCTTTGATTAATCATAGTTTCTTGATCCCCAAGTTGACTGATTATAACAAATGACATTGATGACTCCTCATCAATTCATTTAAGCACGGCCATGCATTTCTTCAGTCACACTTGTCAAGAGGCCCAAATGATATCTCTCTTATTTAAGAGAGGTACAAATCTCATCTACGTCATTCACATCCCTCTGCATGATTCATTTAGTGTCTAACATAAGACTACTTGTTATTCGGTTAAGAATAACTTGATCTAATATCAATACACCGAATTCCTCATGTAGGGAACCATGATGACTTCAGGTCAAAGGACTAAAGTTAAACCATATTAAGAATCACTAATGACATGAAACCATGTAGTACTCTTTATGTGGGTCGGTCCAATATATGTTCTCTAACATATATTTATGTTTCTGATTTGATATCTCATATCCGTGATCAGTAAAACTTGATCATCAACAAGAACACATACTAGCATTAATTCATTATTGTTCCACCAATAATGATCGACCAGGGACAGTCCAGAATAGTCTTATAACGCTTATGGTTTTACTATCAAGTCACATACTTGATGACATAAGTCTAAAACCATTCATGGAATGTAAATCACATTACATAAACGAAATACATGCATATATGAAAGGAATACCTCATAATATATTATTAACAAGTCATAATGTTAATACATGAATCACAACTATCCATTGGCCTAGGGCACACTACTAACACTTTCCAGCACAGAACATTCTTTGATATTTTGGGCATAACTTTTTGTGTAGTTATCCAAATGAGGTGATTTTTAATTTGGTGTAAATCAGAAATATAGGGCTACAAATTGTATAATGGAATTAAGTTCTAATTCAGTCTCTAAGGATCTTAATGTTTGGATGGAAGTTGATTATAGATTGTTATTTTAGTATAAGAACAACCCAAAAATGATTGGGGCATAATTTTTAGAGTGATGAACTAAATTGAATTATTTTGATGTCATTAGAAACGTAAGACAATGGGAAACAATTTTCTAGAAGGAAGTGTTAACAAATTTTTTCATTTACTTGATTAGAATTATCACGAAAAATTGACCCAAAGGTTGGAACTTTTAGAAGAGTTTGAGTGATTAGAATTTATCTTAGTGAATATGATATATATGGGTCATCCAATTGTATTCATATTGAATGGGAATGTTTGTCATTGATAAAGGGACTCAAGGAAGGCAATAGGAGCAAAGGTTGAGGTACCTTTAAACAAGTCTTTGAGCAAGGAAATCAAGGTGGGTTTCATGTTTATAATAGAAGTAATGAACCTTAAATGTTTTCCATTAAATCAAGAGAAGAAAATGATTTCAAATTGCTTCATAATTGTGGCATCTATTGCTTTTAAATGATTTGAGGAATCTTTATATGTTCGATATATGAATTTTGTTGATGAATTTTGAAATAAAGATGGAAATGCATTGAAACATTTTATGATATGCCTTGAAAAATGTCATGGCATTTTGTATATTCGAAAAAGAAGAAAAAGTATGAGAATGTGAATATGTGAATGATTGAGTTAGGCATTGAAATTTGATTGTGTTTGGGCAAAAGTGGAACTATTTTATTCATCACGTGCATGTTAACAAGAGCCTTTTCCTGGCTACTCACTTGTGTCATATGAGCTCTGAAATGGACTCATTTTGTTCATGGTGTAAACTTCAGTTTCACCATTTTGTTTTTATGAAACCCTCGAGCCATTTGTTTGTTGATTGCATCTTTGAATTGTCAAGAATGTTGCATAATTGAGTGTTATACTTTGATGGTTACATGTATATGTTATGCTTATGTGATGATATTTCTTTAACTATGAATTTTGAGCTGAAATTATGAATTTGGTTGAGAATTTGAAAACTATGAGTTTTATGTATTCAATATAAAATTTCTATAACAAAGGAACATTTCGATGATTTTTCTTATTCTCCATTATAAAGTTGTTACACATGAGCTTTTAAGCTCATTCCCCCTTCCGTTCCATCTTCGGGTGAAGAAAATGAGATCGAGTGCTCAAGAGCATAAAGGCATTTGGCAACTACAAGATAGATAGCTTTTGTACTAAGTTAGTTTGATTTTTGAGTAGCTTTAGTGGCATCTCGAACATAAGTGTCCATGTGTAATTTGTATTAAGCGAATGATGTCATGTTTATAAGTGATTGAAGCTTTGTAAAACTCCTTCCTTTTGAGGTTATTGAATGTGAATTGTTGTTATTTCTATAAGGGAGACATGTTATAGCAAAGAGATACAGGATTTTGTAAAGGATGAGAATTAGTCATAAGAAATGAATTAAATGAAAAGAGATTGGAGAGTATGATGAGATAATATTGAATTGTTATGAAATGTTGATGCATTGGAGGGAGTGATTTTAGGGCAATGTAAATTGAAAGAAAGGTTAGGAAAGATAGAATTTTAGCTTAAGGGGTTGTGATTCCAGGGGGTTTTTCTGCGGGAAAATAACATTGTAGGTTCATCGCGGTGAAAGTTAACTTTCTCGCCGCGATGTATTTATCTTAAGAGGAGCGGGAGGGAAAAATTTTGGACCTTCAATGCGGCGAAGTCATGAGTTTGCCGTGGCTAACTTTTCCCGAAAGGTTTCTTCAAAAGTGCTCGTTCGTTCGCCACGGAAAAACATGAAGTTTGTCGCAGTGAACTTCTGGACCCAGGACCCAATATTTATGGTTTCATCACTTAAGAGTAAGACTCCAAAAGCAAGGCTCATATGTTATGATATCGAAGCATGAAGATGAATCGATAATAATTCAGGCATTTTTAATTAGAAACCGCTCAAGTCTTGTGATATTCCGTAAGAGTTGGACTTCATAAATGTAGCACCCCACTCCTGTAAGACCCAAACCCGATATCGATGGTGATATCCGAGGTCGAGCCCCTCGAGGGTGGTGTGCTACACACCCGATCAATCAAAATTTGGTATACTTTTTTTTTGACACACATGGGAGTCAATAATCAAATAGGGCATAAGCCCTTTCCCATCATACAATGCCATTTACACAAATTCCCATATGGCCATTTGGCTTTTTTTTTTAAAACTTTTCACTAAACACAATTTTCAATAGTCATCCGGGCCCTTTTATAACTACAAACACTTGAGTCATTTCAAAATACAATTCATATGGAAATTTGCAGAAGAAACAATTTAATACAAAAATATAGACATGCAATGTAGACGCGAACTGATCCCGACCTCTATCCTTCACTTGAATCTGTCACAGGATACTCCCGTTTGGCCTAACGGGTATTCTTCTTATCCTGAAAAATAGTTGCAAATTTTGGGTGAGTTTTGCGAACTCAATGAGAAACCATCATCGATGGTTCACTCAATTCATGCATTACGCAAATTGCGTACGGCACATCACAGTAACATTAAAAAATATCATATAGCAGTTCACAATTTCTCATGCCATCACAACACTCAGTAATTATCTCAAATCAGTTATCATATTTATATGCAATGCATATGTGACTCTTTTCCAGTTTATTTCAGTGTTGTGACCGAGCACTTATTCAGTGACAGTGTTCAGTGGACGCGTCTAGGGAGTAGGAGAGCCCTCATGTAGGATGCACCAACTCCCCTCGAGCTCGAGGCTCGGTTCAGTAACAGTGTTCGAGCTCAAAGCTCTTTTCAGTATTAGTGGCGACTCAGGTCACGACGTTCATTATCTGTTCATGCATTTTTGTATGAAATGCATATGCCCAATAATTCACCATCATATGGCTGTAAAAGCCCATTTATCTCAATTTTCAGAATCATGTAGCGATACATCCAATTTGTTAAGCGGGCATTTCAATCCTAATCATTCACATAATCATACAATTCACAATTGAAATCAGTTCACACAGAGCATTTAACAATCAGAAATTGAGGAACCAACTAGGTTACTCACAGTACGCTCCAGATTAGCACTTTCTTTCAATTTCTGGGAACGCATGAATGCGGTACTTGACCTGCACAACATATTTATGCAAGACACATATTGCACACTCATCAATAATTAGACTTAAAACATTCATTTATGCACAATTGTAGTAATGCACTATGTAAAATACATGCTTAATGACAATCCCGGGTATATGCTCTAATATGTACTTTATGCTCATTTCCATTTCATAATTCATATACGTTTCATACACTTCATTGGTACATGATCGTTCTAACTTCTCCTTTCAATCTTTACCCTTTTTATAAGTCTAGCTTATTCAGAAGCTTACACTTCAAGAACACTTGGTTACTCTATATCATAACTCAATTTCTCATCATCTCTTATCCATCCTCATATGATCTCATAATATCCAAATTCTATTTATAGTTTGGCACTTCATACTTAAACACATTCTTAGGTAGGATTCTTTTAGTTTCTTGAGACAAACCAATTTCTCCTTTTCAATTCCAATTCAATAAAACCCTAAAACTTCAAAAATCACAATCAAAGCACAATCTTAACCTACCCATAGTCCATCTAGGTTAGAAAACTTAAAACCTAGCTTAGAAACCCCAAAATCAAATGGGTTCTCTCAAATCTTCTTCTTCTACACAAACCCCTTTCTCTCTCTAGAACTTCTTCATTCACAAACCACAACCTATTTCTTTACCAATGTATGAAGAAGATGAACTTACCTTGAAAGCCTTCGTTTGTCTCATTTCTCTTCTTCTTTCTTCTTCCTTCTCTCTTCTTCTTTCCCTCTTCTCTTCTTTCTCTATGACTCTCTCTCTCTCTCTCATCTCATCTTCTTTTATTCTTTTGCTCTTTTTCCTTATAAGGGTCGTGCTCCACTCTTATTAAATGACAACTCTTATTGCCAGGTCATTAATGATTGATAAAAGACCCTAAAGCCCGTACTTGCATGCCTTTAAAGCTTAACACTTAAGTAAACTTCCGAAATTGCCATTAAAAACTGACATCTTGTCTTCTTATTTCAATCAGGTAAATGAAGTACTTTAATAAAATTTTCCTTTAAAGAGATATTCCTATATGTCTTATGAATCCATCGCTTCAAGAATCAGATCGATCGGAGCTCTATATCTCAAAATATCTCAAAAATACTAAAATATGTTCAGTGGGAAACACCAGCTCATATCCTCTAAGAACACACTCACTGTACCTGTCCCACCTTTTCCACTTAATCTTACTCAATTCATTTCAGATAGCTTCGATTTTTGGTGGAGATGAAGATAAAGGTCTTATGAATCCAATGGTTCAAGAATCAAGTCATTCGGAGGTCCAGAGAAGAAGTTATGGTCAAAAGACGACATGAATGGTCAAAAAAGCTATAACTTTCTGTAGAAATGTCTGATTGAGGTGTTATTTGAATGGTTCGAAAGACGACATGAAGAGATACAACTTTCATGAAGGTCTCAAAGGCCAAATCTTTCATCTATGGGGTC
Organism: Erythroxylum novogranatense; assembly: GCA_029891385.1. Taxonomy (NCBI): domain Eukaryota; kingdom Viridiplantae; phylum Streptophyta; class Magnoliopsida; order Malpighiales; family Erythroxylaceae; genus Erythroxylum; species Erythroxylum novogranatense. Next base: position 102,823,864 of record CM057229.1, read on the forward strand.
AAAAATAAAAGCAGACGATGATGACGTCATTTTAAGACGATGATGACATCATCAGACAATACAGATTGGGAAAATTGCTATAAATTTCCCTACAGATATTGGATTAAGGATTTCTTTATATGGATGGAAAGATAATTTCAATAGCTACAACTCTTATGAAGAACTCAAAGGCCAATTCATTCATCTACATTCAATATCATCTCATTTTCTATCATCTCTTTTTAAATGCAGGTTTGTGCTCATATCTCAAGATTTAATGCTATAACCTTTGCTACAGATGTCCGATTGACTTTGCTTTTAGACCATTGGAAAGAGAACTTCTGGATCTAAAACTTTCATGAAGACCTCAAAGGCCAATTCTATCATTTTAAGGGTAGAAAATGGATCAGAAGGTAGCAAGGTATAGTAACTGAGACGATGATCAGTAACTCAGATGGTCAAACTGAGACGCAAAAAGTCAACTGAAACGATGAGCAGTAACTGAGACGATGAACAGTGACTAAGATGATGAACAGTAACTGAGACGATGAACAGTAACTGAGATGATGAACAGTAACTCAGACGGTCAAACTGAGACGCAAAAAGTCAACTGAGATGATGAACAGTAACTGAGACGATAAACAGCAGACGAAGAAACCTCATAACTTGAAATTCTTGTATCTTTCAACTCCGATATCCAAAATTTACAAACTTTATACCGTTGGAAAGATAAAAGAAATATCTACAACTTTCCAAAAGGAAATTTTGCCAAAATATATCTTTATCAATCCCAAAATTGCTGCTAAACTCAAAAGATAAGACTTTCATTCCTACACCAACACTGCACCCAATTCTTCACTTCATGACAATATTTGAGACTCTTAGACACAGAATTGAAATTTGATGTCTTCTTACAAAATGTATCCATATATCTCTAGTTTAATCCAAATTAAGAATCATCTCTTTTGGATTACTAGAGAAAACGTTGTGGCTAAAAGACTGAAGCATATTCAGTGAACATTTTTCAGATCACTACCAATCTTGTCTCTAAATCTTTCCTTATCGCAACTCATACCAAGATCACTCTTTCTACTCTTTTTACTCCTTATTTTCAATAAAATCACATCTAATATCAATTATACCCGGAAGTTTCCAATGAATGCATGAACACTTTTTATCCGAAACATTACGTATTTTTGTACATATATGCTAATATGATGCATGAGCAAGAAAAATGCATTCCTTAGTCTCAATTTCTCTTTGAGCTCGCATGAACTGAAATTTCGAGTCATAACCCTTAATATGGGGACAGGATGTTACATTTCTCCCCCCCTTTAAAAAAATTTCGTCATCGAAATTTTCATCTGATTGATCAATAGAGTAGGGGTGACCATTTTTCATACGCTCCTCTATCTCTTATACACTTCATCACTTCCAAAAGACCACAGTAGACAGACTCAATAAGTCTTTCAGTCACTCATTTAGCTATCTCACTCTCTTGATTATTTCATGAGCATATTTCAGACTACTTACCAACTTATACTTCGTATATTGTCAATCTATCTTTGTTGATCATACCATTCTTTCAGAACCTGATTATATATGACAAATTATGAATCTAAAACCTCTTTCACCAATAACACTAATTCATAAAACTTTTCATACATACCAATTCATATAGCTTAACTTATCCTTTTTCCAAATCGGAGCGCATCTTACCAAGGTGATACTCACACAATCACTTCATCCTTCCTTTGACAGTTCACTTCTCTTTAATGTTAACACATTCAACTCTTATGTCCATTACACTATAGTCTCTAAATACGGTGTTGGTCCACCTAACTCATTTTTCTATCATGAGTCACTTCACTCTTATTTCAGATTCATCTCACTCACTATCATTATCTCACATTTATTATGGCCTTATATCATTTTAGGCCTTCTACATCTCAATGTTAGGGTGAATAACCACCCTTCTATCCTACTATGCCCATATCACTTCTAATGATGTCACTATGATAACAATTGTGATACCTGCAGTCAATTCGAATTATGCCTCAATCTCATCTTCCTAAAAACTCAAAAATATGAGCTTCGAGCATATTCCTAATAGTTAAAACTGTGGGTAGCTCAAACCTTCAACCACTTGAACAGTAACTGAGACGATAAACAGCAGACGAAGAAACCTCATAACTTGAAATTCTTGTATCTTTCAACTCTGATATCCAAACTTTACAAACTTTATACCGTTGGAAGGATAAAAGAAATATCTACAACTTTCCAAAAGAAAATTTTGCCAAAATATATCTTTATCAATCCCAAAATTGCCCCTAAACTCAAAAGATAAGACTTTCATTCCTACACCAACACTGCACCCAATTCTTCACTTCATGACAATATTTGAGACTTTTAGACACAGAATTGAAATTCGATGTCTTCTTACAAAATGTAGCCATATATCTCTAGTTTAATCCAAATTAAGAATCATCTCTTTTGGATTACTAGAGAAAACGTTGTGGCTAAAAGACTGAAACATATTCAGTGAACATTTTTCAGATCACTACCAATCTTGTCTCTAAATCTTTCCTTATCACAACTCATACCAAGATCACTCTTTCTACTCTTTTTACTCCTTATTTTCAATAAAATCACATCTAATATTAATTATACCCAGAAGTTTCCAATTATAGGGTGAATAACCACCCTTCTATCCTACTATGCCCATATCACTTCTAATGATATCACTATGATAACAATTGTGATACCTGCAGTCAATTCGAATTATGCCTCAATCTCATCTTCCTACAAACTAAAAAATATGAGCTTCGAGCATATTCCTAATAGTTAAAACTGCGGGTAGCTCAAACCTTCAACCACTTGTTTCTACATCTTTAGCAGCTAAGGTACAATCTTAGCATATTCCCACTAGGATGTTTATCTTAGGTTGTTACTTAGACTTCTCTAACACTTTCTTTGCTCAATCATCCTAATCGGATATATGTACTTCTTATTTCAATCGCCAATTATCATCATAGCACTCATTTGTACATTTTTTTCCAAACTCAATAATTTCCTCAATCTTACATAATGTACATTTCAGAAATGGCTTTGCACATCTAATGTCTCCAAGAATTCAAAGTGATTATTATCATACACTTCTAAACCATGTATCAAAATCAACTCATAAGACTTTCATTATCCCATACACATCAAAACCCACTCTTTATTATTACAACAGATTGCATCTTAATCTTTGACGCGAAACTTCATTAAACATTGCACAATCTCTAAATCCAATTGATATTTTGTCATCAGTGTCTTATTCTTCAAATATTCAAAACGCTTCTTTTTACTTTTCAAACACACTCAAAATACCATCTATGATCACAGTCACTAATTGATACAATTTTGCTTGGATCACTTAAATCTTCAATATCATAATATCATTGGAGTATCATTAACTATCACTCACATATTTCCTTGTGTTAATTTCTTGTAATTCCTTATGTGACTAATTTTCCCCAATGAAAGTAATTTTGTCTTATGCCATTTTCAGTCTCCCGCTTGACTTTTTGTCTCTAATTATTTTCTCTTTTCGTTCGAATTTCTTTAATTCACATTGGCTTACTCAAATGCCTATTCATTCGTACTAGTTCCTCCACACACTTCAATTTATTTGAATGCTTCACTTTGTGTGTTGGTATTTCATTCCTCAAATTGAATTTGTATCTCCTGAACATATTTACATCGAATATAAGGGGGACCTATATTCTTCTCACAGTTGCAATAGTGTCACCTCGAATTTATAATCCACTCATGTAGTTGGTGTACACACTCTCAGTGGCATATTCCACTTTTTATGCCTGAGTTTCTGCTTAGGATATGACTCCATTATTTACTTTTGATGTATTACAAATTCATTTCCGATTTGTCTCTTCATTGATTACTCTTAAATCAAATCGTTAGATCAACTTAACTCAATTTAGGGAGATTGTTCTTTGGAAGATGATTTCTTACTACAATCATCAATACTGTTCATAAAACCTCATCAATTAACTATTTTTCATCATTACATATCAGTCATTCTTAATACCTCGAGAAGATCAATTTCAACTATGTATAATATCTCAATAAGATCAATTTATTTCATAGCTTACATGATCAGAACATCCCTTGTAATGAGGTTCTGTAAGGCACTTAAACAATTTCATTTACTCCAATATCTTGGCATACATCGCCAAAATCATCACATCTTATCTGGAGATGTATTCACATCAATTCACCAATTAGTAGCTTATACTACTAAGGACACTTTAATCCCATTTAGTTCTAGATAACCTTTCTATTTTTGTGTCAGTTCATGATCATGGGGACTTTGCTATAATCACATCACTTTTCTTTTTCCTCAAGCTCATCACCTATGTTAACATCATTAACAGTCTCAATTCTATTCCCAATTGATCACTACAAGTACTCTCACTACTTACTCTATCTTGAACTTTGAACTATAGGGACTATAATCGGCACTTATTCAATAAGTCGCCAATTACTTCCTATGTCATCTTCACGCATATTGTTCACATATGCTTAATAATTTCACCCATGATGGTGATCCCACTATCAGATGTACACCCAAAGTGACAGTTTAATCTGAACTCAACAACTTTTTCCTATATCACTAACATCATCTCATCTTCCAATTGTCATTTATTTTATCTTACACATCTTTATTCTCAGTCATTTTATAATGGTAGGGGCATAACCTATATGAAGCTTAAATCTCCACTCCACAGACATATTCTCACAATGGATCTTAAACTCTTATTTCGATAATCACACAATCATTCTAAGTCCAAGTACAGCCTTTCAAGGTCATATCAACTTAACTTATATACTTTCATCTTATTATTTCTACTCATGTCCTTTTTTTTTCAACAATCCATGACAATGTATTCACATTTATATCACATTTGAGGACATATCACCCGATTGTAATTTCGATTTCATATTCACTAATACTTCCATCGATACAATTGCACTGAATCTTTATCTATTATATCCAAACCCAAATCCGACTGTCTTGAAGCATATCATTATGAATTTTCGGTCTCAAACTATCTCCTTATACAGAATTACAAACTCTTATCACAATACTCACATAACCGTTTCGATTCCAATTTCACCCTTTTATGGTCATAACAGTTTTATGATTTCCTTTCATTCTGTCTTTACACATTAGTCTCCTCATTTCTATTCATATTCTTATTTTCCCCAATCAATTCCTGGCAATATGTCGATTCACACTTATTTCACCCCCAAAGCATATATCACCTTAAAGGATATGCACCCTTTTGTGGGGGACTCTTATCTGTCATGCAAAACCAGATAATATTTCTCATTTCCAATATGTCCATAAACCTTATTTTCTCACATTCAGTAAGGTCATCATTTCTCTCAATGCTTCTAACAACTCAAACTCTTAAGGAATGCTCATGCATGTGATTCATACTGGGAATCAGTTGCCGCTGTCTGCTATGACATGAATAATATGCATGTAATTTAACACATATTTCAGAATGCCCATATAAGATTGTACTTCTGGGCTCTGATACCACATAAATGTAGCACCCCACTCCCGTAAGACCTGAACCCGATATCGATGGTGATATCCGAGACCGTGCCCCGCGAGGGTGGTGTGCTACACACCCGATCAATCAAAATTTGGTATACTTTTTTTTTGACACATATGGGAGTCAATAATCAAATGGGGCATAAGCCCTTTCCCATCATACAATGCCATTTACACAAATTCCCATATGGCCATTTGGCTTTTTTTTCAAAAACTTTTCACTAAGCACAATTTTCAAAAGTCATCCGGTCCCTTTTACAACTACAAACACTTGAGTCATTTCAAAATACAATTCATACGGAAATTTGCAGAAGAAACAATTTAATACAAAAATATAGACATGCAATGCAGACGCGAACTGATCTCGACCTCTATCCTTCACTTGAATGCTATCAGCATACTCCCGTTGGCCTAACGGGGTATTCTTATCCTGAAAAATAATTGCAAATTTTGGGTGAGTTTTGCGAACTCAATGAGAAACCATCATTGATGGTTCACTCAATTCATGCATTACGCAAATTGCGTACGGCACATCACAGTAACATTCAAAAATATCATATAGCAGTTCGCAATTTCTCATGCCATCACAACACTCAGTAATTATCTTAAATCAGTTATCATATTTGTATGCAATGCATATGTGACTCTTTTCCAAGATATGTTTCAAAGTTGTGACCGAGCACTTATTCAAAGGATGTGTTCATGGGCCGCGTCTAGGGAGTAGGAGAGCCCTCATGCAGATGCACTAACTCCCTCGAGCTCGAGGCTCGGTTCGAGAATGTTGTTCGCTCCAAAGCTCTTTTCGATATTAGTGGCGACTCAAGTCACAACGCTCATTATCTGTTCATGCATTTTGTATGAAATGCATATGCCCAATAATTCACCATCATATGGTCAGTAAAGCCCATTTATCTCAATTTTCGTAATCATGTAGCGATACATCCAATTTGTCAAAAGCAGGCATTTCAATCCTAATCATTCACATAATCATACAATTCACAATTGAAATCAGTTCACACAGAGCATTTAACAATCAGAAATTGAGGAACCAACTAGGTTACTCACAGTACGCTCCAGATTAGCATTTTCTTTCAATTTCTGGGAACGCATGAATGCGGCACTTGACCTGCACAACATATTTATGCAAGACACATATTGCACACTCATCAATAATTGCGCACTTAAAAACATTCATTTATGCACAATTGTAGTAATGCACTATGTAAAATACATGCTTAATGACAATCCCGGGTATATGCTCTAATATGTACTTTATGCTCATTTCCATTTCATAATTCATATACGTTTCATACACTTCATTGGTACATGATCGTTCTAACTTCTCCTTTCAATCTTTACCCTTTTTATAAGTCTAGCTTATTCAGAAGCTTACACTTCAAGAACACTTGGTTACTCTATATCATAACTCAATTTCTCATCATCTCTTATCCATCCTCATATGATCTCATAATATCCAAATTCTATTTATAGTTTGGCACTTCATACTTAAACACATTCTTAGGTAGGATTCTTTTAGTTTCTTGAGACAAACCAATTTCTCCTTTTCAATTCCAATTCAATAAAACCCTAAAACTTGAAAAATCACAATCAAAGAAATCAACATAGATCAAGCACAATCTTAACCTACCCATAGTTCATCTAGGTTAGAAAACTTAAAACCTAGCTTAGAAACCCCAAAATCAAATGGGTTCTCTCAAATCTTCTTCTTCTACACAAACCCCTTTCTCTCTCTAGAACTTCTTCATTCACAAACCACATCCTATTTCTTTACCAATGTATGAAGAAGATGAACTTACCTTGAAAGCTTTCGTTTATCTCATTTCTCTTCTTCTTTCTTCTTCTTTCTTCTTCCTTCTCTCTTCTTCTTTCCCTCTTCTCTTCTTTCTCTACGACTCTCTCTCTCTCTCTCATCTCATCTTCTTTTATTCTTTTGCTCTTTTTCCTTATAAGGGTCGTGTTCCACTCTTCTTAGATGACAAATCTTATTTTCAGGTCATTAATGATCGATAAAAGACCCTAAAGCCCTTACTTGCATGCCTTTAAAGCTTAACACTTAAGTAAACTTCCGAAATTGCCCTTAAAAACTGACATCTTGTCTTCTTATTTCGATCAGGTAAATGAAGTACTTTAACAAAATTTTATTCTAGAGAGATATTCCTCTATGTCTTATGAATCCATCGCTTCAAGAATCAAATCGATCGGAGCTCCATATCTCAAAATATCTCAAAAATACTGAAATATGTTCAGTGGGAAACACCAGCTCATATCCTCTACGAACATACTCACTGTACCCCTCCCACCTTTTCCACTTAATATTACTCAATTCATTTCAGATAGCTTCGATGTTTTTTGGAGATGAAGATAAAGGTCTTATGAATCCAATGGTTGAAGAATCAAGTCATTCGGAGGTCTAGAGAAGAAGTTATGGCCAAAAGAAGCAACCATGTTTATCACCTCAATCGTACTAAACCTGTTTTGGGGAAACAGCTATAACTTTCTGTAGAAATGTCTGATTGAGGTGTTATTTGAATGGTTCGAAAGAGGACATGAAGAGATACAAATTTCATGAAGGTCTCAAATGCCAAATCTTTCATCTGTGGGATAAAAAATAAAAGCAGACGATGATGACGTCATTTTAAGATGCTGATGACATCATCAGATGATATAGATTGGGAAAATTACCATAACTTTCTCTAAAGATATCGGATTAAGGATTTCTTTATATGGATGGAAAGATAATTTCAAGAGATACAACTCTTATGAATAACTCAAAGGCCAATTCATTCATCTAGATTCAGTATCATCTCATTTTTCTATCGTTTGCTTTTTGCGTCCGCTTTTTGTGTCTGTTCATATCTCAGTACGAATGCTATAACTTTTGATACAGATGTCCGATGACTTTTCTTTTAGACCATTGGAAAGAGAACTTCTGGATCTAAAACTTTCGTGAAGACCTCTAAGGCCAATTCTATCATAGAGAATGGATCAGAAGGCAGCAAGGTATAGTAACTGAGACAATGAATAGTAACTCAGACGGTCAAACTGAGACGCAAAAAGTCAACTGAGACGATGAGCAATAACTGAGACGATGAATAGTAACTGAGACGATGAACAGTAACTGAGATGATGAACATTGACTGAGACGATGAACAGTGACTCAGACGGTCAAACTGAGATGCAAAAAGTCAACTGAGACGATGAACAGTAGACGAAGAAACCTTATAACTTGAAATTCTTGTATCTTTCAACTCCGATATTCAAACTTTACAAACTTTATACCGTTGGAAAGATAAAAGAAATATCTACAACTTTCCAAAAGGAAATTTTGCCAAAATATATCTTTATCAATCCCAAAATTGCCCATAAACTCAGAAGATAAGACTTTCATTCCTACACCAACACTACACCCAATTCTTCACTTCATGACAATATTTGAGACTCTTAGACACAGAATTGAAATTCGATGTCTTCTTACAAAATGTAGCCATATATCTCTAGTTTAATCCAAATTAAGAATCATCTCTTTTGGATTACTAGAGAAAACGTTGTGGCTAAAAGACTGAAGCATATTCAGTGAACATTTTTCAGATCACTACCAATCTTGTCTCTAAATCTTTCCTTATCACAACTCATACCAAGATCACTCTTTCTACTCTTTTTACTCCTTATTTTCAATAAAATCACATCTAATATCAATTATACCCGGAAGTTTTCAATGAATGCATGTACACTTTTTATCCGAAACATTACGTATTTTTGTACATATATGCTAACATGATGCAGAAGCAAGAAAAATGCATTCCTTAGTCTCAATTTCTCTTTGAGCTCGCATTAACTGAAATTTCGGGTCACAACCCTTAATATGGGGACGGGATGTTACAAGAAACGGGGTCCAACACAAACAATATTACTAAAAACTCGAAGTACCCATACCTACTCTTGAATGCACTTTTAGGTACATCAATCTCTGCTATCTTCAATTGATAGTACCCCGATCTCAATTCCAGCTTAGTAAATACCTAAACTCCCTGCAACTGATTAAACAAGTCATGAATTCTAGGCAATGAGCACTTATTGTAACATCCCACCCCCGACAGGAAGGGTAAAATAGTAAATTGTCATAGGGTGAGATTGATAGGGATTAATTAGTATTATTCATACCTTATGTGACATATTTGTATTGTGAAAAATGACATTGTTGCACATGAAAATATTGTACATGCATACATTGACATTCCCGGTTTATTTGGTTATAACTGTAATTGGTTGAGAATTTCGAGAATTATGGGTTATTGATCTTGAAAAAAAAATATTTGGAGAGTGTCGATAATGATTTTTCAATTTTGGCGAATTGTAGGAAATTTTCTAGAATTTTTCGGGGTTAAATCCCGGACTAGGAAAAATACCGGGTGACAGACCAATTGGTCAAGGGTAGTAGAAGTCATTATCAATGGTATTGGATTATGGATATATGGCTATAGGGGTATTGGACAAGTGTTAATTGTTGGAATTTGGGATATAAATTATTACATGATGAAGATTTAGTAAAGGCTTGACACATGGCATGATATTAGCCATGTATCTATTTAAGTAACCTTATGTTGTCTTCTTTTAGCTTAATTCCACACACGCTCACGACTCTCTCTCATCTTGGAGGATATTTGGTGATTTTTTTCCCCATCTTCGTGGCTTCTCTTCTTCCCTTTCTTGGTGAGCTTTGATCACTCTAGTCTCCTTTGTTGTTGAACATCCTACACCTCTTCCACCTTGCTCTTCTTTCCATCAAAGAAATTGTTCACTTTCCAACCCTAGAGATGGTGGTCTACGTGGGTGGTGGAGCAAGCTAGGTCTTGGGGTTTTCCTTGAATAATTTGAAGATTTAGTGACTTAATTATGTAAGTATCGTGTTTCATGTTATATGTATGGTTATTTGAAGCTAGCTTGATGAGAAGGTGAGGATTGAGTGTTAATGGAGTATGTGTTTAACTTGATATTAATCGTTGGTCATACTTGTGTTTTGAGTGTGTATGTTGAGCCTAAGTGAATGTGTGAATGATCTAATAACTTATTTCTTTTTTATTAGGATGCTTATGTATGTGGAATTGGTATTAGAAGTGATAGGAGTTAAGTTGAAGATGAAAGCTGGAAAATAGATATTGAACCTATTTCAATATTTTGATCATAACTCATTGTGAAGGTAAGAAAATGAGTTGCGGATTGTGCCCAATTAAACTTGAGCTTGTTGGCTACAATTTTGTGTGAAATAGGTGTTGTTAAATTGTAACTCTAAAAGGGCGAATTTTAGCATGGAAAGTCACTGCTGATGGCTGGAATGAACAGTAACCGAACCACATAACCTAGAGTTTTGCTGATTTTTCTAGATTAATGTACAAGGAATTGATGAGAATGGTCTTCATGAAAGTTGAAGCATATTAAGTTAGCTTTCTATTCCCACTGATTTTGCAATTTTTCGATATGTATATTAGGAGTTATGGACTAATGACTTTTGGTTGTTTTAATGCATTGAGTGAAACCTAGTTGAAATGGCAGATTTGATGCACATTCTGATTAGTAGCAATTTTAAGAATTTTTGTGAATTTAATTTGCCGTAGTAATCTACATGATAGTTGTAGAGGACACATTTATCTTGAAAATGGTATATTGCATGTAATGTTTGGAGATCATATGTGGGAGTTATGAATTTTCAAAAACTGAACCTACATTAGGTTTCTCACTGCTGCCCTGATCAGTACATTGTTTGGCAGATTTCAAATTGTTAGAGGTTGAATTGGGATTTTGGTTATGCATGAAAGTTTTAGATAACATTGTGATCTTTATGAGCATATTTATTGTGTAATTTTTGACTGAAGATAATGAAAGTTACTGAATTTACAAGATACTGTACTGTGTTGAGTGACTTTGAGTGAGCAGTCGCTTTCATGGGATTTTTGACACCCTTAGGGGTGGAATTAATTTGAATGGTCTGATTGAAACTTGTAGAGGGTTTCATTATCTTTCCAACAAGGTATGGTTTGCAATTTCCTGAATTGTGTACAAAAAGTTATAGAGGATTGAAATTCGGTTGGAAAACAGGAAAAAAGGAGGAAATAAGGGCTTATAGATATAGATATATTAATTGTTTTATTTGAATTTTGGTTTCTTTCGTGAATAACTTTTCCGTCCGACGTCCGATTGACCTGATTCTTGAGGCATCGGATTCATTGATTATTTAATTTCATTTTTGAGAAATTGGAGATTTGTGGACGGAAAATTGGCGTGGGCCCGAGTAACGGAGCCTTTACTCACTGTTTTATTTAATTGGGGACCTATAGAGGTCCAAATTAAGCGCCGTCAGCGCCATTAGATTTCTAATTTTTAAACGGATTTTTCTGATGGAAAAAAATGAGATTAGGGTCGGAAATTCATGAACATGCATTATACATCTACATGTGCATCGTTAACGAATTTGGATTGGATAATTAGTGATCGTTTTCTTCTCTGATTCTTATAGAGGCTCAATTGGAGCGTCGTTCAACCGACGTGACAGAGACTTCCCGGCATTAGCTCGGAAGTGATAGGTGAGTAACCTAGTTAGTTTCTCAATCTATGTGTGTGTTTAATATTACGCATTGATGTCATGTGGAGTTAAGGAAGGATCCATAAGCAGATTTTGATTGATTTCGGACCGGGGTGTCCAAATGTTGAAATGTGATATTGAAGTGCTAATGTGTAAATGATCGTGAATACATCAATGCAATAAATTGAAAATGTATATGATTGAAATACCGGACCGAAAGTTCGAAGAAATGGCAAATAGCATTGACATGTAAATAGAAATTGGAACATGTACATTGCATGCATAAAAGTATGACCAGATAAAGGCAGTTGTGACCGGAGCAGCCACCGTATCAGGGCATATCACGCCCAACGTATATGAGAGCTTTCAGCTCAATGCACAGGACCTCAGGTCCAACGTATTCAGAGCCTCAGGCTCAATGCATCAGGGCTTCAAGCCCAGTGTTTTCGAGCCATCGGCTCAACGCCTTGCGTCTGCCATCGGGACGATTTGAGCATCAGTCACAACAATAAAATGAAAATGAAAAGTATCACATGTGCATTGCATCTATAAATGATTGAATATGAATTGTGTTAAAGGAGAAACGCCTTACATTTGAGAAATGTGATTGTATGTATTATTTAGTAAATTGATTGAATATGCATCAATTGAGTGAACCATCAATGATGGTTTCTCATTGAGTTCGCAAACTCACCCAACATTGCAACTAATTTTCAGGAATTGAAGAGTACCCCGTTAGTGGAACGGGAGTATGATTACTGCAAGAAAGGCAAAGTTTGGCGTCGGGATCAGTCTCATGTCTGCATTTGAGTCATTCTGGTTATATGTGAAAAATTATATTTTTTTTCGCAGATGAATATTGTTATTATATTGGGCCCAAATTGGCTGTCAATCTATGTGTGTATGAATGGTTTTATGCTGAAATTGGACTTTGATTGAAAATGTTTTCGTATCGTGGCCCATATTGTTTACCGAAATCTGTTTTAAATTGATTTGACCGTTCTAGCATACTACCCTCGTGGGGCACGGGCTCGGATATCACCATCGATATCGGGTTCGGGTCTTGCGGGAGTGGAATGCTACATTTGTGGTATCAGAGCTCAGCAATACGAATGTGTCTGGGCACAGTCTGAAACATAGGTCAAATTGCATGCATTTAAGTCGTGTCGTTGCAGACCGTGGTAACTGATCCCTAGTTTGTGTCGCACGAGGATCAATCCTACATGTACACATGTGTTAAATGATTACGTGTGAGAATCGTGAGAAGTATGTGAATGTGAACCCCTGGAAGTGGATAAGCAATTAGGAAAGGGAAAAAGGAAAAACGGATAAGGAGAGTTATATATGGTACTGTGATTATAAACCCGGAATGTGGTATACGTATGACTATGTTGGCCTAGACTGATTAAGGAAAGAAGTGATATCACAAGTAATTCCCGGATTAAAATGGCAAGATTACGGCGACAGAAAACGAATATGTCTAGAATTTGGAGAGGTCCACTGGAGATATGAGAAACATACTGGTTATAGTAGGCCTGTGTGAAAGTAAATGATGAAGTAATTAGAGCTCTGACTGTATATGCGATGAAATGGGAAACATGGGAACTAAGTAAAACGTAGATGGTCCGATCAGGCAGATATTGTTTCACTGCATTTGTGTTCGATATCAGTAGATATCAGAGATAGATGATGATAGTGAGATTGTAATAAGATCAATATTGTACCGTAATGGTCTACCTAGAACTGAAAGAACTGAAAGAGCAAAGTGCCTAGTAGAGTAAGAAAAAGTAGAAATGGTGAGATAAAAGTGTACAGATAAACTGAAATGAACTGGTGAAACGGGTATGATCGTGAGCGCATAAGCTTGAGACTGAAATGGGTATGCGAATATTATGTTCAGAGTTTGGAAATCAATATAATAAGATCAAAAGGGAAAAAGACAGACTGACAATTTTCTACTGATTGGGTATCGGAAAATTCGGGATTGGTTGAAAAGATGTATATGGACACAGAAATGGTAAATGGATGGGTAAATAGATAGAGATACAGTGGAGTTGTATCACCGATTTTGTCGTGTTTTGGGGACTGTGAATACCCTATCATAGATTGTTTGAGGATAATAAAGAGAGACGTAGCAATAATGTGATGACATTGTATAAGCCAAGTGGATATGACCTTAAAAGGTCAAGCTGACACATGAATGATATGAGAATGAAACTAGGGAAATGAAAAAGAAAATGAAACAATGATAGTGATATATGAAAAGAGTTGTTGCATTTAAGTCGATTTACCATTGGGAGTATCTATTGGACAGTAAAATTAATCATAATTAATGAAACGTATGTGAAAGATACATGGAAATAAGAGAGGAGATGATCAGTGAATCATTAAATATGTGCTACTATGAGTGGCTATAAGTGTAAAGTTCATAATGGGTTAAAGTATGACATAAGAGAACTGAGTGTACTTGTATGAGAGGAAATGAAGAATGATAATGGCATCAGTCCTCTATTTGAGGATTAGCATAAACGGAAAGGAGTTTTATGGAAATCTGAATTGTATAGGTTACTAATTGGTTTCAGAATAAGAGAAAATGATTTCGGGTAATATGTATAGTAAAGTATGAGGGTTAGAGAAAGTGTATCGCGTCTCATCGAACCCGAGTGCAAGGAATGGTTTGATCTTTTCAATTATGGCATAACATTATTCTGACTGAAATAGTGCAAATAGTTAAGAATGATTGAAAAGCAATTAGGGACACTAATTGGTTGATGAGACTTTCGTGAACAGTATAATGACGGTAGCAAGACTAATGGTCAAACGAAAAGAAGTAAGGACGAAATCAAAAGTGAAATTGAGTCATATCTCAAGAGGAGATTTAGACATAACAAGTGAAATATACGACTGAGGTTATCTGTATTATGTGTACGGAAATGTAAAGTATCCAACTACGTAAGTGGAATTTTAATTTAAGATGATGTTATTGCAATGTGAAGTGAATAGATCTCCATATGTGATGCAAAACTGTTGAGAAATCTTGATTTGAAACTAAGAATACAATAATCCCGAACTGCGAAGTAAAATACTCAAATGAAGTGGAATGTGTGAAGGTCCAAGTACGGATGACTAGGCATTGGCATATGTCGATGTGACTGACAGGAAAGGAATTGATAAGAGAAACTTCATAGCAACAAGAAGTCCTTAAGGAAAACTGATAAAGACGTGATGTAGTGGTACCTTCATTAACGGATTGCAAAATTGTGGACTCAATGAAAAAGTTGAATGATGTATGGTAAGGTCAACAAGACCCTAATAGGGAATTATGTGAGGTAAGCAAATGGTAGTGACTATAGACGGAATGTGTGTGAAAGTGTTGAACAGTGAAAAGTAAAAAGAACTATATGAATAATTGAGGAATTTGATACTGAGGATAAGCATACCCTTAGAGAGTGGGCGGTGTGTGATGAATCGAGACAATATGTTAAGCGATATAAGATAAATTGAACTGATCGTGATAAATGGTATTGGAGACTTTAGATTCCTATAAGGATACATTGTGTTTATTCGAGGAAAAAGCGGGCATAAATGACTATTATACCGATAATCTTTGAAATGAATGTACAATTCGACAACTAAACTCAATAGTGAGCAGATATAAGGTCAGAATGAACGAATCACTTACAGATATTGGGATTTTTAAAGAATGTCAAGTAGCTTATGGGTAATTGTGAAGTGTTACTGGAAAAAAAATTGAAGTTGTAGATCTAGTGATACTGGATAGAGGTAAGAAAGGTTAAGAGCGTAGGAGTTAAAGTGGTGAGTCCTATAATGAGTCTGAATATGCGAGGGAAATCAAAAAAATAACAATAATAAAAACAACAAACAATATTGAATGATTCAAAGAAGAAGTATGTGTACCCGACAAAAAGGTGATAGAACAAGAAAGTGAAAAGTCGAAGCTAGACATTCTAATAAGTATATGCGAAAGTGAAATTGAATAACTGTGGGTATAGAATGAAGTGATTATTGATTCAAGTGCTGATAGGTTTGAATGTTCAACAGGAAAAATGCTTGATTATGATCGTGTTATAGAGTTACGATTTCTTCGTAGGATATACTACTACATTTGCGATGCCTAACGGAGTCAAAGACCCTAATGGATTTGAGACTGTGATGAGTGAAACAAAGGAAAGTGACTCAGGAAAGCTGAACGAGTTAGTGGAGGTGGAACCGGATCGGAAAAATGAACTAGAGTAAAGTACATATCCGAATAAAGTGCGTTAACACTTTAGAACAGTGAATTGTCTAGGAGAGTTGAATTTGAACACAGAGCCAATGGAATAAAAAGAATGACTGCATTAGGTAAATTATTACTGGTTATAGAGAAATGGATTTAAATGTCACTGTATTGGTACCAAAGGAAACTGAATTGTCAGGGACGACATAAAGGAGGTTATGGTAAGTATCACCTTGACAAGATGTACTCAGAAGTGATAAAAAGGGGTATCAATGGAACACAAATTAGTCTACATGTTACTGGCGAAAAAGGTATTGGATTGATAAAATATGATAAGTGGACAGGTTCGGAAAAAAAAAAGTGAACTGAGTCATAGCATCGAAACTAAAGGTAGTGGCTACTCTGAAAATGGCAAATGAGATAGTTAAGATAGTGAGATCGCCAACTGACAGCATTGTTGAGTTCGTCTACTGTGATGAGTGATAATGAGTTAGCCAAATAAGTGACTGAACAACTGACTGAGTGTGGTTACTGTGACCTTTCGGAAAATGAATTATTGAGTGGAAAAGTGTATGGGACATGTAGGAACATAGGAATACTGTCATATTGAACCGTTGACTGAGAATTTCGAGGACGAAATTTTTATAAGGAGGGGGGAGTTGTAACATCCCACCCTCGACAGGAAGGGTAAAATAGTAAATTGTCATAGGGTGAGATTGATAGGGATTAATTAGTATTATTCATACCTTATGTGACATATTTGTATTGTGAAAAATGGCATTGTTGCACATGAAAATATTGTACATGCATACATTGACATTCCCGGTTTATTTGGTTATAACTGTAATTGGTTGAGAATTTCGAGAATTATGGGTTATTGATCTTGAAAAAAAATTATTTGGAGAGTGTCAATAATGATTTTTCAATTTTGGAGAATTGTAGGAAATTTTCTAGAATTTTTCGGAGTTAAATCCCGGACTAGAAAAAATACCGGGTGACAGACCAATTGTTCAAGGGTAGTACAAGTCATTATCAATGGTATTGGATTATGGATATATGGCTATAGGGGTATTGGACAAGTGTTAATTGTTGGAATTTGGGATATAAATTATTACTTAATGAAGATTTAGTAAAGGCTTGACACATGGCATGATATTAGCCATGTATCTATTTAAGTAACCTTATGTTGTCTTCTTTTAGCTTAATTCCACACACTCTCATGACACTCTCTCATCTTGGAGGATATTTGGTGATTTTTTTTCCCCATCTTCGTGGCTTCTCTTCTTCCCTTTCTTGGTGAGCTTTGATCACTCTAGTTTCCTTTATTGTTGAACATCCTACACCTCTTCCACCTTGCTCTTCTTTCCATCAAAGAAATTGTTCACTTTCCAACCCTAGAGATGGTGGTCTACGTGGGTGGTGGAGCAAGCTAGGTCTTGGGGTTTTCCTTGAAGAATTTGAAGATTTAGTGACTTAATTATGTAAGTATCATGTTTCATGTTATATGTATGGTTATTTGAAGCTAGCTTGATGAGAAGGTGAGGATTGAGTGTTAATGGAGTATGTGTTTAACTTGATATTAATCGTTGGTCATACTTGTGTTTTGAGTGTGTATGTTGAGCCTAAGTGAATGTGTGAATGATCTAATAACTTATTTCTTTTTCATTAGGATGCTTATGCATGTGGAATTGGTATTAGAAGTGATAGGAGTTAAGTTGAAGATGAAAGCTGGAAAATGGATATTGAACCTATTGCAATGTTTTGATCATAACTCATTGTGTAGGTAAGCAAAATGAGTTGCGGTTTGTGCCCAATTAAACTTGAGCTTGTTGGCTACAATTTTGTGTGAAATAGGTGTTGTTAAATTGTAACTCTAAAAGGGCGAATTTTAGCATGGAAAGTCAGTGCTGATGGCTGGAATGAACAGTAACTGAACCGCATAACCTAGAGTTTTGCTGATTTTTCTAGATTAATGTAAAAGGAATTGATGAGAATGATCTTCATGAAAGTTGAAGCATATTAAGTTGGATTTCCATTCCCACTGATTTTGCAATTTTTCGATATGTATATTAGGAGTTATGGACTAATGACTGTTGGCTGTTTTAATGCATTGAGTGAAACCTAGTTGAAATGGCAGATTTGATGCACATTCTGATTAGTAGAAATTTTAAGAATTTTTGTGAATTTAATTGGCCTGAGTAATCTACTTGAGAGTTGTATAGGACACATTTATCTTGAAAATGGTATATGGCATGTAATTTTTGGAGATCATATGTGGGAGTTATGAATTTTCAAAAACTGAACCTACATTAGGTTTCTCACTGCTACCCTGATCAGTACATTTTTTGGCAGATTTGAAATTGTTAGAGGTTGAATTGGAATTTGGGTTCTTAATGAAAATTGAATTTTTAGATCTTATCTTTTCAGGGATATAAAGTAGTGATTTGTTTGACATTTGAGCTGGGAGATATACTGGTTGGAAATTTACTGCTCAGATTGGGACAGTTTAGAAGACAGATGCTTCAGTGAATTATTTGACCTAGTTAGTAAATGAATTGGGATTTTGGTTATTCATAAAAGTTTTATATAACATTTTCATATTGATGAGCATATTTATTGTTTAATTTTTGACTAAAGATAATGAAAGTTACTGAATTTACAAGATACTGTACTGTGTTGAGTGACTTTGAGTGAGCAGTCGATTTCGTGGGATTTTTGACACCCTTAGGGGTGGAATTAATTTGAATGGTCTAAATGAAACTTGTAGAGGGTTTCATTATCTTTCCAACAAGGTATGGTTTGCAATTTTCTGAATTGTGTACAAAAAGTTATAGATGATTGAAATTCGGTTGGAAAACAGGAAAAAAGGAGGAAATAAGGGCTTATAGATATAGATATATTAATTGTTTTATTTGAATTTTGGTTTCTTTTCGTGAATAACTTTTCCGTCCGACGTCCGATTGACCTGATTCTTGAGGCATCAGATTCATTGATTATTTAATTTCATTTATGAGAAATTGGGGATTTGTGGACGAAAAATTGACGTGGGCCCGGGTAACGGAGCCTTTACTCACTGTTTTATTTAATTGGGGACCTATAGAGGTCCAAATTGAGCTCCGTCAGCGCCATTGGATTTCTAATTTTTAAACGGATTTTTCTGATAGAAAAAATGAGATTAGGGCTAGGAATTCATGAACATGCATTATACATCTACATGTGCATCGTTAACAAATTCGGATTGGATAAATAGTGATCGTTTTCTTCTCTGATTCTTATAGAGGCTCAATTGGAGAGTCATTCGACCGACGTGACAGAGACTTCCCGGCATTAGCTCGGAAGTGATAGGTGAGTAACCTAGTTGGTTTCTCAATCTATGTGTGTGTTTAATATTACGCATTGATGTCATGTGGAGTTAAGGAAGGATCTGTGTGTTTGATTTTGATTGATTTCGGACCAGGGGTGTCCGAAATGTTAGAAATGTGATATTGAAGTGCTAATGTGTGTAAATGACTGTGAATGCATCAATGCAATAAATTGAAAATGTATATGATTGAAATACCGGACCGAAAGTCCGAAGAAATGGCAAATAGCATTGACATATAAATAGAAATTGGAACATGTACATTGCATGCATAGAAGTATGACTAGATAAAGGCAGTTATGACCGGAGCAGCCACCGTATCAGGGCATATCACACCCAACGTATATGAGAGCTTTCAACGCATACGGGACCTCGGTCCAGCGTATTGAGCCTCGGGCTCGATGTATCGAGCTTCAAGCCCGATGTTTTCGAGCCAGCGGCTCAACGCAATGTGCCCGCCATCGGACGATTTAGGGCTCACTACCACAACAACAAAATGAAAATGAAAAGTATCACATGTGCATTGCATCTATAAATGATTGAATATGAATTGTGTTAAAGGCGAAATGCCTTACATTTGAGAAATGTGATTGTATGTATTATTTAGTAAATTGATTGAATATGCATGAATTGAGTGAACCATCGATGATGGTTTCTCATTGAGTTCGCAAACTCACCCAACATTACAACTATTTTTCAGGAATTGAAGAGTACCCCGTTAGTGGAACGGGAGTATGATTACTGCAAGAAAGGCAGAGTTTGGCGTCGGGATCAGTCTCATGTCTGCATTTGAGTCATTCTGGTTATATGTGAAAAAAAAAATTTCGCAGATGAATATTGTTATTATATTGGGCCCAAATTGGCTGTCAATCTATGTGTGTATGAATGGTTTTATGACTGAAATTGGACTTTGATTGAAAATGTTTTCGTATCGTGGCCCAAATTGTTTACCGAAATCATTTTAAATTGATTTGACCGTTCTAGCATACTACCCTCGTGGGGCACGGGCTCGGATATCACCATCGATATCGGGTTCAGGTCTTGCGGGAGTGGGATGCTACACTTATTCTTTACTGTCACCCGATTTAGTTGCCTATAATCGATGCATAACCTTAAATTTCCATCCTTCTTATTTACAAATAATATCGAAGCTCCTCATGATGAAACACTAGGTCTTATAAAATCCTTTTCCAACAATTATTGTAACTATGGCTTGAACTCCTTTAGTTCCTTAGGTGTCGTCCTATATAGGGGAATGGATATAGGAGCAACACCAGGAACTAAGTCAATAGCAAACTCCGTCTCCCGATCTAGAGGTAAACCAGATAGCTCGATGGGAAACACATCCAGGAATTCCCTAACCAAGAGAATGTCTTACACATTCTGCTCAGCTCCAGTATCAATGATGTGGGCCAGATAAGCCTTCCATCCACCCTACATCAACCTCAATACACTCATGAAGGATATCATCCTGGCTAGTACTGCTTGACTAATTCCTCTGAATACTGCTCTCGATTGACTACGAGATTCTAGTATTACCGCCTTGGTATAGGAGTTCATGATAACCCTATGAGCAGTGAGCCAATCAGTGCCTAAGATAATGTCTATCTCTCTCAGCTGTAGTGTAGCACCCCACTCTCACAAAACACGTACCCAACATCCATGGTGATACTCGAGTACGTACCCCGCAAGGGTGGCATATTAGATCAGTCATTATGTCAAAATTCATTACAAAAGTTTATTTCTTGAAAACAATGTACACGTATGAGGAAATCATTAATCAAATCAGGCCCGTTAAATTTTTTTATATTTCCATTAGACATCCACTTGGGCCCAACTTCAGATATAAAACAATTGTAATCATAGAGTAATTTCATTACTAAATCAGTCATAGACACTAAGTACAATTATTGCGGAACATAAATCAAAAACAAAAATCACTGAAGACATATACAGGTGCAAACTGATCCCGATCCCTATCTTATGCTCATTTATAGTAGCTGAACTGCAATTAGTCTAATTGGATCTCCTCTGAACTTGAAAAGCCACGTTATAATTTTTTATGAGTTTTGTGAACTCAATGAGTGAACCATCATTGATGATTTCACCCAGATCATATACAAAAATTATATATTTCATAAATATTCATTCAGAACATGTAAATTCCAAATACTTACATTAACATGGCATATCATGTAATCATTACGAGTCAGAACAGATATTTACAAATACAATTGCACATGAGACTCCAGATTTGTTATTAATGTTATGAACGAGTGCCTATCACATATGTATACAAATAATAGTCCACTGGGCTCAGTCAAAACAGAATTAGAAACCACGGAGAAAAGCTCTACGTGTAAGTGCTTTCATACAAGCTACTCTGGTCACAACGCCTTTATCTGAGCGTGCATTTTATGAAATGCATCAAATTCAAATTATGCCATGTATAAGTCATATATGATACACACTCAAAATCTCATAGTCATCAAACCTAAATCCGGCATTCAATTTTCGTTGAGAATTTACATAGCATGATGCACAATTAGAATCTCATAATCTTTAGACCTAAGTCCGGCATTCAACTTTCATTGAGAATTCACATGGCATTTATAATTCAAATACACCTAGAACACTTCAAATACATTCCTAAATATTAAACTCCTCAGACTTTAAGTCCAGAATTCATAAACAAAACATAAACATTTAATAATTAGAAGTTAAACAAATACAATCAATCATAGGGAAATCATCTAGGTTAACTCGCAGTACGCTCCAATATGCTATTGTCTAGATGGTCTGACAATTTTTGACTATTGTCAATGTGCTCCTTTATATCATACAAAACACATTTACAAATATTACACTTTTGCACAAATGTATAAATATTTCCTTAAGCACATCTATGTCTATTAAAAATGCATAATGCATGTTCAATGACAAATCCAGGTATCTTATTGAATTCTTATCACCAAATCATTCAGATATCAAAGCCCTCATAAACAATTTACATTCCAAGAAGAGTTACAGTTGTGCACACAAAACTCACGACTGTGCAGTCCAAATTAAGTGGGATTGTGAAAATGTGTAGTTTGTTCTATTTTGGACCCACCCAAACTATTATGATGTGCTTATATGTTTATGATTTGTGACAAGTTTGATGAATTCATGATTCATGATGTTTACAAATTGCTTGATAAGTTGTGAATTTGGGAAATTTATGTTATATGGATTTTAATGTGAATTTTACAATGGAAATAAATATTTCAAGGGTTTGTTTTTCTTGTTTCTCATTATAAACTTGTTACCCACGAGCTTTCTAGCTTACCTCCATTCTTTTCCATCTTCAAAGGATCATAAAGAGATTAAGTGATCAAGAGTCGAGGCATCACTCCAAAGTTGCATCTTTTTGTATTTTATGTTAGTTTATGAGAACACCAGGCTTTGGTCACTTTTCAAGTATTATTTGATCAAGTATCTTTTGTATTTTGGGACATTAATGTATTATGGCTTGAGATGCCCATTAAAGCTTTGTAAAACGCTTATCTTTTGATGTTAATGAAATATGAATTGTGTATGGATGATGTTGAGTTGAAAATTGGTATACTTGAAGAAGTTATCAACTTGAGATGATGAATTTTGAAAATGAATTGTTGTTATATATATATATATATATATATATATATATATATATATATATATATATATATATATATATATATATATATATATGAGATTTTATGAAGAAGAAAGATAGGATTTTTATGAATGATGAGAATTAGTTAAAAGTGATGGGTCAAATGAGTACAGACTAGAGAGTTAATAAAGTAAAGTTGATAGTTGAATATTTATGCTTATAACTTTCCAAGTTGTACATTGAAATTTCAAGTTTTTCATAAGAATCAAATTTGTGTTCTAACTTTAGGGAAAAAATTTGGATTGATCTAGGTTGAATTAGACAAAGTTTTCTTCTTGAAAGTTGTAGATTACCTTTCTATCTTTCCAACGGTATATAGTATGAAATTTTGGACATCTGAGTTGAAAGTTATGATCATTTGAAGTTAGTGATGTTGCATAGGATGTATAGGCAGGACTGTTGGACCTCAAATGTTTTTTAGAAATTAGAACTGGAAATAAGAAAGTTTGGTGATTAGTCATGAGTAAAGAACAAATGAATGAAAATTCTTGAACCAAGAAATGATAGACAAGAGTAAAGTAGCGAATGAGAAATATAGAAAGATTCATATTTTGCCATGGTGCTTTTAGTGGATAAAAGATTTCGAAATGGGAAGAATTGAGGAGAAAGTTAGAAGTAAAAAAGGTGATCTTAGTATGATTTGTGTTAAGGAAAGACTGTGAAACAAAATGGATGGTTGATCTGGAAAATATTTATGGAGTATGCTTCAGTCTTTTAGCCATTACTTTTTCTCTAGTTATCTAAACGAGATGATTCTTTATTTGGATTAAACTAGAAATATATGAATACATTTCTTATGAAGATGTCAAATTTAAATTCTGTCTTTAAGAATCTAAAAAATTGTCATGAAGTTAAGAACTGGGTGCAGTATTGTAATTGACAGCGCATGTCGAGTGCACTGCAAAATTTACCTGACTGTGCACACTAAAGTTTGTAGTTGTGGTAAGTCAGGATCGAATCCACAGGAAATGTTCGGTTAATTTTCGTACTGAAAATAATTGATGCAAGAAAAGTATATGGGGGGTTTTTTGCTCATGCACATGATTGTACATGCATTCATGACATTTCCCGGCATGTGGGTCTAAATGAAATTTTGTGTGATTCATATGATAAATGTATTTGAAAAATTGATTTGGAATAGTTTATGTGTGTTTTATATTTTTAGGAAATTTCTGGAATTTTCCTTAATTTTTTCGAAATTTTCCGATCAAAAAAAATCGCCAAGTGGCTGATGATCGGTTTCGATCATCAAGATTTCTGTCCAATGGCACTGGAATAATGGGTACATTAATTTGGGATTGTTTTAGGAGCCATTAGATTTTGATGGATTAAAGATTAGTTTGGATTAGGGTTCTTTGATTAAATGATTAAATAGGGTTATATTGATTTTTGTCTTTTTCTCATTTAAAAGCCAAGTGTCCTCCTTCATTTATGAGTTTTGTCTTATACCCTTCATGCAATTTCGACACTCTTCCTTGGAAATGCTTAAAAAAATTACTTTGAAAGCTTTATTTCCTCATTCACCCGTGGCTTCCTTCATTTCCTTCCTCCTTCGAATTTTTCTTCTTCTCATCCCATACAAGAAGTCTTCCTTGGTTCCTTATTTGTTTTTCCTTAGTCACAGTCAAGACCAAACTCAAGCTTTGAATTTATGAGGATTGTGATGAGCCGTAGGTGCTGGTGAGGGGTGGAGAGTTGGAGTGATTTGAAGATTTAAGGAATTAAAGCTTGAAAGTTATTTAGGTGAGTAATTATGTTTGTATTCTTTCCTTAGTAGGTAGAAGCATTTATTGTGCTTATTAGTGCATTAATTTCATGAAACTTGTGTATGAATTGTATGGGTATAGGTGTATGCTTGTGTGAGGGAAAATGGTATCGAAGTGAAAGAATGTGACTTTAGTGCTTTCAATGAAGTATACAATGTTAGAAAAATTGAAATAAAATCAGAAAATTGTTTCTGATGTGTACTGCCCAAATTGTGCTTTATTACTGAAGTATTTGTCTTGATGAGTTTGTGGCTGATCTCGTAGCTTAATGGGATGTTTAGTGGTGTGGTATTGATGGTTTCATGAAAGAAGTAGGATTTAGTATGAAATCTGGAAAATGGAACTTGTATATGTTTTAGTGATTTGTTTATAACATTTGATGTGGTTATGATATTGAGTTGGGATTTGCTTTAAATTAAACCTGAGAGATAAGGCTAGAATTCCTATGAAGGAAGTTCTGCCCAATTGTGACTGGAAGAGCTTTGAAATTAGCTCGGAAGTTTGAAATGTATGTGCTGGATGAACAGTATCCGAGCTTGGTTCCATCTTGATGACTTGAATCTTTGAGAATTTTTCTAGAACAAAGGAGACCGATTTTGAGAAATTGGTATTATTGAAAATTGTAGAGGATTGTTATAGCTTTCTAATGAGATATTTTATGCGAATTTTGGATGTGAGGATTGTAAGATATAAATTTGGAAAGTTTTGTTGTAGTTGAGATGACATGCTGATTTCATAAGCTTTGACAGGACAATTACCTTCATGAGAGAATTCGATCTATCTTGAGAGTTGCAGTGTATTGTCTGAGCTTTTTATCCCTATGTGGTATGGAAATTTTCGCCAAGGGGATTTGGAGTTATGAATTTTGAAAGATTGGGTTTCTGTTGAGACTAGTTTGAGTAGGTTGAATCTTTATTTGCGAATTTGATTTGGTTAGAGGTGGAATTGGCTTTTAAGTTATACTGAAAGATGTAGTATTTGTTTTGCTCTTTTTATTGATATAAATTTTGGAATTTTTTGGTTAAGGGGATGAAAAGATATGAATTTTTGTGTTAATGTTGCATTGTGGTAGTAAATATGTGACTAGGCTGAGTCTTTGAGTGAATTTGTGACACCCTTAGAGGTGTTATTAAATTTCAAGTTCTTCATGAAACCTGTAGGATTTTCCGAGACCTTTCCAACGAGACCAATTACGTATTATTTGGACATTTGTGTGAAAAGATCGACCTTGTGAAAGAAGGAATGGTTTTTGGAAAAGAGTTTGAAAAAAAAAATCAGCGTAAGTCAGTATCGCTCGCTCGCGGGAGAGCGAGCTGCTCGCCCATGCTCTAGTTATTTGTGCATAACTTTTCCATCCGAGCTCCAAACGACTTGATTTTTGAAGCGATGGTTTCCTAAGAGATTTTTCTATCTTTCCACAACAGACTTAGGATTTTTGAGATAAAAAAAAAGGAGATGGTCGAATCTAAGTGGGTGGATTGGTTGGAATAGTTTGAACATGCTCTAGTTATTTGTGGATATCTTGAGCTAGAGAGCTCGGATCGAGCTGATTCTTTTTCCTAAGTAAACTAGAGACATATCTCTACAATTGTTATGAAGAGGTCGGTTTTCAATTTAGCCATTAAGATTTTCATTTTCCTGAGTGAAGTTTCATAGAGTGTTGATTTGAACATGTTTTTGGGAATAACTTTTCCATCCGACGTCCGATTGACCCAATTCTCGAGGCATCGGATTCGTGAAATATTTAATTTCATTTATTTGTGAAATTAGAAATTTGTAGAGTGGAAATTGTTGGGAATTGGTTAGGTCGAAGTGAAGGGATCGGGTAATGATTTTTCCAATCCATGTTTTCTTAATAATTGGACCTATGGAGGTCCAAATTGAGTGATTTTAGTGTCAATAAGTTTATAATAATTAAAGGAAATTGTTGTGATGGAAAATTATGAAATAGTGTCGGGAATGTCACGAACATGCATTGTACATATCTAAATTGCTACATGTGCATTATTAAATGTTTCTGATTGTACAATTGGTAATGTGTGATTATTGTGATTCTTATAGAGGCACAGTTGGAACGTCGCCCCACTGACGTTGCTGAGACTTCCCGGCATTAGCTCGGAAGTTATTTGGTGAGTAACCTAGATGGTTTCTCAATTTTTAATTGTTTATATTTTTGCACTTATGACATTATGGCGAATAATGGTGGGCTTTGCGTTGTTTGTGCCTGGTTCCGGACTGAAGGTTTCCGATGTATTGGGAGTTTTTGACATAGAAGTGTGCATATGATTTGTAATATGATAAATTGTGACTATGTGTATGAATGTGGTAAACTTGGAATCAAATGTGATGTGAGCTTTGTTTTGTATTGCCATATGCATTCCATGCATAATGCATGATCAGTAATTGGCAGTTGTGACCAGAGCAGCCACCAAGAGCTTAAAGCTCAACGTAATTGGGCCTCGAGCCCACAACGATTCAGAGCCTCAGGCTCAACGAAAAATGCGCCCTTATTGGGACAGTTTAGGCTCTCGGTCACAACAACGAAATAAATTAGAAAAAGGGTCACATACGCATTACATGTGCACTTGATTAAATACTTTGATTATGTGAAAGACAAATCGCCTTGTTATTATGCGAATGATTCTATGATATTCCTGAACGAGCTATTATGTGATAATTGTGTTATCCTTGTCAATGCATGAATTGAGTGAACCATCGATGATGGTTCCTCACTGAGTTCGCAAACTCACCCAAAATTGCAAATTATTTTTCAGGATCGAGAGAGTAGACTCCTAGCTCCAGAAAGAGACTTTTCCTACCGTGTAGATCGTGTTGGCAAGAGAGTCATGGCACACAGGTCGGTCAGCTGGGATCTTTTGTGGATGACCTAGTTAGGAGTTTGTACAGATAATGAAAAACAGGCAAATGTATAATTACTGTTTTGATGATATAAAAATGAGAAAGTTTATGGTTTTAAAAATTAGTGATTTTCAATATTGATGCTTTACGTTTTGATGCCATGTGAGGTACAATAGTGATTGTTCGTAGTTCACTCTTATCGTAGGATATGTATCGGAATGACCTACGGACATCCCGATGTGTACCCTATGGTAAGGGGGTACTACATTTAGGATGGATTGTGACTCAGATGAGCAGTTTGATTATGCAGTCTTTCTTCTGCAGGGCCCAACTTATCAGTGGTGGAAGACTGTCCCGGACAGTACCACCAGGCCTTGCCATTTGACATGGGTGGATTTTCTGAGGGCATTTAGAGATAATTACATGCCCAAGGTGTATCTTGAGATGAAAATGCAGGAGTTCCTAGAGCTGAAACAGGGCAGGATGAAAGTGGCTGAGTATGAGGTGAGATTTAACGAGCTTATGGGTTACGCTACTACATTGATTTCCACGGAGGCTGATAGGTGCCGGAGGTTCGAGAATGCCCTCAATCTTGAGATCCGCACCAGATTAGCCCGATCTGGCATGGGTACTTTTGTCGAGATGAGAGTTGCTGCTGTGCGAGTTGAGCAGCTTATGAGACGAGATGATGAGAGATGGGTCGAGGTTCCAGGGAAAGAGACCGAGTGACGATCGAGGCGCTTTGGCGAGGGTTTAGCAAGCGTCAGAGCAGGATTTTTAGGTCATCGGGGGGATCTAGACGGTCTGGTTTTGGGCAGAGAGGGAGGTTTGCTCAGACTAGTAGTGGCAGTGGTAGAGGTACAGGGCAGTTTCCCCCAGTGTGTGAGTATTGCGACAAGAGGCATAGTGGCGAGTGTTGGCGTTTGACTGGAGCCTACCTTAAATGCAGCTCCATGGATCATCAGATTAGAAATTGTCCTGCCACCATAGGAGCTCGACCGTGGTTAGTCTTTAGATCAGCAAAGAACACTACTGAAAGCGTAGTAGAGGAGGTGGATCTCAGGCGAGGGCCGAGGTAGAGCCTGAGGTAGAGATGAGGGATCTTTTGCGAGGACTGAGGGTCGAGGCAGCTGACCACAGTCCCAGGCCAGGGTCTATGTCATGACTAGGCAGGAGGCCCAGGATTCTCCAGATGTGGTAGCTGGTATGCTTCTTATGTCTGATATTGAGGCTTTTGCACTGTTGGATCCAGGATCCACACATTCTTTTGTTGCACCGCATTTGGCATGTAGATTGCATGGGGATAGAGAGTTGTTACAGTATGGGCTAGAGGTGAGTACACCTCTAGGTAGTACTACTGCATTGGGAGAGGTCTGCAAGGGGTGCTCGATCCAGATTGATCAAGCAGTGTTGAGAGCAGACCTTATAGTGTTGCCATTGAGAGAGATCGAAGTGATTCTGGGGATGGACTGGCTTACTGCCCATAGGGCTATCATGGACTACTACACCAAGGAGGTCGTATTAAAATCTCCCGTCACCTGAAGCAAAGTTCAAAGGAGTTAGTCGGCAAAGGCCAATGGATGATCTCTTTCCTGAGTGCCCTGAGATTGATGCAGGGAGGCTGTGAGGCCTATTTGGCTTATGTTATTGACACGAGAGTTGAGCAGCGGCTTCAGGATATTCCCGTGGTTAGGGAATTTCCAGATGTGTTTCCTGATGAGTTACCGGGGTTACCGCCGGATCGGGAAACAGAGTTCACCATTGATCTCGTTCCAGGTACTGCTCCTATATCTATACCTCCATATAGGATGGCACCTGTGGAACTGAGGGAGCTGAAGGCTCAGTTGCAGGAGTTATTGGAGAAGGGTTTTATCTAGCCCAGTGTTTCACCCTGGGGAGCTCCAGTACTATTTGTGAAGAAGAAGGATGGGACACTAAGATTGTGCATCGACTATAGGCAGCTGAATCGAGTGACAGTGTAGAATAAGTATCCACTGCCTAGGATCGATGACTTATTTGATCAGTTGCAGGGAGCTCAGGTATTCACTAATTTGGATATGAGATCTGGGTATTATCAGCTGAAGATAGCGAAGGCTGATGTGCCTAAGAGTGCCTTCAGGAGCAGGTATGGGCATTTCGAGTTTTTGGTGATGCTGTTTGGGTTGACTAATGCTCCGAAAGATTTTATGACCTTGATGAATAATGTCTTCCAGCCCTACCTAGATCAGTTTTTCATTGTGTTCATTGATGATATATTGGTGTATTCGAGGAGTGAACAGGAGCATGCTGAGCATCTGAGAGTGGTTTTGCAGCTTATGAGGAAGAAGCAGTTATATGCCAAATTCAGTAAGTGTGAATTTTGGCTCGAAGAGGTGGTATTTCTGGGTCACATAGTGACTGGAGAAGGTATTCAGGTCGATCCTAGTAAAATTGAGGCAGTGATGAAGTAGGAAGCGCTTAGGAATGTGTATGAGATTCGGAGTTTGCTAAGATTAGCAGGTTATTACCGGAGATTTGTCGAGGGATTTTCATTGATCGCAGCCCCTCTGACAAAACTTCTAAGGAAGAATGCACCCTTCAGATGGACTGAGGAGTGCCAGAAGAGCTTTGAGGAGCTGAAACATCGATTGACTACTGCACCGATATTAGCTATTCCATCTGGGACTGGAGGTTATGAGGTGTACAGTGATGCCTCCCATCAGGGATTAGGTTGTGTTTTGATGCAGCATGGTAGAGTGATCGCTTATGCCTCGAGACAATTGAGGTCTCATGAGGTAAATTATCCGGTGCATGATTTGGAGCTAGCTGCAGTTGTTTTTGCCCTGAAGATTTGGAGACATTACTTATATGGTGAGACATTTCAAATTTACACTGATCATAAGAGTTTGAGGTATTTGCTGAGTCAGAGAGAGTTGAATTTGAGGCAGAGGAGATGGATAGAACTGATGAAGGATTATGATTGCACGATTGAGTACCACCTGGGGAAGGCTAATGTGGTGGCAGATGCGTTGAGCAGAAAGTCTCACATCAGTGCAGCTCAGCTTCAGGTATTTAGATTACCTAATTTGATTCAGTTGAGGGCTTTAAATGTGCAATTGAATCTAGAGAAAAATGGAGCTTTGGTAGCCACTCTGAAGGTCAGATCGATGCTACATGACAGGATCAGGAGGGTGTAGGACAGGGATCCTGCTATAGTGAAATTGATTGAGAAAGTGAAGTCTGATTCGGGTTCTGAATTCGAAGTGAGAGATGGGACATTGTGGTTAGGATAGAGGTTGTGTGTGCCAGATGTGGATGGTTTGAGGTGAGAGATTCTGGAGGAGGCGCATATGGCCGCCTATGCTATGCATCCTAGTACTACTAAGATGTATAACACTCTTAAGCCACATTTTTGGTGGCCTGGCATAAAGCGGTGTAGCAGTATGTCTCGGATGTATGACGTGCCAGCAGGTTAAGGCTGAGCACCAGGCTCCAGTGGGAAAGCTTCATTCGTTGCCCATTCCTGAGTGGAAATGAGAACGAATTACTATGGATTTTATTATGGGATTGCCTAGGACGCCGAGGCAGCATGATGCTATCTGGGTTATAGTGGACCGGTTGACTAAATCGGCCCATTTCTTGCCAGTGAGGGAGAACAATTCTCTTGATCAGTTAGCCCAGAAGTATGTGACTGAGATAGTGAGACTGCATGGGGTTCCATTATCCATAGTGTCGGATCGGGATCCCAGGTTTACTTCGAGGTTCTGGAAGAGTCTGCAATCTGCTATGGGTACCCGGTTGAATTTTAGTACAACATTTCATCCTCAGACAAATGGGCAGAGTGAGAGGATGATTAAGATTGTTAAGGATATGCTTCGGGCATGTGTATTGGAGTTTAGAGGAGCGTGGGATCAGTATTTGGCCTTAATCGAGTTTGCATATAATAATCATTATCACAGTAGCATCGGGATGGCACCATATGAGGCTTTATATGGGAGACAGTGTCGATCGCCTCTGTATTGGGATGAAGAAGGTGAGAGGATGATTGAGGGTCCAGAGCTGATTCAGGATACAGTGGATAAGGTGAAATTGATCCGGAGCCGAATAAAAGCGGCTCAGGATAAACAAAAGAGTTATATGGATCAGCATCGGAGAGAGATGGAGTATAATGTGGGAGACAGGGTCTTCCTTTGAGTGACACCGTGGAGAGGAGTGCTAAGATTTGGTAGGAAGGGCAAGTTGAGCCCTAAGTACATTGGTCCATATGAGATCATTGAGCGTATAGGACCTTTGGCCTATAAACTGGATTTACCAAGTGAGATGTCTCAGTTGCATAATGTCTTCCATGTGAGTATGCTCTGGAGGTATCGATCGGATCCAACACATGTGATTCCAGCTCAGGAGATTGAGGTAGCTAGTGACTTGAGCTATGTTGAGGAGCCGATTCAGATTATAAGGTCACAGATCAAGCAGTTGAGGAACAGGGTTATCCCATTGGTGAAAGTCCTATGGAGGAACCACTCAACTGAGGAAGCAACTTAGGAGACAGAGGAGCATATGAGGAGACAGTATCCTCACCTGTTCGATCAAGCACGTAAGAATTTCGACGATTAAATTTTTATTAGGAGGGGAGAATTGTAACATCCCATCACCGATAGGAAGGGTATTTTGGTAAATTGGGACGGGTTAGGTGAGAGCAAATAGATCTCGGCATGAACATGCATCACATAGCCTCTATAATTATATGAATGGTGATTTTTGCTCATGCACATGATTGTACATGCATTCATGACATTTCCCGACATGTGGGTCTAAATGGAATTTTGTGTGATTAATGTGATAAATGTATTTGAAAAATTGATTTGGAATGGTTTATGAGTGTTTTATATTTTTAGGGAATTTCTGGAATTTTCCTAAATTTTTTCGGGAAAATTTCCGGACCAGAAAAGTCGCCAAGTGGCGGAATGATTGGTTTCCGGTACCGAGGATTTCTGTCCAATGGCACTAGAATAATGGGTACACTAATTTGGGATTGTTTTAGGAGCCATTGGATTTGGATGGATTAAAGATTAATTTGGATTAGGGTTCTTTGATTAAATGATTAAATCGGGTTATATAGATTTTTGTCTTTTTCTCATTTAAAAGTCAAGTGTCCTCCTTCATTTATGAGTTTTGTCTTATACCCTTCATGCAATTTCGACACTCTTCTTTGGAAATGCTTAAAAAATTTACTTTGAAAGCTTTATTTCCTCATTCACCCGTAGCTTCCATCATTTCCTTCCTCCTTCGAATTTTTCTTCTTCTCATCCCATACAAGAAGTCTTCCTTGGTTCCTTATTTGTTTCTCCTTAGTCACACTCAAGACCAAACTCAAGCTTTGAATTTATGAGGATTGTGATGAGCCGTAGGTGTTGGTGAGGGGTGGAGAGTTGGAGTGATTTGAAGATTTAAGGAATTAAAGCTTGAAAGTTATTTAGGTGAGTAATTATGTTTGTATTCTTTCCTTAGTAGGTAGAAGCATTTATTGTGCTTATTAGTGCATTAATTTCATGAAACTTGTGTATTAATTGTATGGGTATAGGTGTATGCTTGTGTGAGGGAAAATGGTATCGAAGTGAAAGAATGTGACTTTAGTGCTTTCAATGAAGTATACAATGTTAGATAAATTGAAATAAAATCAGAAAATTATGTATGATGTGTACTGCCCAAATTGTGCTTTATTACTGAAGTATTTGTCTTGATGAGTTTGTGGCTGATCTCGTGGCTTAATGGGATGTTTAGTGGTGTGGTATTGATGGTTTCATGAAAGAAGTAGGATTTAGTATGAAATCTAGAAAAAATGGAACTTGTATATGTTTTAGTGATTTGTTTATAACGTTTGATGTGGTTATGATATTGAGTTGGGGTTTGCTTTAAATTAAACCTGAGAGATAAGGCTAGAATTCCTATGAAGGAAGTTCTGCCCAATTGTGACTGGAAGAGCTTTGAAATTAGCTCGGAAGTTTGAAATGTATGTGCTGGATGAACAGTATCCGAGCTTTGGTTCCATCTTGATGACCTGAATCTTTGAGAATTTTTCTAGGACAAAGGAGACCGATTTTGAGAAATTGGTATTACTGAAAGTTGTAGAGGATTGTTATAGCTTTCTAATGAGATATTTTATGCAAATTTTGGATGTGAGAATTGTAAGATATAAATTTGGAAAATTTTGTTGTAGTTGAGATGACATGCTGATTTCATAAGCTTTGACAGGACAATTACCTTCATGAGAGAATTCGATCTATTTTGAATTGGAATTTGTTGTGAAGTCCTTCTTGAGAGTTGTAGTGTATTGTCTGAGCTTTTTATCCCTATATGGTGTGGAAATTTTTTCCAAGGGGATTTGGAGTTATGAATTTTGAAAGATTGGGATTTTGTTGAGACTAGTTTGAGTTGGTTGAATCTTTATTTGCGAATTTGATTTGGTTAGAGGTGGAATTGGCTTTTAAGTTATTACTAAAAGATGTAGTATTTGTTTTTCTCTTTTTATTGATATAAAATTTGGAATTTTTTGGTTAAGGGGATGAAAAGTTATGAATTTTTGTGTTAATGTTGCATTGTGGTAGTAAATATGTGACTAGGATGAGTTTTTGAGTGAATTTGTGACACCCTTAGAGGTGTTATTAAATTTCAAGTTCTTCATGAAACTTGTAGGATTTTCCGAGACCTTTCCAACGAGACCAATTACGTATTATTTGGACATTTGTGTGAAAAGATCGACCTTGTGAAAGAAGGAATGGTTTTTGGAAAAGAGTTTGAAAAAAAAAATCAGCGTAAGTCAGCATCGCTCGCTCGCGGAGCTCGCCTGGCAAGTGGGGAGCCCGACTCGCCTTCCAAACTCTGTCCAATCTTTTGTGCATAAATTTTCCATCCGACCTCCAAACGACTTGATTTTCGAAGCGATTATTTCCTAAGAGATTTTTCTAGCTTTCCACACCAGACTTAGGATTTTTGAGATCAAACAAAAAGGAGATGGTCGGATCTAAGTGGGTGGATCGGTTGGAATAGTTTGAACATGCTCTAGTTATTTGTGGATATCTTGAGCTAGAGAGCTCGGATCAAGCAGATTCGTTTTCCTAAGTAAACTAGAGACATATCTCTACAATTGTTATGAAGAGGTCGGTTTTCAATTTAGCCATTAAGATTTTCACTTTCCTGAGTGAAATTTCATAGAGTGTTGATTTGAACATGTTTTTAGGAATAACTTTTCCATTCGACGTCCGATTGACCCGATTCTCGAGGCATTAGATTAGTGAAATATTTAATTTCATTTATTTATAAAATTGGAAATTTGTAGAGCAGAAATTGATGGGAATTGGTTAGGTCGAAGTGAAGGGATCAGGTAATGATTTTTCTGATCCATGTTTTCTTAATAATTGGACCTATGGAGGTCCAAATTGAGTGATTTTAGTGTCAATAAGTTTCTGATAATTAAAGGAAATTGTTGTGACAGAAAATTATGAAATAGTCCCGGGAATGTCACGAACATGCATTGTACATATCTAAATTGCTACATGTGCATTATTAAATGTTTCTGATTGTGCAATTGGTAATGTTCGATTATTGTGATTCTTATAGAGGCACAGTTGGAACGTCGCCCCACTGACGTTGCTAAGACTTCCCGGCATTAGCTCGGAAGTTATTTGGTGAGTAACCTAGATGGTTTCTCGATTTTTAATTGTTTATATTTTTGCACTTATGACATTGTGGCGAATAATGGTGGGCTTTGCGTTGTTTGTGCCTGGTTCCAGACTGAAGGTGTCCGATGTATTGGAAGTTTTTGACATAGAAGTGTATATATGATTTGTAATATGATAAATTGTGACTATGTGTGTGAATGTGGTAAACTTGGAATCGAATGTGATGTGAGCTTTGTTTTGTATTGCCATATGCATTCCATGCATAATGCATGATCAGTAATTGGCAGTTGTGACCGGAGCAGCCATCGAGAGCTTAAAGCTCAACGTAATTGGGCCTCGAGCCCACAACTATTCAGAGCCTCAAGCTCAACGAAAAATGTGCCCTTATTGGGACAGTTTAGGCGCTTGGTCACAACAACGAAATAAATTAGAAAAAGGGTCACATACGCATTACATGTGCACTTGATTAAATACTTTGATTATGTGAATGGCAAATCGCTTTGTTATTATGCGAATGATTATGTGATATTCCTGAACGAGCTATTATGTGATAAT
This sequence comes from Erythroxylum novogranatense, assembly GCA_029891385.1. NCBI lineage: Eukaryota > Viridiplantae > Streptophyta > Magnoliopsida > Malpighiales > Erythroxylaceae > Erythroxylum > Erythroxylum novogranatense. Next base: position 102,860,203 of record CM057229.1, read on the forward strand.
TGTGTTATCCTTGTCAATGCATGAATTGAGTGAACCATCGATAATGGTTCCTCACTGAGTTCGCAAACTCACTCAAAATTGCAAATTATTTTTCAGGATCGAGAGAGTAGACTCCTAGCTCCAGAAAGAGACTTTTCCTGCCGTGTAGATCGTGTTGGCAAGAGAGTCATGGCACACAGGTCGGTCAGCTGGGATCTTTTGTGGATGACCTAGTTAAGAGTTTGTACAGATAATGAAAAAAGGTAAATGTATAATTACTATTTTGATGATATAAAAATGAGAAAGTTTATGGTTTTAAAAATTAGTGATTTTCAATATTGATGCTTTACGTTTTGATGCCATGTGAGGTACAGTAGTGATTGTTCGTAGTTCACTCTTATCGTTGGATATGTATCGGAATGACCTACAGGCATCCCGACGTGTACCCTATGATAAGGGGGTGCTACATTTTTGGTTTTCGAACAATTTAGAAAATTAAAGTAAAATTAAACTATCGAAAACAAATTAAAACGAACAATCAAATATGTGAAAAGTGTAGAGTATAAGTAAGGTCCGATTCTAGGGTCAATCTCGGCCTAAGTACAATCAAGCATATTCTTTCATTCTAAATTCTTTATAATTCTTTTCGGACTATTGATCTGAGACCAATAAAACACTCTACAAATCTCAGTTTTCCCTTAAATTGAATTTAATCAAGATACGATCATTAATTAAACCTAACCACCGAATAACCTAGGATACGATCTCTAGATTCAATTTGGCACTCGCATTACAAATTGAAAAATGATCAATATAGGCAGTAACCTCACACGCTCGGGTTTTCTAACCTAAGTGATGTTGTACCTAACGATTAACGATCATTAGATGCCACTCACAAATATCAAAACCAACAATTACGGATTACAATCAATATTTTATTAATAGGTTCAAAATAAAACGATCAAAATAATATATTAAGATCATTAATCCCAAACCATTCAAATCAATACCAACAACAAAACAATTCGAAAAAAAATCACAATTTTAAAATGATAAAAATAGCTTAACTGTGACTTGGCATCGATATCCCCGTTGAACCGGTGTCGGGAAGTTAGCCCTCCATATCTATTTTTATGCTCCGAAGATAGGTCATGCTGCTGTTCACGGTCTCAAAGATGAAATGACCAACTTTTTCTGCGCAATCTCAAGTCTCCAACCACGTTATACTCCAGCGTCAACTGTAGCAGTTGATGTGACGAATAAACGTTGCCTCTGCTTTAAAATCCTCTTGCCTTCTGCGTGAGTGTTCCTCCACTATGGCCTCTTGGTTCCTGTGCTTGTGTCCAGAAACTCCAAGTTTTCTGCCCGACTCTCTAGATGCCCTTGTGCTTTGCTTTAATGTCCCTTCTTGTTGTCTGCACCACACTATTCCTCCCTCTTGCTGGCACTGTAGCTGTGATAAGACAATTAATATCAGTCCTTAAACCCTTCGACCCTCTTTCCTCTTATATCTTTTCTTAATTCTTGCGTTTTGAATTAAACGCGTCTGCATGCTCCCCAAAACTAGGCCCTCTATTGGGACCCGAATCCAAGACCGGACCCCAACCGAAAAACGAAACGAACGAAAGCAAAATCGAAAGAAAGGAACACAAGGTGGAAGCAAAATCATAAGCGAAACAAACACCGGATCAAATCGAATCGAAACCAATATGAATCGAATCAAAGCAAAGAAACGAAACATAAGGCGAAATCAAATCAGATACGAATCGAATCAGAAAATTGGAAGCAATTTCTGACGTCCGTGAACAAATATCGAAGAAAACATTTACGTTGGAAACCTTAAGACTATCGGTCTAAACTAATCCAAATCTGTGTACTTTTTTTTTCTTTCTTACTTTCATTTTCATTCCATCTCTTACAAAGTGACTTCAATATCCCATTGAAATCATTCGCACTCAAACTCAATTTCTTTGCTTCTTCATATACAATCATATCTCATCGATTTAAACTCTCACTTTTCATTTCCATAAAATCGCGCACAATCCAAATTAAATACCATCAATCCTCAAACGATTAGCACTTTAAAAATTCAGACCAACTATCACAATCATATACCCAATTCCATACAAAATCCATAACTCATAGCCTAATCAAAATATCATAATCCAATTACAATTTATACACCATTTCATAAATCGAAGCTTTATACAAAATATAGTGGCATTTTCAAGCCTTATACATTACCCATAACCCTAAACCAAGTACACAATACACAACAATTTTAGACTTCTCTGCAACCACCTAACTTAACAATAATACAATATAAACACATACAAACAGAAATCTTCAATTTTCTTTACCCGATCTTCTTCTCATCACCTGTGGATGGGAATGAAGGGGGGTGAGCTTATAGCTCGTGGGTAACAGTTTATAACAAATAAATAAGCAAAACCTTTTAAAAATGCTTTTCTTTTCTTTTCTTGCAGAAACTTTGTTTGAAACCCATAATGCACATTTTCAAAAGTTCTTTTCTCGCAGTGGTCGAAATCACAATTTTCAAAACATGAATGCATCAATCATAACACTTCACAATGCAAATGCACAAATAACGGCTCGAGAGTTCCTTAAACACAACGAATAAATCGAAGTTTATCGTAAACACAACGAGTCTGATTTCTCAGGATCTCGTGGCCTCTAACGGGCAGCCAGGAGAAGGCTAAGGGTCATCGTGCACGAGACTAACGAAACAGGTTCTCTCTTGCTCAATCACAATCACATAATCATGCTTAAATCAGTTTATCGATTGCTCTTTTTCGAATATACGAAATGCCATGAAATATTTCGAGGCATAACACAAATGTATTTTGCAATTCATCAAGAGTTCATGTATGATGCAGCATTTATGATGCAATTGAAATTAGAAAATCTCTTTGTTTAAGGAAAGCAGTAGTGGCTTATAAATCTATTATAAACAGGTACCCACCTCGAATCGATGCTAGAAGCTTGTCCTTAGCTTCAATTTGACCATTTCTTCTTTTATTTTCCCAATTGAAAATTCCCTACACCAATGTCACACAAATTCGACCTCATAAATGACATAATCCTTAATATTGAACTTAGAAATCACTAATTCCACACATAATCAAGCCATCTAAATCACCAATTTTCAAAAATCCCAATTCATAAAATTGGGCATAACCCTAATTAATTTCCATCCAAAATTAAACCCATAATACTAAGCAATCACCAAAATTGACTTCATAATACATAAACCCATATCATTTTCCATGATTCTAAACCAAAAATCTTCCAAAATTCACAAATCAAAATTTCGGGTCTTACCTCATCCTTCACAAATTTTCAGATTTCTTAGCTCATGTTGGAGCTCTCGTCATCCTCCACGTTTTTCCTTCATGAAGAAACATGGAAAGCTTGCTTGAAGACGCTTAAAAAATCAAACCCTAGCTCTCTCTCTTTTCTTTTTCTTCACTCATCCGAAAGCTTGCTCTCCCTTCTCTCTTCTTTCTCTTGTTCTTTTTCTTCTTTTGTTTCTGTCAATTTTCGTGCATTCTCTCCTTATAAAGGACCACAATCTTGCCATGTCATTAAATGACTGAGGAATGACCCATTTGCCCTTACTCATAAGCCTAAAACTTAACTCTTTAAGTAAACTTCCAAAATTTCCCCTTCATTTTTGCCTTAAAACTTTATAGAAATGTCCCTCTATGTCTTACGAATCTATCGCTTCAAGAATCGGATCGATCGGAGCTCTATAGCTCAAGATATCTCCAAAATACTGAAGTTTGTTCTTCAGACCCGAGGCTGAACACTACACCTAACTTCCGATCCGAATTTGGAAGTCTTAGAGGCTAAACTATAGATCGGCTCCTTCATAACATTTGTATCCCCATGTCTGTATTTTCATTTGCAAAAAGAATCCGATCTATCCGAGCTCTACAGCTCAAGATATCTCCAAAATACTGAACAATATTCAGACCATTACAAAACTGAAACTGAACACTACATCTAATTTCGATCCGAATTTGAAAGTCTTAGAGGCGACATTGTCGATTGGCTCCTTCAGATGAATTGTATATATATGTCTCTAGTTTAAATTTAAAAAATAATCAAATCTATCGGAGCTCTACCGATCGAGATATCTCCAAAATACTAAACACTGTTCAGCCATTACAACACCGATACTGAACACTACACCGAACTTCCAACCCAAAATTGAAAGTCTTAGAGGCTAAATTGTAGCTCGGATCCTTCATAACATTTTTAACCCCATGTCTCTATTTTAATTTTCAACAATAATCCAATCTATTGGAGCTCTATAGATCCAGATATCTTCAAAATACCGAAGTCTATTCGGCCATTGCAAAACCGATACTGAACACTACATCTAAATTCCAACCTGAAATTGAAAGTCTTAGAGGCTACATTATAGCTCGGATCCTTTATAACCTTTGTAGCCCCATGTCTCTATTTTAATTTCCAAGAATAATCAGATCGATCGGATGTCGGATTAAGAAGTTATACTCAAAAGAGTGAAGGGAGGTCAGAGCTCGGTCAGAAAATCAAAGCTCGACTAGAACGAAGATCGGTTGGCCAACAGAGGTCGGTCGGCCAACACAGGTCGGTCGGCAAACAGAGGTCGGCCAACATAGGTCGGCCAACAGAGGTCAGCCAACAGAGTTCGGTCAGCTAACAGAGGTCGGTCGGCAAACAGAGGTCGGCCAACAAAGGTCGGCAAGCACCCAATCCGACCTTCAAACTTCTAACACTCATAACTTTTGACTCCGAGCTCCGAATTTTACAAACTAAGTATCGTTGGAAAGATAAAAGAAAGATATACAATTTTCAAGAAGGATTAGAAGGCAAGATCGGTTTTTAAAGGGGTCAAAAATGTACTCAAAGACGACCAATCAATAATCTCCTCAAAACTTTACACAGCACCTCAACTTGCAAACTTCATAACTTTTGACCAAGAACTCCAAATTTGACAAACTTGGTGTCTATAGAAAGGTAAAAGAACCCTCTACAACTTTCATGAAGGCCTTAAAAAATCATATCGACTTCTCAATGGGTCAAAAACTCCACACAAACTGACTAGTTGATCAACCTCACACTAAACAGCATCAGAACTTCTAGAAACCATAACTTTCTATTCTCTTGTCCAAAATTTTCGTGCTTTATATCAATGGAAAGATAAAAACAAGCTCTACAACTCTCAAGAAGGCTAATTGATCCCATTCCATACACATCAGTTCCGAATTTGCATCGATCACAGCATACACAAAACTTCCCTATGAACACATCAATTCAAAATTTGCAGAATCTGTACTCAACTTCAATAACTCACATGTCCCAACCTCCACATCCAAAAATAGCACATTATACATCATTGGGAAACTATGGAGGTCCTCTATAACATTTAAGAATGTCATTTGATCCAATTCAAACCACAACAGTCCAGAAATCGCCTCAAAACACAATATATACAATCCTACACTTAGAGCATTTTCCAAAACCAAAGCAAAATACACTTAACTTTCAAAGATCATAACTTTCAATCCCGATATCGAAAAATAACATACTTTATGGCTACGAAAAGCTCTCAACATAATCTACAATTTTCATTAAGATCATTTTTACAAAATGTGCCTAAATCAAAAATTCAACTCTCAAGTCAAACTTTCTATCTTCAAAATTCAACTTTCTTAATTTCTTCAAAATATAACACTTTCACTAATTATTTCTTACTTTTCAACTTCCATTTCAATCAACTAGTTCATTTTGACTTTCATAACTCATACAACTCTACTCAAATTTCAAAGTCATCAAAATCAATCACTTCATTTCTCATCAATCTCCTTTAAGCACAATAACATCTATAACACAATTCATATCCAAAAAGACTCAATGAATTCATTTTAATATTTCTAATTTCCACCGAAAGTTCGGGGTCCAACAATTCTTCCCCTCTTAAAAGAATTTCACCCTCGAAATTCCTATATGAATAATCACCAAGTAACTTATTTTCTCAAATAATTTCTTCGAAATAATCATATTCAATCACTTTCTTAACTAATTCCTCATCATACACATTTCTCAACTTACTCACAATTTATCACTTCTTGTATCAAATACCACCAATATCATATCAGTATTTCTTAACAGATTTACACAAGACAATGGTCCAATTCTTAATAACCTTAATATGGACCAATACCTTTATTCCTTTTGAACTTCCATATATATATCTATATCTCTATCATTCAACTCATCTTTCACGTACCCTATATTACATCTCACATATATATATCCGAAAGGAATTCATCCAAATTCATCATGAAATTCGAACCTTAATCTCCATTATCACATTCTTTTATCATCAATCATGCTTTCGACACCTTAATCAAAACATTCTTATACTCCAAACACATGTTAGATCATTCACATCAATGTCACATTCTCACTAATTCAATCATATTCTGCCCCTCTGCCCATGACCAGTCTGTCCAGCCCCTCCTGCAGATCTGAAGGGCCTACTCTGCCCCTTGCTATACCCTCTTGCCAAGACCGCCAGCTATCACTAGATCTCTTGGTCCCGATCCTGACCGGTCTCACCATCTGCCTCAAGAATGCTTGATCCTCACTGCTGCAGCCCTCAACTCAATAAAACTGCCCATATCGGATCTAGCCAATAGGGTACAGATCTCCAGATTGAGTCCGCCCTCAAAACGCCGACACTGCCGACCTCAAGAGCCACCAATGAAGAAGCATAAACCACTAACTCGTTGAATCAAGACTCATAGTCGGCCACGGTCAATCGCCTCGTCTCACTCTAAGAACTCTTGCAACTTCATTTCCAGATAGATCTTGGGCATGAAATTGTCCTTGAAGGCCCTCAGAAAGTCATCCCATGTCGATTATACGAGGCCTGAGTGGTACTTGCCGGGACGATCTTCCACCACTGATATGCAGGACCCTGTAGCAAGGAGACGGCAAAGTCAAAACGCTCATTCGGGTCGCAGTCCATCTGATCGAGGACTCTCTCAGTCATTTCTAGCCATCCCTCAGCCTCTGTAGGGTCGGTGCTGCCATAGAAATCAACCGCCCCCTGCTTACGCAATTGATCATATCTCCGTTCCCGTCTCACAGGAACTCGAGGAGGCAACTCCTCTGAATGAGACGCAGGAAACTCCCTACCAGCTCCTACCGATTCCAGGTCAGCTGGTAACTCAACTCGATCTCCAAGGACGGATGACCTAAAATAGACAAGAAATTCCGATCAGTTCCACTATTCTTGCAGTGATTCCAGCTTAATTTTACTAATCCCAAAAGATGTCAAACCATGCTCTGATACCACTTAATGTAGCGCCCCCTCACCGTAGGGTACACATCGGGACGTCCGGAGGTCGCTCCGACACGTATCCCACGATAAAGGTGCACCACCAGAACATTCTTACTAATAATCTGTAGCACCCCACTCCTGACGAGACCTGAACCCGATATCCATGGTGATATCCGAGCCCGTGACCCACGAGGGTGGCGTACTAGAACATTCATTACCTTATTAAAAAAAATTGTATGACATTTTCTTTTTCTTTGAAAAACATTAGAGTGCGCAAACAATCATTGACTTGGCCCAATTTTAACAAAACATTTTCAAATATAAAACCATTTCACTGATAAAACAATTTCAATCATTATTAGCACTCATTAGTGCTCACCACCTCTATACAATTACATGTAAACAATTGGGCCTACTAAATACCAAATTAATACACTAATGCGGATCTGAGACGACATCGATCCCGACCCGATACTGCTCTTGCTAGCGAGACGTACTCCGTGTGTCCAACGGGGTACTCTTCATTTCCTGAAAAATAGATGCAATGTTGGGTGAGTTTGCGAACTCATTGAGAAACCATCATCGATGGTTCACCCAACTCATGCATATCCACACAATTACACAATATTGTATATATATCATAAACAAGAAATCACAGGCATTCAATTTCACATTTGATAAGGCAATAAACCTTTCACACAATTCACATTAAACATTCATTGATGAAGTGTGCATGTGACTCTTTCATTTTCTTTCGTTGGTGTGACCATGCGCCTGAGCTCATATACGTTGAGCCATTGGCTCTGAAACATTGGGCTTAAAGCCCCAAAACGTTGGGCATAACCTTGATCATCGAGCCGAGGCTCGGAATACGTTGGGCACGAGGCCCTGTGCGTTGAGCTTAAAGCTCTAAAATCGGTGGCGACACCGGTCACAACTGCCATTATCTGATCATTTACTATGCATGAATGCATATGTCATTTTCCAATATCCAATTATCGCATTTCTATTTCCAATTCCAATTAATTACTATTTCCGATCATTTTCCAATGTCCTCGGACTTTTAGTCCCAGATTTCATTCCATGCATTTACCTTTCGTTTCACTACCACATTTACAATCCAATTTACTAATGCATTCTCACGCACTTATTCTCATTTGCACTTCAATATCACAATCCAATATTTGAACACCCACGGTCCAAATCAATCAAATCAATCAATCACATATATCCATCCTTGCTTCCTCATGGCAATCAATGCATATAATTAATAAACACATAAGGTTGAGAAACCAACTAGGTTACTCACCTATTACTTCCGAAACTAATCTTGGAAGTTTCCGCCCATCGGTCGGACGACGCTCCACTGGGCCTCTATAAGAAACAGAGAAAGAACGAGTCACTACAGATGCAATTTGTGCACATGTAGGTGAAATATGCATGTTCATGAATTTTCCGACCCTAAATCCAAATTTTCCTATAATAAAATCCGCCTAAAAATTAGAAACCTATTGGCCGACGGCAGCAATTCGGACCTCTATAGGTCCCCGAATTAAACAAAATAGTGATTAAAGGCTCTACTACGGGGCCACGTCAATTCCTTCCAAAATTCCCAATTTCTCACAAAATGAAATTAAATGTTCTCTGAATCCGATGCCTCAAGAATCAGGTCAATCGGACGTCGGACGGAAAAGAAATTGACAAAAGAAGCATGAAATCACAAATTACCAATTAACAAATAAAAATAATAAAATAATAATAATTAAAAAAAATAAGACCAGCCTCGCTGGGGGCGACGTCTCGCCCCAGCGGGGCTGACTTATTTGGCCTCGAGTGACGCGGCCCTTTACGCCTCCTCACTAGGGCGAGGCGTCGCCCTAGTGACCGGGCGTGATTCCATTTCCATTTCTTTTTTTTTCCTGATTTCCAATCCAATTTTCAACACCAATAATTCATTGCACACAATTCAGAAAATTTCCAACTATATCTCGTTGGAAAGATCATGAAACCCTCTACAATTCTCAAGCAGACCATAAAAATCAATTTCACCCTTAAGGGTGTCAAAAATCCCTTCAAAGCTACTGCCTACTCAAATCCCATTAAAACAGACAGTATATTGAAATTTCCATAACTCTCAGATTCTTCAACCACAAATTACCACATAAATATGCTCAATAAGTTCACAATGTCATCTACAACTTTCATGAACAACCCAAAATCAAATTCCATTGCTAAACAAGTCAATTAATTCACTCAATGTTGTTGTCCCTGAAATCATTCAATTTGAGCAGTAAACTTATAACAAGCATAACTTCCTGTACACAAGTCAGAAAAATCTTAACTTTATATCCCTGAAAAGATAAATCCTCAAAATTCAATTTTCATGAAGAACTCAATTTCCAATTTAATTTCTAACAATTTCAAAACTGTCATGCAAGTTACTGCCATGATCAGCAATTCCTAACCTAATGTAGGATCAGTTTTTGCAAAATCATAACTCCCAACTCTGACCTCTAAAAATTACACACCATAAATCATTTTCAAGATAATGGCTTTATCTAAAAATTTACAGAAGATCACTAACACCAATTCAGTCCACAAAAATTGCTAAAATTGCTCCCAAGAAGAAAGCTCACAAAATCAACACTTTGACTAGGTTTCTCCAAAAAGCATAAAACCAATCAATAGTAATCAGTTCATATATCCCAATATACAACTCGAAAATTAACAAGATAAGTGGAAATGGAAAGCTAACTCAATATGCCTCAACTTTCATAGAGACCATTTTTCCTAGTTCCCTACCAATTAATTTAGAAAAATCAACAAAGTAATCAGGTCATAACTGCGGGTACTGTTCACAGGCAATACAACAGTAACTTTCCATGCAAAATTTCGCCCTTCTAGCATTACAATTTACCAACACCTATTTCACACAAAATTGAAGCCAACATCCCAAAGTTTAATTGGGAACAAACCTTGCCTCATTTGCTTATCTACACAATGAGTTATGATCAAAACAGTACTATAGGTCAAATATCAATTTTCCAGCTTTACTTCTCTATTCACTTCCTTTCATTCCAACACCCTTCCTACATCCATAAGCATCTCAATTGGACACAAAATCAGTCCCTATATCATACCTACATTCACTAGGAATAACCACCATAATTTGACAGCACTTACCTCTTACATTTCATGCTAGTTTAGTCATCAATATACAATCCAAAATCAAGCTAAAGAAACACTTCAATCATACAACTTTCAAGTCATACTTAAACTTAATCTTAAACCCAACAATTTAAACCATAGGTTTCATAACCTCCATGCATTATACATCATATATAATGAATAATAACTTCCCATCAATGCAACTAACTACTATGATTCATTAAATGCATACTCAAAGCATAAGGAAAACTTAAACCATACACTTACCTATTCAAGCTTCCACTAATCAATCCTTCACTCTTCAATTCTTTTCTGTAATAAGACACCAAGACCACTCTACTTCCTCACTTCTCAACCCCATGCATGGTTATCATCTTAGTAAGGAGGGAGAAGGTTTAAGCTTATAAGCATGCAAGGAAGAACAAAGAGAGTAGCAACTCCAACAAGCCAAGAAGGAGAAACTATCAAGGAGAAGAGAGGAAAGCTACGGTGAAAGGAAGCAAGCCAAGTTTTTTTACTTTTGTTCTCCCAAATGGAAGAATCGAGACTCATTTAAAGGGCTAAAGAGTGTCATGACACTTGGCATTAATAAGAAAGAAGGAAATTTAAATTAATAAGGTTGTAACAAAAAAATTGAAAATTTTAATTTATCCAATGCCAATGGCTCTAATTGCAGTCCCAATTTAATGTACCCAATATTTCAATGCCATTGGACAGAAATTTTCGCCACCAAAATCAACCGGTTAAATCAACTTGGCGATTTTTTTTCATCCGAATTTTGGGAATTTTCTCGAATCATTTTTTTGAAAATTACCTAAATTGCCCAAAATTGTAAAACATATGACAGTCCACTCCCAATAATTTTTTAAACACGAAAACCACATTTTCCACAACAAAAACACATTTAGGCCATTTACCTATGATTTTGCGGTCTGAAATTTTCTCCTGATAATTCCAGAAAATTCCATAAATCTCTAAAATGTAAAACACTCTATGGCGCTCCAAATAATTTTTCAAATCTCATTATCACACCAATTTCACAAAAGATCACAATTAGACACTTATGCCGGAAATGTCATGAATGCATGTATGACTATGTGCCCTGTGCAAAACTCACCATTTATAGAGGTCTGCATGACATATGTTCATGCCGAGTTATAATTTAATACTCTAACCCGTCCCAATTTACTAAAATACCCTTCCCATCGGAGATGGGTGTTATTCTAATTCTCCTCCTAATAAAAATTTCGTCCTCGAAATTTCATATCTGATGATCGGGAAGGTAGGGAGTCTTTTCGATTAATACCCTCTGCTTTCCAATCGATTTCACTACACCACCAAATTCATCCATGAACGAAATCAAAACAATCAATGACTCTTTCCTTTCTCAACTTTACATGATTTTATTGCTTTCTCAGACTTACGCGCAATTCGCCACTTTCAATCTCAATAACATATATATCGGATCCTAACAATATCTATGAAACACTTTGTGAATCCGAATCATCTTTTAAGTTTTAGCCTAACTTGCCAATCCATAATTCTATTCACACCACAAACGCATGGAAGCCACTCCTCATGAATTCAATTTCCCTTAATTACACCTTTATTTCCATCTAAGTACATTTTAGCCGAGGCCATACCTTTCAAAATATTTCCTTTATCGCTTATCAGATTCCGTTATTATCAAAACACAAATCTCATGAGATTTATAACCTCGGTGTGAATCAATTCAACTCAATGTCACCATCTTCATTGCTTAACGCTCGATCACATAATAAAGACCCTTATACACTTTTCAATGGTGACACCAATATAATGATTGTCATACCACAATCACTTTGCACTATATATCAATCTCACATCCCAATGAAATCCAAAACACCTGTTGGTTAATCACACATGTCATCGTTCACTTTGATGACTTTACCATCAATTGCTTTTCCACATACTTTTACTGCATATAACGCTTCGATTGTTTCTTATGCTTTCTCGACCATTTACTTATGATCATTTGATTTCCCATTCTAACCTTTCAATTACTCTTTCAATACGCTCTTGCTAAAACATAAAGCTTGATCATTCCTTACGTTTTCCACTAATAGTTCCGTAATGAATATCACCCATATTTCTTAATTGAACTATACCTATCACTTTCCTCAACAATTGGAGTTAATTCCCGTTCCTCAATACGGTTTGCAATTTCTATATCCTCACTTCGGGTTTTGCCAATCCGTTTTGATGCACACCTACTTTAAAATTCCCATAACTAATAATACTTTCTTTTGCCCCTTTTTGTCAATTCGACTATTAATACTCAATAATACATTAGATTTGATAACCTTATTACCCAAATTTGGATCTTCTGCAATTGAATTTATTTATTTCTTTGTTCAATTCCTTGAATTGCACCATTAGCTTAGTTTGGAGTAATCAGCCACTGAATCCTGTTCAAATCATTCAGATGCATGAAATAACTCAATCGTTATCGATTTGCATAATCATAGACATTTTCAAACTATTTCTGTATGATTTATGTCTCCAAGCTTTTAGGCCACACTCAATATAACAAATTTCAAATCATCAATCATAATACCGCCCATGGAATCAGATTTGTCCCAAGGTGCATAAAATCACTTTATCCAATTTCCATAGATCACATCGTAACCTTCTATGGAACACTTCAATATAGAGTAAATTCTTCAAATGTCTCCTTTATGATCATTAGTCATAACATTCACATGTTTTCCTCAATTATTCTTGTCGATTTGCTAAAACCGAAAATCTTTGACAATTTATGAACGATCCAAATTCCATTAATTCCAAATTCACCTACACATATCCTTTGAACTTTCGCATTTTATCAATACCTATATCTTAATTTATTCTCCCAATATCCCATGTTCGCATCCTAATTCATCCCTTATTTCACTCTTATGAAACTTGCATGATAACCAATCTCCTCACCTATACCAATGTATCTATTTCTTATGCTTATATCCATTATCCACCGCAACACAATCGAGACATGTTCTTTTCCATACCCATAGTTGATTCATGTAACTTTTAATTATCGAACGCTTCCAATGAGGAACAATTTTCAGATAATTTGTCTCATCATAACATATTCTGCACATGTTCCTTACCTTCATTTCTCCATACATAACTTAATTTATTCACGATAGATCACCACCGACTTGAATAAACAATCGTTCTATCGATCTCGTGCTTTCAAAACATAATTACACAAAATATACACGAACCTTTAATCCCATCAAATTCGCAATTAATATTTCCTTAATATGCAGTACTTCTCTTACATAATCAGAACCATCTCATTAACATAATGTACACTCTTTCAAGAATTTAGTTTAGCTCTTACGCTAGAGTCTCGCGGATGTAATACAAATCGCTTACTCTTGATACATCACGAAGATAAATCTCTGAAGAGCACTTAAATAATTTCTTTTCCTCTACTATCTCGCCATACATCACCATAATCATCACGTCCTATCAGACAATATATCTCTATAGTCCCATCAATTTCAGACTGCTAAGAATACCTTAATTGCATTTAATTCTCGATAACCATTCTCTTTTTAGTACCAATTCTCGATGATGGGGACCTTACTCTATTCATGTCCCTCATTTTCTTCTCTCAAGCTCATTACCGATGCTAACATCTTTAACTGTATCACTTCTTTCTCAATTGATCATTCGAGAGCATTCTCATGTCTTACTCTCACTCATTTTGAACTTGAGCTATCGACATTATAATCGAAGCTTATGTAATAGGCCACCGATTTCTTCCTATATCATAATCACGCAAATTATTCATTTATGCTTAATCATTTCACCCGTGATAGTAATCCCACTATCCGATATACACTTACAGTGACAATATATATTCTGAACTCAGCAACCTTCCTGTTTACACCCGTCCTCGCTCGTGAGGATCATATACAATCTCTATTCCTATACAACTGATCAGTATAAGCACTTTCGTTTCTTATTCTAACTCATAAAGAATTATTATTAATTTACAAGAATTCTGGCTAGCAATTATCCATTAACCCAGCAATTGCAACTGAACATTTTCACTTACCATAGGGCTCCCATAAGCAGGTGTGCATTTACTTAGGCAGATCAATTAAACCCGAACAACTTTTTTATCTATCAATTTCATTGTCTTACATTTCAATCTTTTCATTCCACACTCAAATCAAGATCCCAGATGTGAAATCATTCTTGATTTTGGACTTAATATCTTTTGACTCCAAATCACCAATCCTTATTTATAACTCTTATCACGGTAATCAATCCCAATTGTAACTTTTCTATATCATAGAACACTTTATTTTCATTTACCTTATACACTGGAAATCTTCCCATTATCACAACTCTATTTTTTTTTCTATTCATTCCCAACTATAATCTTTATTCAAATTCATATTCAAGGATATACCCAATCTAACTCCAATATTGTACTTCACAATATACCCGTCAATACCAGCACACTAAATTTTCGCTCATCTGATCGAACCATACACTCTTTCCTATTTTGCGATATCCATTTCTTCCTTTTTTCACACTCTAACACATTATCCTTTTCTCACTTTTTCTAACCGCTTAAACGATCGAGACATATTTATGCATACGACTCACATACTACACTGGGATCATTGTCACCGTCTGTAGTGACATGACTTAAATGCACATAACTTGCCACACATTTTTTTCGAAAGCCCATGTAAGATTGTACTTGGCTCGATACCATTAATGTAGCACCCACTCGACGAGACCAACCCGATATCCGTGGTGATATCCGAGCCCGTGACCATGAGGGTGGCGTCTAGAACATTCATTACCTTATTAAAAAATCGTATGACATTTTCTTTTCTTTCAAAACATTAGAGTCTTGTAAACAATCATTGACTTGGCCCAATTTTAACAAAACATTTTCAAATATAAAACCATTTCACCGATAAAACAATTTCAATCATTATTAGCACTCATTAGTGCTCACCACTCTATACAATTACATGTAAACAATTGGGCCTACTAAATACCAAATTAATACACTAATGCAGATATCTGACGACATCGATCCCGACCCGATACTGTCTTGCTAGCGATGACGTACTACCGTGTGTCCAACGGGGTACTCTCCATTTCCTGAAAAATAGATGCAATGTTGGGTGAGTTTGCGAACTCATTGAGAAACCATCATCGATGGTTCACCCAACTCATGCATATCCACACAATTACACAATATTGTATATATATCATAAACAAGAAATCACAGGCATTCAATTTCACATTTGATAAGGCAATAAACCTTTCACACAATTCACATTAAACATTCATTGATGCAGTGTGCATGTGACTCTTTCATTTTCTTTCGTTGTTGTGACCGTACTTTGAGCTCATATCGCCGAGCCATTGGCTCAAACATTGGGCTTAAAGCCCCAAAACGTTGGGCATAATCTCGATCATCGGCCGAGGCTCGGAATACGTTAGACACGAGGCCTCGTATGGCTGAGCTTAAAGCTCTAAAATCGGTGGCGACACCGGTCACAACTGCCATTATCTGATCATTTACTATGCATGAATGCACATGTCATTTTCCAATATCCAATTATCGCATTTCTATTTTCAATTCCAATTAATTACTATTTTCGATAATTTTCCAATGTCCTCGGACTTTTAGTCCGGTATTTCATTCCCATGCATTTACCTTTCGTTTCACTACCACATTTACAATCCAATTTACTAATGCATTCTCACGCACTTATTCTCATTTGCACTTCAATATCACAATCCAATATTTCGAACACCCATGGTCCGAAATCAATCAAAGCAATCAATCACATATATCCATCCTTGCTTCCTCATGACAATCAATGCATATAATTAATAAACACATAAGGTTGAGAAACCAACTAGGTTACTCACCTATTACTTCAAGCTAATCTTTGGAAGTTTCCGCCCGTCGATTGACGACGCTCCACTTGGGCCTCTATAAGAAACAGAGAAAGAACGAGTCACTACAGATGCAATTTGTGCACATGTAGGTGAAATATGCATGTTCATGAATTTTCCGCCCTAAATCCAAATTTTCCTATAATAAAATCCGTCTAAAATTAGAAACCTATTGGCGCCGACGGCGCAATTCGGACCTCTATAGGTCCCCAATTAAACAAAACAAAGGATTAAAGGCTCCGTTACCGGGGTCACGTCAATTTCCGTCAAAAATTCCCAATTTCTCACAAAATGAAATTAAATGTTCTACTGAATCCGATGCCTCAAGAATCAGGTCAATCGGACTTGGACGGAAAAGAAATTGACAAAAGAAGCATGAAATCACAAATTACCAATTAACAAATAAAAATAATAAAATAATAAAAATAAAAATAAGACCAGCCTCGCTGGGGGCGACGTCTCGCCCCAGCGGGGCTGACTTATTCGCCTCGTCAAGCTAGGGGAGGCGTCGCCCTAGCGACGTTCCCTTTACGCCTAAATCACTAGGGAGGCGTCACCTAGTAGGACCCGTGATTCCATTTCCATTTCTTTTTTTTTTCCTGATTTCCAATTCAATTTTCAACACCAATAATTCATTGCACACAATTCAGAAAATTTCTAACTATATCTCGTTGGAAAGATCATGAAACCCTCTACAATTCTCAAGAAGACCATAAAAATCAATTTCACCCTTAAGGGTGTCAAAAATTCCTTCAAAGCTACTGCCTACTCAAATCCCATTAAAACAGACAGTATATTGAAATTTCCATAACTCTCAGATTCTTCAACCACAAATTACCACATAAATATGCTCAATAAGTTCACAATGTCATCTACAACTTTCATGAACAACCCAAAATCAAATTCCATTGCTAAACAAGTCAATTAATTCACTCAATGTTGCTGTCCCTGAAATCATTCAATTTGAGCAGTAAACTTATAACAAGCATAACTTCCTGTACACAAGTCAGAAAAATCTTAACTTTATATCCCTGAAAAGATAAATCCTCAAAATTCAATTTTCATGAAGAACTCAATTTCCAATTTAATTTCTAACAATTTCAAAACTGTCATGCAAGTTACTGCCATGATCAGCAATTCCTAACCTAATGCAGGATCAGTTTTTGCAAAATCATAACTCCCAACTCTGACCTCTAAAAATTACACACCATAAATCATTTTCAAGATAATGTCTTTCTATACAACTTTGCAGAAGATCACTAACACCAATTCAGTCCACAAAAATTGCTAAAATTGCTCCCAAGCAGAAAGCTCACAAAATCAACACTTTGACTAGGTTTCTCCAAAAAGCATAAAACCAATCAATAGTAATCAGTTCATATCTCCCAATATACAACTCGAAAATTAACAAGATAAGTGGAAATGGAAAGCTAACTCAATATGACTCAACTTTCATAGAGACCATTTTTCCTAGTTCCCTACCAATTAATTTAGAAAAATCAACAAAGTAATCAGGTCATAACTGCCGGTACTGTTCACAGGCAATACAACAGTAACTTTTCATGCTAAATTTCGCCCTTCTAGAATTACAATTTACCAACACCTATTTCACACAAAATTGAAGCCAACATCCCAAAGTTTAATTGGGAACAAACCTTGCCTCATTTGCTTATCTACACAATGAGTTATGATCAAAAGCAGAGACAGAGGGTCAAATATCAATTTTCCAGCTTTACTTCTCTATTCACTTCCTTTCATTCCAACACCCTTCCTACATCCATAAGCATCTCAATTGGACACAAAATCAGTCCCTATATCATACCTACATTCACTAGGAACAACCACCATAATTTGACAGCACTTACCTCTTACATTTCATGCTAGTTTAGTCATCAATATACAATCCAAAATCAAGCTAAAAAAACACTTCAATCATACAACTTTCAAGTCATACTTAAACTTAGTCTTAAACCCAACAATTTAAACCATAGGTTTCATAACCTCCATGCATTATACATCATATATAATGAATAATAACTTCCCATCAATGCAACTAACTACTATGATTCATTAAATGCATACTCAAAGCATAAGGAAAACTTAAACCATACACTTACCTATTCAAGCTTCCACTAATCAATCCTTCACTCTTGAATTCTTTTCTAATAAGACACCAAGACCACTCTACTTCCTCACTTCTCAACCCCATGCATGGTTATCATCTTAGTAAGGAGGAGAAGGTTTAAGCTTATAAGCATGCAAGGAAGAACAAAGAGTAGCAACTCCAACAAGCCAAGAAGGAGAAACTATTGAAGGAGAAGAGAGGAAAGCTACGGTGAAATGAAGCAAGCCAAGTTTTTTTACTTTTGTTCTCCCAAATGGAAGAATCGAGACTCATTTAAAGGGCTAAAGAGTGTCATGACACTTGGCATTAATAAGAAAGAAGGAAATTTAAATTAATAAGGTTGTAACAAAAAATTGAAAATTTTAATTTATCCAATGCCAATGGCTCTAATTGCAGTCCCAATTTAATGTACCCAATATTTCAATGCCATTGGAAAGAAATTTTCCACTCTAAAAATCAACCGTTAAATCAACTTGGCGATTTTTTTCGATCTGGGAATTTTCGAATTTTCCGAATCATTTTTTTGAAAATTGCCTAAATTGCCCAAAATTGTAAAACATATGACAGTCCACTCCCAATAATTTTTTAAACACGAAAACCACATTTTCCACAACCAAAACACATTTAGGCCATTTACCGGCGATTTTGCCAATCTGGGAATTTTCTCCGGATAATTCCAAAAAAATTCCCATAAATCCCTAAAAATGTAAAACACTCTATGGCGCACTCCAAATAATTTTTCAAATCCCATTATCACACCAATTTCACAAAAGATCACAATTAGACACTTATGCCGGGAAATGTCATGAATGCATGTATGACTATGTGCCTGTGCAAAACTCACCATTTATAGAGGCTGCATGACATATGTTCATGCCGAGTTATAATTTAATACTCCTAACCCGTCCCAATTTACTAAAATACCCTTCCCATCGGAGATGGGGTGTTACATAATCCACATGGCATCGCAATAATTAAACCATAATATAACAGAAATTAGTAACTTTTAAAATCCAAAATAATCATTTGGTACAATCATCCAGAAGTAGAATAGACAAGTCTATCAGTCCCCTAAACAAAACCAAAAAGGAAACTGATACAAGCATCTATCCTAAGTCATCCACAAAAGTCCAACCCAATTGACCAGGCACGTGCCATCACTTCTCTTGCCGGACGCTTCATTGCGGCAGAAAAGACTATCTCGAAGCTAGGGTCTACACTAACGATCCTGAAAATTAGATGCAATTTTGGGTGAGTTTGCGAACTCGATGAGAAACCATCATCGATGGTTCACTCGAAATCATGCATTACGAAATGCGTGCAAAGATAAACACGTAAATATTCAATTAACGGATTATATAGCAAGTTACGATGATCATAACGATTCGCGATATCAAATAACAATTTACAATAACACATAACAATTTACGTGATCATGCAGCAATTCACGATGAGCATGTAACAATTTGCAATCTCTCATGTCATCACATAATTGATGAAGTGTCGCAATTCAATCACCATGTATATACAATGCATATGAGACTCTTTTCCATTATTGATGTTGTGCCCAAGTGCTCGATCGGTGTTCGATGGGGGCGCATTTTGGATTTCTTCCTGGGCTCGAGGCCCGGTCAAGACAATGTTCGAGCTCGAGGCTCTTTTCAAAGGATAATAGCAACTTGGGTCACATATCCATTATCGATCATGCATTTATGCATGCGATGCGATGTTCGATAATTCGATGTATGACTATAAAAGCCCAAGATTGTATTTCTCGATGTCATGCAAGAGTCCAATCCAATACAAGAGAAGCATACCATTCGATCATGTATATTTCAAGAAATCATGCAATTTCACATTTGGCAAGTAATTCACATTGAGCACTTAGAGCGATCGAGAATTTGAGAAACCAACTAGGTTACTCACTGTTACTTCCAAGCTCTTGCTGGAAGTTCCAAAGAATGTCCGTGGAATGACGATCCAACGACGCCTCTATAACAGTAAAACACAGTCCCATTACTAGATGCTCAATTAAACCACTTAGTGATGCATATGTCTCTGTGGAATTATGTACAATGCATGCTCACAATTTTTCCGGTGCTAAAACCCAATCTATAACTCTTATGCCCCATTCTAACTCGCAGTTCAATTGATCGACAATAATTGATCCCATCCTAAAATTCAGTTCAAATTCCTCAATTCATACTTCCTATAACAGTTCCCTATTCATTGGGTCAACACCTTTATTGAAAATCCCATTTAAAACTCCAATTGTCTCAATTCAATATTTAGGTCACACTAAGAATCATAATTGACCTTAATCTCGATAAATCAATACCATTTAAATTAAATTCTAACTCCCATAATTATCCTCAATTGTAGACCTCTTTCTTTAGTTCGTAATGAATCAAGAATCACCTCAATCGGAGGTCTATACCATAAATTATACCCAATAAACTAAAATTAATCCAATTAGAAAATCCCTTCATTTGCAAGATAAAATGGTTACGCTCATGGTGGCGTGAAGATCGCTTTTTGCGGCGAGCAATCCATTGGCGGCGCCATGGCATCTCGTTCTTTCGTCATGGCGAGCACAATATTTTCTCGCCGCGGCGAGGCCGCACCAGTCGTCGCGACGTGCGGGGATTTCCCCTTGTTCTCCAATCGATTTCCGTCCATTTCTCTCTCTAAAACCTCCATTAACACTCTCAACTACTCAACTCAACCATAATAAATGCCATAAATGCTCAAACAACCATTAATAACAACATTAAAGCCATTAAAACTTACCAATCGAAGATCAATTCACAAATCTCTCAAAAATCACCGTAACCCTAAAATCCTTCGAAATCAACGATAACCCACTCTCAATCCTTCTCAACCTTCATCAATCACAATAAACCAGTTAGGCTAGCATAATGAGAAGAAAACCATAAAGAAAGATCAAAGAATCCTCACCGGTGGGAGGAATCGAAGATCGCCGTGGGAGAAGGAAGAGAAGAAGAAATGTTCAAGCCTTAGGGTAAATCCCCAAATTTCAAACCTAGCTAATTATAGGCATAGGTCTCTAAATCAGTTCAAATTTCAGTCTCTAAATTTCAATGGCTCAACATTTTTATTTCCTAACAGTATAACTCTAATTTTTCCATTGCCATTGGACAATCCTTTTAGTACTATCTGATTAATCACCGGTCACTCCAAAATTTACGAATTAGGGCATTTTCTCCCGAATTTCTCGAAAATTTCCTATAAGTCACTATCAGTAGCCAATCACTCTTAGACTATTTTAAATCAGTCACTCAAGCCCACTTACTCTTAATTTCTCAATCAATCAATCATAATCCAGTCAGTTTCCAGTTCACAGTCCAATTAAATCATAATCACAATTAAAATGCTAGAAAATCATGAATGCATGTACCTATGAATAAATGCATATGCAAGAAACCTGTTCCTCTATAATCAGAGGCCAGTAACATGCTCAATCGGTGAATGCAATGGAACCTATCGATCGACCCAATATTACCATAATGCCGCTTGCTAAAGATAGCAGGATGTTCTGATTTACCCTCCTAATAAAATTTCGTCCTCGAAATTTAATACAATCTATCGAATAAATGAGGATCTTGACTCCTTATATGCTCCTCGGTCTCCTATGTAGCTTCCTCGGAAGAGTGGTTCTTCGAAGGACTTTCACCAATGGAATCACCACATTCCTCAATTTGCTTGACCCGCGATCCTATAATACATGCGGCTCTCAACATAACTTTCGAATCATTGGCTATTTCAATCTCCCGGCGGAATCAAATGTGTCGAATGCGAACGGCAGTACCGTCGGAGCATACTAACATGAAACACGTCATGCATCCAGGACAACTCACTTTCGGTAATGCCAATCAGTAAGCCAGCGGTCCTATCCTCTCAAGGATCTCATACGGACCGATATACTGAGGGCTCGACTTGCCACTTCACTGGCCAAACCTCGGTACCCCTTCCAAGGAGACACTCGGGAAACACTCATCCCCTACACTGTATTCCATCTCTCGTCGATCTTTGATCCACATAGCTCTTACATGCATTACGAGCCGCCTTGATGCAACTCTGGATCAATTGTACCTTATCCATCAGATCCCTAATCATCTCGGGACCCTCTATCGATCTCATACCCTCTTCATCCCAGTACAGTGGTGATCGACATGGCCTCCCATACAAGGCCTCATACGGTGCCATCCCAATACTACTATGATACTGGTTATTATATGCAAACTCGATCAGTGCTAAATACTAATCCCATGATCCTCTGAACTCCAATGCACACGCCAAGCATGTCCTCAGCGATCTTAATCGTCCTCTCACTCTGTCCATCACATGCGAGGATGAAATGCGATCTTGAAGTTCAACCTCGAACCCATAGCGATCATGAGGCTCTTCCGAACCTCGAGGTGAACTCGGGATCCTATGCGAGATTATCGACAAAGGAACCCCATGCAACCGTACAATCTCGCCCACGTACTTCGGGCTAATCGATCGAGAGTATTGCTCTCCTCATCGGCAAGAAGTGAGCCGATTTGATCAATCGGTCCACTATGACCCAGATAGCATCATCTTTGCCTCGGTGTCTAGGCAACCCCATCACAAAATCCATGGTAATTCGCTCCCATTTCCACTCCAGGATGGGCAACGAATGCAACTTACCCACTGGAGCCTGATGCTCAGCCTTAACCTACTGGCACGTCAGACACCTGGACACATACTCCGCCACTTGCCTCTTCATACTAGGCCACCAAAATCTTTGTCTCGAGTCGATACATCTTGGTCGTACCGGGATGTATAGCATAAGCATTCATGTGCCTCTCTAGGATCTCCCATCTCAAATCATCTATATCAGTGCACACACGGGTCTGTCCCATCCATAACGTCCCATCTCTCAACTCAAACTCCGAATCGATCGGCTGGACTCTCTCAATCAGTCCTCACTAACACTGGGTCTTGATCCTGAGCTCTCCGGATCCTGTCATGTAACTTCGGCCTCAGCCTCAGAGTAGCAATCAGAGCTCCATCCTGACTCAAATCCATCTGTACATCAAGAGCTCTCAACTGAATCAGACCAGGTAACCTCGAAACTCGAACTGAGCCGCACTCCATGCGATCTCCTACTCGATGCATCGGCCACCACATTGGCCTTCCTGGATGATACTCGATCGATGCGATCATAGTCCTTGATAACTCTATCCATCTCCTCTGCTTGATTGAGCTCTCTCTGACTCAGCAGATATCTGAGGCTCTTTTGATCGGTGAAGATCTGGAACGTCTCCCCATACAGATAATGTCTCCAGATCTTCAGAGCAAATACCACTGCGGCTAACTCCAAGTCATGCCTTTGGATAATTCACCTCGTGAGACCTCAATCTGTCTCGAAGGCATCTGCTTATAACTCTCCCATGCTGCATCAATACACATCCCATCCACGATGCGAGGCATCACTGTAAACCACAAAGCCTCCAGTACCAGAAGGAATGCCTAACACCGGTGCAGTAGTCAACCGATGTTTCAGCTCCTCAAAGCTCTTCTGACACTCCTCAGACCATCTAAACGGTACATTCTTCCTCAATAGCTTCGTCAAAGGGGCGGAGATCAACGAAAACCCTCGATTTAACCTCTGGTAATATCCGCCAATCCTAGGAAACTCATGACTCGCACACTCCTTGGAATCTCCCAACTCATAACTGCCTCTATCTTGTGAGGATCTACCTGGATACCCTCACCGGACACCACGTGCCCCAGAAACACAATCTCATCAAGCTAGAATTGACACTTAGTGAATTTGGCGAACAACTGCCTCTCTCTCATGACCTGCAGAACAATCCTCAGGTGCTTAGCATACTCCTGTCTACTCCTCGAATAGACCAGAATATCGTCAATAAATACTATCACGAACCGATCCAGGTAGGGCTGAAAAACTCTATTCATCAAAGCCATGAAAGGCTCGCCGGCATTAGTCGACCCAAACGGCATCACTAGGAACTCGAAATGCCGTACACTCCTCGAAAGCACTCTTAGGCACATCGGCCTCTGCAATCCTCAACTGGTAATAACCTGATCTCAGGTCCAACTTGGTGAACACACAGCTCCTATGGCGATCAATCGTCAATCCTAGGCGGTGGATACTTATTCTTCATCACACCCGATTATTTTATAATCAATGCACAGATCTCGGATCCGTCCTTCATCTTCACAAACGATCTGGAGCTCCCCATGGCGAAACACTCGATCTAATGAACCCTTATCCGATAGCTCCTGCAATCGAGCCTTAAGCTCTCGGTTCCACGGTGCCATCCTATATGGAGGGATCGATATAGAGGCTGTACCGGGAACGAGATCAATCTCAAACTCTGTCTCCCGCTCTGGCGGCAATCCCGGTAACTCCTCGGGAAACACATCTAGAAATTCCCTGACTACGGGAACATCCTGCAATCTCGGCTCGACTCTAGAATCCACTACGTGAGTCAGATAGGCCTCACAACCTCCTGCATCAATCTCGGGGCACTCGAAGGATATCATCCTCGTTAGCCTTTGCTGACTAACTCCTCGAAACACGGCTCTAGGTGACGGAAGACTCAATACAACCTCCTTGGTATAACGATCCATAATAGCCCTATGCGATCAACCGCACCATCCCGAATATCACATCAATCTCCTCGGAGGCAAAATGATCGGTCGGCACTCAAACCGCTCGATCAATCAAACTGACACCTATCTGATCTCTCCCAATACATCAGATTACTGAGGGGTGTACTCACCTCTAACCCATCTGTAACCTCTGCTATCCCCATGCAGTCTACATGCTAAATGCGGTGCAATGAAAGAATGAGTGGATCGAGGATCAACAATGCATATGCTTCAAAACCAAATCGAAGCATACCCATGACAATATCCGGAGAATCTGGGCCTCCTGCCGAGTCATGGCATAGACCACTACTTTGTGGCTTTGCTTCTGCTTTCGGTCCCTCGACCTCATGCGGACCCCTACCGCTCGGCCTCGGCCTCTCCATCCAGATCCACCTCCACGGCTCTGCTTTGCACCGTGGTATTGCTTTGATCTTCCAAATATAGTAGGCTGGGCTCCCAAGTCTCTGGGCGGGTTCCTCACTGGTGGTCCATCGAACCACACCTCAAGCAGCTCAGAGCAGCCATTGACACTCTCCATGTGTCTCTTGCCACAATGCTCACATAAAGGAGAGCGCCTGAAACTCAGGCACTGCCGCCACCACTAACAGTCTGTACAAATCTGCCCCTCTGCCCATGGACCGTCTGTAGCCCTCCTGCAGATCTGAAGGGCCTACTCTGCTGCTTCTTATACCCTCTGCCCGACTGCCCACAGCTATCACTAGATCTCTTGGTCACGATCCCCGATCGGTCTCGATCATCGTTGTCTCGATGGCTGCTCGATCCTCACCGCCGCGGCCTCAACTCAATAAAGCGCCCATATCGAATCTAGCCAATAGGGAGCGGATCTCCAGATTGAGTTAAGCCTCAAACGCCAACACTGCCGACCTCGGTAGCCACCAATGAAGAAGCATAAACCACTAACTCGTTGAATCGCACCTCATAGTCGGCCACGGTCAACTGCCCATGTCTCAACTCTAAGAACTCCTGCAACTTCATTTCCAGATAGATCTTGGGCATGAAATTGTCCTTGAAGGCCCTCAGAAAGTCATCCCATGTCGATTATACGGGGCACTGTGGTGCTTGTCAAGAACGATCTTCCACCAGCGATATGCGGGGACCACATGTGAGGAGACGACATAGTCAAGACGCTCATCCGGGTCGCAGTCCATCTGATCGAGGACTCTCTCAGTCCTTTCTAGCCATCCCTCAGCCTCTGTAGGGTCGGTGCTGCCATAGAAATCAACCGCCCCCTGCTTACGCAATTGATCATATCTCCGTTCCCGTCTCACAGGAACTCGAGGAGGCAACTCCTCTGAATGAGACGCAGGAGACTCCCTACTAGCTCCTACCGATTCCAGGTCAGCTGGTAACTCAACTCGATCTCCAAGGACGGATGACCTAAAACAGACAAGAAATTTCGATCAGTTCCACTATTCTTGCAGTGATTCCAGCTTAATTTCACTAATCCCAAAAGATGTCAAACCATACTATGATACCACTTAATGTAGCGCCCCCTCACCGTAGGGTACACATCGGGACGCCTGGAGATCGCTCCGACAAGTATCCCACGATAAAAGTGCACCACCAGAACATTGTCACTAATAATCCACATGGCATCGTAATAATTAAACCATAATATAACAGAAATCAGTAACTTTTAAAATCCAAAATAATCATCTGGTACAATCATCCAGAAGCAGAATAGACAAGTCTATCAGTCCCCTAAACAAAACCAAAAAGGAAACTGATACAAGCATCTATCCTAAGTCATCCACAAAAGTCCAACCCAAATGATCGACATTATGCCATCGCTTCTCTTCTTAGCACGCCGCATCGAGCAGAAAAGACTATCTTTTGAGCTAGGGGTCTACACTAACGATCCTGAAAAATTAGATGCAATTTTGGGTGAGTTTGCGAACTCAGTGAGAAACCATCATGGATGGTTCACTCAAATCATGCATTACGCAAATTAATGCAAAGATAGCAATACGAAATATTCAATTAATTGATATTATATAGCAAGTTCTGATGATCTATAACGATTAGCGATATCAAATAACAATTTACAATAACACATAACAATTTACAGTATCATGCAACAGTTCACAGTAGCATGTAACAATTTGCAATCTCTCATGTCATCACATAATTCAGTAAGTGTCGCAATTCAATCAGTCATGTGTATACAATGCATATGAGACTCTTTTCCAGTTATTCAGTATTGTGCCCAAGTGCTCAGTCAGTGTTCAGTGGGGGACGCGTCAGGGATTTCTCCCCTCGGGCTCGAGGCCCGGTCAGTACAGTGTTCGAGCTCGAGGCTCTTTTCAGTGATAATAGCAACTTGGGTCACATATCCATTATCTGATCATGCATTTATGCATGCAATGCGATGTTCGATAATTGATGTATGGCTATAAAGCCCGATATTGTATTTCTCGGTGTCATGCGGTAGTCCAATCCAATACAAGAAGCATACCATTCGATCATGTATATTTCGATAATCATGCAATTTCACATTTGGCAAGTAATTCACATTGAGCACTTAGACGATCGAAATTTGAGAAACCAACTAGGTTACTCACCGTTACTTCTAAGCTCTGCTGAAGTTCCAAAGAATGTCCGTGGAATGACGATCCAACGACGCCTCTATAACAGTAAAACACAGTCCCATTACTAGATGCTCAATTAAACCACTTAGTGATGAATATGTCTCTGTGGAATTATGTACAATGCATGCTCACGATTTTCCCGGTGCTAAAACCCAATTTATAACTCTTATGCCCCATTCTAACTCGCAGTTCAATTGATCGACAATAATTGATCCCATCCTAAAATTCAGTTCAAATTCCTCAATTCATACTTCCTATAACAGTTCCCTATTCATTGGGTTGACACCTTTATTGAAAATCCCATTTAAAACTCCAATTGTTTCAATTCAATATTTAGGTCACACTAAGAACCATAATTGACCTTAATCTCGATAAATCAATACCATTTAAATTAAATTCTAACTCCCATAATTATCCTCAATTGTAGACCTCTTTCTCTAGTTCGTAATGAATCAAGAATCACCTTAATCGGAGGTCTATACCATAAATTATACCCAATAAACTAAAATTAATCCAATCGAGGAAAATCCTTCGCATGGCGAAGCTCTCTTGACGTGAAGATCGCTACCGCATGAAAGCAATCCATTCTGGCGCCATGAGGCGGTAGGAAGCGCAGCGGCGTCTCGTTGCTCTCGTCGCGGCGAGCACAATATTTTCTCGCCGTGGCGAGGCCGCACCAGACGTCGCGACGTGCGGGGATTTCCCCTTCTTCTCTGATCGATTTCCGTCCATTTCTCTCTCTAAAACCTCCATTAACACTCTCAACTACTCAACTCAACCATAATAAATGCCATAAATGCTCAAACAACCATTAATAACAACATTAAAGCCATTAAAACTTACCAATCGAAGATCAATCCACAAATCTCTCAAAATCACGTAACCAAAATCCTTGAAATCAACGTAACTTTACTCTCAATCCTTCTCAACCTTCATCAATCACAATAAACCGGTTAGGCTAGCATAATGAGAAGAAAACCATAAAGAAAGATCAAAGAATCCTCACCGGTGGGAGGAATCGAAGATCGCCGTGGGAGGAGGAGGAGAAGAAGAAATGTTCGAGCCTGGGTAAATCCCCAAATTTCAAACCTAGCTATTTATAGGCATAGGTCTCTAAATCGATTCAAATTTCAGGTCTCTAAATTTCAATGGCTCAACATTTTATTTCCTAACAAGATAACTCTAATTTTCCATTGCCATTGGACAATCCTTTCAAGACTATCTGATCGATCATCAATCACTCCAAATTTCCGATCCGGCATTTTCTTCCAATTTCTCAAAATTTCCTATAAGTCACTATCAAGTAGCCAATCACTCTTAGACTATTTTAAATCAGTCACTCAAGCCCACTTACTCTTAATTTCTCAATCAATCAATCATAATCCAGTCGATTGATCGGTTTTCGGTTCACGATCAATCGATTCATAATCACAATTAAAATGCGAAAATCATGAATGCATGTACCTATGAATAAATGCATATGCAAGAAACATGTTCCTCTATAATCGAGGCCAAGAACATGCTCAATCGATGAATGAAATGGAACCTGTCGATCGACCCAATATTACCATAATGCCCTTGCTAACGATAGCAGGATGTTACAACCTAGTAGAGTGCAATTGGTATATTGAACTGAAATTTTAGAAAGGAAATAAGGTGAAATTTTGTTGATATGATACTGAAATGAAATGAGTCTTTATTGATCAAGTGAGTGAAAGGTTAAATTGTGACCAAAGGAAGTTGAAATTGGGAAATGGCGCCGGGAAGGTCATGAATAAGCATCGTGCATCTTTTATCTAAGACATGTTCATTTTTTTGCATCTTTTTGATTGTGCATTTTGTAATGAAAATTATTTAATTGTTCTAGAGGCACCGATGGAACAATTCCACAGTATTCTGGGACTTCCAAGCTATAGCTCGAAAGTACAGGTGAGTAACCTAGTTAGTTCCTCAATCTATGTGTGTTTAATATTATATGCATTGATGCCATGTGGAGATAATGGATGGATATGTGTGTTTGATTTTGATTGATTTGGGACCATGGGTGTCCAAATATTGAAACTTGATATTGAAGTGCTATTGTGTGCAACGATTATGAATGCATCAATGAAACAAATGGTAAATGTATATCATCAAATACTGGACCGAAGGTCGAAGAAATGTAAATTGGTCACCAAATGTAAACCGACCATAAATGGAAATTGGGTATATGCATTCATGCATAATGGCATGATCGAGATAATGATAGTTGTGACCGATCGACTAACGTATATCAGAGCTTTAAGCTCAATGCATTAGGGCTTCGAGCCCAACGTATTCCAGAGCCACAGGCTCAACGCATTAGGGCTTCAAGCCCAACGAAATTTAGAGCCACTGGCTTAACGTTATCGAGCTCAGGCGCACGGTCACAATAACGTAATAAAATGGAAAGTGTCACATGTGCGTCACATATATGAATGATTAAAGGTGATTTGTGTGAAAGGCGAAACGCCTTAAAGTGTGAAATGATAATGCTTATGGTATTCTGCGAATTGTGTGTATATGCATGAGTTGGGTGAACCATCGATGATGGTTTCTCATTGAGTTCGCAAACTCACCCAAAATTGCAATTATTTTTCAGGAATTGAAGTGTACCCCGTTAGACCAACGGGAGTATGTCTATTGCACCTGAAGTCGAGTAATGGGTGGGATCGGTGCGTCGCATTCGTGTTATTCTTTTTGTATAAAATTGGCATTTCTGCGATATCTGCGAGAATAATCTTTATTAGAGGCCAAATTGATAAATATTGTATTGTCATGTAATTATTGAAAATGTTTAGAAATGGCATTGCTTTGATTTGGCCATGGATTATTGTGTATAAATTGATTTAATCTTGTTGAAAGTTTTATGATGATGAAATTATGTTTTGATCAAAATGTTTCCGTATTAACGTGGGCCCAATTTGGTTACTGAATTCTGCGTATGTGATTGTTTTCAAAAGAAAAATGTCTTACTGGGTTTTTAAATTGATTTGACTGCTCTAGCATACCACCCTCGTGCGGCACGGGCTCAGATATCACCATAGATATCGGGTTCGGATCTTGTGGGAGTGGGATGCTATATTTGTGGCATCAGAGCCCAGAAGTACAATCTTGCATGGGCATTCTGAAATAAGTGTCAAGTTGCATGCATTTAAGTCATGTCACGGCAGACAGTGACAACTGATCCCCAGTCTAGCATATGAGTCATATGTATGAGCCTGTACCAATTGTTTAAGCGGTTAGAAGTAGCGAGGAAAATGATGATATGTTAGAATGTGATAAATGAAGAAGTGTATGGTTTGATTTGACGAAAGAGGACTAAGTGTATGGGTATTGATGGATTTATTATGAAATACAACATCAGAGTTATACTGAGTATATCCTTGAATGTGGAATATATATATGAATGTGGAATATATAGTTGTGGATTGATAGAGGAAATATAGAGATATGTTAGAAATGGTAAGACTGAAAGTGTATAAGCAAATTGGATGAAAACAAAATGTTTTATGATTTAGA
The DNA here is from genome assembly GCA_029891385.1 of Erythroxylum novogranatense. NCBI lineage: Eukaryota > Viridiplantae > Streptophyta > Magnoliopsida > Malpighiales > Erythroxylaceae > Erythroxylum > Erythroxylum novogranatense. Next base: position 102,891,632 of record CM057229.1, read on the forward strand.
GAGGCTACGATTGGGTTTGATTATTGGGATGAGAGTTTATGAATACGGATTTATGACTTGGAGTCAGAAGATATTAGTGGGAAATCAAGAATGATTGTACATCTATGATAATGGTTTGAGTGTGAAAATACGTGGGTATGATGCAATGATGAAAAGATTGAAATGTAAGACAATGAAATTGGTAGATGAAAAAGTTGTCGGGGTTGATTGAGTTGCACGAGAAAGCACACACGATAATGGGAATACACTATGACCAGTGAAATTATTAAGCTTATATGTATCATAAGTGTGGAAATGATATCGGAAGTCATTGGTGAGTTAGTGGATTATTGCTAGTCATAGTTTTTATAGTTCAAAGCTCAGTATGAGTTAAAATAAGAAATGAAAGTGTTTATAGTGATCAATTAGAAATGAATTGCAATTGTTATATGTTAAGGACATGATCATGGCATAATCCTCACGAGCGAGGACAGGTGCAAAAAGGGAGAGTGTTATCAAAAAGCAAATGAGATCAAGGTATCATTAGTGTAAGTGACTAATTGGTGAGTTGTCTTATATCTGTCCCTCGATAAGATGAAATGATTTTGATGGTATTTACTTCACGGAATTCTATTAAAAAGGATGTCCTGATTTATATGAATTGAGGCATAATTGATCTTTATGGGAAATTGATTTCTTAAGGCGTTGAGAATGGCTAACAAGAAATGTGATAACTGTTGATGAATAGAAATTCCATGAGCAGTAGATGAAAATAGTGAGAAATCTTCTTTCAAAGAAGAGTTTCCCTGAATTAGATTAAGTCGGTTAGATGATTACAATTGAAAAATTTAACAACGAAAGGACAAATTGGAGATAAACTTGAAATAAACGAAAAAGTCATTATTGGGAGTCCTGATCCTAGTGGAGACTCAAGCGTAAAAGATAGAATCTGCTACTGAGAAGGTATGTACTATGTTAATGTAAAGAATCCGACTGTGTAATAGGATTATTGAACAGTAAAAAGACATTAGTGGTGATTATGAGGAGAATATTGATTCACGAATATTGTGTAAAAAAATATGATCAGAAAGTACAAGTGGATTTGATCAATGTGTATTCAACCCAGAGAGTAAAGATTGCAAATGAAATTGAAATATGTGGAGAAATTAGTGTAAAGGAACATGTGTCAGAGTATGTTATTATGAATATGAGAAAATATAAGAGAATTGTTTCTCATTGGAGAAATTTGATTTTTAAAGAGCTGGAAAAGTCAATCAAGAGTATAAGGAGTTTATTATCCTACTGAAGAGTAAAGTGTTTCAACTGTATTTAGATTTGAAAGTGACTGAAATGTATTTGAAAGGTGAAGAAGGATAGTTGGCATATTCAAGGAAATTTCATATCATGAAAGTTTCATTAAAGTGAATCTTAGTTTGATCAAATAAATAATGGATGAATTAGTATTCGGATATGACATTAGGAGACTTAACGATAATAGAGGTGTTAATAGAATGCAAAATTGCAAGGGACACATGTATACGGGATTTGGAGTTAATTTAGAACTGGTTGTATGTTGGATGCGTTCAGAAGTTGTTAAAGGTTTTCTGATCTTAGCCCTTGATGAAAATGTTTGAGGAAAAATGTGTGAATCGTATGGTTAATAAATGTAAAAGAAGGGATATTTGGAGAAAATTTTCACTCAAGGGTTGACTGTATTACTTTAATTTGGAGATTTTGCATTATTTAACGAAGTGTTCCAGTAAAGGTTGAAATGTGATCTATTGAAATAGTATAAAGTGGTTTTATGTACATAGGGACAAGTACAATCTCATGGGCTATATTGTGATTGATAACTTGAAATTTGTTATACTGGATATTGCTTTGAAAGTTTGGAGAATTCTCTTCGTACATAAATATTTTTGGATACGTTTATAAATATGCAAATCGACAATGATTGAGATATTTAGGGAATTTGAAAGACTTGCAAAGAATTATACGATTGAGTGTTTCAGAATTAAGCTAGTGATGCAAATAAAGATATTGAATAGAAAATCCAACGGCGTAAGATCAAATTTGGGCAATAGATTATTAAACCTAGTGTATTACTGAGTGTAAACTGTCGAGTGAACAAGCGGTAAAAAGAAAGCATTATCAGTAAGTGGAATTCTAAATCAGGTGTGTATAAACAGGAATGGCAAACCCCAATCGTGGATTTAAAATTTGTGGACCTTATCGAGGAATTGAAAATGGATTCAACTTTTAAGAAAATGATATTTGTGATTGGACTATGAAGTATGGGTAATACCCGCTAAATGAACTGTTAGTGAAAACGCAAGGAACAATCGAAATGTTATGTTCTAGTAAGAGTGCTTTAATAGAGTAATTGAAGGGTTAGAATACGAAATCAAATGATAATATGTGTGATTAACTAATAGACTTGATTGTTGGAGATGATGTGAAACTGATATTTTTGAAGTTCTTTGGGATACGAAATGGATGTTTAGTTCAGATTGATTAAGGGCATAACAATTGTTATATTGGTGACATCATTCGAATAGTGTATAAGAGGTCTTACAGTAAAAAGAAGTTGTTCACCCCTATAGTAAAGTGAATAGGACCGAAAAATAGTCGAAGGCCCCGACTGATTTGAGTTAATGTTGATAGGTGAATTGAATCTGTAATAGGGGTTAAATAATCCAAGTTGATGATAATGAATCGAATTGATTCTTATCAAGGTTATTTTATGAAATTGGTGTTTTAACTCTAAAAAGATGTAATTTGAAAATCGGTTAAGGAAATGTTTCGAAGTGTATCGCCGCTGACAAGATACACTTAGATAGAGATAAAGGTAAAATTAGGAGAAACTAAATTTGTTATAAGTGGCCTCGATATGACAGTGTTGTGAATAGAACTATAGATTGGTAAGCCAGTTGAGAACTTAGAAGCTGATTCGGATTTACAGAGTATTGCATGGACAGAATTAGGAAATATTGTTATGACTTGATATACGTGTTATTAATACTGCAAATGAAAAATTACAGAGAAATAATGAGAAATCAGTTAAGACAGTGCAAAGTTTGAAAAAAAAAGAAAAATGGGCAATTAATTGTATTGGTTTCAGTTAATTGGCAGAATTTAATCATATAGTGAAATAAGTGGGGAAACAGTATATTGTGATCGTAACAATTCCCCTGCCTTTCTAATTAATCGTATATGAAATTTCGAGGACAAAATTTTTGTTAGGAGGGGAGAATTGTAGCATCCCATCCTTGATGGGAAGGGTAAATTGGTCAATTGGGACAGGCTAGTGAGTCACATTGCATATATTGATTTGAACATTCATTTGGCCTCTAATTTTAGAGGAATGAGTCGTTTGGCACATACACATATAGGTACATGCATTCATGACAAGTCCCGACATTTAATTGTGATTTCGATATGTTTTGTGAATTGGTTGAGATTTATGGAATAATTGGGTCTGAATAGTTAAATTGGAAATGTTTTAGAGTGATGGTCAGGGGATAATGACTCTTCGAAAATTTTCTGGAAATTCGGGAGAAAAAGTCCGAACTGGAAATTTTTCGAGTGACGGACTAATTGATTTTATAGGACTGAAATGACTATCCAATGGCCATGAAAAAATTAGGCATATGATTCTAGAAATTAACATGTCGAGCCATTGAAATTTGGAGACAAATTGGACTGGAAATGATTGTGAAAAGAAAGAGATCTAAATGTATTGTGAGGAAAAAGACCGGAGGCTTATTTGTTTATCCTTTAAATAGCTTAGGTTTTAAATGTTGGAGAAAAGAAATCCTCCTCTCCCTAGGGCACGCTCGTTTCCTCCTCCTTTGATCGATCTTTCTTCTTCCTTTGAGATTTTGTTTGTTTGTTCCTCCTTGTGCAAAGCCTTGCTTGATGCTTAAGGAAAATGATGTTTTGTGTGATTTTGGGAGCAAACCGTGGATGCTAGAGAAAAGGGAAAAAAGTTAGAGAAATTTCAGAGATTTGCCGATTTGAGGCTCGATCGGTGAGTATATGGTTTTAATGTTGTTATTTAATGTTGTTTGATGCATTTATGGCATTTATAGGGTGATTGGGTAGCTGAGAGTGAGTGGGGACTGGTTTTAGTGAGAGAAATGGGAGAAAATGCGTCGGAGAAGACGATCGGAGTTTCGCACGTCGCGACGTGCGCTGAGGGCCTCGTCGCGATGAGTAAACAGTTACACGCCACGGTGAGCTTGGCTGGACGTCACGACGAGCGTATAATTTTACGCCGCGATGAGTCCTTCTCTCTTCACGTCACGATGGCGTTACGCACCATGGCGACCACCTTTATGCGTCATGGCGAGGGCTTTGAGGCCGCGGCAAGGACAAGATTTCTGAATGAATGTGTTTTAGTTTATGGAGCATAACTAATGGTGTAGACCTCCAATTGAAGTGATGTTTGATTCGTTATGATCTAGAGAAAGGGGTCTACAATCGATATGAAGAATGAAAGTTGATTTCCAATTGGAAAGATCTTAATTATTGAAAGAAGATTGAGGATATGTTTTTATTGCAACCTAAGGATTGTATTACGATAATTAGAGTATAACTTGGGGTCTTTAATGGGTAAAATTGGACCAAATGAATAGTAAATTTGGCATTGAGGTCGTTTTTGAGAATACCCTAGTAGGTATGAATTGGTATATTGAACTGAAATTTTAGAAAGGAAATAAGGTGAAATTTTGTTGATATGATACTGAAATGAAATGAGTCTTTATTGATCAAGTGAGTGAAAGGTTAAATTGTGACCAAAGGAAGTGGAAATTGGGAAATGGCTCCGGGAAGGTCATGAATAAGCATCGTGCATCTTTTATCTAAGACATGTGCATTTTTTTCATCTTTTTGATTGTGCATTTTGTAATGAAAATTATTTAATTATTCTAGAGGCACCGATGGAACAATTCCACAGGTATTGCTGGGACTTCCAGGCTATAGCTTGAAAGTACAGGTGAGTAACCTAGTTGGTTCCTCAATCTATGTGTGTTTAATATTATATGCATTGATGCCATGTGGAGATAATTGATGGATATGTGTGTTTGATTTTGATTTATTTCGGACCATGGGCGTCCGAAATATTGGGAACTTGATATTGAAGTGTTATTGTGTGCAACTGATTATGAATGCATCAATGAAACAAATGGTAAATGTATATGATTGAAATCTTTGGACGAAGGTCGAAGAAAGCAAATTGGTCACGAAATATAAGCCGATCAGAAATAGAAATTGGAGCATATGCATTCATGCATAATGGCATGATCGAGATAATGATAGTTGTGGCCGATGCAGCCAGCGTATATCGAGCTTTAAGCTCAGCGCATTAGGCTTGAGCCCAACGTATTCGAGCCACGGGCTCAGCGCATTAGGGCTTCAAGCCCAGCGAAATTCAAAACCACCGCTTAACGCGTTATCGAGCTCGGTATGCGGTCACAACAACGTAATAAAATGGAAAGTGTCACATGTGCATCACATATATGAATGATTAAAGGTGATTTGTGTGAAAGTAAACGCTTTAAAGTGTGAAATGATAATGCTTATGGTATTCTGCGAATTGTGTGCATATCGTGAGTTGGGTGAACCATCGATGATGGTTTCTCATTGAGTTAAAAACTCACTTTGACATTGCAATTATTTTTAGGAATTGAAGTGTACCCGTTAGACCAACGGAGTATGTCTATTGCCGCAAGTCGGTATGGGTCGGGATCGATTGCGTCTACATTCGTGTTATTCTGTTTTGTATAAAATTGGCATTTCGCAATATCTGCGAATAATCTTTATTATTATGAGGGCCAAATTGATAAATATTGTATGGTCATGTAATTATTGAAAATGTTTAGAAATGGCATTGGCTTTGATTTGGCCATGGATTGTTGTGTATAAATTGATTTAATCTTTGTTGAAAGTTTTATGATTGAAATTATGTTTTGATCGAAATGTTTCCGTGATTAACGTGGGCCCAATTTAGTTCTTGAATTACGCTATGTGATTGTTTTCAAAAGAAAAATGTCTTACTGGGTTTTTAAATTGATTTGACTGCTCTAGCATACCACCCTCGTGAGGCACAGGCTCAGATATCACCATAGATATCGGGTTCGGGTCTTGCTGGAGTGGGATGCTATATAAAAATTTATAACAAATAAATAAGCAAAACCTTTTAAAAATGCTTTTCTTTTCTTTTCTTACAGAAACTTTATTTGAAACCCATAATGCACATTTTCAAAAGTTCTTTTCTCACAGTGGTCGAAATCATAATTTTCAAAACATGAATGCATAAATCATAACACTTCATAATGGAAATGCACACATAACGGCTCGAGAGTTCCTTAAATACAACGAATAAACCGAAGTTTATTGTAAACACAACGAGTCCGATTTCTCAGGATCTCGTGGCCTCTAACGGGCAACCGGGAGAAGGCTAAGGGTCATCGTGCACGAGACTAACGAAACAAGTTCTCTCTTGCTCAATCACAATCACATAATCATGCTTAAATCGGTTTATCGATTGCTCTTTTCCGAATATACGAAATGCCATGAAATATTTCGAGGCATAACACAAATGTATTTTGCAATTCATCAAGAGTTCATGTATTGAATTAATAATGATTTTTCAAATCATTCATACAATGATGCAACATTTATGATGCAATTGAAATCAGAAAATCTCTTTGTTTAAGAAAAGCAGTAGTGGCTTATAAATCTATTATAAACAGGTACCCACCTCGAATCGATGCTAGAAGCTTGTCCTTAGCTTCAATTTGACCATTTCTTCTTTTATTCTCCCAATTGAAAATTCCCTACACCAATGTGACACAAATTCGACCTCATAAATGACATAATCCTTAATATTGAACTTAGAAAACACTAATTCCACACATAATCAAGCCATCTAAATCACCAATTTTCAAAAACCCCAATTCATAAAATTGGGCATAACCTAATTAATTTCCATCCAAAATTAAACCCATATCTTAGCGATCACCAAAATTGACTTCATAATACATAAACCCATATCATTTTCCATTATTCTAAACCAAAAATCTTCCAAAATTCACAAATTAAAATTTCGGGTCTTACCTCATCCTTCACAAATTTTCAGATTTCTTAGCTCATGTTGGAGCTCTCGTCATCCTCCACGTTTTTTCTTCATGAAGAAACATGGAAAGCTTGCTTGAAGACCCTTAAAAAATCAAACCCTAGCTCTCTCTCTTTTCTTTTTCTTCACTCATCTGAAAGCTTGCTCTCCCTTCTCTCTTCTTTCTCTTGTTCTTTTTCTTCTTTTGTTTCTGTCAATTTTCTTGCATTCTCTCCTTATAAAGGACCATAATCTTCGCATGTCATTAAATGACTAAGGAATGACCCATTTGCCCTTACTCATAAGCCTAAAACTTAACTCTTTAAGTAAACTTCCAAAATTGTCCCTTCCTTTTTGCCTTAAAACTTTATAGAAATTTCCCTCTATATCTTACGAATCCATCGCTTCAAGAATCGGATCGATTGGAGCTCTATAGCTCAAGATATCTCCAAAATACTGAAGTTCATTCTTCAGACCCGAGGCTGAACACTACACCTAACTTCCGACCCAAATTTGGAAGTCTTAGAGGCTAAATTATAGATCGGATCCTTCATAACATTTGTAGCCCCATTTCTCTATTTTTATTTGCAAAAAGAATCCGATCTATCTGAGCTCTACAGCTCAAGATATTTCCAAAATACTGAACGATATTCAGACCATTACAAAACTGAAACTGAACACTACATCTAATTCCGATCCGAATTTGAAAGTCTTAGAGGTGACATTGTCAATCGGCTCCTTCAAATGAATTGTAGATATGTGTCTCTATTTTAACTTTAAAAAAGAATCAAATCGATCGGAGCTCTACCGATCGAGATATCTCTAAAATACTGAACACTGTTCAGCCATTACAACACCGAGACTGAACACTACACCGAACTTCCGACCCGAAATTGAAAGTCTTAGAGGCTAAATTGTAGCTCGGTTCCTTAATAACATTTGTATACCCATGTCTCTATTTTAATTTACAACAAGAATCTGATCTATTGGAGCTCTATAGCTCCAGATATCTCCAAAATACCGAAGTCTATTTGGCCATTGCAAAACTGATACTGAACACTACATCTAAATTCCGACCTAAAATTGAAAGTCTTAGAGGATACATTATAGCTCGGCTCCTTCATAAAATTACTAGCCCCATGTCTCTATTTTAATTTTTAAAAAGAATCAGATCTATCGGATGTCGGATGAAGAAGTTATGCTCAAAAGAGTGAAGGGAGGTCAGAGCTCGGTCAGAAAATCAAAGCTTGGCGAGCGAAGATCGATTATTAGCAGTCGGTTATTATATCAGAGGTCGGCCAACAGAAGTCGGCCAATAGAGATCGGACAACAGAGGTCGGCTAACAAAGGTCGCCCAACAGAGGTCGACCAATAGAGGTCGGCCAACAGAGGTCGGCCAACAGAGGTCGGCTATCACCCAATCCGACCTTCAAACTTCTAACACTCATAACTTTTGACTCCTAGCTTCGAATTTTTAAAACTCAGTACCCTTGGAAAGATAAAAGAAAGATTTACAATTTTCAAGAAGGACTCGAAGGCAAGCTCGGTCTTTAAAGGGGTCAAAAATGTACTCAAAGATGATCAATCGATAATCTCCTCAAAACTTTACACAGCACCTCAACTTGCAAACATCATAACTTTTGAACCAGAACTCTAAATTTGACAAAATCGGTGTCTATAGAAAGGTAAAAGAACCCTCTACAACTTTAATGAAGGCCTTAAAAATCAGATCGACCTCTAAATGGGTCAAAAACTCCACACAAACTGACTAGTCGATCAACCTCACACTAAACAGCATCAGAACTTCTAAAAATCACAACTTTCTATTCTCTTGTCCAAAATTTTCATGCTTTATATCAATGGAAAGATAAAAACAAGCTCTAAAACTCTCAAGAAGGCTACTTGATACCATTCCATACACATCAGTTCCGAATTTGCATCGATCACAGCATACACAAAACTTCCCTATGAATACATCAATTCAAAATTTGCAGCATCTGCACTCAACTTCAATAACTCACATCTCCCAACCTCCACATCCAAAAATAGCACATTATACATCATTGGGAAACTATGGAGGTCCTCTATAACATTTAAGAATGCCATTTGATCCAATTCAAACTACAGCAGTCTAGAAATAAGCCTCAAAACACAGCATATACAATCCTACACTTAGAGCATTTTCCAAAACCAAAGCAAAATACACTTAACTTTCAAAGATCATAACTTTCAATCCAGACATCAAAAATAGCATACTTTATGGCTCGAAAAGCTCTCAACATAAGCTACAATTTTCATTAAGATCATTTTCTCAAAATGTGCCTAAATAAAAATTCAACTCTCAAGTCAAACTTTCATCTTGAAATTCAACTTTCTTAATTTCTTGAAAATATAACATTTTCACTAATTATTTCTTGCTTTTCAACTTCCATTTCAATCAACTAGTTCATTTTGACTTTCATAACTCATACAACTCTACTCAAATTTCAAAGTCATCAAAATCAATCACTTCATTTCTCATCAATCTCCTTTAAGCACAATAACATCTATAACACAATTCATATCCAAAAACACTCATTGAATTCATTTTAATATTTCTAATTTCCACCGAAAGTTCGAGGTCCAACACCCTCCTTCTTTTTAATTTTTGCTTGTGTGATATTCTTCAATGCCTATTGCTTGCGCCTCCCTAGCGCTGATGGACTCTCTGTTCTATACGGCCCACTAGCTCTTAATTCATTTGTTGCGTCAGTAACGATCCATGTGTCTCCTCTCTGCTACGTCGTTTTGCTTCTTATTCCTGTGGCTTCTCCTACTTCACGCTTGTTACGTTTTATATCCCCCACACTTGCCATTTTGACAATTAAAATGCCACCTGCGTTAAAAATTCATGCCACTCACCCTTGTCTTTGTCGTCTTGAGTAAGGCCTTGAAGTTTCTCAACGTTGTCTTGCCTCTTGTTTTATTCTCATTCTGATAAGAGAATTAAGGGTCAATTGTCAAATGTTTTAAAACTTTCTCCTCTCTTCTGCTTCACGTGTTTGCTACACGCTGCGTTTTCTCCCTTTGCTTCTTGATTTGACAATTTAATTTGCAACCATCTAAAACCTTATGCCTCCAGCCTGCGTGCTGCCTCTTCGTGCGTTTTGAACAAAACGCACCCCCACACTGGCTTGTGATCAACGTTGCGTCGTCGTTTCTACTTGTAATTTGCAAAGAGGTTGTCCTTTTCCTTGTTAAATTTTGTGCTCTAATTTGCTTCATAATCTTGTCTCTTTTGTTTCAAAAATATACCAGCATATCCATCCTAGCAGTAAACACAAATTAAACATCAGTTAAGTATTTTATCTTAAAAATAAGATTGAAATCACATGTAAATGTATAAGAAAATCTAAGATAATTCAATCCTATCAGTAACATCCCATCCCCATATTAAGGGTTAGGACCTGAAATTTCAATGCATGTAGGCTCAAAGAGAGATTAAGGAAATGCATTTTTCTTGCTCATGCATAATGTTAACATATATGCACATGAATATTGAATCTTTTCACAAAAATAAGTGTACATGCATTTATAGACGATATGATGTCATCACAGATGATACGTCTTTACAGATGATACCACTTTATACTCCTAAGAATTTCCCCTTCTAAGAACCATAACTTTCGACTTAGATGTCCAAAAATTCTATACTATATACCGTTGGAAAGCTAAAAGAAAGATCTACAACTTTCTAGAAGGCACATTTGCCTAAATCAGCCTAGACTAATCCAGATCTTCCCCTGACATCAAAACATGAACTTTTCCCTTATAAAACTTAAAAATGCAATGAACAAACTTGAGAGAGAGAGAGAGTCATGAGAAAAAATGCAATTATATTCCATTTGCATCAAAAGATAAGAGTTTTACAATGCTTTAGTAATATCTTACAATCCCAAAATACAAAAGATACATGAACCAGGATTTGCTCAAAATGCAACTAAAGCCTTGCTTTACAAGATTGGCTTCAAATACAAAATAAACAAAAATATGAGTGATGCTGTTGGACCTCGAACTTTCGGTAGAAATTAGAAATATTAAATGAATTCAATGAGTGTTTTCGAATATGAATTGTGTTATAGATGTTATTGTGCTTAAAGGAGATTGATGAGAAATGAAGTGATTGATTTTGATGACTTTGAAATTTGAGTAGAGTTGTATGAGTTATGAAAGTCAAAATAAACTAGTTGATTGAAATGGAAGTTGAAAAGCAAGAAATAATTAATGAAAGTGTTATATTTTGAAGAAATTAAGAAAGTTGATTTTTGAAGATAGAAAGTTTGATTGAGAGTTAAAATTTTGATTTAGGCACATTTTGAGAAAATTATCTTAATGAAATTTGTAGCTTATGTTGAAAGCTTTTTGTATCCATAAAGTATGCTATTTTTCGATATCGGGATTGAAAGTTATGATCTTTGAAAGTTAAGTGTATTTTCTTTGGTTTTGGAAAATGCTAAGTGTAGGATTGTATATGTTGTGTTTGAGGCGATTTACGGACCGTTGTGGTTTGAATTGGATCAAATGGCATTCTTAAATGTTATAGAGGACCTCCATAGTTTCCCAATGATGTATAATGTGCTATTTTGGATGTGAAAGTTGGGAGATGTGAGTTATTGAAGTTGAGTGCAGATCTTTGCAAATTTTGAATTGATGTGTTCATAGGGAAGTTTTGTGTATCTTGTGATCGATGCAAATTCGGGACTGATGTGTATGGAATGGGATCAAGTAGCCTGCTTGAGAGTTGTAGAGCTTGTTTTATCTTTCCATTGATATAAAGCACAAAAATATTGGACAAGGGAGCGAAAGTTATGATTTTAGAAGTTACGATCTTTGTTTAGTGTGGTGATCGACCAGTCACTTTGTGTAGAGTTTTGACCAATTTAGAGGTCGATATGATTTTAAGGCCTTCATGAAAGTTGTAGAGGTTCTTTACCTTTCTATAGACACCGAGTTTGTCAAATTTAGAGTTACGAGTCAAAGTTATCGTCTTATAAGTTGAGGCGTTACGGAGAAAAAGTCGAACAAAGTTCTTTGTTCACCCTATTGTCTTAGTTTGAATTTTTGCATCTCAGTTTGACCGTCTCAGTTATTGTTCATCGTCTCATTTACTGTTCATAGAAATGAGATGAAGTATTGTTCATCGTCTCAGTTACTGTTCATCGTCTCAGTTTGACTTTTTGCGTCTCAGTTTGACCGTCTCAGTTACTGTTCATTGTCTCAGTTACTATCATAGAAATGAGATGAATTACTGTTCATCGTCTCAGTTACTGTTCATCATCTCAGTTACAGTTCATCGTCTCAGTTACTATTCATCATCTCAGTTTGACTTTTTGCGTCTCAGTTTGACCGTGTCAGTTACTATATATTGTTACCTTCTGATCCATTTTATACCCTTAAAATGTTGGAATTGGCCTTTGAGGTCTTCATAAGAGTTTTAGCTATTGAAATTATCTTTCCATACATATAAAGAAATCCTTAATCCAATATCTGTAGGGAAAGTTATAGCAATTTTCCCAATCCGTATCGTCTGATGATGTCATCATCATCTTAAAATGACGTCATCATCGCCTGCTTTTGTTTTTGACCCTATAGATGAAAGATTTGGCCTTTGAGACCTTCATGAAAGTTGTAGCTCTTCATGTCCTCTTTCTAACCATTTAAATAAAACCTCAATCAAACATTTCTACAAAAAGTTATAGCTATTTGCCCGAAATAGGTTCAGTACGATTGAGGTCATAAACATGGTTGCTTCTTTTGACCATAACTTCTTCTCTAGAACTCCGAATGACTTGATTCTTGAACCATTGGATTCATAAGACCTTTCTATTCATCTCCACCAAATCGAAGCTATCTGAAATGAAGTGAGAAAGATTAAGTGGAAAAGGTGGGACGGGTGCAGTGAGTGTGTTCTTAGAGGATTTGAGCTGGTGTTTCCCACTGAACATATTTCAGTATTTTGATGTTTTCTGAATCAGTAGAGGTCGAAATGAGGTGATTTCTATTTCAACTAAAACTAGAGACATATATCTACAAGTTATATGAAGGAGCCAATCGACAATTTAGCCTCTAAGATGTTCAACTTCGGGTGAAGTTCGTGTAGTGTTGATGTCGGTTTTGTAATGGCGAACAAACTTCAGTATTTTGGAGATATCTTGAGCTATAGAGCTCCGATTGATCCGATTCTTGAAGCGATGAATTCGTAAGACATAAAGGGACATTTCCCAAAAAGAAATTCTTATCAAATGGCTTCATTTACTTGATCGAAATAATCAGACAAGATGTCAGTTTTAAAGACCAAGGAAGGGGCAATTTGGAAGTTTACTTAAAGGGTTAAGTTTATAGGCTTAAATGGAGGGGCATATGGGTCATTGCTCATTCATTAAATGAAATGGCACTATAAAAGCAAGAGGGCTGCCATTGTTTGAAGGAAATGCCCAAAATTTATAATCAAAGGAAAGAAATAATAAGAGAATAAGAGAGAAGAGAGAAGGGAGAGCAAGCTTCGGTGGAGAAAAAGCTAGGGCTCGATTTTTCTACCACTTGAAGAGAGGTTTTGATGTCATTCCAAGAGAGGAAAAGGTGGAGGATGAAGAGAGCTTCATCTTGAACCAAGAAAATCCAAAAATGGAGGAGAAATGAGGTAAGAGCAATTTTTAAGATTTGAGTTTATCTTGAAGTTTTGGTTTAGAATTATGAAAAATGGTATGGGTTTGTGGAGTATGAAGTCAATTTTGATGATTGCTAAGTACTATGGGTTTAATTTTGGATGTAAGTTAATTAGGGTTTAGGCCATTTTTGTGAATTGGGAATTTTGGAAGTTTTTGGTGTAGGTAGTTTGGAAATATGAGGGTTTTGTATTTTCTAAGCTCAATTTGAGTAATTAAGTTAATTATGATATTGAATTTGGGTGGAATTGCTTTAGGTAAAGTTAGATTGGAAGAAAGAAGGAATCAAAGGACAAATTGGAGCGAGGATCAAGTTTCTAGCATCGATTCGAGGTGGGTACCTGTTTATAATAGATTTATAAGCCACTACTGCTTTCCTTAAACAAAGAGATTTTCTAATTTCAATTGCATCATAAATGTTGCATCATTGTATGAATGATTTGAAAAATCATTATTGATTTAATACATGAACTTTTGATGAATTGCAAAATACCTTTGTGTTATGCCTCGAAAGATTTCATGGCATTTCGTATATTCGAAAAAGATCATTCGATAAATTGAGTTGAGCATGACATGTGCTTTTGTGTGGGAAAGAGAGAACCTGTTTCATTAGTCTCGTGCACGATGACCCTTAAGCCTTCTCCCGGCTGCCCGTTAGAGGCCACGAGATCCTGAGAAATCGGACTCGTTGTGTTTACGATAAAACTTCATTTTTCTGTCGTGTTTATGGAACTCTCGAGCCGTTATGTGTGCATTTGCATTGTGAAGTGTTATGATTGATGCATTCATGTTTTGGAAATTGTGATTTTGACCACTGCGAGAAAAGAAATTTTGAAAATGTGCATTATGGGTTTCAAACAAGGTTTCTGCAAGAAAAGAAAAGAAAAGTGTTTTTAAAAGGTTTTGCTTATTTATTTGTTATAAACTGTTACCCACGAGCTATAAGCTCACCTCCTTTCATCCCGTCTCCGTATTTGGCGGAAGGTCGGATGAAAGGCGGTCGAATGTCGGATCGACTTCTTGCATGTTTTAATAATTTGTATAAGTTAGATTTTGAGTAATTTGGATTTTAGTGTTGATATGTATATGGCTTTAGATAAATTTGGATAAATGTATTTGTGTATGAAATTGGGTATGGTGTATGTGATTTTGGTAACAGTGTAATTCATGAATGATTGGATTGAGAATTATTAAAGCGTTTATGGTGTATGAATTTCGGATATATAGGTATGTGTTTTTAGTTTCTAATGACAAAAGAAAGGATTAGTAAGATTTTGTGTAATTGACGGTCATGATTTAAATAGGATCAAATAGATTGAGATATTGGTTGAGGATGGATTTGTCTAAATGAGGAATTGAAGTGCTTTGTATGGGAATGATGAAAGGAATGAATAAGATAAGAAAGAAAGAAAAAAAAATTATACGGGTTTTGAAAATTGTCTTAAGGTTTCCAACGCGATAAGTTTCCTATGCTGTGTGTTTTCAGCAGATGTCGAAATTTATTTCAGTTCGATGGATTCGATCGTTTTTCTTTTTACATTCGCTTTCGATTTGTGATTCGATTCGCATCCGATTCAATTT
Organism: Erythroxylum novogranatense; assembly: GCA_029891385.1. Taxonomy (NCBI): domain Eukaryota; kingdom Viridiplantae; phylum Streptophyta; class Magnoliopsida; order Malpighiales; family Erythroxylaceae; genus Erythroxylum; species Erythroxylum novogranatense. The sequence goes on from CM057229.1 coordinate 102,907,013, forward strand.
TTCTTTATGTTTCGTTTCGTTGCTTTGATTCGATTCATATTAGTTCGTATTCGTATTCGATTTCGCTTTGCTTTCGTAATTCGTTTTTCGTATTCATTTCCGTTTTTCAATTGGGATCCGGTTTTCGGATCGGGTCCCAACAGTTGTGATATCAAAGCCTAGTTATATGATCTTACATGAGCGTATGTGTATTAGGGATTTGTATGAGAAGATGATAAGAGTTAGTGAATGGATATGATTGAATTAGTGAGAATGTGATATTGATGTGAATGACCTAGCATGTATTTGGAGTATAAGAATGTTTTGATTAAGATGTCAAAAGCATGATTGATGATAAAATAATGTGATAATGGAGATTAAGGTTCTAATTTCACGATGAATTTGGATGAATTCCTTTCGGATAGATATATATGTGAGATGTAATATAGGATACGTGAAAGATGAGTTGAATGATAGAGATATAGATATATATATGGAAGTTCAAAAGGATTAAATTGAATGTTATTGGTCCATATTACGATTATTAAGAATTGGACCATTGACTTGTGTAAATCTGTTAAGAAATATTGATATGATATGATATTGGTGGTATTTGATACAAGAAGTGATGAATTGTGAGTAAGTTGAGAAATATGTATGATGAGGAATTAGTTAAGAAAGTGATTGAATATGATTATTTCGAAAAAAAAAATTATTTGAGATAATAAGTTACTTGGTGATTATTCAGATAGAAATTTTGAGGGCGAAATTCTTTTAAGAGGGGGAGAATTGTTGGACCCCGAGCTTTCGGTAGAAATTAGAAATATTAAATGAATTCATTGAGTGTTTTCGGATATGAATTGTGTTATAGATGTTATTGTGCTTAAAGGAGTTGATGAGAAATGAAGTGATTGATTTTGATGACTTTGAAATTTGAGTAGAGTTGTATGAGTTATGAAAGTCAAAATGAACTAGTTGATTGAAATGGAAGTTGAAAACAAGAAATAATTAGTGAAAGTGTTATATTTTGAAGAAATTAAGAAAGTTGATTTTGAAGATAGAAAGTTTGACTTAAGAGTTGAATTTTGATTTAGGCACATTTGAGAAAATGATCTTAATGAAAATTTGTAGCTTATGTTGAGAGCTTTTCGTAGCCATAAAGTATCTATTTTTCGATATCGGGTTGAAAGTTATGATCTTTGAAAGTTAAGTGTATTTTCTTTGGTTTTGAAAAATGCTCTAAGTATAGGATTGTATATGTTGTGTTTTGAGGCGATTTACGAATTTGTTGTGGTTTGAATTGGATCAAATGGAATTCTTAATTGTTATAGAGGAACTCCATAGTTTCCCAATGATGTATAATGTCTATTTTTTGATGTGGAGGTTGAAGCGATGTGAGTTATTGAAGTTGAGTGTAGATCTTTGCAAATTTTAAAATTGATGTGTTCATAGGAAGTTTTGTGTATCTTGTGATCGATGCAAATTGGGACTGATGTGTATGTAATGGGATCAAGTAGCCTTCTTGAGAGTTGTAGAGCTTGTTTTATCTTTCCATTGATATAAAACACGAAAATATTAGACGAGGAGTAGAAAGTTATGATTTTTAGAAGTTACGATGTTGTTTAGTGTGGTGATCTACCAGTCACTTTGTGTGGAGTTTTGACCAATTTAGAGGTCGATCTGATTTTAAGGCCTTCATGAAAGTTGTAGAGGTTCTTTTACATTTATAGACACAGTTTGTTAAATTTGGAGTTACGAGTCAAAAGTTATGCATCTTTTAAATTGAGGCGTTACAGAAAAAGTCGGACGAAATTCTTTATTCACCCTATCATCTTAGTTTGACTTTTTGCTTCTCAGTTTGACCATCTTAGTTACTATTCATCGTTTTAGTTACTGTTCATAGAAATGAGATGAAGTACTGTTTATCGTCTCAGTTACTGTTCATAGAAATTCATCGTCTCAGTTACTGTTCATCGTCTCAGTTTGACTTTTTGCATCTCAGTTTGACCGTCTCAGTTACTGTTCATCGTCTCAGTTATTGTTCATCATCTCAGTTACTGTTCATCGTCTCAGTTACTGTTCATCATCTCAGTTACTGTTCATCGTCTCAGTTATTGTTCATCGTCTCAGTTTGACTTTTTGCGTTACAGTTTGACCGTCTTAGTTACTATATATTGTTATCTTCTGAGCCATTTTGTACCCTTAAAATGTTGGAAATGGCCTTTGAGGTCTGCATAAAAGTTTTTGCTCTTAAAATTATCTTTCCATCCATATAAAGAAATCCTTAATCCGATATCCGTAGGGAAATTTATAGCAATTTTCCCAATCTGTATCGTCTGATGATGTCATCAAGGTCTTAAAATGACGTCATCATCATCTGCTTTTGTTTTTGACCCCACAAATGAAAGATTTGGCCTTTGAGACCTTCATGAAAGTTTTATCTCTTCATGTCCTCTTTCGAACCATTCAAATAAAACCTCAATCAGACATTTCTGAGAAGTTATATTTGTTTCCAAAAGCGAGTTGATCTGATTGAGGTCATAAACATGGTTGCTTCTTTTGACCATAACTTCTTCTCTAGACCTCCGAATGACTTGATTCTTGAACCATTGGATTCATAAGACCTTTCTCTTCATCTCCACCATGAAGTGAGAAAGATTAAGTGGAAAAGGTGGGACGGGTGCAGTGAGTGTGTTCTTAGAGGATTTGAGCTGGTGTTTCCCACTGAACATATTTCAGTATTTTGATGTTTTCTGAATCAGTAGAGGTCAAAATGAGGTGATTTCTATTTCAAATGAAACTAGAGACATATATCTACAAGTTATATGAAGGAGCCAATTGACAATTTAGCCTCTAAGATGTTCAACTTCTGGAGTGAAGTTACGTGTAGTGTTCAGTATAGGTTTTGTAATGGCTGAACAAACTTTAGTATTTTGGAGATATCTTGAGCTATAGAGCTCCGATCGATCCGATTCTTGAAGCGATGGATTCGTAAGAGATAGAGGGACATTTCACAAACAAAAATTCTTATCAAATGGCTTCATTTACTTGATCGAAATAATCAGACAAGATGTCAGTTTTAAAGACCAAGGAAGGGGCAATTTGGAAGTTTACTTAAAGGGTTAAGTTTATAGGCTTAAATGGAGGGGCATATAGGTCATTGCTCATTCATTAAATGACATGGCACTATAAAAGCAAGAGGGTTGCCATTGTTTGAAGGAGAAGCCCGAAACTTATAATCAAAGGAAAGAAATAATAAGAGAATACGAGAGAAGAGAGAAGGGAGAGCAAGCTTCGGTGGAGAAAAAGCTAGGGCTCGATTTTTCTACCACTTGAAGAGAGGTTTTGATGTCATTCCAAGAGAGAAAAAGGTGGAGGATGAAGAGAGCTTCATCTTGAACCAAGAAAATCCAAAAATGGTGGAGAAATGAGGTAAGAGCAATTTTTAAGATTTGAGTTTCTCTTGAAGTTTTAGTTTAGAATTATGGAAAATGGTATGGGTTTGTGGAGTATGAAGTCAATTTTGATGATTGCTACGTACTATGGGTTTAGTTTTGGATGTAAGTTAATTAGGGTTTAGGCCATTTTTGTGAATTGGGAATTTTGGAAGTTTTTGGTGTAGGTAGCTTGGAAATATGAGGGTTTTGTGTTTTCTAAGCTCAATTTGAGTAATTAAGTTAATTATGATGTTGAATTTGGGTGGAATTGCTTTAGGTAAAGTTAGATTGGAAGAAAGAAGGAATCAAAGGACAAATTGGAGCGAGGAACAAGTTAATAGATTTATAAGCCACTACTGCTTTCCTTAAACAAAGAGATTTTCTAATTTCAATTGCATTATAAATGTTGCATCATTGTATGAATGATTTGAAAAATCATTATTGATTCAATACATAAACTTTTGATGAATTACAAAATACCTTTGTGTTATGCCTCGAAAGATTTCATAGCATTTCGTATATTCGAAAAAGATCATTCGATAAATTGAGTTGAGCATGATATGTGCTTTTGTGTGGGCGAGAGAACTGTTTCATTAGTCTAGTGCCTGATGACCTTAAGCCTTCTCTCATTTGCCGTTAGAGGCCACGAGATCTTGAAATCGGACTAAATCGTGTTTACGGTAAAACTTGAGTTTTTCTCGTGTTTATGGAACTCTCGAGCCGTTATGTGCATTTGCATTGTGAAGTGTTATGATTGATGCATTCGTGTTTTGGAAATTGTGATTTCGACCACTTCGAGAAAAGAAAATTTGAAAATGTGCATTATGGGTTTGAAACAAGGTTTCTGAAGAAAAGAAAAGAAAAGCGTTTTAAAGGTTTTGCTTATTTATTTGTTATAATTTATTACCCATTTATAAGCTCGCTCCTTTCATCCCCATTTCGGTATTTGAGCGGGAGGTCGGATGAAAGGCGGTCGAGATGTCGGATCGACTTCTTGCATGTTTTAAATAATTTGTATAAGTTAGATTTTGAGTAATTTGGATTCTAGTGTTGATATGTATATGGCTTTAGATAAATTTGGATAAATGTATTTGTGTATGAAATTGGGTATGGTGTATGTGATTTTAAATAGCAGATTGTAATTCATGAATGATTGGATTGAGAATTATTAAAGCGTTTATGGTGTATGAATTTCGGATATATAGGTATGTGTATTTAGTGTCTAATGACAAAAGAAAGGATTAGTAAGATTTTGTGTAATTGTGGTCATGATTTAAATAGGATCGATTAGATTGAGATATTGGTTGAGGATGGATTTGTCTAAATGAGGAATTGAAGTGCTTTGTATGGGAATGATGAAAGGAATGAATAAGATAAGAAAGAAAGAAAAAAAAAATATCTGGGTTTGAAAATTGTCTTAAGGTTTCAACGCGATAAGTTTCTATCTTTGTGTGTTTTCGGCAGATGTCGAAATTTATTTGATTCGATGGATTCGATCGTTTTCTTTTGCATTAAGCTTTCGATTTATGATTGATTAGCATCAGATTCGATTTAACTTTATGTTTTGTTTAGTTGCTTTGATTAGATTCATATTGGTTAGTATTAAGATTCGATTTAAACTTTCTTTGCCATTTTTGTATTCATTTAGTTTTCGATTGGGATCAGATTTGGATCGGGTCCCACAGATCTGCTGACCCTTGACTACTCGATATCTTGCTCATCGCTTTAGATATGGGGAGGAGAATAGGAAGAGGTGAGCTTAAAAGCTCAAGTGGGTAACAATTTTATAATTGGTAACAAGCAAAACCATTTATAAAGTCATTTCTAATCAGAAATTCACATTTATGCAAAATGTGTATGCATCGATGTTACCCACTTATCATGAACACATAGCATATCAAAATAGTTTAGGTAGATCCATAAACATGATGCCTTACACATTTACATATAACGATTAAGTGTGATAAAAACTTGAGGTCCCACGTGAAGAACTCCGTCTTAGCTTATGAAGGTAGAAAAGCCTATAACTTGGTCGATGTGCGTGACATTTTTAGGGACTACCCCGCCGCATATAACACATATTTCATAACTTGTAAATTTGTTGTCCAAAATGGCACTTTTTGAAAACTTGTATTTCATGAGCAAGAAATATTTCATATGCATTTTCAAAACTTGATTTTGTAAACTTGCTATTCTTTCAAAAATCATTTCCATCATTTAATTCATCAACAATGAACACAATTCATATACAACCATGTAGCACATTCTTACAACATTTAGAAAAACAATAATTGCACATGAATAAAGTAGCTTAAAATCGTTTATTGTCATTTCTTGAAAGAAACTTTAATGGCTTATTACTTAATTATAAAATTGAAACCCACCTGAATTTCTTGCTTATAACTTGCTCAAATGTCTCTCTTCTTTTCCTCTTGCTCCTGATTTTCTTGACGTTGATCAAATCCCAAATCAAGAGGAATTTCAAATGAGAACCCAAAGAAACATATGCATAAAATTGGTCTTAGAATGTAACATCCCATCACCAATGGGAAGGGTTGAATAGTAATTTGGAATGAGATATGAGCGTTTAAAAATTTGCCTTGATGTCTTTATAAGAAATGTATCCATATGTTTCTAGTTTAATCTAAAAAAGGGTTTAGGGTTTAGGATTTAGGGAGGGAGAGTTTTAGTGTTTTCTAGTGAGAGAAAATCCTCTCAACCCTTTCAGCTATCATGACCCAGAAAAGCAGGAAAGCTTCTCCGGCTACCACAAAAAGTCCTACTGGCAACAACACTGCCGCCCTTAGAGCCTCCGCCGGCGGTGGCTCCTCCTCTGGAACAGTCACCGGAATCTGCTCTGGTAACCATCTCCCCCCACAACACACATCATCGTCTTCGTCTTCACCCGATCTACACAACCCCGCCACCCGTTTGGTCCAACACCCACCCAAAACCCCTAGATCTACGGTCGAAACTTCGGCCCTCTCTCCCAAAATTTCTGCAATTTCCCATCTCCCACCACCGGCTAAGCACCCTACACTTCTCCAACAACCACACAAATAACCATCCTTACCTGCCTTACCATCGCCGGCGTTCAGAGGAGTCACTGGCGTCACCGATGGGGCGCCACCTGCTGCGGACCAGCGCAACCCCTTCGCTCCACCACCGTCGGCCCTTGGACAAGCACTCCGCACAGCCGTCCCTCACCGCCCGCCTGGGCCAACTGTCGGCGTGGAGCAACTGGTTCTTCCAACTCTGACGGCCATCAACACCAACGAGACACAGCTCGCACGTGGGATGTGCCTCCCTCCATATCCGGATGTTGCTCCTAAGGGGCTCCAAGCCCATTCAGCCCTTGATCCATATTTCCTTGCAGGAGGCCCTCCTGTTGGGCTGAAGCTACAAGACCCATCAACCATTGATGGGCTGAAGGGGTAGCCCACACCCCAAGGCCCAGAAGCATTTGGGGGAGCTATTGGAATGCAGCCCACACCGATGGCCCAAGGTGGAGGTAATTTTAATTTTAAAAATGCCCTCTTGCAAAATTCGTTACATGCCCCTGTTCCTAGTATGCATGCTAAACCTAGGAAGAACTATGGGAAGAAACCTTCTGACTTCTCTTGGGTTGAGAAAGTCGGTGTACTCACGGATTCCAATATTGGATTCTGTTTCCCGATTATGTCTGGAAATCCTCCGGAGGATATGTTTGAGCTTCTGGATGAATGTATAGATGAGAGTTTACACCAGTGGACTCGTTGTCTGGTCGGATTTTTTTCGGGGCATAGCATGCCCTTTCCGGCTATGCGGATTCTCGCTATGCATACTTGGAAGACTCTAGGCTTTTAGGATGTCATCTCCACTGGCACGAGATTCTTTTTATTTCGTTTCTAGTCTGAGGAAGCTGCACAGGTTGTTCTCGAGCGGGGCCCGTAGTGGCACCCGCACTTCGACTATGATAAATCCCGCATTTCCCGAATCCCTGTTTGGGTCCGTTTATATGGGTTGCCATTTCTTTTATGGAATGAGCGTAGTCTCGGCATCATTGCCCGGGTTAAGCGATCTCTTCTTTGTGGTAGCATACCTCTGCCACTTTTAGTCTCGATTTTGCTAGGCTATGTGTGGAGATTTCTGCTGCTTCCGAGCCGGTTCGCGAGATTGCCTTTCGATGCAAATTACGTTCCGAGCTGATTTGCATCTGAGTGGAGTATGAGTGGACACCTCAGCGATGCTCCATGTGTCACGTATTTGGACACTCCTGCGCCCCTCCACAGGCTACTACCGCACCACCTGTTGCTTCACTAGTGCCTCGGGGGGCGACACTAGTCCCTGCGGCTCCCCAGCCTGTTTCTGCTCCCCCTTCGGTCACACCTCAGGTTGTTGATCCGGTTCAACTTCCAGCTTCACCGGTAGCTTCCCTAGTGTCCAAGGTTGTGCTACAGATCCCTATCCAGGATGGCTCGGGATCCTCAGTTGCTCCTGATATCATGAATACAGTTCAGACTTCTCCAGCTCCATGTCGCCCTGACCCTGCATAGGTGAGCATTAGCCCGCGTCGGACGCCTAGCCCAGCGATTTCTACAGCGCTGAGTTCCACCCCTAGCAAGATGCCTTGTCTTCTGAGTACTGAGGCCTCCATTCCTAGTAGTAGTCATGGCTCTCGATATGCTTGCCTCTTCGGAGACTTTTAAGCAGTGACTCGCCTATTCCTATCAAGGGGTTGTGGGTGAAAGGCGTCGATGAGGGACTCCCCTCTCTTTGATTTCTGCTGACCTGGTTATATTCCATTTCCTATGATAGGAAGTTGGAATATTAGGGGCCCTAATGGTCCTCACACTCAGCGAGCAGTTAGAGATTGGATTCGGCATTATGATCTTAGTTTGGTGGGTCTCTTGGAGACCAAGGTAGTTTCTCCCTCCTTAGTCGGGATAGTTTCGGCTACTTTTGATGGATGGGATTATTTGAGTAATGTGACGGATCAGGTAGCATGTCGCATTTTGGTATGTTGGGATCCCAGTCTGTTTGAGGTACGACTTTTGACGTCCACTCTTCAGGGCATTAGTTGTGAGGTGACCCGACGGCGAGAGGGTACCGTTTTTGGCCTTACAGTAGTCTATGGCTCCACGGATCCTGGTAGTAGGAGAGGGCTTTGGGATTTTCTCCGCGGTCAGGCCTCTGGATTTATTTCTATGCCTTGGCTGGTGTTGGGTGATTTTAATGCTATTTTGAGTCATTCAGACCGAGTCAGTGGAGATATCGGGTGGTATCGGCATATGGATAAGTTTGGGGAGTGTTTACGTGATGCTGCGTTGCTCCGATTGCCTTATCGGGGTCTGCGTTATACTTGGCATAATGGTCAGGAGGGACAGGATTCTATCCTCAGGCGTTTGGATTGGAGTTTTGGCAACTCCGCATGGTTCACCTCATGGCCTAGTACATTCTGAGGTCCTCCCGTGGCGTCTCGGACCCTGACTCTTTAGTGGTTTAGTTTGGTTCCCCGCGACATCGACCTCCCACTCCTTTCAAGTTTCTAAAATGTTGGGCAGATCATCCCCATTTTTAGAACTTCGTCGGAGGGTTTAGGCTATCGATGCGAGGTGACGATGTTACATTTGACTCATCGATTAGATGCCTTTCGAGAAAGTCGAAGTCTTTTCATTTAGAAATGCGACCATATTTCAGCGAGATTAGGGAGGCACGGACCCGGTGGGCCTCTGCTCGGTAGCCACGATGCTTCCACTTTTCAGCAGATCTCGGTCTTGTAGAGCGTCACCTCGCTTGATAATATTATCGACTGCAGCAGGATGAGGAATCATTCTATCGATAGTGATCCAGGATTCAGTGGCTTGCTCTGGGGAATCAGAACACTAGCTTTTTCCACAGATCCTTGATCCATCACGGTCAGAATTCGAGTACATGGGTGGATGATGGGGTAACGAATATCACGGTCGAGGAGCCAGGGCGGATGGTGGTGGATTATTTTCAGGGTATTCTCAGCTCTCCCCCCTCGCCTCCTTCGGTGATCTTTGCTTTCTTTTTCACCGACGTATCCGGAGGATATGGTTCGATCCTTTGGTGGCCCAGTTTTAGATGAGGAGATCCGTCACGCCTTATTCTCTATTCTGGAGGATAAGGCTCCGGGGCCTGATGGTTACACCTCTTTCTTCTTTCGGAGGTGTTGGGATATTATAGGGGCAGATTTCAGAGCAGCGGTGCGGTATTTCTTCTCTTCCTCGGTTATGCCTCACTGGGTGAATTTTACTAGGATCACCTTGGTTCCCAAGGTGGAGAGTCCACAGACTTTGCATGACTTTAGGCCGATCTCTTGCTGCAATGTCCTTTATAAGTGTATCTCAAAGGTCATTGTAAATCGGTTTAAGGTTGTCTTACCAGAGGTGATTAGGAGAGCTCAGATGGCGTTTGTCGAGCGGCGGATAGGCGATCGATCTTTCTTACCGGGAGTTCTTTGACGATTATCACCTAGATCGCTCACCACCATGGTGCGCTATCAAGGTTGATATTAGTAAGGCTTTTGATACAGTCAGCTGGGAGTTCCTACTACTGGGATTGAGGACCATCGGAGTTCCTGATAGCATGATCAGATGGATTGAGGTATGTCTTCGATCTGCACATTTCTCGGTAGCTCTCAATGGATCACTTCATGGTTATTTTGCTGCCACACGGGGGGTGCGACAGGGGGATCCCCTCTCTCCTTATTTTTTTGTACTAGCGATGGAGGGGGTAGATGGGATACTGCGAGAGGTGACAGCATCTCTGGGATATGGCCATCACTGGAGGTGTAGGCAGCTTTCCCTCACTCATCTATGTTTTGCGGATGATTTGATGATTTTCAGTTGTGCAGATTCCGATTGTCTTGAGATCATCCGACAGGCTCTGACAGTTTTTGAGAGGTGTTTTGGGTTGGCCATGAACTCGGATAAGAGCAGAGTCTTTTTTTCCAGGATCCCCGAGGCGGAGGTTTCCTCTTTACAGAGTGTCCTCGGGATTCAGCTTGGTGCCCTCCCAATCCGATACCTGGGTGTCCCACTTATCACTACACGACTGAGGCATGCAGATTGTCTTCCTTTGGTGGTGAGGATACTTTCCCGGATTCGACTGTGGATTTTAGTCTCTCTTACCTATGCGGGTCGGTTGCAGCTTATTCGATCTGTACTCTTCTCTATACAGGTCTATTGGTCCCATGTTTCTCGCTACTAGTATCACTTTCGCCATTGAGAGTATTCATCGACTTTTCTCTGGAGGGGTACTTCTTTGTCCCACACTGGGGCTAAGGTGGCATGGGAGTTAGTCTGTTTTTCGAGACAAGAGGGTGGACTTGGAGTTAAGAGGATCAGGGATTGGAATAGGGCGGCTACGCTTAAGTATGTGTGGCGCGTATTCACAGACAGATCTTCTACAAAGACTATGTGGGTACATGCAGTGCTGCTGCGGGGTAGATCCTTTTGGCATATTCGGGTTCCGTCGAGCTCTTCATAGGTTTGGCGAAAGATTATGTCGAGCCGAGAGTGGTGCAGAGGCCTTATTGTAGCTTGTATTGGTGATGGGAGAGATACTTCCCTCTGGCAGGATTATTGGTTACCAGATCAGGGGCCTCTATGTGATCGATTTTCCTTCCGTGATCTATCTTCTACTGGGCTCTCTTGGAATGCTCGGGTCTCGGATATCATTCGTGATGGGGAGTGGGTTTTTCCGGAGGGGAGTGATGAGCTTCAGCAGATTTGGGACTCGGTCCGCTTTCGACTGCAGCTTCAGTCCGAGTTGGGCTCGGGTCCCAATTCCCCATTCCTGAGGTGGCCCCTCAGGCTGCGCCAGTGATAAGCTCCCCAAAACCTCGGACCTGATCCCAACATCCATACATAATTTCGATTCACACAAATACATATACCCATACATACACACGTTCTACACATGCATTCTAAACATGCATTAATCATCCCAATTACATAAGCCATCATGTCATTATCATTCGGAGAAATTCAACAAGTATTCTCAACCATACATAATATAGAATAAAGTCTAAATCCAAAATACACGAAGATGCTCCATGATGATATGCTCGGAGGGCCAACCAAAATACTAACTTAAGACAAAGCTCCTAACTATCTTGGAGTTTAGATGCGCTTGCAAGATCAACGATCGTCTCGTTCTACACTTTGAGGAGTGGGAGATAATAGGGTGAAATTCTAAGCTCGATGGCGTATCGTTTATAGCCGTTGGCAATAGTAGCGCATTCAAGCATATACATATATATATACACAAGCATATAGCAAGTCATCAATCTATCAATTTACAATCCTCCAAGAATATGTCATATGATTACACAATATAACAATTCATCATGCATCATGCCCAACAAATCAAAAATGAATGCACAAAGCGATCCGGGATAAGCCAAGTTTATCACAGTAAACTATCAGAGTCGATTTCTCGAGATCTCGTGGCCTCGGCGAGCAACTGACGGGAAAAGGCTTTACGTCGGCGTGCGCGATTAACGATCAGATTCTCTCTCCCAAACAAAGCACATAACAATTAGTTTAAATGCTCGAAGCATTTTATTAAAACTTTCATACTTTTAGTTCTTTTCATTCTTGCAAATGCCATAATGCCTATCAAGGCGTTACGACAATCATGATCGCGATGCATTTTCAATATTTCTTATAATTCAACCTGACGATGTCACACATGCAAGCAAGCATACATATATTGCCCATACACATAACAACCATAAATATATTACCCGCCTAATATCGCTCGAGAATCTAACTCACTATTTTCCTTCCTCTTGCGATTGGATCAAGTCGGCTTGGTTTCCTATAACAAACCAAGTTTTCATTCAAAATATCATTCAAAGAAAATATTCAAAAAGCTTGAAAATCAAAAGTACTAGCACTAAAAGTCTATATCCGACTTCCAACCCAAAATCCCGAATCTTATAAGCAATTTCTGAACTTCCCTTCTTCATAAAACTTGTAGCCCTCTATCTCTAGATCACAACGAATGCAAAATCACCTCATTTGGACATCGACAGCCCAAGATACAACCGATATACCAAAATTCATCGCTGTTGGAAACAGGGGGCTCGTCGCGGCATGCTCGCAAGTGTGCGTCGCGGCGTGCACCATTTCCTCGCACGTCGCGGCGTGCTCCTTCTCACACGACTCGGCGTGCACAGCTTTCTCGCACGTCGTGGGGTGTTCATATGCACGTCGCGACGTGCAGGTCTGGAGAACATCTCCGAACCCAATTTTCCAGCATTTTCCCACTTCAATCCTTCCCTTAAGCAAATGCAACACACCTAAACCTTGATTCAAGACCTATACTACATTTCTAACCCATTAACAACTTAAAAAAAGGCACAAAATCATCAACCTAAGAAATCTATCCATTTTCCCCTTAAACCCTAAACCACCGATTCTAACACATTCAAATCGATTCTAGGGTTGAATCTAACCACAACAAGAAGAAATGAAGTTTATACTTACTTGGAGAGGTTCGATTCTTCAAAAATCAAAGACTCTAGCTTTCCCCTCTTTTCTCCTTCTTCTTCCTCTTCCTACGACACTCTCTCCTTCTCTTCTTCTTTTTCTTTTCTTTTCCTCTCTTCTCCTTCTAATTCCTTTGTTTTAAGTCTAAATGGGTAGGAAAAGACTAAAACACCCCTCCTTGTAAAGCCTTAAGCTCTCCCACCTAAGTGGTCTTCCTAAAAAGCCCTCACACATTTGCCCTTTCATTCTCACTTAAACACAAATAAACCTTAATTATCCACTAACACTCCCAATTAAATCAAATCAAGCCATAATCACACAATGAACACAATTCATGCTTAAAGACATCATAAAAAAAATTCGGGGCCCAATAGTCCGATAGTTGGGTTTGGAGAGGTCACTCATCAGGAGTCTTCTCTGTGGACTCTGCCTGGCACCTTCTCCGAGCTCGGCGTCCAGTGGACCCGATTCACCATCTATTGTGGTTCCCAGGGCACATTCCGCGACACTCTTTCATTCTCTGGTTGGCATCACAGGAGCGACTCCGGACCATGGATAGGCTCCAGTTCTTTGGTGTTCTGACATCTTCGACCTCTGTTCTTTGTGTTACTTCTACGGAGATACATGATCACCTCTTCTTTCAGTACCGATTTTCTGCCGCCGTTTGGGGTTCCCTCTCGACGAAGACCCACTTTGCTTGGCCTTCAACCTCTTGGGTTCCCCTTCTCCAGTGGGCTTGCACTCATCTTCGCGTATGAGGATTCTGAGACATCTCCTTTCACGGTTAGTCCTCTCGACCCTTTCTACTTCCTTTGGTATAAGAGGAATAGCATAATTTGATGAAGCGACAGATCTACTCATGACATCATTGAGGACATCACTGAGCTTATCCGTTCTTGGCTTCTCGGCCTTGATACTCGTCTTGAATACTGTTCTTGATTGGCATACAGGCTTTCTACCTAGTCATTTTACTTTGTTTTGCTTTGTTTACGAGCCGTCTGTGGCTTTTGATTTGTTTTGAGAGCCGCCTGTGGCTTATTTCATTCTGAGAGTTGTCTGTGGCTTATTTGTTTTCTATTTCGAGAGCCACCTGTGGCTATTTTGTTTACTTTGTACATAAATCCTCCTTTTAATTAATATATATCTTACTTTCTTTTCAAAAAAAAAAAGTTTAGGGTTTAGGGTTTAGGGTTTTAAGGTTTTAGGGTTTAGGGTTTAGGGTTTAGGGTTTAGGATTTAAGGTTTGGATTTAGGGTTTAGGGTTTGGGTTTAGGGTTTAGGGTTTAGGGTTTAGGGTTTAGGGTTTAGGGTTTAGGGTTTAGTGTTTAGGGTTTAGGGTTTAGGGTTTAGGGTTAGCGTTTAGGGTTTAACGAGAGAGAGAATTTTCTCTGCCTTCTCTCTAGCACAATGACCAGGAAACACAAACATCGTTCTTCTGCCACCACCAACAGCCTACCTCTTTCTGTCAAGAACCCTCATTACCCTTTGCCGTGTGCCGCTCCAACCAGTGGTAATTTGCTTGCCTTGCGGTCCGACCAGGAATCTGCTCCGGAGACCTCCTCACACCCAATCATACCTCATCCTCTTCGAAATCACCTGATCTCTCCACCCCCATCACCAGTTTGGTCCAACTCCTGCCCAATCGCTGCAGATCTAGGATCGAAACTTCAGTCCCCACTGCCTTTGTTTCTGCCACCGCCCTCCCCCCACCACCGGCCACACACTTTCCACCCCTACAAAACCCTTCAACGCAACAACCATCACCTTCTCTACCTGCTTCTGCGATCGATGGAGCTGTTGGTGTCACCGGCGATCACCCACCCCCGGCCTTGCGGCGTAGCGTCGTCTGCCACCGGTCGCGCCTGCCGATGGCCTTTACTTTGTCGCTTTCCTTCTCCCGTGATGGCCGTCGAGCTTCGCCCATGCCAAATGTGTGATCTGCTCCACCAAGCAGGCGCCACCTCAAGAAGGTCTGCGGTTCTTTGCCGCGAGGAAGGGCAAGCTTCGATTGAGCTTCCTCCCGTTGGCCTAATGGGCTCAAGCCCATTCAGTACCTTAGTGGCCTTGGTCACTTCAACGAGAGCCCGTCGAAGGGTTTTCCAAAGGAGGATTGCTACCAAGACAGCCCAATCCACTAGGCCCTTCAGCCCATGAAGGAGGTAATTCAACTAACCCTCCTGTTAATTCATATGCTGTTGTTGTGAATGTGAATAAGACCGTAGGAAACTCTAGGCAGCCCACTAAAAAATCTTCAGATTTTTCATGGGTTGACAAAGTTCGAGTATCCACTTTGAATGCTGGTTTTAGACTTTCGGGGAAAACCCATGCTAAATCGTCTGGGCGAGTGGCGCTTCCAGAATAACCTATTTTCGATAATCTCCATGAGTGGACCCGATGTCTAGTCGGGTTTTCCACAGCATAATCGCCTTTTCTTTGCTTGTCTGACCATTGCTGACGAGGGCTTGGAAGACCCTTGGCTTGGAGGCAGTTATTTCTACTGGTACTGGATTCTTTCTGTTTCGTTTCTAATCTGAGGAGGTTCTACAGTCGGTCCTCGATCAAGGTCCTTGGTTTTTTGGCGGGAAATTCATGGTTTTACAGCAGTGGCACCCCCGCTTTATCTTTGATAAATCTCGGGTGTCTCGAGTGCCAGTGTGGATTAGATTCCATGACCTACCCTTTCCTTTGTGGAATGAAGAATGCCTTGATATTTTGGCTAGTCAGATTGGGCGTCCCCTTAGCTGTGATCGTTACACTACCGATAGGACCCGCCTCTGCTTTGCTCGAGTTTTTGTGGAGTTATACGCTCTTGACGAGCCTTTACATGCATTGGAGATTGATTGTTGTGCAGTGGCGATTCTGTTTGGGTAGAGTATGAGTGGACACCGAGAGGTGTTCCAAGTGTCATGTCTTTGGACACTCTTGTGCCCTCCACTTGCTCTTGAACCTTGGTCTCTCCACCTTTTAGAGCTTTGTTGCCCTACATCTCCCTCAGCTGCCCCTGTGACCAGGGAGGTGATCCGACCTATGGCGCTCCTTTGCTTTTAATGGCGCCTCCGTTATTGACCGGTTTGACTCACTTCTCTTCTGCTTCCCGGTGGCTAGGGACATAATCTGAGACCCCTCTTTCGGATAGTTCGAGGTCCCCAATTTGCTTGATTCTGCGACTCTTGGTGAGACTACCAAACTTCCCGTCGGCCGAGGCAGGCACTCTGCTTCTTACGAGTTGCGATCTGGCTCGAGTCGGACACCTAGTCCGTGGTTTCCAGCGGAGATGAGGTCAACCCTAGCAGGATGCCTTGTCTCCTCAGTACTGAGGCCTCCATTCCCAGTAGTGGCCAGGGCTCTCATTTTGCTTACCTCTTCAGAGATTTTTTGCTCGGTGACTCGTCCATTCCTATTCAGGGGTTGACAGGCGATGGTATGAGTGAGGGGACTTACCCCTCTCCTTGATTTCTGTAGTTTGTTTTATATTCCATTTCTATGATAGGAAGTTGGAATATTAGGGGCATAATGGTCCTCACTTTCAATGACGATTAGAATTGGATTCGACATCCACGACCTTGGATTGGTTGGTCTCTTGGAGACGGTAGCTCTCCTCCTTAGCGGGTGTAGTTTCAACTACTTGTCGGGGATGGGATTACTTGAGTAATGTGACGGATCAGGTAGCATGTCACATTCTGGTATGTTGGGACCCCAGTGTATTTGAGTTACGGAGTTCGGTGTCTACTCTACAGAGCATTAATTGTGAGGTGACTCATAGGCAATGGTCTTGTTTTAGCCTTACCATGGTCTATGGCTCCAGGGACAGAAGCACTAGGCGAGGCTTTGGGACTTCCTCTGCGATTAAATTTGTGGTAGGTTTCATTCTACGCCTTGGCTAGTATTGGGTGATTTTAATGCCATCCTGAGTCATTCTGACAGAGTCATCGGAGACATTGGGTGGTATCGCCATATGGATGAGTTTGGGGAGTGTTTACATCATTCTGAGTTACTCCGTCTACCTTATCGGGGTCTGCGATATACTTGGCATAATGGTCAGGAGGGATCGGATTCCATTCTGAGACGGTTGGATTGGAGTTTTGGCAACTCTGCATGGATTACTTCATGGCTTTGGTTCCTTTTCTGGAGGTCACCTACGAGATATTTACGATCCTGACTCTTTGGTTGTTCGGTTTGGCTCCCGCGATCTCGGCCTCCACTCCTTTCAAGTTTATGAAATGTTGGTGACCATCCCACTTTTAGAACTTGTTAGGAGAGTTTAGAGCTTCACCGATTAGAGAGACGATGTTTTGCTTGACTCACCGTTAGGTGCCTTTCGAAAGGTGAAGTCCTTCCACTTCGAGGACTCTGACCATATTTCAGCGAGTAAGGGCGGGACCCGGTGGGCCTCGCTCGGCGACTCTTGATGCTTCCCCTTTCGCCCGATCTAGGTATTGTTGGCGTGACCTTGCTAAGCGTCTTATAGGCGTCTGAGGATGAGGTCATTCTATCGATAGCGATCTAGGATCGATAGCTTGCTGCAGGCGACGAGAACACTAGTTTTTCATAGATCCTTGATCCATCGCAGGTCGAGCGAGTACATGGGTTGCTTGATGGGACCGGTACTTGTATCACAGATCATGGAGCATTGGGACAGATGGCGGTTGATTATTTTCAGGGTATTCTCTTCTCTTCCCCCTTGCCTCCTCCAGTTGATGCTGCTCGGTTCTTCACTCGTCGTATCCCTGAGGATATGATCCAATCATTGGTGGGTCCAGTTTCGGATGAGGAGATCCATCATGCCTTATTTTCCATTCCGGAGGATAAGGCCCCAGGACCTGATGGCTAGGCTTTTGATATAGTCAGCTGGGAGTTCATACTACTGGGATTGAGGACCATTGGAGTTCCTGATAGCATGATCAGATGGATTGAGGTATGTGTTTGATCTGCACATTTCTCGGTAGCTCTCAATGGGTAACTTCATGGTTATTTCTTTGCCACCGGAGTGCGACGAGGATCCTCTCTCCTTGCTCTGTTTGTCTTGGCGATGGAGGGCTAGATGGGATCTTGCGAGAGGTGACATCTCAGGGTTATAGCCATCCTTTGGAGGTGTAAGCGGCTTTCCCTCACTCATCTATGTTTTGCGGATGATTTGATGATTTTCGGTTGTCGGTCTGATTCTCTTGAGATCATCCGTGATCTCGCGATTTTGAGAGGTTTTTGGGTTGGCCATGAAATCGGATAGGCCAGAGTCTTTTTCGAGATCCCCGTGGAGAGTTTCCTCTTCTGAGTGTCCTCGGGATTGATTAGTGCCCTCCGTCCGGTACTGGGTGTCCCTCATCACTACTGTGTGAGGCATCTGATTGTCTTCCTTTGGTGGAGGATTCTTTCTGGATTATTTGTGGACTTGACCTCTCTTACCTATCTTGGTCGGTTCTGACTTATTGATCTGTTCTCTTCTCTGCTCTGATTATATTGGTCGGTATGTTTCTATTGCCTACTAGTATCCTTTCGCCGCATTGAGAGTATTACATCGGTCTTTCTCACGGAGGGTACTTCTTTGTCCCCACAGGGGGCTAAGGTGGTGTAAGTCGATATGTTTCAGGGACGGTAGGGTGGACTTGGAGTTAAGAGGATCGAGAGATTGGAATAGGCGGCTGCGCTTAAGTATGTGGCGACTATTCACGGGACGGATCCTCTACATGGACTATATGGATACATCTTGATGTTCTTCTTGAGTAGATCCTTTTGGCATATTCGGGTTTTGTAGAGCTCTTCACGGATGCAGTGGAAGATTACATTGGTAGAAAGTGGTCTGAGGCACTTGTTGTAGCTTGTATTTGTAGGAAAATTAGGTGTGAGCATCCACATACGCAGTCTTGGAAAACAAAAATTTTGTAAGGACCTTCCATTAAGCCCAGGGATCCATATATACATCACAATATTTCAAACCATAGCGGCCGAAGGTAAATCTAACGGTATCATGTAGAATCGGAGAAACTAGGAGATGACAATGCTTTGACAGGAATAGCTAGAAACAAGTAAGTCTTTGGCTTCACCTTTGTCATGGAGGCTTGAAACCAATGGAAAGAAGGAGAAACTTGGAGAAAGAAGATTGAAGATCGATGGAGAGCTTAAAGGAGAAGAACTTTTCTTTGCCTTAAAATCTAAGGTTTTCTCAAAACCCACGACATCCTCTACTTCTTTTCTTCTCTTTTATTTGTCTTTAACTTAATTAAAGACGTTCAAAAGCTAGGTGGAGAAGCTTCCACGTTAGCTTATATATATATAAAGTTAATAAAGATAAGGCTAACTCTCCTCCTTCCACGTTTTTCACACATATATATATATATATATATTAATTACTTAATTAATTAATTAATTAATTAATTATATAAATCTTGAAGTGGTCGATCTGCAGGGAATTGGGTCTCTAAATTTCTAGGGTCGATTATGGGAAAAACTCAAAAGCCTTTTTCGGCCGATATCGATGTCGCGATCTCGTCGGGACGTATCTCGATCGTCGGGATCCATTTAATCGGTGCTCTCCATATATTGGAACTACGTAAAAGACTATTTCTGAATTCTCAGGAGAGCGGCTCTTGTCGCGTGTGACCCGATTAGGTTCCGGTTATGTTGGCCATAGATTAACGACAAAATGAAGCGTGAAATGAAGGTATCTGTGTTATCATGATTTGATTGATCGGAAAGTAATTGGTTTGTGAATGAACGTGTATTCGTCATGAGCCATATCACGAACCTTTAGACGCAATTCAGTGCAATTAGATCACTTTCACGTCATATATACCTGCTTGGTTATGAGTATGGGCAAGTGTCGACTTCTTTACTAGGCCGTTATGTCGAATCTAGTCAAAGTGATTTCGGTTAACTTCACAGGAATCATTACTTTATATAATGTGATGAAGACATTCTTCATGACGTATATCTTTCCGACGAGCTTCATAATGACATACGACAAGAGGCCATGGTATCATCTTACGCTATCATGAGTGGTGAATCCTCATAGTATTCTTTCGATTACGCCCGAATCTAATCCATTTGTGTACGTCAGCATACATATGTGCGACTGCAGCAAGGCCGACGAGGAATGGAGTCAGAAAGCGAGATCGATGTCCAAGATATCGTGGGCCTTCCGAGTCTGGGATGCTACGCATTCTTATGATGAGTTATATTTGACGTTAGAATAGGACGTCAGTATGATGATCTGCATGGCGAATCGTCCGATGTCTTCTACTACGCCAGTAAGCATCCAGCGTCTCGACCTAAATATCTCGTATTCTGGTTTACGAGATCGCTTTTTCTTGGCGAGTCGAGGGCTTGAGATGTATATAGTCTCGGGATTCTGATGTCGGTCTCGATAATCTTATGGTTAGGGATAATTTGAATCTTGACGTAATTACGTGATAGAATCTCGGTAGTATGATCAGCATCGCTGAATTTCGCCCATCTTTATGTCATATATCGTGGACTTCGTTAATTTGCTTATAGATCGATATCGTTCATAAATAATGAGCAATGAGTTAATGAAATATGTCTTTTCTCTATTTATTTATAAAGGCATGCCTGACTTTGTACAAAATCTTGTTAAAAGCGATTGCGTAGAGGCTTCTTCTAACGTCTTCCACGACTACTAAAGCCCGATCGCCGATATCTATCTGGCCGTGATCTGTGAAATCAAAACTCTTTTGTGATAATGGCTTTGTCAGCGGATCGGTAATATTTTGCTCGGTGGGAATTCTCTCGTCTGGACATCACCTCGTCCTATGATCTCCACGATCGGATGATATCTGCAGATGCGATGTTTAGATCGTTGATGAGACCTTAGTTTTTTCGCTGCTTGAATAGCCCGTTGTTGTCCGCAATACAATGCGTGGGCAATCGTCTTCTTAGGAACCACGCCAGTTCGGTAATGAACTTGATCAGCTTCCTTTCTTTTGCTACGAGCGACGATGTACTGCATCGATTCGTTGAATCGTGATCCTCTCTTATTTGGAACTCTTCCACTAAGCTTCCCGTAATTCGGTGTGAATCATAACTAGTGGGATTTGGAATCATCCTTGTCAGTTGAAAATTGGCATCTGTATGCAGCTCACTTTGAGATCTCCGTCTCAATATATCGAAAACATCCTTGGTCGATGCCATGTAGTCTTGAGGATATTCTTGGCGACCACCAGTGACCTCGCAGGATCGAGATTGGTATCTGCTCGTAACACTTAGAGCATATGATACATCGGATCTCATATAACGTTACTGTACGTGATAGATCCTCTGCTTGAGATGCATACGGGATCATATTAATGCATATCCTCTCATCTTGTTTCTTAGGACACGTAGATTTCGAGTGTTATCCCATGAGTCGCCGGGAAGATACCCTCTCTTGGATTGCTCCATACTAAACCTCTTTAGCATCTTTATGCATGTGCGTTGATTGTGAAAATGAAAGCAACCTTTTGATCTATCTCATAGATCTTTATCCCGAGGATATAAGTTGCTTCAAAGTGCTTTCGACGGCAAGTGTTGGACAACAAATCTTGTTGATTGTAGCATAGAGCATCGTTTCTATGATAATATGTCAATACATGCAACCTGAGAATCGATTGCGGTCAATTAACTTATGCTTATCTGTACGGTGTTAATAAATTTTGTGAAAACAAACTCTTTGATTATCGTGAAATGGATATTCAACTCTGGATGCTTGTTTGATCCGTAGATGGATTTACAAACTTGCATACCTTTTAGCCCGTCATAGGAGGTAAACCGCCGAGTTGTGTCGTATATATCACATCCCTCGGCTAATTCTATTTAGGAAAGGCATCTTGCGTCAAATTGCCATATCTCGTAATCATAATGAGTGGCGATGGTAGGAGTATTCTAATAATTTAAGCATTCTTTTGAAGTTTGAAGGTCTCAAGTATTGGTCAATATTTGTCTTTAATGACGCTTTAACCCATGGCCTTAACTTTATAGGTAATACATTACCATCAGTATCGAGTTTCTTTTGAAAACCATTTTATATACTATAGGTTTGATTCCTTGGTCGCCATGACGAAAGTCCATACTTGGTTTTAATCATGGAATCCATTTCGGCTGCGTGGCATGAAGCACGTTTCAGACCTGATTTCTTGAGAACCTATTCCGTGGGTGGTAATTTCATCATGCTTATAAGCGTCGTCGTTACTGTTCATTCACGAGAAATCCATATCTACAGGGAGCAGGCGTATCTACGTGACCTCTGAAGCCCGATGTGTTGTAGAAGGTTGACTATTCACTTCATACGTATGAGATTCTGATTTAGGGATTCGAGCGGTTGATACGTATGCATTCGGCATCTTGAACTTCTTTTAAGCTCGATTTTGCTCGCTGTCTTAGCGTAAAAGCTTCTTTCTACAAAAACTGCGTGCTTGAAACAAACACGCTTTTGTTCGCCGGTGGTAGAATTGATATCCCGTTGTTTTTAACAGGATATCCTACGAACAAACACTTGTAGAGACTTTGCATCGAGTTTATCATTGTGTCCGTACCCAGCTATAAAGCGAGACGATTTTGAACTTTCAAATGAGTAAGATAGGGTCTTTTGTTGAGTCGCGTCTGTATAGTATGTCCAGCATCATCTTTGATGGAACTACATTTATGAGTAAGCAGTATGCCGAGTGCATACCCCGAAAAGGATTTTGGTGCTTTATAAAGCGCGTCATCGATCGTCTGTGTCTAACAAGGTTCGATTTATATTTCTATTGGCACCATTGTCTTTGTGGTGTATGCGGAGAGTCCATTGAGATAAAATCCATTATCTAGAGATATAATCAGCTTTGTTGATGCAAAGTATTAACATACGATCGGATCGTAATGTCTTGATACTTTTCCCAAGTTGGTTTTCTCACTTCGTTTACGAATTGTTTGAGCTTTTCAAATCTTGATTTATATCTCATCGAATCTGGTACCATGCTCGAGAATAATCATCGATAAAATTAATGAAGTAAAGACAATCACTTACGGCTGGATGGACATCGGACCCATCATACGCCGAATGTATTAGGTCCCAATCTCCGTCGCTTTCGTTACGCTTCCCTTAAAGGGTAATTTAGTCATCTGCTGCAATAAGCAAGATTACGCATGTGTCATATGATTAAGCAATCAAATGACCCTAGCTACTGCTCTTATGGACCTGTGCTCGTCTCTCGTTTATATGGTAAAGCGACAATGTCATAAGTAAGTTGATTTTAAATTATCTGCGTTTATGTCTTTTAATTATGGGTAACATTCATAATTGGATGTGGCGTATCTATATGTAAATTAATTCACGTAATGTCTGATCTTGTAAAGTATTGAATTCAAACTAATAGAACAACCATTATTCTTAAAAGTCGCATGGAAACTGACTATTTAGCAAAGCGAATGATATGTTTTTGTTGTCTGGTCGAATTCAATAACATTCATCGAATTTAATTCTGTTAGGTGGGGAGTAATGAAAAAATAAGTCTTTTCTGACTAATGTCGACAACTTCTTTTCTCCATTTCTACTGTAGCGATTCTATCTCTCTTAAGCTGAAACGTCTCTTGTCCACAGGCCATGCATATCATTGCATATGTGTGATATGAGCCGTTATCTAATACGCGTATGTTGTAATTGAAGCAGTATTAACTTTCGATGAAAAACATACACGAAGAAGTCGAGACATCGATGCTTCTTACCTTCAATTCTTCGAGATAGACTTTCTGAGTTTAAGCCCAGTGGCGGTCTTGCCTGATTGAAAGCAAGTTCGCTTTTAGTGCGATCTCTTTGGTTTTCTTCTTGCTTTACACTTCCTTTCGGTTCTTAGACCTTTCTTCTTGACTTCTTTTTCTTGGAACCGGAAGAAAAGTCCACCACAACTTTGCCTTGCTATCCTTCTTGATAGCTTGCTTCTGCTTTGTCTTGGCGATTGATCGCTCGAGGAATTGTAAGTGGATATTTGGTTCGTCAAGATAGTTTAACCTGGCTGTGAATAACTATCGAGACAAATCAACCCAAATTAAGTCGGCACTTAATTCATAATCAAAATAACAAAACCTAAGGCGACGACCTCTCGATATACCCATTCATCTTGGTGCACTCTTGCGGAATGACGATCATCTTAGTAGTGAAGAAGTAGCGCCGGGTCTCCGAGGCTTTCGGATCGAGCTACTCATCAAGCGACTCCACTAGATGAAACACTATGGTATTAGCATCCATAGACTCATCTTTATACTGCGACTCTGGTGACTTGTCGAGGAGCATAATGCGGTGGCCAGTATCGCTTGTCTTTAAAGATAACTACGATATGATTCTCCGTCGAAGCATCGTGACCAGTGGATTAGGAAGTGGAACATCTAGGGCGTATCCCGGTTCGCCGACACGAGAGAGATTACCGAGTTCTCATTACGTCTAGAAAGTTAGGTCGATTAATTTGTTTGAGTCCATGTGAGTGGTATGAGTTCTGCGGCTGGAAGTCATCTTGATAACTTTATAGGGAAGCGAGGAGAGAAAATGTTAGAATAGAATTACATGCGTGATGGTAAGGACTTGCGTAGCGTGCATATGGCTCCATTTAGTTTGAAGAATCATAACACCGATGCGAATCAGAAACATTATGACAAAATGTCTGGTGGGTGCGATATCAAAGCATTACTAAAATGACCTTGGGTTTACCCATGGCCACCTAGGTCAATGGGTAGGTATCGGTTATACCAATTGCATCATAGATATCGAGCATTACTAAAATGACCTTAGGTTTATGACCACCTTAGATCTATCGGCGGTATCGGTCATACCATTTAGCCGTAGATACTGCAACTTCTTGACTAATCTTTATCGACTAAGTGATGTACCGCAGCGTTTGGGTTATCAACTCTTGATGGCGTACATCGTCGATGCCTGGCTCCTTAATTCCGCTTAATCGCGTTGACGGCGAGTTCTTTCAGCCAATCATTGGCTGGTGAAAGCAGGCCTATTAATTGAAAATCTTATTTTAAGTGGATTCGGTAATGTATCATTATAGAGTGAGCTTGGGTTTACTGACAACCCGGTTCTATAAGCTACTGCAGTTCTCCCGTATTAATGGAAGGCGTTAGTTTTCATATGATGTGTGAGAGTTTTAGAGTCTCATCTTCTTCTCCTCGCCCAAGTAGGATTATAGTCACCGTGATTATATGGAATGATTTAGGGCGTTTCATCAATCACATTGAATCTATCGCTAAATCATCCATCATCCCACCTTTGCATGTTGTAAGTTGACTTGTGTATGTATAAGTGGAAACATGCTTTGAGTGTAAGTCGACTTGTGCGTGTGTAAGAGTAGAACTTATGTGTCTGCTGAACAAAGTCGACTTGTACCATTGTGGAGTGGACTTATCATCTGATCTTGCGGACAAAATCGACTTGTATCTTTGTAGTCGACTTGTCGAAACTTATCCATGTAATTATCTAATCGGCTAATTTCTCAATCAGATGGGATTCAATTCACAATCACAAAGTGTAATATCATTTATACCTTGATGTACCAATGAAACACTTTCATTGTTGCTTACCATATATAGTCAAACTATACATGAAAACTAGAAATTGATGAATCATACTTTATTCATTTAGATTTTTAAATAATTTGAGAATATCAAACTATCACCCTAAGTATCTCTAGGTAGTCTAAACTTTATCAAGGCTACTTGACGTACGTGTCACAAAAATTTGTGACGGCAGAAATAATCGAAGACAATGAAATGCTTCTAATGAGGCTTATTTAATGTGACACATTTGACATCAGAAAATATTTGAAAACCAATTTCAATAAATTCAATTTGGAAACCAGCCATCATCAATATAACATATTTTAATCACATTAAAAAATGATCGAGCATTGGATTGAGAAATACACCATTTATCATTCAAATAGCAAAAGCAACTCAATGACTTTCTCAGCGCCAGCTCTGTGTTTTGCTTGAAAAACTCATTGAAACAATTTCGATAAATTATGATAACATTACAAAGGTTACAAAATGTTCTTAAAATGTTTATGAATTTTTGAGATTTATTTCAAACAAAAACTCATCGATCAACATAATGGCCCGATGTAGAATCTGTGTTCCTCAACACGATTATTCAATGACACCTGATAAATTCTCAAATAAATAGTAAATCACCTCAAAAATATTTTCCCATTCTCATAGACATTAATAAACATCTTAGAGACATGTTGGTGAAAGAAAATAAGAAAAAAAATTTCTACAATTTATTATCGAATTTATAAGCATGCTTTTATTGAATTGAATGTGCACAAAAGGCATGACAACATTAGAATAAATTAGCCAAACCATATCAAATCGCATTGATAAATTCGAGCTTCCATAGACATATGCAATGACATCTTGTGAACATATACGGGCGAAAATTTCCAAACTATATTTTCTACATTGAATTGAAATTCACACTGATCAACGTGCATCATAAATCATAAGCAATAGGCAACTCAGAGCTAGTCGTGGTTTCTTACGTTATATCGACCGATGGCTACGATACTCATTTGGAA